>CM068297.1:72129790-72728349 GCA_034768395.1 Linum lewisii | reverse complement strand
ACTAACTAGAACTGATTACAGAAGACAGTTTAGCTTCTTGATCAAGAAAAAGAAAAGGGAAAAAAGACTAGCTAGTTTCCCTCAATCAACTGCATGCGAAATGATTCATAGCTGCGCAATCTGTAACAGGCAGACATTAGAAAATGACAGTTTGCGAGGAATACCTTCGTAACACAGTAATAAGACCTGCCTGACTCCCATATTCGCCGCCCTATCGTGTAGTCTCTATCACTGCAGAAAAATGGGAACTGCAAAGCAACGCGGTGTAAACTGAAAACCGGTCAAGTTACATAAACGGGAAGACAGATCATCAGAACTAACAAAGTGAGAGAGATAGGCGACTTACTTTCCGCAACCAATGTACCACCATAGAACCTGTGATGACACACTCATCCACAGTAGCAGCATAGGCAAGCATATCGTCCCAATGTGGCCGGAACTCATCATCCCAAAAGAAATCTCTCACTATCTCGGGCGACGCATCCTCAAAAACAGTTCTAGTACGGTATTGAGGAGGACCATTCTACAGCCAAATAGAAACACAAGGAAAAAGAAAACCATAAACACCAACAAACGGGTTCAGCTCGAAATGACAGGCATTAGATTGGTAAATTACTTACAACTCAAAATGTGCGAAGAAGCACACACACACACACACCCTACCTTGGTGTCTCTCCTCCATGCTTGGTAAGTCATACCGGACGTGGAACGATCCATCATCTGAATCCAAGCAGGACCTCCATCTTTCATCTCAACAAGCTGATGCAGATACTCCAAATCCTCCTCCCTTACCAGATCAGCAGGATGAGGCTTTTCATCATTTAGCTGTGATGTTCCACTGTTACAGATACAGGGTTCAACCAATTGAGAAACAATGCTTAATGAATCACCACCGTCATTATCCATACTCAGTACATCAGTAACTATTGAATTACACCAAACCCATCTACTTAATATGAAAGGTAAACTACTAATTACTAAAGCAAATAGCTTTCAATTAATCATGAAACGAGTAAAATGATTCAGAAATGGAGGTTACCAGGAATCATCAAGTTGGGAATTGGGGATTCGGTTTAAGTTGCTGCTGTGCTGTAACCAACATCCCAAATTGGGGGAACTGAGCATTAACGAAGTGAGGCAAGGAGCTGAACCAAAACCCTTTAGCGGAGGAACAGCAGAACTGGAAGGCGATGAATCAACCAATTTGTGCGGCGAAGAGGAAGAAAGTAAAATTGGTTGCTGAGATTGTCCGGGAAAGGGTGCCCAATTAGGCTTCCATACCCAACCAATTGTTAACCCAACAAGGAAGCCTACGCATACTAGAGCGAAGAACAGAATCGTATGAGTACAGACGCCGACATCAGGGGAGATTTCCAGAAACCTGCAAACGGCATCGGCAATTATACCCATGCCAGGAAAAGAGTAAATGCGTAAATGGGTAGGTGAGGAGGAGTTGGAAGAAAGGTTTAAGGGTTCATGTGGGCATTGTTTAGGCGGGAGGAGAAGGAAGCAAGGATGAACGGGAGATAGATTAGGATTTTGTTGATTGTTAATTTTCTGATGGCGGAGAGCTATTAAACGGGAGGAGCCACAGATATCGTCGCCATTGGCGTATCTGTCTCTCTGTTTTTATTTTATCCGTTTACACTGGTTAGTTATTGGCTTTGTTTTGTCTTAAGGGTTTTAGAACATTTTTTTGTGGTGGTTTAAATTAGGTGTGGGGACTCCGGGGCTATGCCGTTCGTATTGACCTGGTTTCGGGCAGTTTTGAAGTATATTTTACTATGTCTGGTCAACGTGGGTTCGAGATAGCTCAGACTATCCGAAAATTAAACCGGACTCTCAACAACGTAATAATGGGCGCCCCTTCTTCTTTATAAAACTGGAGGATCATGAACTCCAAACTGTAACAAATAGACAGTGGGTTCCTAAAGAGACTTAGGAAGATACCAGCTATCTGAAGGAGTTTATTTCGACATTCTAGAGTTGTCCAACCATGACACTCAATTCCATCCTGCTGCTCTTCCTCTTCACCGCCCAATATATTCTCGACCGTCAACTCCATGTTGCTCGAATGTAAAGAAAAAAATAGAAATCAGAGAAGAGAGCCGTCATTAAAAGAAACGAAGAATGTGAAAGAATAAGATGAACAAATAAAATACAGACCAAAGAAGAGAGGCGATTGGAAATGACTTTGGATAAGAGTAAGACTATAAGAAAGGTGAACACTGCGTGACGCGTGTAACCGGTGACGCTGACAATGTCAACTTATTATTGGTCCATTATAAAATAATAATTTTAATTTATATTTGATATCTATAATTGTCAAAGAGTGCAACAAAGTCCTCATATTAACTCAATGAATACTTTGTCGCAATTAGCCAATTGCCCACCAACTAACCCGACATCCAGTATGATCGCCGCCGCTGCAATCCGTCCGACCCATCGCGGAAAAATTCCACACCCGACCCACTCATTGCTGCAATCCGATACACTCAACGTCTCCCAGGAGCACTTCGCCGGCTCTACATAGCATTGGCTCGATTATGCTCGGCTCCGCTGACTTCTTGATGTTCTTAATATACGCCGCCGTCGGCGATGGCTTCTGATGGTGGTGGAATTGCCCTGATCCACCGCGGCTGCCGACAAACACTGGAAACTAACGCATTGAGAGAATAAATCCACTTCATTAGCTAGCTTAAATCCTTAAACAACACGTACGTACCATCAGATTCCACGTCCAGGTACAAGAACAGTAGCAACACCTCTGTTCATAAGAAACTGACTGCAGTTGATTGGCTTAGTCTTATCTCTTAATCATCATATAATATTATACTAAGCCTGAGGGAACCAACCCATTTCTTCGGTTTCTTCAAGTTGGGTGTTGAGATTCTTTTCTATCCTCAATTCCATATCTTCCTTCTTTAATTCTCTTTGCAAAATTAAGTAGAGCAGAGTAGAGGGCATGGCAGTTAGCCAGTTACTGGGTTTCTTTTCAATCAAATAATTGTTAGAATGGCGGATTGGGGGCCGGTAGTGATAACAGTGGTGCTGTTCGTGGTTTTCGTCGGCTTATGGAAAGAGTCTTGGTATCAAGACAGTGAGCGGAGGCAGAAGAAACGAATTTGGTCTATGGAGGGCGCGGGCAGCTTCGTCATAGGCTCTGGCAGCTTCTTTGGCATAATAGAATATGCTTATTTAGTTAATATGAGGACTTTATTGCACTCTTTGAAAATTATGGATATCAAATATAAATTAAAATTATTATTTATAATGGACCAATAATAAATTGACACGTATCAGCATCACCGGAGTGTTCACACCCTATAAGAAAATACTAGATTTTTTAGCGCGCGTTGCCGCTTCGGGTGTATGTAAGGTGTGGTGAGCGGTTGCCAACCCGTCGGGAAAGCAAGGGTGAACGGGAATAGGAAGAATATAGTAATAGAAAATCTAAGAAGATGAAGGGCTGTTAGCAACGACATTTATGATTGGGACCTAGCAGTGAACAGAATTGTCTTAAACATACATGTTGAAATTATAGCATCATAATTAATGGTTGCCTCTAGGCATGAATGTCTACATACGACCCATGTTTAGTTTCAAAAGTCTAATAAGCACCATTGGATTAACCACACAAAAAAATGTAGTCAAATAGCTGAGAAGACGCATAGTGTAAGTGTACTTACCCAATAATTAAGAAATGCGAGCAAATGCATGAAATTAGAGTTTACCCAATGATTAACAATATAGCACGTGATGGTGTTTTCAAATGATCACTCTATTCAACATTCAATTGGTCTGAATGCTAAAATGTCTTAAATATTTCTAGAGTAGTGCAGATAAAGGTTTCATTTTTTACTTGGCTTTTGTGTTCAACCCAGACTGACAACCTTATCAAAATTAACCAAATGGCGTGTTGTATATCATACCACAACATAATTAACATGTAACAATATTTATCCACAATTGAATTAAACCATTCAACATCCCTATTTAACAATTGGGGCAGTCTGATAGACACAACAACTCAAATGATGAGTTTTAACTGAAATCAGAGGAGACAAAGACATGTGGGGACAGAGAAACTGACCACGAAAACTGATTAAATACAGAGTAACGGGGAAAAGATAACTAAATGTGAGAGGGAAGGGGAATTACAATGGGAATCGGATGGGAAAAGCCCCTAATTAATACCAGGGTAGAGAAAGACACGTAGAAGTAGGTAAAATAAGGTTAACTAATAGTAAGTGGAAGAGGATTACACTTATCATCGAACGGGGAAAACCCTTAAGGATTAGTGTAAGAGGGTATGGTTGAGAAGAAAAGCCCATGTGGCGGTTGTGAGGAACAAAATGAAAGTCTCTTGTGAGGGAAGAAAACGCCTTAATGAAAAGTGTTGAGTGTTTGTGCTTCCAATAGTTTTAATAATAAACAATAAAGATAATCGGCCGACCACAAATATAGCCTTTAACCAACAGGTAATTTGGATTTTAAGGAACCAATGGGGTAATATGGATTTTAAGGGAACCAATGGGGGTAATTTGGACTTTAAGAAAATTTTCTATAGGCTTTTGTAAAGGGATTTTGAAAGTGGGGTTTGAAGGAGGTTTTTTCCCTTAATGAATAGTGGAGTAGGTTTGTGCTTTCAATTGTTTTATTATATTTATTAATGTTGAATTAAATTTTTGGCTTTAGAATGGGTTGTCATAATTAAATTTTTTGGCCCACATATATTTAATATTATTAGCCCAATAAATAATTAGATCTTATAGATGAAAAGTTTTGAATTTTTAATATTTGGGTCGGGCTTTTCCTGGTTTTACCTGAAAAGTTTGAAGTTTGAAATATTTTTTCAAGCCCGAGCCCACCGATAAATATATGACCAAACTTTTGGGCTACCCGAAGGCCAGTTTAACCGGGCCAAGTTTTCTACCCTAGTTTAAATGTAGATATACATGAGACATTATTTTTTTTGGACAGACATGAGACTTTATTTAAAAAGGCATTTTTGTTCGAAATTTAATATCAGTTGCTACGACTCATTTATGACATCAAACTCAATGGTCATTATTTAACTACTTCTCATCTAATGTTTGGAGGTGACACTATTTTTTTTTCCCTTTGGGTTTCAATGGCATCTTCAGCTCATCTCTTATCCTTATTTGAGAATCAACTATAAAAAACCTAGATTGTTTTATATAGTGCTAACACCATTGTTAAACTACAACACCAATATGGGAATTTTCTTCATATAAAAAATTTTCACTGGCTCCTATAACTTATCTGGGGAGCTCTGTGTGTGGTCCGACATTCTAAGCAGGACATCTTCCACTTCCTGGAAGACAAAGTTAATCCCCTTACAAAGTTCGAAGAGGTCAACGCAATCCCCAAGAGGAGTCCAAACACTAATATAGTGTAACAGCCCACCCTCGAAGACTTGGTAGGACCACAGAGCCATGTAATACTCAACTCGGGTGTTACTGACTCACAAATAAACATACATCACATATACGTTATCCACATTATAATTAATGTACCAATACATTCATCAATACAATTGTATACAACTCAAGAACTAATAACTACAGATTCGTTCAAGAAACCAAATATATACCAATACAACATGCTTGACTTCCAAGTTCAAGTGAAATACAATGGAAAACCGATAAAATAACCTCAAAGAATTCGCTGCCAGCTCACTCCCCAGCTCCAACTCCGTATATCTGTAAACCCATCCAGAAACACCTATAAGCTCAAAACCATGTTACTCGTAAATACCCTCATGGAGACAAATCTCGTAATCCGTTACCAGTAATGAGGTAAGAAAGCACCTCCTCTATGTTATCTGTTAGTAGTGCTAGAAGCCCCTAAGAATACTGATCTAGTACTTCCAGTATGAGGTCACGAAGAACCTCCAGTATTGTCACAAGGACCCCATCACCAATACTGTTACCTAGGGGATTGCGCAATCCAGGGATGAGATACTAGAACAGAAACCTTATACTATCCTACTAATGGTGGGGTAGTAATCCCCTTACTATCTCATACCACGGCCTCTGGCCTTAGCCAGAACTGATACCTATATCTTACCCGTATAGGCGTATACATATCATGTCTAGCCATCTAGTGGCTAAACTCGATGACCCGTAATAAAATCACACATACAGCCAAATACCAATATCAATACATGAACCTTTACCGATAAATCCTCGAGTTTAAGGTAACTATAAACCGTAAAACCCTCACCTTACATCGATGTAATCCCTTACCGCGAAATTGAATCATGATCACCCATCCTGAGAACTCTGAACTGAGCTTCCTTGCTAAACAAAAGAGAGCGAATCAAACCCTATAATCGATTAAACAAAGGAAAACCTAGAAGAGATCCGCTTGCCGATCCGAGGAGACTTCCAAAATCTCAATCTCAATCTCAATCCAAAAACTCAAAAAACTAACTGACGAACCTCCCATAGCGCCTCCGACTTCTCTCTTCTCCCTTCTATTCGCAGAAACCCAGAACCCTTAGCTAAAAACTTACTCTCGACTAAAACGACTTAAATACGATTAAGACTACCAACACTGACAATGGTCGTAGCATCCCTTTACAACGATCCTCAGAATTAAACCTTACTGATGGTCCTAGGATAATTAAACCCTACCGACGGTATTTATCATGGTCAGACCTCCCAGTCTAGGGCTGGAGAACGGGGCGGGTTCGGGTACCCTAACCCTAACTACTACGGGTTTAGGGTACCCTAATGCTCGAAACTCATTCCAAACCCCGAACCCTTTCGGGGCACGGGTACCCTAAACCCGAACGGGGTCGGGGTCGGGTACCCACGGATACCCGAAATAATTAGTACTTGAATGAAAATATTATTTTTTTACTTCTTTTATATTCATTAATTCCACCCAAGCCCAAATTCATATTCATAGTTCTTTCATTCTTTGTTCATTCTGCAATATTATTTTTTATAATATCGATGGATGGAACACTCAAAACAAATATTCATAGATGGCAAAAGGCCAAAGGGAAAAACAATAAGCTACCATAAGCTACATCGTGTCATGAACCTTTTGAACCCCTCCTTTTCGACAAATATGAATGGTAGTTGGTCTAATATTATCATTTCAACCAATGCCAACCTCACTTCTTCTTGGTTGAATATCCAAACTACTTTTCCACTAGCTGCATCTCCACTACGCTTAAACGTCAATGTAGTTTGCTTTTCAGACTCCTGATGCTTTTTCGTACAAGATACGCTATGATTTTTTAACCCATTGGTGCCCTGGTTATCGATAGCCTGAATTATAGTCCCACATCGGTTACACTTTCCCATAGAGGTGATCGAAGGGGAGGTCGCTTCTTAGTCGTAGACGTATTAGTGGCTGGCGCGACAGCTGAGGTTTGACTCACAGTTTCATTCTGAACGGCATTACTAGCTAGTTGTTCATCATTGGTGCTCATATCGTAAACTACTAACTAGAAAGCACTACACAACCAACTGAAGTTTACCTGGAGCTTCAGGCTGATTCCGATTTCGTGCCTGAGGAGGGAGCTGGCAGTTTTGGTAGTTGATGCTGCTAGAGTCTCTGACGAGGCTGGATGCGAGGCGGCGGTCGATTGACGACGGCAAGCGAGACACCGTGGGCCCAACCTCGGATCTATTTGTGGGATGGAGGTGGAGGTAGGAGAGTCAACTGTTGTCGAGCTCTCGAGGAGAACTGAAGAAGTGAAATAGTGAACAGAGAAGCTGTTTTGTCGAGCTATCTGAGTAAGACTTTAACTAAGAGTTAGGTTAGAGAAGAATAAGAATAGAAGAGGGAGTGAATTTGTGTTGGCGTGTTGCTGCCTTTTCTTTCTTTCATTTCATCTTTTCTTTTCTTTCTTTAATTAGTTTGTTAATTTGAGTGGGCCAACGTGGTTATGGGTTTACTTGGGCCAGTTGCAGTTGGGTTGGAGATTAATTTGGGTAATTTGTTAGGATTCGAGTACTTCGGTTACTCGGGTAGTTCGGGTTAAACCCGAACGGGTTTAGGGTACCCTAACTCTCTAATTTCTTATCCAAACCCCGAATGTAAACGGGGTTCGGGGCCACTAACCCCGCACGGGTTTGGGTCGGGTCCGGGTAATCCCAAACCCATACGGGTTCACTTCCAGCCCTACTCCCAGTCGACCTATTTATCATATCAAACCCTATCGACGATATCATCACAACGAAACCCTAATGTCAAACCATACCGATGATATTATCATATCGACACACTAGCTCATGACAAGTTCATGCATTGTGCCGGCAAAAGATGCCGTATATTAGCTAGTGTTTGAATAGGCAGCATTCCAAGAGACAAGAGTACCATCGTGTGAACCGCCATTTGAGCACGAGCGGCAAGAGATCCGTTTGTTGGACATGCATGACAGATTCCCAACGGCAAAAGATCCGGTACGGGAAAGAATAGAGCTTTATAGTGAGGTTGGATCGATGATCGGGCAACTATATATATATATATATAAGAAAATACAATAAAAAGGAAATGAAAGCCCTAGACCCGTACGCAACTCAAATATGAATTTTAAATAAGCTTGTGGTTAATTTGGAAGTTTATATAATTTGTGTTTCTATATAATATATATACTAATAAGTCCTTATATACAATATATATCATTACTCATATCTAAGTAGACACAATATTTCAATGGCTTCCAAAGCTGAGATTTTCTTCTTCATGATGTTCGTTGCATGTTCCGTCATTAGTGTTTCTCTTGGGGTTCGTGATCTTTCCGATCCTAACATGGTCGCTAGTGCATCTGCACTTACGGTAGATCACGAGAAAACAATTACGGTCAACAATTTGGTAAGAATATTTATAAAAGTTAAATATGGCAATTTCTTTTCCGTGTTAATGGTACTTAAGATTATATAATTGCTTTATGTATAATTTTGACATGTAATGAATTCAAAGGGCGCAAAAGTTGATAGCTCTCCGCCAGCTCCTCCCATTGATGAAATCGATTGCCATGACGGTGAAGGTGATGGAGACGGTGACAGTCACGATCACAATAAACCTAAAAAGAAGAAGAAGAAGAAGAATGACGACACACCGGGTCCTGCTGGGGACAACTAATTTGACGACTAATTAAAACATAATACGTACCAGGTTAGGTAGCGTTGATATGAATAAATCATGCAATCATGAAAGATCACCGGTGGATGTGATCATCCTAGCTAGCCCTCCCTGGTGTTACGTACGTTGCATGCATGCATGTGGCTGTTGTTGTCCTTTTGGTTGTACCTTTTTTTTTTTTAATATAATTTACTTGTTGTACTACTACTGAATGATCAAGATGAAGCTATATATAAAAAGCTAGCCAGCTCGCTTGCTCTTCGTATTAATAATTGTTATTCTCGCCGTATATATATATATTGATCTTGTTACGTACGTATGCTTTTCCATGGCTATATCTAGCTACCTATATAATCTCCCGGTCTAGCTCAATCAATCAATCGATTGTCATTTTGTCAAGTCAACCAACCATATCGTATCGGGTTTTACCTGTATATGGAAAAATGGAAAAATAATAAAAACTTAAATTATATTTTTTTAACCTATCAAATATAAGATATATCACAATTGATGAAATTATATTTGATGTACTATTTTTTTTTTCTTTTCAATATTACTCCTTTCGGAGAAGTAATAACGATAGCAAGAAGGAGAGGGGGGGAAGGGGAGGGGAAAGGGGGAAAGAAGAGGCGGTGGGAAGAGAAGGAAGCATAGGTAAAAATAATTATTAAAAGAGGATATTAAGGGCCAAATAATGGTTTTATTTCAATTCTTAGAAAAAGGAAAAGAGGAATTAAAGAGGATTCAAGAGTTCAAAAGGCTCATTAATTTGATTAATCAATGGGGGAAACGAAATATTAGGCAAAATGGGAGCAGAAGCATAATTTGTGGGCTTAATTTCTTTAGGCAAAAGGCTTTGATTGATAATATAAGAAGGAAATGAGTTTTAATGTAATTAAAGAAGAGAAAATCTAATAAAAACCGACCGAAAAGGTTTGAGCAGGGGTGGTTTGATCGGGGTTAGGCAGCTCGAGAATTCAAGGCTAGCTGAAAAGGGTGCCGGAGGAGGTCCGTTTGAAAGTCAGGTGATTGATCTCACTCTCCAATGAGAGAGAGAAGGACTAATTTAAAGGAAAATTGAAAAATCGCACCAGACTGGTGAAAATGGGGCACTGTGGCCACGACAGGGATTACGAGACCAAAAGGTCTCCACCTTAGAAATCAGGGAACAAAGTCCCGACGTATGAATGCAAATACAACTTTGATAAAATAAGGAAAGCACTACTATGAACCCTAATTGATGGGCCAAATTGGTCAAAATCAGCAGAAGATGATTTAACAACTACCGACTGAATTGAATCATAAAAAATTTACACAGAGATGAATTTGGATCGAGGCAAGGAAGAAGAGGAATGGTTAATGAACCCAATGCAATCCTCTATAGCCTCATCTCTATGAACATCAATCAGCGGAACAAAAATCCTCAAATTCAATCCTCCAGCAGCTGCTGCTGCTGAAGAAGAAGAAGAAAAGCATCTGCGGTTCAACCAGATTGCTTTTGTTTTAGACAGCTTGTCGCTCAAGCCCTTGAAGTATCCCTTCCTTCCATTAAAAGCATCTGCGGTTCAACCATATTTGATGTACTATACTTATACTCTTATAATGAATATTCATAATCATCTTCACTATATATTAATTTCTCTTTTTTTGGTAAAACTTATTTATTAATGTCTTCGGTGAGAGAATAATAATTTGACTGCTAACAATAATAATATTTTTAATCATATTAATCACACTACTACTTACCTAGATGGTTATAGTATATGAGACTAATACTCAACTATCCATATATGGCGCATAACTGATAAACCAGTTTTTTTTATGTCTAAGAAAAATTAACGAAAGACTAATAAAAATAGTAACATAAGGATTTACTTGTCAAGTTAGCTTAAGTAGGAGAAGATAAATTGAACATTTCACGGTATAAGAAGTTATTTATTAACTTGACAAAGTAAAGAGGAAAAAAAATATTATTTTTCTTATAAAAATAAAATAATAAAATAATGAATAAAAGTAGGATAGATAATTAAGTTCAAGGAAGAGGGGCAAGTTTATTTTTTCATTTTTGATGAAAAAAAATTAAAATTCATATGCTAGATTCGC
The DNA here is from genome assembly GCA_034768395.1 of Linum lewisii. NCBI lineage: Eukaryota > Viridiplantae > Streptophyta > Magnoliopsida > Malpighiales > Linaceae > Linum > Linum lewisii. The sequence goes on along the minus strand of CM068297.1, from coordinate 72,717,117 downwards.
AAAATTAAGGCGAGGAGTACGAAAGCTGATGTGGTGTGGAAAAAAAAAATTAAACCTAGTTATCTTTATATATAGTAGAGATGAGAATAAGGACAAATACACCTTAAGGGGTTGCTACAAATCTAGTCCATCCCGCAAGAAATACCAAACTAGCTGGGAATTTTTTAGCTCGGAATTTTTGTATTATAAGAATGATGATATGATGGAACGTGACGTGACAATATTTACGATGTCAATTAATACATCAGATTAGTTAGGAATATAAAGTTCCGTTATTTTTTAATGAAAAACTTAACAAAATTTAGTCAAACGACTAATTTTATTTTAAAGTAGTAATGAAAAGACTTAAAATACTCGTGAAAATATTAATCTTTTTTATGTATTAAGCTTTTTTTAAACAACATTTTCCTTTTTTTTTAAGATGTTCTTTCTCTCACTGTTTTTCTTTTCTTATTTCACTTTTCATCATGTCTCCTATCTTTGCAATCAAACTACCGATTTTGTGACTAAAAAAAAAGTACTCTTTCTTTCTATTATATGCATGAAATGGTGAATTTTTTTTTCCTACGAACTTGTTTCTTTGAACCTTCTTCCTAAATCAAAAAAAAAAAAAAAATTTGGCAAAAAAAAAACAACATTTGATTCGATAAAAGCACGTATAAATGAGCTAGTGTTTAAAAATGCAGCATTCCAAGAGTATCGTCTGAAGTGCCGATTGAGCACCAACGGCAAGAGATGCCTTATAATGATCCGTACGCAACTCAGACTTGAATTTTTTAAAGCCTTAATTAGCCTGTGGCTAATTAAGAAGTGTAGCTAGCTTGCATTCTTCCAACCTCAGCTCCTTTTTTATTTATTTTCTTTTGGACGTTTATACACAAAAAATAAAATAAAATAAAATACAATTTGTGTATCTATCTATATATATACTGTCCCGTTCCTCACCATATATATCAATACTCATCGAAAACAAAGCAACATTCATTCGAAAGATTGTCCAATGGCTTCCAGAGCTCGAATTTTCTTCTTCATGATGTTCGTTGCATGTTTTGTTATTAGTGTTTCTTACGGGTTCGTGATCTTCCCAATTCTAACATGGTCGCTAGCACATCCGCACTTACGATGGATCACGAGAACCCAATTACGGCTAGCAATCTGGTAAGAATATTATTCATGAAAGTCAATTAATACAGTTTATCTTTCGTATAATTGTACGTAAGATTATATATAATTTTGATATGGTGGTAACGAATTTCAAAGGGCGCAAAAGTTGATAACTCTCCGCCAGCTCCTCTCGATGATGAAATTGATTGCCCCGACGAGCACACTAAAAAGAAGAAAAAGAAGGAGAAGGACTCGCCGGGTCCTGCTCAAGACAACTTTTGACAAACTACTTAACACATAATTAGTACCTACGTACGCTACGTATATGAATAATCATGCAATTATGCATGAAATATCACTAATTTCATCCTAATTAAGCTCCCTGATGTTACGTTGCATGCATGCATGCACGCACGCGATTGTTGTTCTCCTTGGTTGTAATTTTTTTTATACTATACTTGTTGATTCCTACTAGGTACTACTACTGCCACTACTGAATCAAGATGAAGCTATAATGCTATATATGAAGCTATACTGCTACATTGCTTGGATCTTGTATAAATAGCATATATATGTTTTCAAGTTGTTATCAGCTTGTTTTCATTGCTCTATAATAGGATAATAAGTTCATTCAGTATCTTAGGCCCCGTTCACTATAAATTATCTTAAATTATATAATCAAGTGAATTATATAATTTAGATAATTATAATTCATAATTGAAATTCTGTTTACTTGGTGTTTTATAAATTATGAATTTAAATAATTTATAATAATAATCTTGTTCATTACTTAAAAGATGACTTAAAAATTATGAATACTGCTAGAATACAATGGAATCACATATAACACTCACCAACACTCGACTAATTATTAGCACATTCATTTCCTCGAGCATCGTGTCAAGCAGTAAATTTTCTTTGACTGGAGACCATACCAATGATCCACCAATCTCCACACAGTCGTCGGATTGTTGTGGTTCATGATTCATACTAAATACTAATTAACACCAACAATCTAATTAAAAATAATGCTCGCTAATGTAATGTCACCAACTAATCATGGGAGAGAAAGAACACATAATCAATATATAAGTTACTTTGAATTGAAAATTCACTAATCATAGAGCTCATATACATGGTACACTTGAAAATAACTATGTATGAAATGTATATGGATTGATTTGATTAGTATACCTTTAATGGTGACTTCTTAGCACATTAACAATGGAGTTTAATTCCATGGATAGAAACTTTGCTTCCTTTACTTATCCACCAAACGCCACGTGTGGGGTTATATATGACATGTGGATGTCAATTTGATAAGTAGTTGGAGAGTAAGCTCATTCCAATTTTCATTTCCTTATCCGCATTTTGGGAGAATAACTAGAGAGGAAATAGGGCAGAGCTTCAAGCGAGATAAGCTCAAAATGATGTTATCCCTTTCGATTCACACCCTGTCCCCTATCCTATCTGATCTCGTTGGTTCCTCCGCTATATACGCCTCATACAGAAGCATCTGATCTCGATCATCTACCGTCGGCGGCAACGTCCCACAGCGGTGATGAACAGAGAAATGAAATCAGAAAACAGAGCCTCCCTGTCTTCTTCTTCCTCCTCTTCTTCAATTACCAATTAATTTCGTTTTAGTTTTGGTGATTTAATAGTGATTGATGTAGAAACAACATGATTTTGCAGGAGCGCGAGTTTCATGAGCTGGCTGAATGGACAATTCACGACCTACAAGAGAGATTGGTGGTTCGAATGCGAAAGAGTTTTCCATGGTTTGTTCGAATTGGATTGATATGGATGATGGATCATTGGTTGTTGTGGTGCTTTGGTGGCAGGAATATGATGATACGGTTCAAGTGGATGGATTTGATATAGGCAATGGGGTAAGCAAATCTCTAATCAGACACAACATTTGATAAGTATGAGGATGAATTTAACAGTGAATGTAATTTATAGTGATTGTAATTTATATTGATGATTAGTTGTTGTTAAGTTATGCTAGAAATTAGTAGGGTAGCTGAGATTGCAGTGTAAATAAATCTGCAAAATAGTTAGTTGGTTGAGGTATATGTGGAAGGGGTTGTTGGGGATTGAATTGTGGGCTAAATTCAAGGAAGAGATGATAATTCCCTGTCTCCTAATTATGAAATGCATATTTTTTAATTTTCATAAGTTACTTTTTTTTTACTTTTATAATTCAGCCGAAATTATGTTTGTATTATTTAATTGCATTTTTTAATTTCTAACTAAACATTATTATTAGTATATTATGACATTATTTAATTTGATTATATAATTTTTAGATTATTAATTGATAGTGAACAGGTTGGGTATTAACAAATCAGTACCAGTCATTTAAAAAATAACTTGCGAGTGTCTTTCGTATGAAAATCTAACACGTCCATCCGAAATGATGATTCCATCCAATTTTGCCGTTAAATTGTCATATCACGCGTCCTATTTGGAGTAAAACGCTGGTGTGGATGTATCACCTAAATAACCCCCTCAACAATTTTCGTCTCTCGCTCTCTTTCTCAGTCTGCCGTTAAATTCGAAATTCAGAATTCGACTGGATTGTGTTTGGTTGTAGGTGAGAATCATCAGACGGTGACGAAGACACGGCTAAGGGAGTGGAACATCACATCGCTGAAGTAGCTCCTTACCTAGCTTGTTGGTTCGTTGTTGAGCGAGCTTAGTAATTTGACGAATCTCTATTACTTTTGGATGGCAGATTGTAACCTCGAAGGTCTGATTCCTGACTCGCTTGGTCGGTTGTGCAAGCCGGAGAATCTGATTACAAATATTATTATTGTTAGCAGTCAAATTATTATTCCATCACCAAAGACATTATAATAAATAAGTTTTATAAAAAAAAAGAGAAATTAATCTATAGTGATGATGATTATGAATATTCATTATATGTATAGTACATCAAACATAATTTCATCAGTTGTGATATATCTTACTAGCATCGTTTCGGCGAGGTGTTAACTTTTTGGGTACCTTAAGTATGACCATATTTCATTTTGGTACACATCGTTTCAAAATTTTCATTTTGGTACCGATTGTTTCAGAAAATCTCGAAAAGGTATTTCCGTCCAATTTCATCCAAATTTTCTGTTAAATGCTGACGTGGCAGTTGAGTCACACATTCCAGTCAGTTAAAATATTAATAAAATAATAATTTTAATATATATAATTAAATTTTAAATTCAAATAATTATTTTTTAAATTAAAATAATCTTAATTTATTAACACTCTTCTCTCACCTCCCTCCACACACTTCTCTCTCCTCCCTCCTCTCCTATCTTCCTTCTCTCTCTCCGTAATTATCTCCATACCTAATCTGTATTATCAACAAAGGAAACTGTACAGTCAGAATCAACAAAGAAGCAAAGCCACCCAAAGAGACAAACCAATCCCGACTTCTCTCTAATGAGATCTGGAAAACAAGCACACAAGAAACAAAACGTCTTGGGTCAACCAAGCTGCCGACGGCAACCAGAAAACTCCCGCCCCCCCAAAGAAAATCGACAAAGAATGGAGCATCGATCTGGACAACAAACCCGTCCCCTGAAACACAGAAATAGAAAACAGAGCAATCCACAAAGAGCAACCGACACCCAGATCAGTCTGCAGACAAAGCCAAAACCGACGCACCGGAACAGGGGAGCTCAACCGTTATCGAAACATAGTCTAACCAACTCTCTCTGTTTGCAATCATCGAATCGACCAAAAGCACGCAGCCATCAAATTAGTTCCTCGATAGCCGATCCGATTCGCTTCATGACTAGAGGAATTAAATCCTCCACCTTGTTAGAGGTGAAACCCTGGTAGGAAGCGTGTTGGTAATCGGCTCCTCTGATCTCTCCGAGGAGAATTAGGGAATTGTTTAGATACCCCTTGCATTCGGAGGAACAAAGTGACTTGAACCTGCGGAGCTAAACGCTCAGAGAACAATTAATTCTTACAGGCGGAGATTCCTCTAGCTTTATGGAAATCGAAATCGAGGGTTGTACCCGAAACCACAACGAAATTGGCTCCCCAAGCGAAAGAGATGACGTTGGTGATTGGATCCCATGGTACGGTGAAAGAACAGGGAGTCCCAGGTGCTGAGCGAGGAAGTCGACAATGAGCCTGTCGTCGCTGCAACGGCCGATGGGTTTGTTGAAGTAGGTTTCAGTAGAGGGGGAGGGGCGGAGGTGGGACGAAGGTGGAGGGGAGGAGAGAGAAGAGGGTTTTCGGAGTTGGGATTTTTTTTAATTTTTTAAAATTAATTAATTTAATTTAAAATTTAAAATAATAAAATTATTATTTTATTAATATTTTAGCTGACTGGGACGTGTGATTCACCTGCCATGTCAACATTTAACAGAAAATTTGGATGGAATTGGACGGAAAAACCTTTTCGAGATTTTTTTAAACGATCGGTACCAAAATGAAATTTTTGAAACGCTATGTACCAAAATGAGATTTTGGCCAAACATAAGGCACCAAATAAGTTAACACCTCTCGTTTCGGCCCGTTGGCCGATATGTTATATTTTTTTAAGTATAATTAGTAAAAAATATTATTTTATAATGATAGATTTAATATTATTTTTAATAAATTGTAAATTAACAAAAAATTGAATTGAATGATTAAAATTAAACGAACACTCAGCGGGTCAAATTAAAAAGTGAGTCACACATTTTATTTTAAAATATACTTTAATAATTTCAATTAAACTAATTAAAATGAAGAATTTTACTTTTTCCTAAACTTTATTATGTTTAAAAACTATTTGGAATTTATTTATTAATAATTTAATTTGTTGAATAATTTAAAATAAGAACAAACAAAATATATGATAGGTTAATATCCTATTATTAAAGAGAGAGTTTTAAATTATATCTCCCTAATTTTAAATACTCATGTATTAGCTAGATGATTCTTTATACACACCCAAAAAATATACTATTTAATTTGAATATTGTGATTAATCATAGGATATGTTAGGACAGTAATTAATTTTAATTACATACTAAAATAAAATAGGTTCATTTATGATCACTGAAATGGAAAAAATACATTAAAATTTTACTTTTTATTCAAACAAACTTTTGAATTAGTGAAGTCCTCTAAACCAAATATTAATTCAAATGCTCTCCCAACATAAGTCTATTTAAGACAAATGGAAAAAAATGCAATTTTCTCAAAATATTTGCAAACAATAGTTGAGGCTAAAGAAATCATCACTATAAATTTTTTTGAGGAATAGTTAAACATAAACAAAATTGGAACCTCAATTGGCCTGTTAAAACTTAAAATAATTTGGAAATAAGGATCATGTTATATGAATGTATTTAGGTTTAATGAATATGTCTAATTCAAACTAATCAACTCGATCAATACTTTAAATTTGTTAATAACTAATGACATGTAACCCATTTTACTTACGATCCCATGACTCATACTCTTTCACCATGATCTCACTCACCATTGATCTTACTAAGATACAACCTTTTTCTTCAGTTTTCTCTATATCATTAAATATATTAATTGAAAAAAATTCTCTTAAATGTTCATTATTTTTTATTTTTATGCAGCTTGATCCCTGATCAAATTAACTACTGACTTTCCAAATTTCGAGTACTTCAAAATAATTTTCCAAAAAATTCAATTCAATAAAAATGAAAAACAAAATTGCAACTCTCGCGAAACATTTGCAAACAAATAAAGTCGAGACTAAAGAATCAATCATCGTAAAGAAAATTTATTTTTTGGAATAGTTGAACATAATGAAAAATAAAACATCAATTGGCCAGTTAGATATTAAAAGAATTTTTTAAAATATGAATCATGTTATATGAATGTATTTTGGTTTAATGAATATGCCCAATTAAACTGACTCAACTCGATCAATACTCTCAATTTTTTAATAGTTAATGTCATGTAACTCATTTACTTACGATCCTATGACTCATACTCTTATACACTCATGACCTCACTCACCATTGATCTTACTAAGGTAGAATCTTATTTCCTTAGTTTTCTATATATTATAAATATATTAATTAAAAAATAATTCTCTTAAATATCCATTAATTTTAATAACTTATGCAGCTTAATCAAATTAATTAATGACTTACCAAACTTGGAGTTCTTCAAATAATTTACCAACAAAGGTCATTTCAAGACAAATGAAAAATAAAATTGTAACTTTCGCGAAGCATTTCAAACAAATAAAGTCGAGATTAAATAAACCATCACTATTAAATAATTATTTTGAGGAATTGTTAAACATAATGAAAAATGAAATCTCGATTTTATTGGCCCGTTAAAACTTAAAAAAATTGAAAATAAATATCATTTTATATGAATGTATTTAGGTTTAATACATATGCCCAATTCAAACTAACTCAACTCGATCAATACTCTTCATTTGTTAATAGTTAATGACAATTTTACTTACGATACACTCATGAACTCTGTACCATTGATCTTACTAACGTACAAAGTTTATTTGTACAATTTTGTCTTGCCTAATAAATATATTAATTGAAAATAATTCTCTTTAATATTCATAATTTTTTAAGATTTATGCAGCTTGATCCAAACTTGGAATTATTCAAATAATTTATCAACAAAATTTAGTTCAAGAAAAATGGAAAAAAAATTACAACTTTCTTGATCCATTTGCAAACAAATAAATTCGAGACTAAATAAACCATTACTGTAAAAAAAATATTTTAAGGAATAGTTAAACGTAATAAAAATGAAACATCAATTTGCCTGTTATAACTTAAAATAATTTAAAAATAATGATAATGTTGTATGAATGTATTTAAGTTTAATGAATATGCCTAATTCAAACTAAGTCAACTCAATCAATAATCCAAACTTGTTAATAGTTGATGACATGTAACCCGCTTTACTTACGATCTCATGACTCTCTTATACACTTATGGCCTCGCTCACCATTGATCTTACTAAGGTATGACCTTATTTCTTTAGTTTTCTCTTGATCAATAAATATTTTAAATCACAAATAATTCTCTTAAATATTCGTAAATTTTAAAATTTTAGCAGTTTGATCCTTGATCAAATGAAATTATGACTTACCAAACTCGGAGTCCTTCAAATAATTTACCAACAAAATTCAGTTCAATACAAATGGAAGATAAAATTGCAATTCTTTCAAAGCATATGCAAACAAATAAAGTGGAGACTAAAGAAACTATCACTATAAAAAACTGAGGAATAGTTAAACATAATGAAAAATGAAAGTTCAATTGACCCTTTAAAACTTAAAACAATTTGAAAATAAGGATCATATTATATGAATGCATGTATGTTTAATGAATACGCCCAATTCAAATTTAACACAACTCGATCGATACTCTGAATTTGTTAATACTTAATGGCATGTAACCCGTTTCACTTACGATCTCATAACTCATACTCGTATACACTCATAACTGCACTCACCATTGATGTTCCTGAGATACAACTTTATTTCTTCAGTTTTTGTAGCTCAATAGATATATTAACTGAAAAATACTTCTCTTAAATATTCATAAATTTTTAAGCTTTATGCAAATCAATCATTGACCATTAATCAATGACTTTTTTTAAAGGGAATTAATTAATGGCTTAGTTATCCTGAATGTCTATTAAAAATTCATGTGAGCAAATACATTATCCAATATAATGATTTAATTATTCTACACAAAGCGTCGAGCCTGATTATTAAACAACACAGAGCCCATTTAAAAAAGTATCATCATCTCAGAATAAACTATATGAATAAATTATTATCATAATTTCATTCACTCTACTATCTATTCAACTTGGTAGTGTATTTCTACAATAAACTATTGGTTATCATAAAACTAATTAATGACATTGGTGGGAAATGGGTGAAATGTGCTTCAATTTGTACAGTAAAATACATATGAGCAATGTGCATTTAATAATTTAAATGTAATTATAAATTAATTTGTCTAGCTTAGTTGGTAAAGTCACATACTTTTATCCTTGAAGTTAGTGGTGTTCGGTCTTTAGTTTACTAAAAAAATTATCCAACTTAAATTTAAAAAATAAGCAATATTCATTTTAAATTCTTCCAATTATCAAATTAAGATTAATGAAAATCCTTTCATTTTGAAATTGTGAACCATTATTTGGCCTTAACTTAAAATTTTTATAGTTTTACGATTCTTCCTTTCTCTCTTTGTTGCTATGTGTAGAACTCTCAAAGGTGGACTATTGATAGAAAAAAAATGTCTCAAATATTTTTCATCAATTTGATATTATATTTGATAGGTTAAAAAAATATAATTTAAGTTTTTATTATTTTTCCATTTTTCCATATACAGGTAAAACCCGATACGATATGGTTGGTTGACTTGACAAAATGACAATCGATTGATTGATTGAGCTAGACCGGGAGATTATATAGGTAGCTAGATATAGCCATGGAAAAGCATACGTACGTAACAAGATCAATATATATATATATACGGCGAGAATAACAATTATTAATACGAAGAGCAAGCGAGCTGGCTAGCTTTTTATATATAGCTTCATCTTGATCATTCAGTAGTAGTACAACAAGTAAATTATATTAAAAAAAAAAAAGGTACAACCAAAAGGACAACAACAGCCACATGCATGCATGCAACGTACGTAACACCAGGGAGGGCTAGCTAGGATGATCACATCCACCGGTGATCTTTCATGATTGCATGATTTATTCATATCAACGCTACCTAACCTGGTACGTATTATGTTTTAATTAGTCGTCAAATTAGTTGTCCCCAGTAGGACCCGGTGTGTCGTCATTCTTCTTCTTCTTCTTCTTTTTAGGTTTATTGTGATCGTACTGTCACCGTCTCCATCACCTTCACCGTCATGGCAATCGATTTCATCAATGGGAGGAGCTGGCGGAGAGCTATCAACTTTTGCGCCCTTTGAATTCATTACATGTCAAAATTATACATAAAGCAATTATATAATCTTAAGTACCATTAACACGGAAAAGAAATTGCCATATTTAACTTTTATAAATATTCTTACCAAATTGTTGACCGTAATTGTTTTCTCGTGATCTACCGTAAGTGCAGATGCACTAGCGACCATGTTAGGATCGGAAAGATCACGAACCCCAAGAGAAACACTAATGACGGAACATGCAACGAACATCATGAAGAAGAAAATCTCAGCTTTGGAAGCCATTGAAATATTGTGTCTACTTAGATATGAGTAATGATATATATTGTATATAAGGACTTATTAGTATATATATATATAGAAACACAAATTATATAAACTTCCAAATTAACCACAAGCTTATTTAAAATTCATATTTGAGTTGCGTACGGGTCTAGGGCTTTCATTTCCTTTTTATTGTATTTTCTTATATATATATATATAGTTGCCCGATCATCGATCCAACCTCACTATAAAGCTCTATTCTTTCCCGTACCGGATCTTTTGCCGTTGGGAATCTGTCATGCATGTCCAACAAACGGATCTCTTGCCGCTCGTGCTCAAATGGCGGTTCACACGATGGTACTCTTGTCTCTTGGAATGCTGCCTATTCAAACACTAGCTAATATACGGCATCTTTTGCCGGCACAATGCATGAACTTGTCATGAGCTAGTGTGTCGATATGATAATATCATCGGTATGGTTTGACATTAGGGTTTCGTTGTGATGATATCGTCGATAGGGTTTGATATGATAAATAGGTCGACTGGGAGGTCTGACCATGATAAATACCGTCGGTAGGGTTTGATATATATGATGATGAGGTTGACATTAGGGTTAGACCGGCTTGAGATAGCATGCATCTAACCTTTTGAATCAAAGTTTGATTCATTTCTTAGCGACTCCATTTTGTTGCGGTTTGCTAGGAACTGTGAAGTGGCGAACAGTTTCTTCTTCTCGGCATATCTCCAGGAATGGATCAAACTTGTATTCTCCGCCATTTTCTGATTTCAGCTTCTTGATCTTCTGGCTTGTTTGGTGCTCCATCATTTTCTTCCGCTCAAGGAAGACTCACATGACTTCATCTTTGTGCTTCATTGGGTAAGTCCAAACTCTTCTCGGGTAGTCATCAATGAAAGTGACGAACCACCTGATCCCTCTTAATGATGCATGCTTCGTTGGCCCCCATACATCGGTGTGAACATAATCAAAACACCATTAGTTTGGTGTATTGCAGTACCAAACTTCACAATTCTATGTTTTCCATAGACACAAATCAATGTTCACAAAATTCAATTTTTCCCGTGTTTGCACCTTTGGGCTCTCCTTGGTTCACCAAAGTCTAAAGCCGCTGATCTCTCCGGTGTGTCCAAGTCTCATATGCCACAATTTTGACATATCCACCTCGTTTGAGTTTGCAACAGCTGCTTGCCCAAATTTTGAGCTCCCTTTGAGAAAGTACAATTTGGCTCTTCGAGTCCCCTTTATCACCACTAAAACTCCTTTGTCACCTTAAGTTGACCGCCTTCCATGGTGATGCGAAACCTTTGTCTTCCCAAGCTCCAAGAAAATCAAATGCTTCTTCAAATCAGGGACATATCGAACATCAATGAGTGTTCGAACAATGCCTTCGAACATCTTCAATTTCAGCGAGCCATTCCACTACAAAAAAGTTCACCTTTAGCTACTACAAAATTACAACGGCATGAAAATGCAGTAGCAAATAGTTGATATTTGCTACTGCATTTTCATGCCGTTGTAATTTTGTAGTAGCTAAATACAAACTTTTTTGTAGTGATTCCCCTTTATTGTGCATGTGGTGTTGTTTCCCATGTAAACAACTTCACCGTCAAATTCTTCAAGTTCAGAGAACATTCATTTATCTGGACACATGTGGTGCGAGCAAGCCAAATCCAAGATCCACTCTGCAGTGCCACACCTTTAACAAACCCACCTCTCTCATTGTTACTACCACCAACAGCACCCGTTGTTCTAGTTGTGTCTACAATGGGAACTTCATGGTTCATTTTCCCTCTGCACTGAGGACACGTGGCTTGTGGGTTATCCGCCACATACCTATGGTAACTTCCACACATGTAGAACTTTCCAGTCGGAGCAATGTCACCACCTGACAACAGAAAAGTAGTGTTACTTCCATTGGGACAGGGTGGGGCTTTAGGGTTAAGCACAATGTCATTTCTTGTGCTTTGTTGGATGAATGTGTCGCTTAAATCTTCAATGCTCGATCTGGTATAGATTCCCGAGGCAGCCACCATCCACCATTTGGGTCTTGGACTAGAGCTTGATCACCGTGCCAAGTGGGAAGGAGAGGAGGGTGAAGAAGAAATCGACGAACTCATTTCCTGCTTCTGCGAAGAGGACCTTATTGGTGTTCTTGTCGATTAGGAGCTTCAGTGTGACTTTGACTTTTGAAGTGGTGGCCGCCATGTTGTTGTTCTTTTGGGATGTGAAGGTAAAGGTAGCTATGTGGGGTACTTCATATGGAGTTCCAAGATTGGGGATTTATATGCGTTTTTAAGGTTGAATGCAACCCAAGAGTGTAACCTTTCAAAATTGAAAGCTTTTGGTGATTTGGTGGTGCAATGGGGAAGAATTTGAGAGGCTAAGAGGATAAGAGCGGAAGAGGGGTGGGTATAATTGGAAGACTTCTTGGCCCCTTGGCCTCTGAAATGGGGCCCACTAACTAAATAAAGCAGAAAAGGGAAGGGGCTGACGTGTTGTGTTGGTTCCAAACGAAATTAGTCAGGTGCCGACCCGGGTTGGTGCTGAATCCGTGCTGAACGGCATCCGGGCCGTCCATTGAAATATGGCCCACAATTTGACGCTTAGGATGTAATTTAAACGGGGGCCCGCTTTTAAGGGGTAGAATGGGGTAGGCTGGAAGTGAACCCTTATGGGTTTGGGATTACCCGGACCCGACCCAAACCGTGCGGGGTTAGTGGCCCCGAACCCCATTTACATTCGAGGTTTGGATAAGAAATTAGAGAGTTAGGGTACCCTAAACCCGTTCGGGTTTAACCCGAACTACCCGAAGTAACCGAAGTACTCGAATCCTAACAAATTACCCAAATTAATCTCCAACCCAACTGCAACTGGCCCAAGTAAACCCATAACCACGTTGGCCCACTCAAATTAACAAACTAATTAAAGAAAGAAAAGAAAAGATGAAATGAAGAAAGAAAAGGCAGCAACACGCCAACACAAATTCACTCCCTCTTCTATTCTTCTCTAACCTAACTCTTAGTTAAAGTCTTACTCAGATAGCTCGACAACACAGCTTCTCTGTTCACTATTTCACTTCTTCAGTTCTCCTCGAGAGCTCGACAACAGTTGACGCGCCAGCCAGCCACTAAATACGTCTACGACTAAGAAGCGACTTCCCCTTCGATCACCTCTATGGGAGGAGTTTACCCCGATTTATGTATTGGAAGGGGATCCCCCAATTGAGCGTCGGTTGGGAAAGTGTAACCGATGTGGGACTATAATTCAGGCTATCGATAACCAGGGCACCAATGGGTTAAAAAATCATAGCGTATCTTGTACGAAAAAGCATCAGGAGTCTGAAAGCAAACTACATTGACGTTTAAGCGTAGTGGAGATGCAGCTAGTGGAAAAGTAGTTTTGAGTGCCCTGAAAGGGTTCGGGGTTTGGAATGAGTTTCAAGCATTAGGGTACCCTAAACCCGTAGTAGTTAGGGTTAGGGTACCCGAACCCGCCCCGTTCTCCAGCCTAGACTGGGAGGTCTGACCATGATAAATACCGTCGGTAGGGTTTAATTATCCTAGGACCATCAGTAAGGTTTAATTCTGAGGATCGTTGTAAAGGGATGCTACGACCATTGTCAGTGTTGGTAGTCTTAATCGTATTTAAGTCGTTTTAGTCGAGAGTAAGTTTTTAGCTAAGGGTTCTGGGTTTCTGCGAATAGAAGGGAGAAGAGAGAAATCGGAGGCGCTATGGGAGGTTCGTCAGTTAGTTTTTTGAGTTTTTGGATTGAGATTGAGATTGAGATTTTGGAAGTCTCCTCGGATCGGCAAGCGGATCTCTTCTAGGTTTTCCTTTGTTTAATCGATTATAGGGTTTGATTCGCTCTCTTTTGTTTAGCAAGGAAGCTCAGGTTCAGAGTTCTCAGGATGGGTGATCATGATTCAATTTCGCGGTAAGGGATTACGTCGATGTAAGGTGAGGGTTTTACGGTTTATAGTTACCTTAAACTCGAGGATTTATCGGTAAAGGTTCATGTATTGATATTGGTATTTGGCTGTTTGTGTGATTTTATTACGGGTCATCGAGTTTAGCCACTAGATGGCTAGACATGATATGTATACGCCTATACGGGTAAGATATAGGTATCAGTTCTGGCTAAGGCCAGAGGCCGTGGTATGAGATAGTAAGGGGATTACTACCCCACCATTAGTAGGATAGTATAAGGTTTCTGTTCTAGTATCTCATCCCTGGATTGCGCAATCCCCTAGGTAACAGTATTGGTGATGGGGTCCTTGTGACAATACTGGAGGTTCTTCGTGACCTCATACTGGAAGTACTAGATCAGTATTCTTAGGGGCTTCTAGCACTACTAACAGATAACATAGAGGAGGTGCTTTCTTACCTCATTACTAGTAACGGATTACGAGATTTGTCTCCATGAGGGTATTTACGAGTAACATGGTTTTGAGCTTATAGGTGTTTCTGGATGGGTTTACAGATATACGGAGTTGGAGCTGGGGAGTGAGCTGGCAGCGAATTCTTTGAGGTTATTTTATCGGTTTTCCATTGTATTTCACTTGAACTTGGAAGTCAAGCATGTTGTATTGGTATATATTTGGTTTCTTGAACGAATCTGTAGTTATTAGTTCTTGAGTTGTATACAATTGTATTGATGAATGTATTGGTACATTAATTATAATGTGGATAACGTATATGTGATGTATGTTTATTTGTGAGTCAGTAACACCCAAGTTGAGTATTACATGGCTCTGTGGTCCTACCAAGTCTTCGAGGGTGGGCTGTTACACTATATTAGTGTTTGGACTCCTCTTGGGATTGCGTTGACCTCTTCGAACTTTGTAAGGGGATTAACTTTGTCTTCCAGGAAGTGGAAGATGTCCTGCTTAGAATGTCGGACCACACACAGAGCTCCCCAGATAAGTTGTAGGAGCCAGTGAAATTTTTTATATGAAGAAAATTCCCATATTGGTGTTGTAGTTTAACAATGGTGTTAGCACTATATAAAACAATCTAGGTTTTTTATAGTTGATTCTCAAATAAGGATAAGAGATGAGCTGAAGATGCCATTGAAACCCAAAGGGAAAAAAAAATAGTGTCACCTCCAAACATTAGATGAGAAGTAGGGGCCATTGACTTAAAGAGTACCGGATGTTTGAAAACGTAACGTTTTGGTACTCCTTCTATAAAATCCGTCATATTGGTCCCGACCCCCAATTCCGTCCGCGTCCGTCCTCTTTCTCCGTCTAATTTGTCCACCGAGGACGCCTCGCTGGCCTCGCCACGTCATGTTAATGCCTCGCTGTACACGCTCCGGTCGGTTCGCCTTTGTGTTTCAACCGGTCAGAAAACATAGGCAGCCGTTGGGTGCATGGCGGGAATGGGAATAGTTAAGGGACACGTGTGACAATCCCACCCACATACTTTTGTTGACAGCTGTACCCACTATCTTTCTTTTCCCTTTCCCCATGCTCTACCCTGTCGTCATCATCTTTCTTTTCCTTTCCTCATGCTCTACCTTGCCGCTCATCCCCGCCGCTCTCTCCTTTATCAAAGCTCCCAACGGAAATCCGCCTCTGGCCATTGTCGATCACCTGAACAACTTACAAAGTAAGTGGTAAGTCCTAAATAAAGTATGTTCTCGTCCGCTGATTAGGGTGTTTGGGTTTCTTAATACGGAGCTCGGGGGTTTTAGGGTTACACGCAAGGTTAGCATCATCATGTTGCGACACAGAGGAGTGCGCTCAGCCGACGAGTTCCATTACGATTCTGGGGGTGGGGAGGTGTTTTGCCACTGCCGCATGAGAGCTTCTAGGAGAATCTCGCATACGGCTGTGAATCCCGGAAGGAAATTCTTCGGATGCCCAAGATATGTTTCTAAGGTGGGTAAAAATCCCCTAATTTTTATCGAGTGTACTGGAATTAATTGTTGTAATGGTTCACAACTTCGTTTGTAGGTTCAGCCAGGGTGTGGTTTCTTTGTTTGGTTGGATGACAAACTAGCAGCTGCTTCTGAGAAGCTCGAGCTTGTAAGCATAGTTGAGTTCCAGCAGAATCGGATAAATGAACTGGAAAATGAGAATAACAGGCTCCGGAAGCTTTTGGTTCAGCTAGGGGACTTCGGCGGTAGTGAGATTGCTATGACAAGTGAATTAGAGAGTCTAACGAAGCGAGTTTCACAGCTCAAAATGTCCAACGGTCGTGGTTTTAGGTTTCCGAAGTAGGTTATGCTTGTTTTTGTACTGTATGCTTAAAAAGGCTTTGTTTTGATAAACTGTCTTCATGTACTGATACACTATATTTCGGATTAACAAAAGATGCAATTAATGATTCTACAATTCCACACTCAAAAGACGAAGCCACATCCTTCGGGGGTCATATACTTAAGGAAATCCATACAAAAACAGTTTCTAACGGATCCCTCATGGGGTCCTAAGGTATCATTCGACGGTGGCATCCCTAACCGATACACAAAAGCATTACCTACATCACTGAAGGTGTTCTACACTAGCCTTCATTGTCCGTTACTCAAAATAAGTTCGTACTCACTTGCTACATCCCCTACAAGTAGTAAGAACCCACATGTTCAGAGTCCTCTTACCCAGTACGCCCTCCACGGTTGACCCTCATCTTGCTCCTAGTCACCCTTGCGCTTCCACTGTCATTAGCTCTCGGAACAGGTCCTGAGGGAGTCCCTGCGGCGTCGTTAGCGGCCCCTGGGTTTGATGATGACGCCCCATTCCCGTCACGCATGCCCTACACAAAATTATCTCAAAAATTACAACCCAAACATACCCACGAACCAATCAGTAACAAAAAAGAGGGAACTGCTTACCCAACCAGATCCGTGGGCACGTTTGTTGTGGCCTACTTTCTTGCACAACGAGCATTTTTGTTTCTCACCAGTCCTGCGGACCGCCTTGTAAGTTTTACCCTTCTTGTCCTTCCTAGTTGCAAGCTCTCCTGATTCGAGCCTCCTCTTCTTCTGTCTTGGTCCTGAAGTAGGCTTCTGAATGTTTGGTGGTCTGAGTTTCGGGCCGTTTGAGTCCTTCCACTGTGATGCATCATTATGAGGGTTTATCGAATGACCATATGCACGTCTGTACCTACCAATCGTGTAGCAAGGGTCGCAGTAGGGTTCGATGGGGTCCCGGTTGTAAGTGATGCATGCCAGAGCATGCTCACATGGTAGTCCCGACAGCTGCCACAATCCACATGCGCATTGTGACGCCCTCACATCAACGACCCAGCTGCGCAATCCTTCCCGGACTTCAAACATGCCGTCTCCATTAAACGTTGGGTAGCATAAACAGGCTGACTTTTTCCTTTCCTTAATAATCTCATATGCTTGCGGACACAGTGAGTCTATGTCACGACTTGCCACTTTCACAAAATTTACGGCGATCCTTTTCATCATTTTAAACCTGTTGACAAGAATTTCCAAAAAATTTCCAACATACATAATGTACCTTACACTACATTCAGGTAATACAGCATCCGATTCAAACAAGTGACATGGTATTACCTTATGGCTTCGAGGCACGAGAGGATATGCATATCACGTGCTTCTAAGATCCACCTATTGAAACTCTCGCAATGGTTGTTCAAGCTAATGTCACAAGTTGTCAGAGTTTCGAAGAAGTACTTGCACCACGAATGAACACCCCTACGTTGCATCCAGTCCAGAGGTGTCAGCCCTTCTGCTGTCATGTATTTGTCACCCTTCTCTCGGAACGTGTGCATGGCGTCATCGTACGCGCCTTTGTTTGTGGCCTTGCAAGCTCCCCAGAACATGTTACGCAATGCACGTCCTCTCGTGAATTTATCGCTGAAATTAACATACAGATGGCGGGCGCAGTAGCGGTGCTCAGCGTATGGAAATCTCCCTTCGAGTACATTTTGTAAGCCCTAACCTCATGATAGTGAGTTAGTTAGCCATGCAGAACTTAACTTTTCTGGGGAGTGAATTTGAACACTAAATGTACTTAAGGGACTGATATGGTAATACATACCTTCTGTCTGTCCGACATGAACGTCCACCCAGGAACGTTAGGAATTCCCATATCACGCTGCAGGAGATCCACAAACCAGCCCCAAGTGCTCTCAGACTCTCTTTCAATGACTGCCCAGGCGATTGGAAACATTCCATCGTTGCCGTCAACCCCGACAGCAGCCAACAATTGCCACCCGGTAGGTTCTTCAAGTGGCAGCCATCGAGTCCAATGAAGCGCCGACAGCCGGCGAGAAACCCTTTCTTCAGTGCATCAAGACATATGTAGATCGACTGAAAAGTTAGCCCGTCATATCGAATGTCAACCGTCGTACCAGGATTTGTCCTCTGTAACTCGGCTCCATAGTCCCACAGTTTAGTGAACTGGTCGTTCTCCTCCCCATGAATAAGGCTCATGGCAGCCCTCTTCGTCCGATATGCCTTCATTGCATTTATCTTCAGACCAAAATCCGTTATTACTGTGTGTATGAAATTCTCGAGGGACCAAGCAGGGTCAACGCGAAATCTGGCTACGTAATGCTTGGCCAAGAACGCCGGGTTAGCCGCTCGGATATCTTCTTCAACTAAGCAGTCATGCTCCGGTTGCGCCGATACTAATACTACAGTTTCACCACCTCCACGAGCCCTTGCGGAAATCCAGAACCCACATTCTCTCACACACACGCACTTGCAACGAATTTTGTCGTTCATAGGGAATTTAACACCACGACGACTCCTTACGGCATGTACCTTGCAAAAGTCCTTGAACTGAGCGAAAGACTCGAACTCCCTCCCTATGACAATCTCCGCAGCATCCATGTCTCTAGAGGGATTGAAAACCGGGTACTGATCAATTCTAGGGTCTTGGTCTTCCTCAGAACCCCACCCACGTTCGCTAAGCATCTCATCCTCATCACGGACTCGGTCAAACACGTCTTCCTCATCCCTTGCATTACTTAGTAATTCCCCATTCGACCCGGCTTCTGAATCTAATTCTTGGTTATCTTGGGCTGATTCAGAGTGAGTTGACGTTTCCTTGCTGTCCTCCGGAGGTACGTATGCATAGTCTGACTCATCTTCAGAGGAGTATGAAGCTTGAGGGGGGAAGGCGGCCCGAAGTAGGCGTAGTCGGAGTCTTCTTCAGAAGAAAAAGGATTATACCGCCCGTCCCAAGAAACTCTTGGTGTTTCCGGAGAACTGTATATGGTCGGTGAGGACCAGCCTTCCTCGACGTCCACGATTGGTTCATTCAAAGCCTCCTCTTGTTCCATTTCAGCCAAAACATCTTCCACCGCCAGCCAACGTGTGCCATCGTCCCGGTTAACACCCTCATCTTGCTGGTCGTGGGGGTCAACTGCCGTATCACTTTGTTGGACCACCACATCATTGGGGTTGACTACCAAATCCGGGTCGTTGACTACCAATTCCGGGTCGTTGACTACCAAATCCGGGTCGTTGACTACCAATTCCGGGTCGTTGACTACCAATTCCGGGTCGTTGACTACCGCTTCCGGGTCGTTGACCTCAGTATTTGGTGGGTTGACTACCGCTTCCGGGTCGTTGACCTCAGTATTTGGTGGGTTGACTTGGTTGGCCTCAGACCCGCTCGGTGGGTTCACTTCAGGTCTACCATCCTCGTGGATTGGAATGTTGTCGGTGTTGTCTTTTTCAGGGACCACCTGAGATGAGGTGTTCACAAAAAGTGTGGAATCAGGTATTCCCTTTTTGGCCAACTCGCTTTCGTCCATGTTCAATTCTGGGGTTGCAGTCCAAGGCAACAATAACATTCCCTTTTTGTCTGCCATTGAGGTTGAGCCACCAAGTGTTGCATGTACAGATTGTACTTCCCGATCGGAATCCAGTTCTTCCAACCTGAACTGAACTCTGCTCTCAACTGTGGGTCTGTGGAGTTCCATCTTGATCTGCCCAATTCTTATCCTTGCTTCGAACTCAGAAAGCTGCTTCACGTAAACCTTCATCAAGGAGAACGGTGCACCTAGAACAGTACCATCTGGACCAATATTCTTCCTCACCTTGTTGAATGCCAGAACATCATCCTCACACTCAATGCAAAGTAACCCATCGGCGATACCAAACCCTGGTTTTGGCCACAGAAATTGGTAGAAGTCCCCTTCGACGTTCACCAACTCTGCCATAGCATTGAGCTCGATCAATGAGAGGTAGTCTGGGTCTACACGATCGAACCACGCGACAGAGCCATACAAGTACTCGCTCCCTATGAAAATCCCGTTGAAATGCATCTCGATGGTGAAGAGATCTTCTTTGGCTGAAAATGTAAGAAGAAATTGCAATTAGAAGTGAGATACCCAAACGCCTCATCTACCCACCCTAAACCCTAGATGTCATACCAGTCCCACAACATCAAACGAGTTTAAATGTCGGTCTTCTGAGTTTCATTAAACACAACTTTAACTTCAACTCACCGGAATCGTAATGCGGATCCCCATTGCCCGGTGGCCGACAAACCCACTTCGTCATTCCGACCTCTCCTCGAACACTTGCGTGGAAAACAGCATCGGTGTAAGCGCGGATGTCTTATTCCCCTGCTATTGAAGCAAATGGAACCCTAATCCCTAAACCGAGAAAATCCTTACCGTCTGCACACTGCTACTTGTAAACTCCGGGAGAAGAACCGGCGACCTTCAAACGGAGGAGAGAAACAGATTTCAAATCCGGTCACCGAAGAGAGAGAACAGAGAGTGTGATGAATGTCCGATCAGTGGCATGTCAAAGGTCACCCGAACGGACACGAAGGTTATGTATTCAACTCAAAAATTTCTGACCGGTTGAAACACAAAGGCGAACCGACCGGAGCGTGTACAGCGAGGCATTAACATGACGTGGCGGGGCCAGCGAGGCGTCCTCGGTGGACAAATTAGACGGAGAAAGAGGACGGACGCGGACGAAATTGGGGGTCGGGACCAATTTGACGGATTTTATAGAAGGAGTACCAAAACGTTACGTTTTCAAACATCCGGTACTCTTTAAGTCAATGCCCCTGAGAAGTAGTTAAATAATGACCATTGAGTTTGATGTCATAAATGAGTCGTAGCAACTGATATTAAATTTCGAACAAAAATGCCTTTTTAAATAAAGTCTCATGTCTGTCCAAAAAAAAAATGTCTCATGTATATCTACATTTAAACTAGGGTAGAAAACTTGGCCCGGTTAAACTGGCCTTCGGGTAGCCCAAAAGTTTGGTCATATATTTATCGGTGGGCTCGGGCTTGAAAAAATATTTCAAACTTCAAACTTTTCAGGTAAAACCAGGAAAAGCCCGACCCAAAATTAAAAATTCAAAACTTTTCATCTATAAGATCTAATTATTTATTGGGCTAATAATATTAAATATATGTGGGCCAAAAAATTAATTATGACAACCCATTCTAAAGCCAAAAATTTAATTACAACATTAATAAATATAATAAAACAATTGAAAGACAAACCTACTCTACTATTCATTAAGGGGAAAAACCTCCTTCAAACCCCACTTTCAAAATCCCTTTACAAAAGCCTATAGAAAATTTTCTTAAAGTCCAAATTACCCCCATTGGTTCCCTTAAAATCCAATATTACCCCCATTGATTCCATTAAAATCCAAAATTACCTTGTTGGTTAAAGGCTATATTTGTGGTCGGCCGATTATCTTTATTGTTTATTATTAAAACTATTGGAAGCACAAACACTCAACACTTTTCATTAAGGCGTTTTCTTCCCTCACAAGAGACTTTCATTTTGTTCCTCACAACCGCCACATGGGCTTTTCTTCTCAACCATACCCTCTTACACTAATCCTTAAGAGTTTTCCCCGTTCGATGATAAGTGTAATCCTCTTCCACTTACTATTAGTTAACCTTATTTTACCTACTTCTACGTGTCTTTCTCTACCCTGGTATTAATTAGGAGCTTTTCCCATCCGATTCCCATTGTAATTCCCCTTCCCTCTCACATTTAGTTATCTTTTCCCCGTTACTCTGTATTTAATCAGTTTTCCTGGTCAGTTTCTCTGTCCCCACATGTCTTTGTCTCCTCTGATTTCAGTTAAAACTCATCATTTGAGTTGTTGTGTCTATCAGACTGCCCCAATTGTTAAATAGGGATGTTGAATGGTTTAATTCAATTGTGGATAAATATTGTTACATGTTAATTATGTTGTGGTATGATATACAACACGCCATTTGGTTAATTTTGATAAGGTTGTCAGTCTGGGTTGAACACAAAAGCCAAGTAAAAAGTGAAACCTTCATCTGCACTACTCTAGAAATATTTAAGACACTTTAGCATTCAGACCAATTGAATGTTGAATAGAGTGATCATTTGAAAACACCATCACGTGCTATATTGTTAATCATTGGGTAAACTCTAATTTCATGCATTTGCTCGCATTTCTTAATTATTGGGTAAGTACACTTACACTATGCGTCTTCTCAGCTATTTGACTACATTTTTTTGTGTGGTTAATCCAATGGTGCTTATTAGACTTTTGAAACTAAACATGGGTCGTATGTAGACATTCATGCCTAGAGGCAACCAATTAATTATGATGCTATAATTTCAGCATGTATGTTTAAGACAATTCTGTTCACTGCTAGGTCCCAATCATAAATGTCGTTGCTAACAGCCCTTCATCTTCTTAGATTTTCTATTACTATATTCTTCCTATTCCCGTTCACCCTTGCTTTCCCGACGGGTTGGCAACCGCTCACCACACCTTACATACACCCGAAGCGGCAACGCGCGCTAAAAAATCTAGTATTTTCTTATAAGGTGTGAACACTCCGGTGATGCTGATACGTGTCAATTTATTATTGGTCCATTATAAATAATAATTTTAATTTATATTTGATATCCATAATTTTCAAAGAGTGCAATAAAGTCCTCGTATTAACTAAATAAGCATATTCTATTATGCCAAAGAAGCTGCCAGAGCCTATGACGAAGCTGCCCGCGCCCTCCATAGACCAAATTCGTTTCTTCTGCCTCCGCTCACTGTCTTGATACCAAGACTCTTTCCATAAGCCGACGAAAACCACGAACAGCACCACTGTTATCACTACCGGCCCCCAATCCGCCATTCTAACAATTATTTGATTGAAAAGAAACCCAGTAACTGGCTAACTGCCATGCCACTACTCTGCTCTACTTAATTTTGCAAAGAGAATTAAAGAAGGAAGATATGGAATTGAGGATAGAAAAGAATCTCAACACCCAACTTGAAGAAACCGAAGAAATGGGTTGGTTCCCTCAGGCTTAGTATAATATTATATGATGATTAAGAGATAAGACTAAGCCAATCAACTGCAGTCAGTTTCTTATGAACAGAGGTGTTGCTACTGTTCTTGTACCTGGACGTGGAATCTGATGGTACGTACGTGTTATTTAAGGATTTAAGCTAGCTAATGAAGTGGATTTATTCTCTCAATGCGTTAGTTTCCAGTGTTTGTCGGCAGCCGCGGTGGATCAGGGCAATTCCACCACCATCAGAAGCCATCGCCGACGGCGGCGTATATTAAGAACATCAAGAAGTCAGCGGAGCCGAGCATAATCGAGCCAATGCTATGTAGAGCCGGCGAAGTGCTCCTGGGAGACGTTGAGTGTATCGGATTGCAGCAATGAGTGGGTCGGGTGTGGAATTTTTCCGCGATGGGTCGGACGGATTGCAGCTGCGGCGATCATACTGGATGTCGGGTTAGTTGGTGGGCAATTGGCTAATTGCGACAAAGTATTCATTGAGTTAATATGAGGACTTTGTTGCACTCTTTGACAATTATAGATATCAAATATAAATTAAAATTATTATTTTATAATGGACCAATAATAAGTTGACATTGTCAGCGTCACCGGTTACACGCGTCACCGCAGTGTTCACCTTTCTTATAGTCTTACTCTTATCCAAAGTCATTTCCAATCGCCTCTCTTCTTTGGTCTGTATTTTATTTGTTCATCTTATTCTTTCACATTCTTCGTTTCTTTTAATGACGGCTCTCTTCTCTGATTTCTATTTTTTTCTTTACATTCGAGCAACATGGAGTTGACGGTCGAGAATATATTGGGCTGTGAAGAGGATGGAATTGAGTGTCATGGTTGGACAAGTCTAGAATGTCGAAATAAACTCCTTCAGATAGCTGGTATCTTCCTAAGTCTCTTTAGGAACCCACTGTTGACCAGACATAGTAAAATATACTTCAAACTGCCCGAAACCAGGTCAATACGAACGGCATAGCCCCGGAGTCCCCACACCTAATTTAAACCACCACAAAAAAATGTTCTAAAACCCTTAAGACAAAACAAAGCCAATAACTAACCAGTGTAAACGGATAAAATAAAAACAGAGAGACAGATACGCCAATGGCGACGATATCTGTGGCTCCTCCCGTTTAATAGCTCTCCGCCACCAGAAAATTAACAATCAACAAAATCCTAATCTATCTCCCGTTCATCCTTGCTTCCTTCTCCTCCCGCCTAAACAATGCCCACATGAACCCTTAAACCTTTCTTCCAACTCCTCCTCACCTACCCATTTACGCATTTACTCTTTTCCTGGCATGGGTATAATTGCCGATGCCGTTTGCAGGTTTCTGGAAATCTCCCCTGATGTCGGCGTCTGTACTCATACGATTCTGTTCTTCGCTCTAGTATGCGTAGGCTTCCTTGTTGGGTTAACAATTGGTTGGGTATGGAAGCCTAATTGGGCACCCTTTCCCGGACAATCTCAGCAACCAATTTTACTTTCTTCCTCTTCGCCGCACAAATTGGTTGATTCATCGCCTTCCAGTTCTGCTGTTCCTCCGCTAAAGGGTTTTGGTTCAGCTCCTTGCCTCACTTCGTTAATGCTCAGTTCCCCCAATTTGGGATGTTGGTTACAGCACAGCAGCAACTTAAACCGAATCCCCAATTCCCAACTTGATGATTCCTGGTAACCTCCATTTCTGAATCATTTTACTCGTTTCATGATTAATTGAAAGCTATTTGCTTTAGTAATTAGTAGCTTACCTTTCATATTAAGTAGATGGGTTTGGTGTAATTCAATAGTTACTGATGTACTGAGTATGGATAATGACGGTGGTGATTCATTAAGCATTGTTTCTCAATTGGTTGAACCCTGTATCTGTAACAGTGGAACATCACAGCTAAATGATGAAAAGCCTCATCCTGCTGATCTGGTAAGGGAGGAGGATTTGGAGTATCTGCATCAGCTTGTTGAGATGAAAGATGGAGGTCCTGCTTGGATTCAGATGATGGATCGTTCCACGTCCGGTATGACTTACCAAGCATGGAGGAGAGACACCAAGGTAGGGTGTGTGTGTGTGTGCTTCTTCGCACATTTTGAGTTGTAAGTAATTTACCAATCTAATGCCTGTCATTTCGAGCTGAACCCGTTTGTTGGTGTTTATGGTTTTCTTTTTCCTTGTGTTTCTATTTGGCTGTAGAATGGTCCTCCTCAATACCGTACTAGAACTGTTTTTGAGGATGCGTCGCCCGAGATAGTGAGAGATTTCTTTTGGGATGATGAGTTCCGGCCACATTGGGACGATATGCTTGCCTATGCTGCTACTGTGGATGAGTGTGTCATCACAGGTTCTATGGTGGTACATTGGTTGCGGAAAGTAAGTCGCCTATCTCTCTCACTTTGTTAGTTCTGATGATCTGCCTTCCCGTTTATGTAACTTGACCGGTTTTCAGTTTACACCGCGTTGCTTTGCAGTTCCCATTTTTCTGCAGTGATAGAGACTACACGATAGGGCGGCGAATATGGGAGTCAGGCAGGTCTTATTACTGTGTTACGAAGGTATTCCTCGCAAACTGTCATTTTCTAATGTCTGCCTGTTACAGATTGCGCAGCTATGAATGATTTCGCATGCAGTTGATTGAGGGAAACTAGCTAGTCTTTTTTCCCTTTTCTTTTTCTTGATCAAGAAGCTAAACTGTCTTCTGTAATCAGTTCTAGTTAGTACAAAAGGAGCCATAGATGTTATCTATGTAATGCTACAATAGGAATCATAGGTAGTACCGATTAGGACAAACAATCCTTGGATCTTGTTCTGCCAGATTCTGTTTGTCCCTTGGAATATATGTTTTCTTGGATTTTGCAATGCATGCTGCCTCCTCCATAGCCATTATCGTATATATTTCTAAACAGCATCTCTTGTGGTGTTTTCTAGGGAGTACCGTATCCTTCCATCCCAAGGCGTGACAAACCAAGGCGCGTCGATTTATACTACTCAAGTTGGTTTATTCGGCCAGGTGAACTATGAATTCTGTTGTCAGCCCTTTTATTCGATTCAAGTATCTTATACATCCAATAAAAGAAGCTCTTGAATTTTTAAGCTTGCTTCTATATGTATGAGCTTAGCTGTAACGTGTCATCTAAGTAACAAGTGAAGTTGATATGTGAGCAGTGGAATCCAGAAGAGGTGATGGCCAGCTGACAGCATGTGAGGTATTGCTCTTCCATTACGAAGATATGGGGATTCCATGGGAGATGGCGAAGCTTGGAATTCGCCAAGGAATGTGGACATCCGTCAAGAAGATTGAGCCAGGGTTACTTGCGTACCAAACTGCAAGGGCATCCGGAGCAGCACCCTCTCGGCCTGCGTTCATGGCTCAGATCAATACCAAAGTGAACCTGGGGTTCGCGAAGAACACCAAAGAGTCATCCGTGTCAGAAGCAGAAAGTTCCTCGGCTACAAGCTCGGGAAGGAACATACCAAAGATGTTGATTGTATGTGGTGCAGTTGTGGCCCTTGCATGTAGCATTGACCAGGGGCTATTGGGTAATGCTTGTATATTTGGGATAGCTAGAAGGTTAGGGAATTTAAGGAAGAGGTCTAAGTCAGACGATTGATAACAGACGAAAGAGAGAAAGACCACAAGAATCATTAGTAGTAGTGATATGTGTATATATTCGATTACATTGAGCACATTGTTGTTGTTCGATTACCGTCATGGCGCGAGTAGCGGTCGAATTGCCACGGTCGGCAAGTATGTGACAAGATTTCATAGGTATCACATCACATTCAATCTCGTCAATGTAGCGGTCGATGCTAAAGGAAAACTTGACTTCTCGTGTCACTCTAAGCTCTCCACTTTAGCTGAACCATTGAAGCTTGTATGGCTTTGGATGCTTGAAGGTCTCAAGCCTTCCTTTGACTAGTGCTTCATTGGCCACGTTTGTGCAACTACCTCCGTCGATAACCATGCTACACAATTTGTTGTAGATGACACATCGTGTATACAAGATGTTCTCCATTTGGCTTAGCTTATAAAGACTTGGTGTCGTGTTGAGGATGCGTGTCGAGACGTTAGAAAGTCGGTGTAAGCCTTCGGGTAGGAAGAACTGGAACTTCTGGAATGGGGATGTCGTGGTAGGGTTTGCTCGGTCAACCTCCAATTCTCTCAACTACAAGTGTTTTAACTTATCACTTTTTTTCTTACCATTTGTGTATCACACAAAATTTAAGTGAGAATCATATAGCACAAGTTAAAACTGATTTGTTCAAGCAGTGAAGCGTTTCTTCTTGGTCTAAGTAATCAATGGTGATCTCATGCCTAGACAAACATTTGTCCAACTTTACGAGTCACCTAAAAATCCAATTCTGTTCTAGCTTTTCAAAATCTAATCACACAAAGCAAAAGATGTTAGATAGAGACTAAGAAAGGTAGAAGTTTTGATAGAAAAAAGATGAACTTGAGTTGAAAATATCCTCACTGCACTTGGTCAAGCCCGAGAATTGTCTTTTGAAAGATTGGTGTAGGTAATTGTATTGATTGAGTACCTCCCACAAGCTTTTACCACCAAGAAATGGTATAGACGATTTCAGCCTCCCCTCTAACATCGCCTATGACATAGACGATTTCTCTCTGACACAATCAGCGAAAATCGCCAATAATATCGACTATTTGTGCCTGTCTCGTCAGTTGGCTGACGTGACACTATTATCTCCAATAGTATTAGCGATAAACCAAGATTGTCTATCATATCGATGATAAAACCCTCCGATTAATTAAATTTGCTCTACTTTGGAATTGACTAGAGAAGTGCTCCTATTTTGAAAATAAATTTTCAGGTCACCTCTATATGAAACAAAATCCTTTTTTTTTTAGTTAAAAATATTGTATAATTATTTTGCAATCTAGTTCAGGTTGCGCCCCTAGCTTGCAGAACCCAGAAAGTTCGCAGAGTCGGTTCCCCTGCTTCGCCCGTTCGCCGCAATTAATATACAAATCAATGGGCCGAGTCCGAGTGACCGAGTCAGATTTCCAGCTCACCAAACTGTTTTAGATAAGAACGCGGACCCTCCCACCAATCCTACCCCACCACGTACTTGGACTATTACGACAACTCTGAGCACAATTTATATTATACACAGTCCAAATGGCGGTACCGTCTCCAATTTGGACCAGGATTCCCTGCGATGTTTCCAGCCACTTCCAAACAAATCCCGTTCCTAAATCCATTCGGAAATTCATACTATAAATACCTCTTCACGCCACCCCCAATTTCTCCACCAAGTCAAACAAACAACAAATCAATTCCATAAGTCCAAATTTGTTCGATTCAACCCTTAATTCTTTCAATCAATCAATCAGTCAATTCAGCTACGATGACGATGTCGTTCTTCAGCTCCTTCGATGCTCTGTTCGGTCAGAAGGCCACTAGGCTCCCTTTGGAACGGCGATCCGGCGAATCCAACGGCGATGATGCTGCTGCTGTTAATGGTACAAAGGCGGAGACGAAATCAGAGGGTGGAACCGTGAAGGCATCAAAGAAGGGGCCGAGATTTGCGGTGGAGTTGGATGGGGTTCACTGTTTCGAGACTGTTGTTTCGTATTGATCGACTGCTAATCATCGTCTTTGATCTGGATATGGATTCATACCTGGGCGAGTCCGACTGTGTTTAATTTCTTTCTTTTTTTGTTTGTTCGTGACATTATTTTTTTCATATTAACTATAGATATAGTTTTTGGATATACATGTAACCGCCGTTGTGTTTGTTTCGCAGTCGTAAATACAAATTGAAGTTTTGACGTATATTGATTTCCGACTCTTTTTTTTTTTTTTTTAATATCGATAGCTCTGAAGCTATCGATATTAAAAAAATCATACGTGCACGTAATGAGTGATCATGTTTTCTGAATGGTGAACCATTTGAAAAAGCGTCATGAAGGACTTTGCCTTATAGCTGTAGAATTTTTTCAATGATCGCTCCTCTGGAGTTAGCCTGATCTTAATAGATCTTATATGCTTATCGTTAAGATTCATACAATCTATCCAATAATCGTTGAGATTCATAAGATGAAGTAGGCCATAGTTCCATCCAAATAATTCACGAATGTGAAAATTTTCAAAATCTTTGCATTGTGTTTTGGTTTCTTGCATCAAAAATTTAGTGCGTATTTGTTAATAACGATCCAAAATGTTACAAAAAGATGTATTACTGAAGCAACAAACACTAAATTAAGTGATTAAGAGCCGTTGTTTGGATAATAACTCAACTACTACTAAAAAAAGTTTGTATAATAACTCAACTACTATTAGAAAAAGTTCGTTTTGCATAAAAAAAAGTACACCAACTACGCTAATTAAAAGTTCTTTAAAACATCTAAAATCAAATTCGTGCAGACTCGTCTAAAATAGATAATATCATGTAAAATACTTATTAATATTGGGAAACAATAATAATTTTCTCTATCAATGCCACATCAACTTGAAGCAAACTTTGACTCCGCCGCAGAACGACGAGATTGCATCTTCTGCAACTTCCGTTATATCCTTCTGACCATGATCTATCCCAGAGACTTTACTCCGATCGATTATCTTCACGCCCTGCAATTTATGCCGCCAGCATATCCTCATCGCACTACTTTCACCTTTGCAACATTTAGCAGCTCTGCTATTCACAAACTCCATGAACACGAACTGCATAATCATAAACCAAACACACATATAATTAACATGTTCTCTTATATATAAATCATGTTAGGAGAGTAGCTGATACCTTGAAGAATGAGAAGCTGTCACCAGATACGCTGTCTGACCAAATTATGGTTAGCAAATCAGGATGACATCTCCAAAGTACGCCATCCAAAAGAGCTCTTTGACAGCTTAAGGTTGACAGATCAGTGGTTAATTTCAAATGTTCCAGCCGAGGGTGACTTGACAGAGGAATCATGTTAGATTCCACTTCTGCCGAATTCAGGACAAGCTTCTGCTGGAACAGTAAAATAAACATTCCAACGGTGTTATGTACTCAGAATAGTTGAATCATAGTTTCTACATAGATGGAGAATTAAAGCAGCAGTTGAGTTGATTACCTCATTCCCAGACTTGGGTTTTAGCACGGATAATTTGAGAACATGGAGTTGGGAGGATGATCCAGTGAAAGATACCCTCAATTCAGCAAACCATATTGTCTGGCTTCGAAACCGTCCACATGGACCTAAATGTGCCAACAAACGTGGTGATGCAGCGGATCTATCGGTAGCATCTCTCGCAACCAACTGAATTTTAGGAATGTCGATATTGTAGACATTCCTGTAGTAGACATTTACCAAAGATGGACAGTCAATCTCGACTTCCTCAACCATGTCCCAAGCCCAAGAATCCAACTGTATATACTTCAGCTTATCGTGCTGAATACTAAGCTTAGCAACCCCGCGCCCACTCAATGAAAGGTGTTCCAAAGATGGGGAATGAGCTATCAAGTCATCATGTATATGCCGTCCATCATACTCAGATTCTGAGTGCAGCAGAGTCTTCAGGTTCGGGCATGGAGCCAGAATCTTACAGTGATTCTTTGGGCACCTGTATAAATACAGCTTTTCCAGGGAAGGGGCGTTGATTTCGGCCTCGAAATAAGTATCCTCACCCTGAAGATAACAATCAAGAGTTAGATCTTTTAGGTTGGGAACACCTGAAACCTTAATCTTTTTAATTCCTGATGAGAAGGATGCGGTGAGGGCCTCGAGCAGAGGAGTGCTGGCTAGGATGTCGTGGAAGAGTTGTTCGGTGAGGGATTGGACACAGATCAAAGCAAGATTGCGGAGAGAGCTCAGACGTCTGAAATTGTTCCTGCTGGTTGATGTGTACTTGTCGAATTTGCAGATTCTTAGGGAGAGAGTGGTGAGGAATGCTGGAGAGGTATTTTGAATTGGAGAGCTGAATATCGAATTGGGGAGACTGTAATACGTGCCTTCTTTTTCTTCTTCATCATAGCCTTCGTATTCGTCTTCATTGAAGCCGTCATCTTCAACGTCAATGTAAACCATTTCAGCTCCATTGTCCATGACAGTTGCTAACCATTTGTCCATGAGTTCAAAAGACTTCCTGCGAGCAGGGCACTACAAAAACAAAGAATCAATTTTCGTAGCCTATTGGTCTGATATTGGTATAGCATTACTCTACAATGAATATCACTTTTTCAACTGTATAAAAGGACAATTTCTCATGGTAATTATACAAATCTACTATTTTCCTATCAAAATGCCAGAGAATGTTTATGGATTAGGGATAGCGAGTTTAGTCCAAAGTCAAATGATTCAGATGAGTACACCTCTTGCAGAGATCTGAATAAGTTAAATCGACTATATTTCTAAATCCGAAATTAGGGTTAGACAAAAATTGACACTACCAGATGATCATGTGCTGCTAAATCACGCCTATAATTCGCTATCCAATCTAAACAGCAGAGATTAGGTCTGTTGATTACCTCGATCACGAACGATTGGAGGCGACCGTGCTGGCATATCCTGGCCAAGGAGCTCGTGACGATTTCCTCGAAAGCATCGACGTCGTAATCGGAGCCGTCAGTTCGCTTCATGTCCTGGCGGCGGAACTGCAGCAGAGGATAGGATCGCCAGACGGCGAGCCATCTCCTGGATAAGATGCTAGTTCTTGCAGCGTCTTTGTTGCATTCCGTGCGAGTGAGGATGTCGTGAAGGATCTCGTCAGGTAGAGAGGAAATTCTGTCGGCGTAGTCGTCGGCGGCGATTAGTAGTTTGTTGATCGCCATTGGAAGACTATGCGCTTTGTTGAGATCTGTAACCGCTTAGAGAAAATGGGTTGATATAAGTTAAGGGAGTGATGGTAAAGGAAATTCAAAATCATGAGCGTAATCAACGGCAAGAAGAAGTAGCATCAGTGATTTATTTCACAGAGATTATGGCGGGAACAAATCCTAAGCAATGTTTGGTAATTATTGATTTTAGCAACACTAGAATAGAGTGGCGCGATGCCGCGGAGCACGAAAACGTTTCTATGTAGACGTTAATTACCCATAATAGGTTTGAATAAGCTTAATCAATATGCACTGTAATTCTCAAATGTTTTTGGTTTAATAATATGGGGCTAATGCCCAAATTTCACCATTGTTGTTGTTGTTACAACCAAGACCTTAAATGAACACATGACATACTTAAAGCTAGCAAGCTCCTTGGTTACCTTGATCAATCTCCCCAAAAATTTCAGTGATCCTAATTTGGATGACCACTAAGTTCACCTTCAGATGATCAGCACTTCCACTAAGCACTTATAAATTAATCACCAAATAATAAACCCATGACACCAAATTGATAGAAATAAGTATTACAATCAAGCAAAGCGACAAAGCACCAAAGAAAGGGCCAATTAAGAAGCTTTCAATTGTTGTTATAATTAGAAGAAAGAGCTAGCACCGAGTCTTGAATGGTTGTTGAACTGTAGCTAACGAATCGATGATGAAATAAAAACTCAATCACTAACCTCAACATGAATTCTTCAATTCACGTCAATCCAACTTCGTTGCACCCTTAGACTTCAAGAACCCAACTAACTGAGCAAGGCAACGATCGTGAATCTCTCTATTCCCACACACCTTCTCCCTCTGCCGCTCTGTCTCTAAACCCCTGCCCTCCCTTCTCTGTGTTGAAGTGTGCATTTAGCCACGAGTATGTTAGATTAGAGTGTGTTTAATTAAGTCAAGAATAGCATGTTTGCAGTTAGAGTCTTGTGGCAGTTACTTAGTAAACTGCCTAGCAGTGGCAGTAAGTATCCTGCGTATGTGTTTTTATGAACTGTGTGTTCCAGTTAAGAAATTAAATAAAAAAAAAATAAACTACTACTCTAAATCCTTTCAACTGGTATCAGAGCAGTTTCTTACGGGACCTAAATTCAAGAACAATGGACGCTGAATCTAGCTTCTCAGCCATGGCACCACCAGTGTTTTCTGGAGAGAATTACCAGTACTGGGCAGTGCGGATGGAAGCATATATGGAAGCAATGGATGTCTGGGAAGCAATAGAGGAAGATTTCGAAATCCAGCCTCTTCCTAGCAATCCAACGCTTGCTCAAATCAAAACGTTCAAGGAGAAGAAAATCAGGAAGTCAAAAGCAAAGGCAGTGTTGTTTTCAGGGGTTTCTACTGCAATTTTTCACAGAATAGCATCACTCAAAACTGCTCATGAAATCTGGCACTATCTGAAGAAGGAATATGCAGGTGATGAAAGAATCCGTGGTATGCAGGCCTTGAACTTGATTCGAAGTTTTGAGTTACAGAGGATGAAGGAAAATGAAACTGCCAAAGACTATTCTGATCGATTAATAGATATAGTGAATCGGATCAGGTTGCTGGGAACAGACTTCACTGACTCACGAATTGTTGAAAAAGTGCTAGTCACAGTTCCAGAACGCTATGAAGCGTCTATCACAACGCTCGAAAACACCAAGGATCTCTCTAAAATATCATTGGCTGAACTTTTAAATGCGCTTCAAGCCCAAGAGCAACGCAGGATGATGAGGCAAGAAACAGAAATAGAAGGAGCCTTGGTTATGAAACATCAATCCTCCAAGAGAGATTTGGAGAAAGATTTGGAGAAGAATTCACAGTCAAAAACTGATTCTGCAGAAACTAAAGACAGCAATTATGTTGCTGCTGTTGGCTCTAGCAGGCAAACTTATGGAAGAGGTAGAGGTGGACCAAGAAAGGTTTTTCCACCATGCCGTTACTGTGGGAAGAATCATGGTCTTGCAAAATGCTGGAGACGACCGGATGCCAAATGCACCAGGTGTAATCAACTGGGTCATGAGACCTGGTTATGCAGAGAAAAGCTTCCCAAACCTGAAGCAGAGGCCAATTTTGCAGACCTAGAGGATGAAGCAGAAGACTTATTTGTGGCCAGTTGTTTCGCTTCACATGTATCCTCTGACTCATGGCTAATTGACAGTGGGTGCACAAACCATATGACATTTGATAAGACACTGTTCAAAGAGTTGATGCCTGTGGCCAAGATTAAGGTCAGAATAGGAAATGGTTCTTATCTGGTAGCCAAGGGAAAGGGATCAGTAGTTTTTACTACGACAACAGGCACACGAGTCATCACAGAAGTGCTCTATGTACCTGATTTAGATCAAAACTTGCTCAGTGTAACTCAACTCATGGAGAAGGGCTTTAAGCTATTCTTTGAAGACAAAACCTGTCATATTTATGACAAGAATGGGGCTGTGATTCTTGCTGTGAAAATGCAGGGTAAGAGCTTTAACTTTGATCCATCAGAGGAAGAGTATGAAGCATTGAAGTGCCAAACTGACAGTGCTGAAATTTGGCATAAACGGCTTGGTCATTGCTCACTTAGACGTATGTCTCAAGTCAATCATCTTGTGGCATTTAAGGGGCTACCAGCACCAGAAGATGGTCTGCCAGAATGTCATGCTTGTCAATTTGGCAAACTAAAGAGAAAACCTTTTCCATCAACGACTTGGAGGGCCACCAAGAAACTGCAGTTGGTTCATACAGACGTAGGTGGTCCAGTTAGTACTCCTTCACTGAATCACAGCAGGTTCTACATCTTGTTTATTGATGATTTTACAAGAATGTGTTGGGTTTATTTCTTGAAATTTAAATCAGATGTGGCACACACTTTCTCCAAATTCAAACGATTGGTGGAGAATCAGGGAGGTTGTTCCATTCAAATAATAAGGTCTGACAATGGAACAGAATACACCTCGAAACAGTTTAATGTCATTTGTGAGCAAAGTGGTATTGAGCATCAACTCACTACTCCCTATACACCACAACAAAATGGAGTTAGTGAAAGGAAAAATCGTACAGTCATGGAGATGGTTCGTTGCATGCTTCATGATAAAGGTCTACCTAAAGAGTTTTGGGCAGAAGCTGCGAACACTGCTGTTTTTCTGCAGAACAGGCTTCCTAGTGTTGCTCTTAATGCCAAAACTCCCTATGAACTTTGGTACGAAACTCCTCCTAAACTGGATTTCCTAAGGGTGTTTGGAAGTATTGCTTTTGTTCATGTTCCTTCTGTAAAGAGAGACAAGCTGGATAGAAAGGCGAATCCTGGAATTTTTATTGGCTACAGCAATGTCACTAAAGGCTACAAAGTGTACTTCCCTTTAACCAAGAAGTTTGAGGTTTCAAGGGATGTTCACTTCGTAGAGGAGGAGCAGTGGGATTGGGCTGCAGGAGGAGTAGGAACTGAACCTAAACCTACTATCCCACAAGACTTGCCTGAATTGGATGATGATGATTTAGTGGATGATCATCCAGTTAGAGGTACCAGACTTCTATCTGATATCTATCAACATTGCAATGTGGCTGTGTGTGAGCCAGCAACTCCAGGTGAGGCTCTAGCTGATCCCAAATGGCTCAAGGCTATGGAGGAGGAACTGAAAATGATAAGTAAGAACAATACATGGGTACTGGTCACTAAACCTGAGGGAAGAAAAGTGATAGGTCTGAAATGGGTATTTAGAACCAAACTAAATGCAGATAACACTATAAATAAGCACAAGGCACGGTTGGTAGTGAAAGGTTACGCTCAAGTTTTTGGTGTTGATTACTCAGAGACATTTGCTCCAGTGGCAAGGCTTGACACAATTAGAGTTTTACTAGCCTTAGTTGCTCAAAAGGGGTGGGAAGTGTATCAGCTCGATGTTAAATCTGCGTTCTTAAATGGTTTTCTGCAAGAGGAAATTTATGTAGAACAACCAGAAGGTTTTGTCATAAAAGGAGAGGAGGAGAAGGTCTACCTTCTGAAAAAGGCATTGTACGGTTTGAAGCAGGCTCCAAAAGCCTGGTATAGGCGAATTGACGAACACTTACAGAACTTGGGATTTACTAAAAGTCCATCTGAAGTAACCTTGTATGTTAGGAGCAAAGGAGCACATGTTTTGGTGGTCTCTATTTATGTAGATGACATCTTGGTAACCGGAAGTGATAGCAGCATGGTAGCTGAATTCAAAGAGGAGATGAGACAAGTATTTGAAATGACTGATCTAGGTCTTATGTCTTATTTTCTTGGCATGGAAATCAAACAAGGAGCTGATGGTGTGTTTCTGAATCAGAAGAAATATGCCACTGAAATTCTCAAAAAGTTCAACATGGAAAGCTGCAAGTCGGTGAGAACACCTTTGGGACAGAAAGAGAAGCTGTGTAAGGAAGATGGTGCAGCTAAAGTCAGTGAAGGGTATTATAGAAGCCTGGTAGGATGTCTGATGTATCTCACTGCAACCAGGCCAGACATAGCTTTTACTGTGAGTTTGCTCTCTCGTTTTATGCACTGTGCTAGTGAGTTGCATCTGCGTGCAGCCAAGAGAGTGCTGAGATACGTCAAGGGAACAGTGGATTTTGGAGTCAGGTTTCAGAGGTGCAGAGATTTTGAGCTGCTTGGTTATTCAGATAGCGATTGGGGTGGTTCAGTTGATGACTTACGAAGCACCTCAGGCTATTGTTTTACACTTGGTTCTGGGATTTTCTCTTGGAGCTCGAAGAAACAGGATGGGGTAGCTCAATCAACTGCAGAAGCAGAGTTTGTGGCAGCAACTAAAGCAACTAATCAAATGCTTTGGCTCAAGAAAATTTTAGCTGATGTGAGTTGCCATGTGGGCAAATGTACAAAAATCTGTGTTGATAATCAAGCAGCAATAGCAATCTCCAAAGATTCAGCCTTTCATGGAAAAACCAAGCACTTCAACATCAAAATGTACTTTGTGAGAGAAGTGCAACAGGCTGGTGAAGTTGAACTGGTCTATTGCAGAACTGAAGAGCAGCTAGCTGACATATTCACTAAACCTCTGGCTGCTGAACGCTTTGAATACTTAAGGAAGAGTCTTGGTGTCTGTCGTGTCTGATGCAAGGAGGAGTGTTGAAGTGTGCATTTAGCCACGAGTATGTTAGATTAGAGTGTGTTTAATTAAGTCAAGAATAGCATGTTTGCAGTTAGAGTCTTGTGGCAGTTACTTAGTAAACTGCCTAGCAGTGGCAGTAAGTATCCTGCGTATGTGTTTTTATGAACTGTGTGTTCCAGTTAAGAAATTAAATAAAAAAAAAAATAAACTACTACTCTAAATCCTTTCACTCTGCTACATTCAGCCTCACCTTCTCCTTCGCACTGAGATCCGAGACCACACTTCATCATGGAGGTCGAGTAAAAGAAGCCGCTTCCCGTACAGCTGCGCCGGGAGGTCGCTAAGCTTGACAACCGGCTATGCAAGAAGAGTCAATTCTGGTGCAATTGGAGATAAACTTTTGAAGCTAAAAGCCCTTTGATTCCTTTCAAAGGAAAGGTGGAAAGAATGAGATTGATTTACGGAAGCAAAAAACGCTACAAACAGCTTTCGCTAGAAGCGACCGGAAGGAGGGAATCAAGCTAAGGAAAGGGAGGTACAATGAGTTAAGGATGGAGTAAAAAAATAACCAAACCATGTAAAAAGTAAGCTAATGACATGACGTTAATGAACAGTGGCGGATGACCAGCATGAAAAGTTATGAACAGATGGCGGTAAAAGATTGGGGATACTGTGGCGGTAAAAGAGGCTTGGGAACACTGTTCATACTGTCATAAGGAACAGTTTAGAATGCTACTAGCTTTTTTTGTCTTAATTAATTAATAATTTAACAAGATTTCTAAGTTTCCATGAATTTATTAATTTCAGACTTATTAATTCCTGTATGACTAATTTGAAATTTTCGGCTTCATATAATGGAAATTGGTTTTGAATTAGCCCAAATTGATCGTATTTTCTAGGGAATAATATAATTTGTTAGGTTTTGATTTGGGGTGATCGAGAATTTTCATGATTGCGGATGAAATAGGAAAGTCATACACATCTTGGGCATCTTGTTTTCAGTGCTAGCTAATAATTGGTTGCGTGATTCATCTTGCGGTAATTAATTTGAATGAACTCGATTCCTCATGACATCTACATCAACTCATGAATTTGGTCCACAACCACATAGTGCTGCTGGATCTCTTCCTCCTCGCGGCGTATCAAGCTCACACGCATTGGGAGTCGTGTTACACATGTACTCTCTGGTACCCTTTCTCTCAAACTATTAAAAGACTTGTCACAACTATCCTTAACGCCTCTGCTCGTGTGATCGAACACACACATATGCACTCGTTGTAGGCTGTCAAAACACGCCCAACATTGTCTCAAATCAAACCTCATGCAGTTGTTTGACCCATTAACTAAACCATCTGAGTTAAGAGACACCCACTTAGGAGGAGGTGTTGGTTTCCAAGAGATTTACACATTTGTCTTGGCAGGTCGACTAGGCATAGAAGCCTGCTCTCAGATTCAGGCGTCCTGCACAATGAACGTCCAACCGTGTATCTGTGTTACAATATCTCGAGAATGATGCTATTTTGGCATGTTATTTGTAACATCGAGTGGGATGTTTTACATTCGTTGGGCTTGCCATTTAAGCAACATAAGTAAAAATTCGGTTTTGAGTTAGAAACGCAAAATTGAAAATCTCCATGATTATTGATTACTTTTAGTGAACATTTTCTTTATACATCAACCAGTTAGCCGTTACTATATGCGTCGATAACAAAAGAAAAAACACATTTAGGGTAGTTTAGCAATCAGAATCATGATTCCTAGAAAAAATAAGTTGAGGTAAGTAGAATAGAGTTTAGTTGAGTTCGCTTAAGAGATATTGTTGGAGACCAATTAAGTTGAGTGATAGAAAACTCCTAATTTTTTTAGGGTAAATCATCAATGGTGTAAGTTCGAGCAAATAACTCGAATTACATCCTCAAGCCAACTGGGAGAGGCATACCCTATAGTAGAGGATGCAAGAGTACATGAGCGCTTAGCTAACGGGTGGGTAACCGCGTTTCTGTCTCTCCGAACAAAGCGAACCTGGATGGGGTGCATAGCTTCTCGACAAGATTTGATAATCATACCAAATTTAATTTCATCTCGCTCTTTCCCCTTTACTGCGTTTGCCACTAGTTGAGAGTCTGTCTCAATGTTCACATTTCGTCGTTCAGAGTTAGAAGCCAGCAAACGATATCCAATAGAACCCTAAGAAAATTAAATTTCCTATTAAGTAGCCTTGAAAATACAATTTCACTTAGATTGGAAAGTTTCTTCCTCGTGTAACATTCTCGCCGAACATTTGGCCTCCCAAAACTTCTGCTTACATTAGCAAATGCGTGTAATAGAAGTAAAGCAAAGAGAGGAACAAGCAATCCCTTCCGTCTTCCTCTTCTCATTTTCTTGATTCCTCTGTTGATGGCTTTTGCGTGCAATACTAATTTGGTTTAAGAGTTCTTTGATTCTTTCCTTTACACTTTAATTAAGTTCAATAATCCATTGGATTTAGCACCTTCTGGTCCAGTGGTAAGCACTTGATTAGATGTTGATAGGGGTGATAGTCTAAACTGGAAACCCAAATACTCACCCGAAACTGACTCGGTCAAAGCGATTCTCCACCTGGATTGACCGAATTTCGGGTCGGGCCGAGGAAACCTGAGGCCTGTGTAACCGCATTCAGGTTGGGCTTGGTTCTTCTAATAATCGACCCGCTGAATGTCTGACCTGAGCCCAACCTTAAAATTCTAGAGAGTTCTGACTGAATGAAGAAATCTTAAATCAGATTAATCATAGAAACAGCCCCGACGGGGTGAGGTCGGGCAGGTTAAAAAAATTGGGCAGTAGGTCGGGCAGTGATTGGGTAGCCAGATAATCGACCCGTCCGACCCGAATGCCATCGCTAGATGTTGAGTTGGGTAGGGTACATGTACCTGAGTTCGACTCCCACCAGAAGCAAATTCAAAGATTTCCTTGTTGAGAACTAGCAGCATGCGATCGTCGAAAACGAAGGTGAGAAAATATCATGCACGGAAACTTATCCCTGATGCAGGACCAAAATTTAACCTTGAGTAAAGATACCCTGAAAGGTGACCAATTGTGAGACTTCTCCTACATAAAAAAAAATAAAAATAAAATAATCCATTGGGTTCCCTCCCTTTTAAAATGAACCCTTTTTCCTTCTTCTTCTTCGCCACCATCATCTTAATTAAAATTCTTCCAAAACCAAAACTCCCATGGCGGCGGCGCATGCGTTGTACATCGCGACGGTACCGGCAGCGGCCACTGCTCTCGGGCTCTATCTTCTTCACAGAACGACGTCGTCTCCTTTGGTGTCCCACTCCCATCACTTCAAATCTTCTACTGATCTGGTACTTACTACTACTACTACATTAAAAAAAAGAATCCACTATTTTGTTGTTCAGCTGAAGTAGTTTGACTTCTAAATTTGATGAAATGGGACTAGAGTTTCGGCAAGGACAGAAGGATCCCGGCGGCGACGGGAATAGTGAAGGAGGAGAAAAAGCAAACGCCCAAATTAGCACCTCAGTTCGATGGGTTGTTCTGTTTTGAGACATTGGTGATCGCTGTTCTTCCTTGATCAAATGTACTCTTGTAAAAATTGTAATCATTATTCAATACTGTAACCTTAATACATTACATGGTATAGTTTAAGAATTGTCATTTTAAATGAGGCAATGTTATTCTCGTTTAACAACAGCGGAACGATTTTCGTCGATTGACGAGGTAAATTTGACAGTACCCGTGACTCCGTGATAGGCCAATCTGCTCCTAGTGCTTCCCGATGACTTAACCAATGACGAGCCAGTACCGCAAATTGAATTATAGGGGCCTGTCCTTCCTTTTTGGCATGCTTCGTTATCGCGTAAATAGCATAATAGCATGGCTTAAAGGCTTTCAGCTTCGATGGTGTTCAGTCTCCCGCAATGCAAGCTGCATTGCTCGCCACCACTCAAGAAGCAAAAGATTCGAGAGTCCTAGGCTCAAAATACATGCGTAGAAAATTTCTACGCCTGGATATGCTATCCGACAAAGAAAGAAGTTGTATATATAGTAGATTGTGTTAATGGCTTATAGCACAACTTTCACAATGAAACGATATCCAAATAGGCGTTACCGTTGAGCCTTGTACCCTGTGAAGCATGTTACCATACCTGCAACTACATAAAATGATTTAGTCCAACCATCCATAGCTATAAATAAAGCCTGTTTTATTCTAGCAATGATCTTGGGAATTTCTTTCTGTCTACATACATGGATAGCTTTGCAGCAGCACATCGCCGGCTGGAACAACAGAGAAATCACAGAGAAAATAACAACAGCAGAGTTTGTTATATTTCATCACCGTCCTGGCCGTGTTGCTGCAGGGATAGGCTGCACAGCTGCCAAGGGATTCACCTGGTACGAAAAGGCAAGCTGCCATAAGTCTACCATCGCGTTCTTCATCGACAGAACCTGCTTCTTCACAGTCCTGTATTTCATGCACAAAATGAAGTATGATTACTGAATACCAATCTGAAGATGGACAACTGACTGGTAAGAATCAATACAATCCCCCGTCAATCTCAAGATTAAGCTGCAAGTGGCACAAACATCTTACCGGGTCAAAGCAGCTTGCTTCTTCTGAAGAACGTAACACAGGAAAACGACGATACAGCTAACAACTATCTTCCCATTTGTTACAGCCACTTGCAGGTTTCCAAACTTCACATTGATACATCGAAACCACCATACAGGATGGTTTCTATGCCTGGATATGTCCAGAATTATTCTACTTTCCCCATCAGGCATATAATTTGTTTTCGCAACCATTGAGGATCCTTCTGAACCATGAAGATCCCAATTATTTTCTGCAGAAACTGAAGAACCAAGGACCTCATCGGAGGTTTTTACGGAGTACATTGAGTGCAATCTCCTTAATAGCACCTGCAATAACAAATCACAAAAGGTCAGATTTTTTTTTTCATTTGAGGCAAGAAGATCAGATCTATACAAATACAATTTTATGCAAGGATACTTGAGCGACCGAAGTCTAAGCTTGCACTTGATTGAAAATTAGTATGCACATCAATTACAAGGAATCAGATGATGCTCTAAGACATGTCTAGCATCAAATGAAAAGTGAAATTGCAATAGTGCATCCTGAATCATTTTTTTATTCCAATAGCACAAGAAGGATACATACATATGCAAGAAATAAAGCATCACCTGTCTATTTTCCTCAGGTAAGGCAGCTTTCTCAAGCCAAGAAATTGCAAGGTCGAACTCTTTCAAATGCTTTCCAAGTAATGTCACACCATAGACCTCAGCAACTGCCAAAAATGTTTCAACGTCCAAGCTATTCCTCCTATCACCTTCCTCGTGGACCTTTATAGTTGACTCCGCTCCACCAAGAACATAAAATCTTTCATCCACGATTATCCACTTGCTAAGGAAGTCTTCAAGAAACTCTTTCATGCCAACTAATGACCCCGCTGATATTTGAAAACAAATCCTGTGAAATATTGACATTCTTACCTACTAATTACATTACATTGAAATTGAGTGCATACACTACTCTCCATCTTGACCAGTCTTTTGGACAGTCAAAGCTTGCAGTTACTAGATCACAAGTTATTTTAAGTTGATAATGTTAGGCAAGGTTATATCACTAATCAATCACCTTGCAAAGATTGAGGAAATGTATAGTGGACAGTATCCTCCATCAAAAAAAGAAATTCAATATCTTTCTGGTTCTGAACCTTTGAGATGAGAGTAGGACAAGAATATGCTATCAATTATGCAGAAAGCAAGTCAATCAGATGATGTATCACTCATTAGTCATTACTAAGTAACAAAATAGAACAGACAAGTCCTTATTTGCCTTCTCTTCTGGTGATAAA
The DNA here is from genome assembly GCA_034768395.1 of Linum lewisii. Classification (NCBI taxonomy): domain Eukaryota; kingdom Viridiplantae; phylum Streptophyta; class Magnoliopsida; order Malpighiales; family Linaceae; genus Linum; species Linum lewisii. The sequence continues at coordinate 72,673,780 of CM068297.1, read as the reverse complement.
TAACTTCCTACCATCATTTTCGGTTATACTTAATCAGTGCTGCTAAGGTATATCATGGCTTTTACTGATGAGCCCGGAACCATGAGCATTATAATAAAGTATGTAAGTACTAACAAAAAGTCAATAGGGTAGATTTAATGATTGATCCTGCAAGTGCAAGGAAATCGAAGATAAAAGGTAGAAACAACAACAAAATGACTTTTTTGGCTCAATGAACGTACAAGGGCGAAGCATACCCAGTAAGAAGAACCTCAGTAGGGATTGCTGCAGAATAACCAAAGAGCTCCTTCAGCTCACTCAAAATGTTTGATGCCCTGAAAAATCCAACATTGCTGATCAAATATATCTAACCTTAAAGATCACCAGAAATTCAGGCATCCAATCCTAGAGAACCACATTAGTAAGGTAGGTAAAAGAGTGTGACTGCTCGATGCAATCTTAACTTTGACGTGCAAGATTGTGCAGTTAATTTCCTGAAACATTCCTTCTTGTTCTTGGAAAAGGTAAAGTCTTTTAACCATTATGCACCCTAGATCGGAAAAAAAAAAAAATTGAAAGTCTACGATGTCACGAAAATTAACAGTTCGAGATACCATTTTGATTCAACCTAGCACCTAGAAGATATCGGGCAGATAAGGTACAAAGTGACAAGCTATCGGGCATTACATTAAAACTCAAGTGTCACTATGGCACATTCAGTGTCATATGCAGAAATCTAAAGGGACTGGAAAAAAAATTATGTCAGCAGAAAACAAAAAGCTGGATACCTTCCAAGTTCGTTCAACGACTGAACCAGAACCATACCCGCACATCTTTAACTTGGAAAAACTCATCATTGTGCTTAAATTGCAAAGTGCTGTCAGAGCCATATTTGCGTATTCTTTCCAAGACCGCTGAAGCTATTGATGCAGCCTCCTTGTACTTTGAGCAAACAAGGTAGCTGAAAAATGGAATTCAAGACTAAGTTCTAGAATAAGTCAATTCATAAAGGAATGAAGTTCGTGAGTGCTTTCAATTCATCACAAACTATCAGGAAACCGCTCACCTCTCTGAACGATCAATTTCTTCCCAAATTGCGCAAAACCAGCTGGTTCCGTCCATGTCTCTGTACAATCAATTCCAGAAACAGGTTGAATGAGCAAGAACACGGAATACACACTCAATTCGGGAAACGAGAATTCTGGTCCTTCTCGAAAAGATCAAAAGTGAGCTTGAATCACCATCCAATAAACCCACTGTTGATAAACACAAGTAAATAATTTGAAATCAGATAGAGATCATAATGAGAAATTCTGGTCCTTCTTGAAAAGATCATAATGAGAAATCAGATTAAATATTAATCTAATAATGAAGTGATCAATACACACTCTGCCTAAATAAATATGATCCTGAAACTAACCATAGAGGAAATAAGATTCTTATTAACCTAATACAGATTATAAATTGTGATGCAACTTGCGAGAAGGCAAGCATCATAAGAAATCATGACAGTGTAAGCTGGAAGTACTGACATTGATTAAGAATGAATAGTAAAGCAAGCGGACTATTGACTTCAAGCTCAATGAGGAATCAGGTAATAAGTTTATTAACCTAATAATGAAATGATCAATATACTCTCTGCCAAAATATGATCCTAAACAGGCCCATAGACAGACTCAATTAGACTAATTAAACTAGAAAAATCATAATCTATGATCATAAACTACACAAAACATCACCAGCAGTGACCAAAGCTAATGTAGAATTGGTTGGAAAATTTACCCACACCCAACCGTGTGCTTATGTGTATATATTTATAGATATAATTTTGGTACAAGAATATCATAGGATAATTACAAAAGGGAAATTAATCCTAATAAATCTGAGAAAATATTCTATGAAATCTTCTGATGCTTATCACCCTCCCGCAAGCCAATGACGGGACAGACAGTGAGCTTGAGCCGTAGGATTGTATAACGTGGTGCTGGTAGTGGCTTAGTGAGCATATCTGCGATCTGATCCTTGGTGGATATATAAGCGACGTGCAACTGTTTGCTTGCGACGCGTTCTCGTACAAAATGGAAGTCTATCTCCAAGTGCTTTGATCGGGCATGAAAGACCGGATTCTTGGATAGGTATGTCGCCCCTATGTTGTCACACCACACCGTTGGGGCCGCCATCGTCGGGAAACCTATTTCTCGTAAAAGAGAATTCAGCCAAAGGACTTCTGACGCCGCCGTGGCTAGAGCCCGATATTCAGCCTCTGTCGAAGAACGTGAAACCGTCCGCTGTTTCCGACTCGACCAAGATATTATATTGGGCCTAGGTATGTCGCGTAGGCACTAGTGGACCGTCTATCCGTGGTGTCGCCTGCCCAATCTGCATCGGTATACACGGTCAGGGAATGGGAAGGATTACGATGAAGAGTTATACCGTGTGATTGCGTGCCCTTTAAATATCGTAGCACGCGCTTGAGATGAATCCAGTCAGCTGCCGATGGAGAGTGCATTGTCTAGGATAGTTTGTTCGTTGCATAGGCGATATCCAGCCTAGTCATCTGTAAGTACTGAAGCCCGCCTGGGAGTTGCCGGAAGTCAGTCGGTCGATCGAATGGTGTGGGATCCTCAGTCTTCGGTCGATAATATGGTGTTGCTACGGGATTAGAATCTCGTAGGCCTGCCTTCGTAAGAAGCTCCCCAATATATTTGGATTGAGAAAGATGCATGCCAGTGGCTGTCCGATTCACCTGTATGCCCAGGAAATAATTTAAGCTTCCCAAATCCTTTAGCTTGAATCTTTGTGCTAGGCGGTTAATCACACTTTGTACGTCATCGGATGATGCTCCTGTGATAATGATATCATCCACGTAGATTAGTAAGTAAATAGGAGATGGATTTGTGACGTAAAAAAGGGAGGTGTCTGTTTTGGATCCAAATAAGCCAAGTTGGATAAGAGCATCTCGTACGCACGAGAACCACGCCCGAGGTGCCTGTTTTAAATCGTATAACGACTTTGTCAAGCGGCAAACGTGATTTGGTCGGGAGGCGTCCACGAAGCCGGGCGGTTGCACCATGTATACCAACTCCTCAAGGTTCCCATGCAAGAAGGCATTAGACACATCGAGTTGGTTAATAATCCAATCTCGTGATATCGCGATAGATAAAATGAGTCGGATAGTAGCTGGTTTAATTACCGGACTGAATGTTTCCGTGAAATCGATCCCTTCTTGTTGATGATAGCCCTTCGCGACGAGGCGTGCTTTATAGCGAGCAACAGTCCCATCCGGGTTGCGTTTCACCCTGAACACCCATTTATTGCCAATTGGTTTAGCGTCTCGTGGCGGCGGCTCTAACACCCACGTGTTATTATGCAGCAACGCGTTAAATTCCTCACTCATCGCATCTCACCATTGTTTGTGTTGTATAGCTTGTGTATAACATGTCGGCTCCGAGTCGGAGTCCGTCATCGCAGCTCCAAACAGTCATGGTTTTAAACTCCCCGTCCGCGAGCGTGTCACCATATTGTGTTGAGAGGCTGTGGACGTTGATGTGTTTGGGGCAGTGGTATCAGAGCCTTGGTTGGAAGGCAAGGGAGATGGATCGTGGAAGCTAAGATGTGGAGACTCTCAAGGTGCTCGCGGAAGGTTCTGTGGTGGTTCCTTGTGCCGAATGTCTTCCTGGCTGGTAGAGGTCAGGATAGCGGTCCGTTGGAGTTAACGGCGGCCAAGATGTCCACAAAAAGGTGTATCGCTGGAGCAAAGGACATCGGGTTGGGTGGTCCTTGGTTTGAGGGAGGAATTGTTGGGATAACAACCTAAGTACCACATCGGCAAACTAGGAGAAGTTTGCCTAGCATAAAAGAGTCCACCAAACTACACTAGTATGAGGCCTTTTGGGAGGGAACCCAAAAATAAATCCGTGCGGGCTTGGCCCAAAGCGGACAATATCATACTAGTGTGGGCCTGTTGGTGGCGGGGCGATTCTAACAAGTGGTTGTTTGGTTTTCTTGTGGCAGCAACAGTGGTGTAGGTATAGGCATGGCGGGCAATGGGGGTGATGGAGGCTTCACCGAGTTGAGTACCTTAGACACCTGAAACGGAAACACATCTTCATCAAATAGAACATGGCGAGATACATGAATCTTATAAGTAGTTAAACTCAAGCAATAGTAGCCTTTATGACGAAGGCTATAACCCAAGAATACGCTTGGTGCCGACTTTGGCGCAAGCTTATTTGCCGCATACGGCTTTAACCAGGGGAAACATAAACACCCGAACACTCGTAGAAGAGAGTAATCTGGAGTCACGCCTAAGAGACAACGGTAAGGGCTCTCAAATCCAATCGCCGATGAAGGCAGCCTATTTATTAAGTACACAGCCGCTTGGAATGCATAATTCCAATATTCTTGTGGTAGGTTAGCTTGATGCATAAGTGTTCGACCAATCTCTGTGATATGACGATGCTTCCTCTCCGCGCACCCATTTTGCTCCGGCGTGTGAGGACACGAGCTTTGAAAAATGATTCCTTCTTTTGTCAGATATTGTGACAGCTTCTGATATTCTCCTTCCCAATCTGCACGGAAGGAACGAATGGGACGGCCAAAATATTTTTCAACCATGGCTCGGTAAGCTATAAACACAGATAGTAGGTCAGATCGATAACGGACGAAATAAGCCCAACTGTATTTGCTGAAGTGATCATAAAAAACAATGTAGTAGCGTTGCTTATCCACCGACTCAATTGGACAAGGACCCCAAACATCACTACAGATCAAGTCTAACGGACCCGAAGCATGATAATTAGACAAAGAGAAAGGTTGTTTATGCATTTTTCCAACACAACAATCCTTGCATATATGCGTATCATGCTTATTAGAATAGGGAATAGAAATATTTCGCAGCACTCGCTTCACGTTCTCCATGTTGGTGTAGCCCATCCGTCTATGCCAAGTAGTTAAGGACACAACATTGGTGTGTGGTTTCATCCGGTGGAGAAGTGATAACGGGATGGAATAGAGTCCATCCTTACTCTGACCTTGGAACAGAATCCGGCGTGTCGACAGGTCCTGTATGAACACCCATTTATGAAAGAACAAAATCCCCAGATTGTTATCACGTGTGAGCGCACTAATAGATAATAAATTCTGACAAGCCGTAGGTACAACAAGCATATTGTCAAGAGATATAGTCGATCCAGCAAATGTAGAACAAGCAGAACCAGAGTGAGTTATAGGAACGAGATTACCATCGCTTAGCTGAACTTGTTCGGTGCCTCGGTACTCTGAGTGAAGGGCAAGGTTGGCTAGGTCGTTTGTGAGATGGTGGGTGGCGCCAGAATCAAGGGTCCAAGCCGGAGTTGGTTGGGACGGAGAGGTAGAGTAGTGTGCTTGCGGTACTGGCTGGTTGGAGCGGGGAGACGGGCACATCTTGTAGTGATGACCGTGGCCATTACAATTGAAACATATGAGTGGGCGTTGGCTGTAGGCATGCTGGGCAGGTGGTGCACGACTCGGCGGACGTGGCTGGTAGGTCTGACCGGTGTAACCGTAACCCGGCCGACCTTGGTTCGGGTAAGATCCTCGATCACGTGGGCGACGGCTCCGTCCCCTGAAGTCGCCCGTCGCGGCCGTGTTATGGACTTGAGGCGGGATTGCATTGACTGCCTCCTCCATCGACAGCTCTAATTCTTCTTATATAAGGAGTCCATGTAACTCTAGGTATCCTGGTGGCTCCGTCCGATTGTGGAGGGAGCGAACAAGAGGACGATATTGCGTCGGTAGACCACATGTTATATGCTCCACGAGCTCCTCTTCTTGGATCGGCCGTCCAAGAGCATGAAGGCGATCCGCCATGTTCTTCGCCTTCTGTAAATAATCAGCCATAGAATCATTACTTAATTTAATTTCACGGAGTTGATTTCGTAGTGACCTGATTTGTGCCGGGCTTCCGGAGCCAAAAGCCTTCGCCAGAGACACCCAAGCATCTCGAGCCGTGGAGACGCCGACGAGTGTGTGAATGACACTCGGAGAGAGTGAGTTTATCAGCCACCCCAAGACGAGTTGGTCTTGTCTATACCACTTGGTGAACTGAGGAGAGACAGCACCGCCTTCCAGGGTGCGTGCGGGGGCAACGGAAGTACTAACAACGTGCCCTATGAGATCGTAGCCAGCTAGGAAAGGCTCGATTTGGAGTTTCCATAGCACATAATTGGTCGCGTCGAGCTTGACGGACAACTGGGACGGTGGGGCCGGCATCTGCTGCTGTGCGGCGGCCATGCTTCAACAAAGGAGTTGGGAAAAAAAAAGGCTGTGGAAGAGAGACAACGGCGGGTAGGGTTTGAGGCTGCTAGGGCAGTCGGGAAAAAAAGAGAGAGTTATTTGGAGGCTCTGATTACCATGTAGAATTGGTTGGAAATTTTACCCACACCCAACGGTGTGCTTATGTGTATATATTTATAGATATAATTTTGGTACAAGAATATCATAGGATAATTACAAAAGGGAAATTAATCCTAATAAATCTGTTAAAATATTCTATGAAATCTTCTGATGCTTATCAGCTAAAATACTCAGAAGAACCCAATTGCAGAGCCAAATATTCAGAAGAACCCAATTCGTTACCATATCAGAGCTCCTCAAATCCTTGGTCGGGATTTCCTCAAAGCTAGGCAGAGTGCCCGAAAAGCTCCAGAGACCAGTAGCGCGGTAGGAGGCAAACTCCGGCGAATGATGACTACCTACCGGCGACGGCGACCACGTAGGGTTCCTACTCCTACCCGCTAAAGCCCTGGCCTGCAGCGGCTGCTAAGTTAGCAACAGAGATTCGGCCGATCGAGCTTCAGGAGGTCGATGATGGAGGATCGAGCTTCACGAGCAACGAAGATTCAGACTGATTAGGGATTTTTTTTGTTTGCGCGGGTCAATAATGGGCCAAAATAGATAACTAACCGAGCCGAGCCGAACTTCACTGTTTTCAAGTTTGGCTCGCTGCTTTTTAGATGAGTTCGAACTCGAGCTAGAATTTTTAAGCTTGTGACGAGCTCGAGCCTACTTGAGCCTGGCTTGTTAACTACACTTGACGAACTAAACTCGAGTGCAAGTCCAACGTAACTTAGGTCATTAAAACCACTTCATGCGTCCAATTTTAGCCCAATTTGAAGTTTGTGCGACAAAAAATATCAACGAGTCAACCTAAAAAACAAGTTATTTTAAAATTTACAAGTTTTTATTGTATATGACAAAACACATGTTTTATTGTTGAATTTATAATAAGTCAATAGTGGAGCTAGTATTCGTTTGGCTCTCGAGCTCGAGCTCGAGCCAGCTCGCGAAAACATGCCCTAGCTCAAGGTTGACTCATTTAAAATCGAGCCGAGTCACGAGGAAATTTTTCTCGAGCTGATCGTGAATGGCTTCGTCAACAACTCAGTGTGTTGGTATCGTACACCATGCAACGTAATGCATGCGAAGATATGACAAACGTTGTGCAAATCGAAATATTTTATTATTAATTCTTATTCCCCCATATTATACATGACAAACGTTCATACGTACGTACATAAATAGCTATATTGTACGTATAGCTACCATAAGGGTTTTGGTATTTAAGCAAGCTTCTCTTGAACCGTCTTAGTCTGGGAAGTGGTGACGATGTAAGTATAGAGCCCATCCTCCTTATCATACCTATCAATCTCTCCATTTCGAAGCAAGTCCTTGACCGTGTACGAGAATGGAACCTCACGAGTCTCCTGAGTTATGTGCTCGAACAACGTCACCTTTGTCATCGGAGGCACCGTGTAGCTAACCTTGTTTGTGATGGTGTTCAAGTATCGGTTGGTTTTCCCCCACGTGACGGAATTAGTGAGCTCCTTGTATTCTTCGACATGGGTTCCTATGTTCACGTAAGGAATCTCTGTGATCTCGAACCCCACGTCCAGTTTGGTTGTTATTGTCGAGGTGCTGGTCCGGCTCCATGTACTGGTCGAGCTCTTCGTCTCCGTTTCCGATATTTCTTTCCAGTCCGATCCCTGTCAGTTCATGATTGTTCTCCAAACGTATTAAAGTGATTGGTAATATAAGCAGTAGCGGAGCCAGAAAAATTGTGTCAAGCGGTGTCTATTAAAATAATAATAATAATACGCTAATTATTTATACTTTCTTTATATGTATTATATTTAACCATTTTTTAATATTGTATGATATGTTTATATGATGTTCTGATGAATTTTATATAATATATTAACTATTTTTAAAAATTATCGTCTGGTAAGAGTTATATATCTAAAATTAAAAAACAAACATTAACATATTATAGTCAGTCATGACCTGCCAATTTTGATTTCATCCAATTCAAGGTCACAGTCATGACTTTGGAACCCAATTCGGCTTTTGGTCAACTAGGTCAAATGACTGAATGTCCAAAAATTAAACCATAGAAAGCAGAGGGGTGTTAACTGTTCATTACTGTTCCTTAAGAACAGTGGCCCCTGTCTTTTCTTAGTTTGCTTTCTGTAAAATTCTGGTTGGTTTTCGACTATTCTCTTGAATCTCAACTTTCCCCTTCTGGCCTCTAATGTTTCCTTTTAGTCGCCGCTTCGCACTTCCCCCTTCCTTGACAACCAGCCCCACCTTCCTCTCAATTACTGTCTTCATATCTCTTCTTCTGCCTTTATCTCCCTTAATCCATGCCGATTCCCATCCAACTCTATGGAACTATAGTTTCATGGGCAATTCCATCTTTGCTCACGCCACCAAAGTGTTCTCAGCATGGCTTCTCCCGTGTTGAATGGATGTTGAAGCAGATCAATCATTGTACAGCTGGTGCGCAAATTAATGCACACTAGTTTTAACTCAATGGATTTCTCCAAAGAGATCGTTTTTCCCTAGGGTCTTTCTTTTTCTATTACTCAACAGTTGTGGAATAAGCAATTCGGGTTTTCGTGTTGGGTTTGAAATGGTTTAAAAATGAACTAAGTAAACTAAGAATGCAAATTGAACAAGCAAACAAGTGAAGCAGATTGGAGATTTGAATATAGACTAAGGCGTTTGTCCAGACTCGAATCCGCTCTAGCTCGATTAAGACGGATGATGCAATGCAATTTCAGTTTATCAGACTTGATGACTCGACACTTCCTTGGGTAATCTCTACTCCATGGTCAGGACGCAGAGAAACTATCCTATCAAACCTAAAAGTTCCTATGGTCAAGATAACTCGCAAATCCTCAAGAACGCACGAAGAACAGTGAAATGCCACACAGATATGTAAAGAGATTAGTTTCACCGGCCCTATGGTCAAGACACCGGCAACCCTAACGACCTCCTAAACTCTAGAATGATCTACGTCCATGGTCAGAACCGCAAATCAAAGATGAAACAAAATCCTACGATATGGTCAATCAACGGATTCTTAGAGCTTCAAATTAGGGTTTAAGAGAAAACTCATCACATGTCTGAATAAACTTCAATTAACATTAACGGGTTAGAAACCCGACATCATCCATACAAAATCTCACTAGAGTTTCATCTAATCTGAACAAACTAAGGAGTTTAGCTCGACATCGCTACAGAAGAAATCGCAGAAACAAAGAAGAAGAAAACTGGAGAAGAAGACATCTTACTCCGAGTAAACCTAATCCTGTCGAATCCTAGAAACTCCTGAGCTAATCCTCGCTTCTCCTCGCTTAATCGTCACTTCAAAGCTTCAAAATCCTCCTCCGAGAGTGTCTGGTTCGTCGAAATCAGAATGAATAATGAAGTCTGTCTGTCTCTCCCTTGAAAACCCTGTTTTACTCTCCGAAATCCGTCCTGGGAAAAAGTGCGCCCGGCGGCACTTAAAAAGTGCGCCGGCGCACTTTTTCATGAAAATGGCGCACTTTTCGTGGCCGATGGAAATTTACAGGACGCCAAAAATAAAGTGCGCCTGGCAGCACCAGAAAAGTGCGCCTGCGCACTTTTCATGGATTTAGGCGCACTTTTGCCCCTGGAAGTGACCTTCAGCTCTTTTGATGATTCCCGCTCCATTTGAACTCCAAATTGATCCCCGTTTGAAGTGCCGAGCTCGTAGAAAAGTCATCCACAACGTGGTAACCTGAAATCTCAACAAAAACAACTCGAAACAACATCAAATTGCCCAAAAGAGGGCCAACGGGAGATAAAACATATTTTTCATAAAAGTCATTTAAGTTCATCACAATTCGGAGTCAAATAAGGGGAATGTCGTTCAAATGTGGCGATATAAACGCGGTAAATCTAACGTCATCAACAGCGCCGACATTCGATCTCCACCAAAGGCGTGCCACACGATTCCGTTCAAATCTTTGTCCGAGTCCTTCACTCTTTCTAGATCATGTGATAGTAATAACGACTCGGATGGCCGGAGAAGTGCATCGTCGGAAGAGAAACGTGATTACGTCCAAAATCTCACCACCACTTAAACAGAACACAGATGGAGAGCATCGTCAACGCCAATGTTGCTGGTTTGGCTCTTGCCCACACTCTCGACAACGTCAAGGTGTCATTCCTATATTTCATTAGTAATTCCTAGATTTCATTGGTATTTTAAAGTTGCTTAAGCTGTAACAGAGATCTTAGACCCATTTTTCTATCAAATTATAGTCAGATTAATGCATGTTTACCGTCACAAATTATTCTAAAGTGGATGCTAGAAGTCCATAAGTTAATACAATTAGTAGCTCCATAGAAGACTGCCTTTGAAGGCACCGAACTGCACAATAACCCTCCGAGGTTTGCAGGGTTTCTATTTCATCTGCGACACTTTTGAGGTGTGTTTTGTGTTTTCAGCTTGCCTTACATGAACTTTGTTTCTTTGTTCGTATTGATTGATGCCAAGATTTGCAGGGTTTCTCTTTGATGTCAAGCTGCATTGTTTTGGTGTTTGGCAGGGTTCTTCGTTTGTCTGTCGCAATGTCTTGCAGTTGGCCTCTTGCTTCACCTGTTTGCAGGTTCTCTTCTTGATATTTAACTGTCACTGTTTCTTGGGTTTTGAACTGCACATTGAAGCTTGCCTCTTGCTTCATTTGCCTCTGCTTGCACCACTAAGAATAAGCTACTGACCATCTCACTATCAAGATAAAAAAGAGCTTGATTTTAAAGGTTTGTACTTTTTCCTGTTGAATGATTAATGTTGGTTGCTTGGTGCCCTCAAGGAATTTGATACAATGTGGCATCGAGATGCCAATCTGAGAACTTGAACAATGAATTGAACCTAGGGATTGATTAATGATCTGATGATATCATTGAGATAGGATTCTTGGCCAGATGTTCCTGTTTTGCTGAACTTCCATATGTGCTATCGCATTCATGTTGGGTTTGCTTAATTGTTGTTTGTTCATAACGAGATGTAAAATAATATCTTGGTGAATTTTGGCAGGTGAGGGATGTTATGAATGAGCAATATGAGATTTCATTCTACGATGAAAGATATGGAGCAGTTGGTTTAGCTAACAAGTTAAGGATGTGACATAAATTAGGTTATAAACTCATTGTCACATTTATGTATGGTGATCTCTCATGATTAGCGAGAAAGGCATGTTTTTTTCTTATGTTTCAGTAAACCAAAATATAGCAGCATGTTATTTTTTTCTTAGATTTTGTGCCTGTTAACTATGGGGTTGAGTGTGGTTCTTCATGAGCTCATTATCTGTGGATGTTGGTTGTCCTCTTTTTCCAGGGAACCTATAGCTATCGGAACTCCAAATTCGACGACAGTGGAGGTGATGAGGGAGGTAGAATCACCATCACCACCTGCATTTAGTTTTTTTTTTTTTCATCTTTTGGTTCAGCTTTCAATATTCTTCTTTCTTGATAACTTTTCCCACTACTATATTTTCTTTCACTACTCTTACTTACTTTTCTATGATCTAGGAGCGAAGAAATTCATGTTTATCAATGATCCAGTATCTTCATATGTATGTTCAATCGAGAGAAGATATGAGAAAGTAGAAAGAAAAAAAAGCCTCTTATTAGTTATGTATGTTAAATGAATAATTCTTGAGGTCAATTTAACACCCACGAAATGAATTCTAGTGTTAAAATTTTGGTTCTCACAAAGATATCTTAAGAGATCATCAAACTTTTGATCCATTTGGTATTTGTTTGTTGTCTCTTTGGTTTGTCAGTGTCTTGATATATTTTTTTTTATTCTTGAAATTTACGAGTGAGCAATGTCATACTAAGTTCGATTAAAATTTCCGCGGCCAACAAATCTAGTGTGAATTAAATGTCCAAATGAGATAATAAGTGATTTAAACTTCCAAATCAATGAATTAAATGTCTATACTCATGATTAAATATTCAAACTAGCTCGTGATTTAAATGTCCAAAGTCCAAAATAGCTTCAAATCGGTCGGTTCGGTAAATATGATTGACCAAATTGAATTCACTCTCGGCCATATAATCAACTATTTTCGACCCAATACGATTTTGTTTAAAGAAATTAATATAATATAATAAGTAATTTTTTGTAGTGGAATTACCTGTGTTCGGTTCTCAAAACTAGTTGGTTGCTTCTCAATGGTTTTCTTCCGAACTATTCTAGCATCGTCGGTGTAGAACTTAATGTCGCCGATACGTCTCGAGACGATAGGCTCTTCCACAGTCAGCTGACAGCATTCATCCACGATGTTGTCGGTGAAGGCGGCGAGACAGTTCGATTTACCATCGGCGGTGAGTCTCTTGCAAAACAAGTTGTTGCCGTGGCATTTGAGAGCCACGACGTCGTTTCCGTCGTCTTTGACACTCAACTTCTTCGCCGTAAACACCCTATCGTTGCTCCACGCGTTAAGTGGGCCGTCCGCCATGATCCACGGCTTCTCGGGACCAAATGGCCAGTGAAACAGCTGCCACAGCTTGTTGGATTCGAGGGACCTTAAGCCAAAGCTCCCGTCAGAGTTGGGCAACACCTCGTGTACCGCCGCGTTCTCCGTCCGCTCTTTGCCGGTGGTGAACATTAGATGGTTGACATCTGGGTTCCTTGTAATGTCTGCCCAAGCCGGAAGATAAAGCGTCTTGTGAGCCTTCACGTATTTCCCGATATTGGTTCCCTTGAAAGCTACGAGCCTCGGGAACTCAACTATTTCTTCCAAATCCACTACCTCGAACACCGACACGTCATCATCCTTCTGTTCCTCGGAGTACTCCGCGCTTAAAATGTTTGCGTAACCTGTGCATGCATGCATATGGTACTAAATTTTATTAATACAATGTACAATGATTATATTTCAAGAACTTTTGAATCCGATTCTCTCGGGACATAATTCAGCACATGTTTTATATCGGCCAAAGGATGGTGACATAATTTAAATTATGTCACCCAAACAATATCCACTCACAGCCGTTGGATTCACAAGCCATAGGATCTGATCGGATTGGACTAATTAATTATGGAATTAGTTAATTAATTTCATTGATTATATTTGAGTCATTTTGGGAAGGCATTTATATAATGATATTATTCTTATTCTTTGTAATCAATCCTTTATTTTGTTACCAAATTATTTACTAATATTATTCCTGCTCAAATCCGAGATTAAACCTATATCTTACTTGCTATTTTTTCATTATTCAGTCCTTATTCTCATTTCCCTAGCTTGCGGCTGTTTGCTTGTCTCATGGAGTCTCATGTTGTAATCGATGAAGCCAACCAACAGCCTAGGAGCGAAGGTTTTGATCTTAATCTCATACCCGATGATCCAATCGACGAAAATCATTCAGAAACGACTGAGAATATTGTACCATCGGCAGACAATCTCAAAATTTTGCAAGGACACAATATGCAGCTAATAATATTATCCAGCTAATACTATTATTTCTAAACTTTCATTTTTTACTTACTCAGTATCAACTCGATTTTCAATACGATAATAAATGATTTATTTTTTATGTTTTGTGTTCATAATAATATTTCATTCATTGTTCCTTTTTAGTTTCAAATAACCGATAATGTTATATATCTAATAATAGTATTTTATCAATTTTGATGTTCATCAGGCTTACGAAATCAATAATAGTAACGCTACAATACTATTATTACTTCATCTAGGACCACTTCAACCCTTTCATAGAACACAAAAACAGAGTCAATCAACTAAATACAAGAATTTCGTACAAAAGGAATCAAACAAACACACATAACACAAATCATTCATCTGAAACAACAACTTCTGCTGATAATAGTATTCTCCAAACCATTCCCAAACATTTGCAGCAAAACGAGAAATCAAAACATAGACATTTCAAACAAGATTCATATGCGATACTAGTATTAACCTAATAATAGTACCCAAACCATTCCCAAACAATTGCAGCAGAACGGAAAATCGCGATGAATGCTGATTAAGAAACCTAATTCCCAACGCAATCGAAACCCCAAAAACGTCTGATTGCACGAAACCACAGCGACTGCACCAAACAACTGCACCAAATCAGGAATCGAAATTAGTTGGGATGAATCGGCAGAGGGAATGTCGCTCGATAGTGCTTACCTAAACGAGAAGACTGAGTCGGCTCTTCCAGCGACGGTGGTTGCAATCGGCGACTAAGAGCAGACTCGTTTTTTACTGCAGAGAAGATTTGAGAGAGAATGGGGGTGCGGTTTTTTTTTGTGGCAACGGTTAAAAGAGGAATGAAAATGGAAAAGGTAAGTAGTATAATGAAATTTGGGGTAATAAAAATATTTAATATGGCACAATAAATAGGGGAATCTCCATTATTTTATTACTATAATCCCTCCACCATTAGATCTATTCTATGGAGATCTAATGGCTCTTATGGATTATGTCTTATAGACATAATCCATAATTTTGTCACCACTCCTAATCCGGTTTTATATTATTCATTAACAAATACAATTAGTGGCTCATCGATTAATATTTGAAGTCGATCGAGGAAGGATAATCAATCTATAATTTATCATACACTACAAAAAAAAAATTTGCAGTTCAAAATTACAACGACATGAAAATGCTGATGTTTGCTACGGCAATCACTATTTCATATAGTAATTTGCAGTTCTTCATCAAAAAAATATAGTAATTTGCAGTAGCAATACTATTTGCCACGTGACTATTTGCGATGGAGATGCTGAGTGTAGCAAATAGTGGGTGTCGCAAATAGTATTTGTTACTGCAAATTACTACGTGAAATAGTGATCGCTGTAGCAAACATCAACTATCTGCTACTGCATTTTCATGCCGTTGTAATTTTGTAACAGCTAAAGACAAACTTTTTTATAGTGATATTGGATTGCTATATTGTTGAGTACTTAAACCTTTTTCGACATTGGGGTTGGACAAGCCAACGTAGCGGTTGAGCTGAACATGCAAGAGTCGGACGAGTTTCCCCTTGTCGTCGACGAACTCGGGTTTCATCAGCTCCACCGCAAATAGTCATGTGGAGAAGCATGTGATCATGTCATCAACAATACATATTTACTCATTCATCAAAAAAAAAACAATACATATTTACTCAAATTATTATCGTAAAATATATTTACTGTGATATATATTTACCCAAACATACCCCATATACTATACAACTTACGTGATTCACTCAATTTTCCGTCACTTTCAATCCGCCGACAATCATTTGCGACAAGTGGCAACAGAGAAACATCAAGGGACCACAGCCCTACCTAATGTAATCTTAGATGGTAGTGCAATTTGATCGTGATCCGATTTCCTATTTGGACGGGTGTAATGTGTATATACATATATATTTATTCTCCTTAAATATATTCGTGATTTTTGTTTTTATCTCCTAAAACAGTAAGGAGTAAGTAGGACGTAAATGATAACGATTTTAGCTGCGTGTAAATGGTCCAACGAACAATGAATAATGAAATAGAGAAAATAGGTACAAAATCCAACGTCTTCCCATTGTTCTTATAAATACAATTTGTCGAAAATGACATATAGAGTTACTAGTACTTTTTCGGCCCGTTGGCCGACTTTATTTGGTATAATTAGTAAATGAAGAGTAATCATGTAAATGAGTAAATTTAGGATTATATTTAGCCAAATTAAAACCAACTAAAAATTTTAAATCAAAATATTGAAATCAAACTAAAAACTCGAGGGTCAAAATATTTATATTTTACTAACATCTTTAAGTCAGTTTGTATTTACTTAGCTTAGTAGCTCTCGTATAAGATAAATTTTTATTTTAATATAGTAGAATATGACGGAAAAATAAGTGGCCCTACATAAATAAAAATTACATTTTTTGTAGGTGTATTATTATATATCTTATTCATAAAAAGTGTGTATTTAATTTCTCTTCAAATATTATATTATTATTATGGTTACCCTATTTTGTATTAAGTATTCTAGTCAATTTATTATTTTTATATATTGGATATGTTTGATATGCATCAAGTAAAATTCATAAAAACTAATTATTATTAAAATTCTCAACTTGAAAACAGTGTATTTGAGTTTAGAAAAAAAATTCTAAAACTTCAAAGCGCTTCAAAGATATTGAAATTTTATTATTTAATTTCTAATTCTAATAAATAAGATGAAATAAAACTATATTATTGGTTCGTATCTTCAATTTAAAGGGAATACCTCTCTAATTATAAGTGCTTATATAATATGTATATTATTATTGGCCTGTTGGTAGAGTTAATACAACACCAAAAAAAAATATACTAAATAAAAGAATGTTATGATAAATTTAAGGATATTTGAAATATTAATTAAGTTTGATTACATACTCAAATAAAATAGGTCCACTTGTGACCATTAAAAATTTGTAAAGGAGAAATGACATAAACAATCATACCTATTGTTCAAACAAATTTTTCAAATGAGTGATGTCATCTAAACCCAACGTGACTTCAAAAATTTTGTTACATAATATTTAATTAATCCTAAAATCTTACAAACAAAAGTCAATTCAACACAAATAACCAAATTAATAACAACTCATTTGAAGCATTTACAAACAAACAAAGTCAAGACTAAAAAACCATCATCTGTGTAAAAAAGTATGTTAGTGTAGATCAACATAACAAAAATAAAGTCTGAATTGACACATTAAAAGAATATAGAAGTAAAGATCACTAAATCCTAACCCTGAAATACTACATCATAAACTCTAATCTTAAATCGCATGTAAAACTCTAAATTTGACCGTAAGTCCAAATTAAAAAACCATAAACCCCCAATAATAAACTTGAAACTCCTAACACTATATCCTAATCTTTGAACACTAAACTACAACCCTCAAACTCTAATATTCAAACACAGATATGAAAAAAATTTAGTGTTAGGGTACTTGAGCGTTTTCCCATTATATATATACTTAGATTTCATGAATATGCTCAAGTCAAACTAACTCAACTCGATCAATAATCTGAATTGGAAAAAGTTATTGACATGTAATCTACTTTACTTAATATCTCATGATTCATACCCGTATACACTCGTGACCTCACTAACCATTGCTTTTACTAAGAATTCTTGATATATAGTTTTTCGGCTTATTGGCCAATTCAAGATTTTTTCTCTCACTTCTCATTGACAACCTAAATAAATCAACTGAATAAATAGTTACCAATATTTCCTTAATTATTCGAACCAAACAATAATAGTGAAATTATATATCTAAGTATCATATATATTTTAATTATATATGACGAACAAATGGTTGTTCTTATGATTTTGAGGCACATGAACTCACTTAATTCTTAAAATTTTTCTACAGGTATCGAGTTAGACGAATGTTCAAACTATATTCCAACTCGTGTCATGAACAAAATCCATTATGGGTTATGGAGCCATACATATTATTTACTTTAAAGGCCCGATGTATCTAAAAAAATTTAACTTAAAAAAGCTGGAAAACAAACCATTCTAACTTAATTTTTTATTTGAATGAAACAATATACATACATAATATATTATTTACTTCAAAATCATGATGTATATTTATACCTTTAACATGAGAATGTTGGAAAATAAAATATTCTAACTAAATTTTATATTTGATTAATTATTTACTTCAAAGTCACTATACCATCTTGATCATATTATTTTAATATGAAAAATCCAATTTATAATGTTGATGATCCTCTTAGTTGATTGATTAACATTTTGATATATTACTTTTATATGAATGATTTTATAATATAGAATTATAACACTCATATATAAAATAATTTAGTTAAAATATGACTGAATATGCTTGGAAATTGAAATTATTTTTGACGATTTAAAATTTTAGATGAAGTACCATATATTAAACTCGATGATGTGGCAATGTACTGTCATTAATTAAGGATGGGTCATATTGGTGAGTCATCACTTAACGAAATTTTGGATGGAAGTGGTTGTTTGTTAGGTTGGCATAGTAGGAGGGGATAAATTGATCATTTCATAGTATAGTGGGTTGTTTGTTAACTTGGTAAAGTACCATTTTCCCTTGATTTAATATGTTGAATGAATCGTATGCTAGGCCCGTTGACGATGTTAGAGAACAAATTTATTGAATGTGTTTGGAAAATTTTAGTGTATAGTAGATTGTAAAATTATCAAAGTGTGTATTAAGGGCGATGATATTTGGTCCTTTAATGTGTAGGTGTAAGTAATGCTTAGTAACAATTTGGTTATCCTCTACATAGTTTTAATATAATATTAATTTTTTACTAAAATATATTAAGATTGATGTCGTTGGATTCGAAAAAAATAAAACGAACAACATTTGTGAAGGAAACAATATGTTTTGAGTAACACATAAAATATTATGATAAGAAAACTAATTAAAAGGGAAAAGAAATAGGGAAGAGAGAGTTTAAAAAAAAAAAAAATAATAATAATATTTACCTACATTTAAGGAGAAGCCTCCAAAAGCTGATGTGTCAAATAGATTTTGTCTAAAATGCTTATAGATAGTTTTAGATGTGAAACTGCAAAAATACCCGACAACATCAACAAAATCTAGCTACGCAGATACACTGTATTTATCTTTAAAAGATACTTTTTGCCTCTATAGAATTTTGGAGACAGATAGCATATTTATCACTAACGTTACTATCATTAAATGTCATTAGAGGCAAATACGGTGACACATAATATATCTATAAACATATATGGTGAACGCTCCGGTACCCACTGGGTACCGATACCCTATCACTAAAATTTCATCATAGTTATGTTTGAATTTTAAAGTTTGAGAGTCTTAATTTAGTGTTTAGGGTTTAAGATATAGTGTTTGTGGTTTTGAGTTTATTTTGGGGGTTTATGATATTTTAATTTGAACTTTTGGTCAAAAGTTAGAGTTTTACATACGATTTAGGATTTGAGCTTATGAAGTAGTATTTGAGGGTCAGAATTCAGTGTTTAGGGGGTAAGCATTATTCACTAGTGCTCATGATTTATTACAATGGATTTAGGACTCATTATTTGAATTTTAAGCATTTAAAAAATGTGAATTTAGAGTGTTGGGGTACCGATACCCTGTGGGTACCGGAGCGCTTGCCAAACATATATATATGCAGAAATGAGATATAGAAGCTGCCACATCATCATTTTTTCAAGTTTTAAACCTTCTCCTTGATTCTCTTTTCTGCTACTCCAGATCAGAAGGTTGTGTGTTCAATTCACGTCGGGTTCAACATTTTTCAAGTTTTAAACCTTCTCCTTGATTCTCTCTCCTTCTGCTCAGATCAGAAGGTTGCGTGTTCGATTCACGTCGGGTTTAATTCCCATAACCACTATTTGTTTTTGTATAGCGGTATTGATATTTTGATCGACTATTTTCATAGTAATATATTCACCATTCATAAAAAAAATAAAATCAGTTTTTATATAATAGATACATTTATCAATACAATATTATTCTAATAAAAAATCTCAAAATCAATATTTTTATTGACTTTTCATTATTGAAATAAATAAAAATATATTATATCACTCCCGCTCAGGAGTTGCTACGACAAAAAAAATTCGGCCAATGGGCCGAAAATAATCTAGTGTCATTAATGAAGAATTAGTGAAATATAAAATTGTTGGTAATTACAATTTTACACAGCTAATATTCTGTCATCTTAGTCACTTTTTAGAGACACTTATTTTTGTTGCTGATAAATTTTGGTTGAAGCAAATGTGTTAAGTTCTATCCACTTGGTTCAAGAGGACTTATTGATTTTAATTGAATTAATGACATCACCAACCAAGAATTTTGTGCTTCAAATCTATAGACGCGTCCATGGGTCCTTCCGCCCCAATAAATGATTCTTCCTTGTTGGTACAAACTTTTCTTCGTCTCCCTCTCCCTTCGTGGGAAAGAATACGCTCGAACGAAGTGGCCCACCTGGGATAGGTTATTTGTAGATTTCTATCTATAACCTATCGGGGGAGCTAGCTATCTCTTCCTCTTACTTTGTTCGAGATACTTCTAACCTTACTGTCGAGTGGCTTTCGCACCTGTTAGGCTGTTAGCTACTCTTGTCATAATTACTACTAATCAAGTCTTTGATTGTGCGGACTAAATCATCATTACCAACCACTTTATTGGTATTGTCTTCAAAATGAAGATTAGGCTTTATGCCTATAATGACCGGTAAGCGATAATCAACCTATTGTATCTACGAGTACCCTTGTTTTAGGCTTGTCTCTTCCCATTGCCCTTTGAAAAGGTAAATGTCTTTGATCTTTCAAAGTTGTAACGTGTATGTACTCGGAGGAAACTGTGTAACGAGCTACGACTCGAATGCTTTCATGGTTGGAAGGAGGGCGATTCTTCCTCCCCTCCTAGACTAAATGTGCAAAGAAAAAATTATCGCACTCCATTCTGGACATTTCAGGAAAAAACCTTGGGCAAAGTTTTCACGAGACAAGCAAAGAAGATTATTAGCCCCAACTTCGGTAAAGGAAAGGAATCGGATAGCAAGATGAACTCTCTTTCTTTGATCATTCTATGAAATTTTCAATTTCAATATCAATAGAGAAATTCGGTATCGGTACAGTTTACATAATTAACATATCAGTACGTTGAATTTGTGAGTCTAATTAATGTTACACGGTTCAACCTCTTAAACCGCTATAAATCATAGTTAAGTGATTGAATCGTCATCATATCGATATTATACCGTACAGTTTTAGGCAGTGCCTTATAGTCTAACTTATCAAACCATCCATATTGATACGGTTTTGAAACACGAACAATAACTATAAAAAAAATTGGAAAAATATAGAACACAAAATGCAATTCATCATTTGTATCATGTGGAGGAGAAACAGTCTAACCCGCAATCTAATGAAGCAAATTTTAAGGATCCTTTTGGAATCGTGCTCATGTATCTACTAAAATGGCGGCATTACTTAGTTATTATTACATAACAACACATCTTACTGTCCTTTCTGCAGTCTTCTGCTACTCTCTTTGGATCCACTGTCTTAGCTTTGCTCTTCCACTAGCAGAAAGAATGGTGCTGATCAGTCACTGTGTTCCTTGTTCACTGCAAATGTCTGCAATCAATACTAATAATGAACATGTTTCCTTCTTCCATGTGTCAAGGAGGCTCAACAATTTCAATGTCGCGAAACTGAGATCCAATACTACGCGGAGGAGATGCAGAGTAGGAGCCACTCGGACATCATCGGTTATACGATGCGAAGAAGGAGGAGGAGGAATGATGCGAACCGCCTCCTCTAGGAAGGGATCGACTCAACACCCAAAACTATATTACCAGCTTCACGAATCCTAACTTTTGAAACCGCGGGGAATACTTGAAATCCACTAAGTATAGACTTAGGAACCCCAAGGTATTCATTCGAATTGGTGCCACAACAAAGGGTGATAACCTCTGATGATAAACCAAACCTTAAGCTAAGCAACAACGAGCAAAGACTTGAAGGAAAAAGAACAAAGTTCTGAAATTTCAATTATGACTTAACGTGTCTTACAATGATGGCCGATGCCTCTATTTATAGCACAAGGGTGGCCTAAGCCGTCTCCAACTCTAAAAAGGTAAGACTAAAATAATCCTAAAAGATAGGCCGAAGAAAATATTAAAATAAACATAGTTGTCCGAGAATAAAACTCTAAAACCGGCAAAGTCGAGCAAAACCCTAATCCGGGCGGATTAGGGCACACCGGGTGTCCGTGTCCGATCGGGCTTAGGAAAGTCCTCCGGGCGCGGCTGGACTCCGGACGCGGCTAGGAAAAGTGCCCGGAACCCGCGCGGTGGCATTTCTGTAATTACCGCGGGTTCCGGGTGACCGGGCGGTCGGGTGGCGTCCTTCGGTGCTGGTGACCGGCTCGGCATCAAGTGCTCCGGACCCGATACTAGGGTTTTGGTGATGCCGGGCGGTCCTGGCTTCTTGCTGGACATTTCCTCGGACAAGTGAGGTTCCTCCCAAGTATTTGGACCTCCTGAGTTTTCTGGCTTCAACTTGTCCGCCAGGTTCTGAGTGTGGAGTAGGGTTAGCCGCGGCAGGGGCTGGTTGGCTGCATCCGCCGGGGTCCGGGCAGTGTCCTTAGGAAGCCAACCTGTCTCGGCCACATATTCTCGAATCTTCTTGTCTTCTGTACGCCAGAATTTTTCCCAGATGGCCTTTGACGTGTGCTTGACTTGAGGGATCCTTGAAGAGAGGTTGGGGAAAGACTGAGACTCAGTGCTCGGTCTAGGACCTAGGTTCTCGGCCAGTAACATGGCCTGGAGCTCCCTTCCATCCCGGGGTGTCTTCCTTCCCTGTGGGGCAGACCTGAGCTTGTTCTTGAGCTCATTTCTAGGCTTGAGAGCTTGTAAGTAGCCAGTCCTTAGTTCTAGGCGCTTTTTGTATGGACCCGGAGTTCTGCCTTCTACGAGGTACCTTGGTGGGGTGTAGGTATACCTTTGTGGCCCGGGGCGGTGGAGCCGGGTCATTTCATCCCCCTCTTCTTGACTGGGATTTGTCCCCAAATCCACCTCGGCATCCTTCCTAGAACCCATCACTCTTTTCCAAACTTCAGCAATCTTGTGGGCTACGGCCGGGAAAGATTCATCCTCATCAGTAGCACTAGGGGTGTCATTTGAGTCGGTACTGGACAATGTCTCGGACTCTTCAGGTCTTCTCCTTCAGTCTCCATTTCTTCCACTTCATAAATGCCATTAACAGTAATGTTAAGGCTCGGGGAACTGCTGGGCGAGGGTTCTTCACTCATTTCCTCATCCGAGTCTTCTTCTGGATCTTCTTCGCTCGGGGCAGTCTTTAAAATCCGCCGGGAGCTGACTTCCCATTGATTCTCGGGACGGGTGGTCGTCGGATGCATGACCGTCGGGGCCGTCGGGTTCATGACCATCGGGGGCGCCAGGTGGCCGTCAGGGCTGGCGCTCGGCTTCAGGTCGTCAAAGAGCCCTCCGACTTTCTTCAGGTCAGGATTGGCCGAGGGAATGTTCAAAAGACCCGGGGTGGGCCGATTGACATCATTCGGCGCGGACACGATGTCCGGGGCAGTCGTGATGCTAGGCCGGGGCAGGGCCGGTGCTAGGCCGGGGCAGTGCTGGGTGCTGTGCCGGGCAGCGCGGGGTGCAGGGCCGGGGCAGTGCTGGGCGCTGGGCCGGGGCAGTGCTGGGCGCTGTGCTGTGGGGCAGTGCTGGGCGCTGGACCGGGGCAGTGCCGGGCGCTGTGCCGGGGCAGTGCTGGGGCAGTACTGGGGCAGTGCTGGGCACTGTGCTGGGCAGTGCTGGGGCAGTACTGGGGCAGTGCTAGGCACTGTGCTGGGGCAGTGCTGGGCACTGTACTGGGGCAGTGCTGGGGTGATCACTCGACTGCTGAAGGCTGAAAATTTTTCCAAGCCTTCTATCTCAACTTCTTCTCCTTCACTCGACTCTCCCTCCAATTCTTCAATCATTGGTTCCTCCTCGTCGTCTGTCACGACTTCTCCCTCTCTAAGCACCATGGTTCGGGTGTTAGGGCAGTCCCTTGCTATGTGACCCCTACCATGACACTTAAAACACACAATGGCACTTGGCCGAGCGTTAGTAGTAGGGATTTTTGAACCGAGATTGGGTTTACCCGTGATGCCGACCCTTGGTTAGGGTTTGGTCGCGCTCCGGCGCTCCGGTTAGGGTTTGGCCGGTATGGGGTGTGGCCGGCGCTTCGGTCTCCTCTCACCGGGGCACTGATCGGTGGCGGCGGGGTAGTCCTTCTTCCAAGGCCGTTCTTCAGCTCCTTCTCAACCCTAGTAGCTACGTTGATCAAGTCATCATAGTCAGCAAAGTTGAGAATATTGACTTGGTGTAGAATCTCTCTTTGCAACCCTCCGGTGAAACGGGCTATCTTGGCATCTTCATCCTCACTCAGGTCAAGCCGTGCAACCAAGATTTCCATCTCCTTGTTGTATTCCTCAACCGTCATGCTCCCTTGCTTCAAGGATCGAAGCTTGGTGTGCAAGTCTCGGTTGTAGCTACTCGGTACAAACTTCCTCCTCATCTTTCTTTTGAGACTCCTCCAAGTAAGGACGGGGTCCTCTTCCTCTTTCCTGATCTGATTCCTGAGTTGAGACCACCACAAGGCAGCATAGTCAGTAAACTCTAGTGTGGCTAGGGTTACCTTTTTCCTCTCGGAATAGTTGTGGCACTCAAAGAAATCCTCCATGGCCCTCTCTGATGCGAACCGCCTCCTCTAGGAAGGGATCGACTCAACACCCAAAACTATACTACCAGCTCCACGAATCCTAACCTTTGAAACCGCGGAGAACACTTGAAATCCACTAAGTATAGACTTAGGAACCCCAAGGTATTCAGTCGAATTCGGTGCCACAAACAAAGGATGAATGCCTTTGATGATAAACCGATCTAGACGACGATCAATTCCATGATGGTCGAACAGAGATTAGCAATTCCATGCTAAGAGAAAAACCGAAGTTTTGAGTGTTTATTTCTTTCAAAGTTGTTCTTTACAATGAGGCTAGACGCCTCTATTTATAGGTGAGGAAGGGAGAACAGGCTCTCCTTTTCCTCCTATGAATTAGCTAATAAACTAATAAAGAAATACAAAAATAAGGACTGAAACTCGTAGCCTTGTTCACCAAGGAAAAGAGTCATTCCTAAACAAAAACACTAAAAGGGAAAAAGCTGGAAATTCCTAAAAAACAGCTAAACGGGTTCTGGAAGATTCAGCCAAATAAATAGCAAATAAATTCCGAAAATTAAGCCCTTTGGCAGATCACTAGTAGACTTCATGGGCTTCAACTTTCATGTTGGACATCAGTCCAAATTCTGCCTCCAAGTAGCCCAAATTCGTCATTCTTTGTCAGACTAGGAATCTGTCCAAAACCGGGAAATCCTAGCTTGATTAGGATTTCTTGCTTGAATGTACTTGGCTTCCTCTCTTCATTTCCCATAGCATGAATGGTCATCAATACCTCCATGGATCAGGCTCAGGTGGTGGCCTGATCGTAGCTCCTATCATGTGCAGCCTCGGATCAGCATCCGAGCTCCACTCCTTGATGCTTAGGCCAAGCATCACTAGGACTTGTTCTAGCCCTATCTCCTTCAATTCTCCTCCAAATTCAGCTCCGTTTGTTGGAGTGTATTCCTGGAGCCATAAGGATTCCAGTGCCTTTGGAAAATCCCAAAAGGCACGGTCAATCGTTCGCTGGGCCAAAAGTGCTCCTTTGACGGGCGCTGGCATGGGCCTTGTGCCTGTGGCAGGCTTAGCTTGGGGCCTTCTTCAAATCTGTCCAGGCCTTTTGAGTTCTGCTCCGAGCCTTCTTCCAAGAGTACCTTAGGGATGTCTTCAGGTAGGTCTTTGCTCCGGGGGCCCGTGGGAGTTGGCCTGGGGCCTAGACTTGGTGCTAAGCTCGGTTCGGGGCCCGGGTCGGGGCTTGGTGTCAGCATCAGCTCCTGGGGTGTCATTAATCTGGCTCTGGCTGGAGTAGGAGCTGACATTGGTGCCTGGCTGAGGGTGTCTTCTAGATCCGGGACTTCGGCTCTCCTAGGCTCCGGTGCTGGTGTAGGCTTGGAGCCGGTGTAGTCTTGGCCCGGCATCAATGCTAGGGCCGGATCGGCATCAGCCTCAAGGCTTGATGGTGGGGCTCCTAGTATACGACCTTTCTTTTCCAATAGGGGAAATCCTCTCTGGTTCTCTTCGTTAGTTCCGCCATCAAATGTTAACATGGGGAGGTTCGGGCCTGGCGCTCGTGGTGGCGTGTCCACGTCGGCCTTGGTGACCAGGGTCACGTCATTCCCCTCTTCTTGAAAAGGATTCGTCCTCGAATCCATACCTGGTGCACCATTAGAAATAATAAAATTTACCACAGGGGAGTGTAGGACTTGACCTGGTGCTTTATTGGCGCTCCAGGGTGTTCGGGCCGTATCGGGGCTGGTACGGGTGCTCGGGGCTCGGGCGCCGGTGGCTGGTCGGGCGCCGGGGACTGGTCAGGGCCCGGGTCTCGGGCGCTGGCGCCGGTCGGGCGCTGGTGGCTGGTCGGGCACCGGGGGCGGGCGCTGGGGCGCCGGGGCTAGGCACTGGGGCGCTGGTGCTGGGCGCTCGGGTGCTGGGCGCTGGGGCGCCGGTGCTGGTACTGGTGCTAGCGCTGGGCGCTGGGCCGGGACTGGCGCTAGTGCTGGTGCTGGTGCTCGGCAGGCGCTGCGCCGGGTGCTGGCCTGGTGCTGGCTCGGGGCAGGGCTGATGCTGGTCCGGGGCAAGCCTGATGCTGGTCCTGGGCAGGCCTGATTCTGGTCCGGGGCAGGGCTGATGCTGGTCCCGGGCAGACTGGGCGCTGTGCCGGGGCAGGGCGATGCTGGGCCGGGGCAGTGATGGGTGCTGGGCCGGGGCAGTGCGGGGCGCTGGGCCGGGGCAGTGCTAGGCGCTGTGCCGGGGCAGTGCTGGGTGCAGGGCCGGGGCAGGCGCTGAGCCTAGTGCTGGGCCTAAATTTTTTCCTCATCTTTTTCTTAAGACTCCACCAACTAAGGATGGGGTCCTCTTCTTCTCTCCTGATTTGATTCCTGAGTTGAGCCCACCATAAAGCAGCATAGTCAGTAAACTCAGTTGTGGCTAGGTTTACCTTTTTCCATTCGGAATAATAATGGCACTCAAAGAAGTCCTCCATGCTCCTCTCCCAATCAATGTACTCATCAGGATTTGCTTTGCCAGCAAATTTGGGTACATTGATATTCCTTCTTGGCCGCCGGGGGCCATCTCCATTCGTGGCTCCGAACTGCTCGGCGATTCGGGCTATGTTTTCAGCCATGGCGGTCAACCGGGCATCAAAAGCATTGAATCTCTCGTCTGCCATGGTTAGTCACGAACAAAGGACCTCACAAAATCTCTCAATTGAACCTCACACACTCGTTTTCTTACCACTCGTGTATGAAAAAAAAAATTTTTTTTTTAACAAGTCACTCAAATTAGGGTTTTCTTTGAAATTTTCAAAACAAAGTCAATCTCAATTCAAGTAGTTGCAAGTTTCTTCGAAGCTATGCAGTCTAAGTCTACCAATGACACTAACAAGACCTTATACCTAGGGTTTCGGATTTCTAGGGCCAGAATCTTGAGTTAGGACGTGGGATGACAAGACATACAAATTTGGGTGTTCTACCAAGAGAGCTAGTAGTGCGAAAGCTAGTAGCTAACTTATGAAAAACTCCTCTTCTTGAACTTAGTCTACTACCTTGATAGTGAACGTGGCCTTGCTCTTTTTTTTTTTTTTTTTTAGCTAGGTCAATTTTTCTAGACCTTTGATTTTCTTTTCTTTTCTTTTCTTTGATCGGCCACAGCTTTTTCTCACAACAAACTTGAAGAAAGGTAGAAGAATAGAACAAACACAATGAAGCTTTTTTTTTTAGGGTTTTTCTGAAACTGAAAACAACAAAAACTAAAGGATATGAATTCAAGTAAAAGAACCTGAAAACTGGGATAGATTGTTGGTCCAAGAGTTGAACCGCGCTCTGATACCAGCTGATGCGAACCGCTCCTCAATGAAGGGATCGACTCAACACCCAAAACTATACTACCAGCTCCACGAATCCTAACCTTTGAAACCGCGGAGAACACTTGAAATCCACTAAGTATAGACTTAGGAACCCCAAGGTATTCAGTCGAATTCGGTGCCACAAACAAAGGATGAATGCCTTTGATGATAAACCGATCTAGACGACGATCAATTCCATGATGGTCGAACAGAGATTAGCAATTCCATGCTAAGAGAAAAACCGAAGTTTTGAGTGTTTATTTCTTTCAAAGTTGTTCTTTACAATGAGGCTAGACGCCTCTATTTATAGGTGAGGAAGGGAGAACAGGCTCTCCTTTTCCTCCTATGAATTAGCTAATAAACTAATAAAGAAATACAAAAATAAGGACTGAAACTCGTAGCCTTGTTCACCAAGGAAAAGAGTCATTCCTAAACAAAAACACTAAAAGGGAAAAAGCTGGAAATTCCTAAAAAACAGCTAAACGGGTTCTGGAAGATTCAGCCAAATAAATAGCAAATAAATTCCGAAAATTAAGCCCTTTGGCAGATCACTAGTAGACTTCATGGGCTTCAACTTTCATGTTGGACATCAGTCCAAATTCTGCCTCCAAGTAGCCCAAATTCGTCATTCTTTGTCAGACTAGGAATCTGTCCAAAACCGGGAAATCCTAGCTTGATTAGGATTTCTTGCTTGAATGTACTTGGCTTCCTCTCTTCATTTCCCATAGCATGAATGGTCATCAATACCTCCATGGATCAGGCTCAGGTGGTGGCCTGATCGTAGCTCCTATCATGTGCAGCCTCGGATCAGCATCCGAGCTCCACTCCTTGATGCTTAGGCCAAGCATCACTAGGACTTGTTCTAGCCCTATCTCCTTCAATTCTCCTCCAAATTCAGCTCCGTTTGTTGGAGTGTATTCCTGGAGCCATAAGGATTCCAGTGCCTTTGGAAAATCCCAAAAGGCACGGGTCAATCGTTCGCTGGGCCAAAAGTGCTCCTTTGACGGGCGCTGGCATGGGCCTTGTGCCTGTGGCAGGCTTAGCTTGGGGCCTTCTTCAAATCTGTCCAGGCCTTTTGAGTTCTGCTCCGAGCCTTCTTCCAAGAGTACCTTAGGGATGTCTTCAGGTAGGTCTTTGCTCCGGGGGCCCGTGGGAGTTGGCCTGGGGCCTAGACTTGGTGCTAAGCTCGGTTCGGGGCCCGGGTCGGGGCTTGGTGTCAGCATCAGCTCCTGGGGTGTCATTAATCTGGCTCTGGCTGGAGTAGGAGCTGACATTGGTGCCTGGCTGAGGGTGTCTTCTAGATCCGGGACTTCGGCTCTCCTAGGCTCCGGTGCTGGTGTAGGCTTGGAGCCGGTGTAGTCTTGGCCCGGCATCAATGCTAGGGCCGGATCGGCATCAGCCTCAAGGCTTGATGGTGGGGCTCCTAGTATACGACCTTTCTTTTCCAATAGGGGAAATCCTCTCTGGTTCTCTTCGTTAGTTCCGCCATCAAATGTTAACATGGGGAGGTTCGGGCCTGGCGCTCGTGGTGGCGTGTCCACGTCGGCCTTGGTGACCAGGGTCACGTCACTCTCCCAATCAATGTAGTCGTCGGGGTTGGTTTTGCCAGTAAATTTAGGCACACTGAGCTTCAGGCTGCTCACATCATCATCTTCTTCCTGCTCATTCCTCCTTGGCCGCCGGGGGCCATCTCCATTCGTGGCTCCGAACTGCTCGGCGATTCGGGCTATGTTTTCAGCCATGGCGGTCAACCGGGCATCAAAAGCATTGAACCTCTCATCTGCCATGGTTAGTCACGAACAAAGGACCTCACAAAATCTCTCAATTGAACCTCACACACTCTTTTTCTTACCACTCGTGTATGAAATATATATATATATATATTTTTTTTTTCAAGTCACTCAAATTAGGGTTTTCTTTGAAATTTTCAAAACAAAGTCAATCTCAATTCAAGTAGTTGCAAGTTTCTTCGAAGCTATGCAGTCTAAGTCTACCAATGACACTAACAAGACCTTATACCTAGGGTTTCGGATTTCTAGGGGCCAGAATCTTGAGTTAGGGCGTGGGATGACAAGACATACAAATTTGGGTGTTCTACCAAGGAAGCTAGTAGTGCGAAAGCTAGTAGCTAACTTATGAAAAACCCCTCTTCTTGAACTTATTCTACTACCTTGATTGTGAATGTGGCCTTGCTTTTTGGCTAGGTCAATTTTTCTAGACCTTTGATTTTTCTTTTCTTTTCTTTTCTTTTTCTTTTCTTTGATCGGCCACAGCTTTTTCTCACAACAATAACTTAAAGAAAGGTAGAAGAATAGAACAAACACAATGCACGATTTTTTTTTATTTAGGGTTTTTCTGAAACTGAAAACAACGAAAACTAAAGGATATGAATTCAAGTAAAAGAACCTGAAAACTGGGATAGATTGTTGGTCCAAGAGTTGAACCGTGCTCTGATACCAGCTGATGCGAACCGCCTCCTCTAGGAAGGGATCGACTCAACACCCAAAACTATATTACCAGCTTCACGAATCCTAACTTTTGAAACCGCGGGGAATACTTGAAATCCACTAAGTATAGACTTAGGAACCCCAAGGTATTCAGTCGAATTGGTGCCACAACAAAGGGTGATAACCTCTGATGATAAACCAAACCTTAAGCTAAGCAACAACGAGCAAAGACTTGAAGGAAAAAGAACAAAGTTCTGAAATTTCAATTATGACTTAACGTGTCTTACAATGATGGCCGAGGCCTCTATTTATAGCACAAGGGTGGCCTAAGCCGTCTCCAACTCTAAAAAGGTAAGACTAAAATAATCCTAAAAGATAGGCCGAAGAAAATATTAAAATAAACATAGTTGTCCGAGAATAAAACTCTAAAACCGGCAAAGTCGAGCAAAACCCTAATCCGGGCGGATTAGGGCACACCGGGTGTCCGTGTCCGATCGGGCTTAGGAAAGTCCTCCGGGCGCGGCTGGACTCCGGACGCGGCTAGGAAAAGTGCCCGGAACCCGCGCGGTGGCATTTCTGTAATTACCGCGGGTTCCGGGTGACCGGGCGGTCGGGTGGCGTCCTTCGGTGCTGGTGACCGGCTCGGCATCAAGTGCTCCGGACCCGATACTAGGGTTTTGGTGATGTCGGGCGGTCCTGGCTTCTTGCTGGACATTTCCTCGGACAAGTGAGGTTCCTCCCAAGTATTTGGACCTCCTGAGTTTTCTGGCTTCAACTTGTCCGCCAGGTTCTGAGTGTGGAGTAGGGTTAGCCGCGGCAGGGGCTGGTTGGCTGCATCCGCCGGGGTCCGGGCAGTGTCCTTAGGAAGCCAACCTGTCTCGGCCACATATTCTCGAATCTTCTTGTCTTCTGTACGCCAGAATTTTTCCCAGATGGCCTTTGACGTGTGCTTGACTTGAGGGATCCTTGAAGAGAGGTTGGGGAAAGACTGAGACTCAGTGCTCGGTCTAGGACCTAGGTTCTCGGCCAGTAACATGGCCTGGAGCTCCCTTCCATCCCGGGGTGTCTTCCTTCCCTGTGGGGCAGACCTGAGCTTGTTCTTGAGCTCATTTCTAGGCTTCAGAGCTTGTAAGTAGCCAGTCCTTAGTTCTAGGCGCTTTTTTTGGACCCGGAGTTCTGCCTTCTACGAGGTACCTTGGTGGGGTGTAGGTATACCTTTGTGGCCCGGGGCGGTGGAGCCGGGTCATTTCAAGGAATGAGGTTGGTGTTCGTGGGAGCAGAGGTGGCACCATGGAGCAAAACTGGTGGACTAGGAGATGTCCTTGGTGGCCTCCCTGTTGCCATGGCCGCGAAGGGGCATCGCGTGATGACCATCTCCCCGCGCTACGATCAGTAATGTACTGTCATTAATTAAGGATGGGTCATATTGGTGAGTCATCACTTAACGAAATTTTGGATGGAAGTGGTTGTTTGTTAGGTTGGCATAGTAGGAGGGGATAAATTGATCATTTCATAGTATAGTGGGTTGTTTGTTAACTTGGTAAAGTACCATTTTCCCTTGATTTAATATGTTGAATGAATCGTATGCTAGGCCCGTTGACGATGTTAGAGAACAAATTTATTGAATGTGTTTGGAAAATTTTAGTGTATAGTAGATTGTAAAATTATCAAAGTGTGTATTAAGGGCGATGATATTTGGTCCTTTAATGTGTAGGTGTAAGTAATGCTTAGTAACAATTTGGTTATCCTCTACATAGTTTTAATATAATATTAATTTTTTACTAAAATATATTAAGATTGATGTCGTTGGATTCGAAAAAAATAAAACGAACAACATTTGTGAAGGAAACAATATGTTTTGAGTAACACATAAAATATTATGATAAGAAAACTAATTAAAAGGGAAAAGAAATAGGGAAGAGAGAGTTTAAAAAAAAAAATAAAATAAAATAATATTTACCTACATTTAAGGAGAAGCCTCCAAAAGCTGATGTGTCAAATAGATTTTGTCTAAAATGCTTATAGATAGTTTTAGATGTGAAACTGCAAAAATACCCGACAACATCAACAAAATCTAGCTACGCAGATACACTGTATTTATCTTTAAAAGATACTTTTTGCCTCTATAGAATTTTGGAGACAGATAGCATATTTATCACTAACGTTACTATCATTAAATGTCATTAGAGGCAAATACGGTGACACATAATATATCTATAAACATATATGGTGAACGCTCCGGTACCCACTGGGTACCGATACCCTATCACTAAAATTTCATCATAGTTATGTTTGAATTTTAAAGTTTGAGAGTCTTAATTTAGTGTTTAGGGTTTAAGATATAGTGTTTGTGGTTTTGAGTTTATTTTGGGGGTTTATGATATTTTAATTTGAACTTTTGGCAAAAGTTAGAGTTTTACATACGATTTAGGATTTGAGCTTATGAAGTAGTATTTGAGGGTCAGAATTCAGTGTTTAGGGGGTAAGCATTATTCACTAGTGCTCATGATTTATTACAATGGATTTAGGACTCATTATTTGAATTTTAAGCATTTAAAAAATGTGAATTTAGAGTGTTGGGGTACCGATACCCTGTGGGTACCGGAGCGCTTGCCAAACATATATATATGCAGAAATGAGATATAGAAGCTGCCACATCATCATTTTTTCAAGTTTTAAACCTTCTCCTTGATTCTCTTTTCTGCTACTCCAGATCAGAAGGTTGTGTGTTCAATTCACGTCGGGTTCAACATTTTTCAAGTTTTAAACCTTCTCCTTGATTCTCTCTCCTTCTGCTCAGATCAGAAGGTTGCGTGTTCGATTCACGTCGGGTTTAATTCCCATAACCACTATTTGTTTTTGTATAGCGGTATTGATATTTTGATCGACTATTTTCATAGTAATATATTCACCATTCATAAAAAAAATAAAATCAGTTTTTATATAATAGATACATTTATCAATACAATATTATTCTAATAAAAAATCTCAAAATCAATATTTTTATTGACTTTTCATTATTGAAATAAATAAAAATATATTATATCACTCCCGCTCAGGAGTTGCTACGACAAAAAAAATTCGGCCAATGGGCCGAAAATAATCTAGTGTCATTAATGAAGAATTAGTGAAATATAAAATTGTTGGTAATTACAATTTTACACAGCTAATATTCTGTCATCTTAGTCACTTTTTAGAGACACTTATTTTTGTTGCTGATAAATTTTGGTTGAAGCAAATGTGTTAAGTTCTATCCACTTGGTTCAAGAGGACTTATTGATTTTAATTGAATTAATGACATCACCAACCAAGAATTTTGTGCTTCAAATCTATAGACGCGTCCATGGGTCCTTCCGCCCCAATAAATGATTCTTCCTTGTTGGTACAAACTTTTCTTCGTCTCCCTCTCCCTTCGTGGGAAAGAATACGCTCGAACGAAGTGGCCCACCTGGGATAGGTTATTTGTAGATTTCTATCTATAACCTATCGGGGGAGCTAGCTATCTCTTCCTCTTACTTTGTTCGAGATACTTCTAACCTTACTGTCGAGTGGCTTTCGCACCTGTTAGGCTGTTAGCTACTCTTGTCATAATTACTACTAATCAAGTCTTTGATTGTGCGGACTAAATCATCATTACCAACCACTTTATTGGTATTGTCTTCAAAATGAAGATTAGGCTTTATGCCTATAATGACCGGTAAGCGATAATCAACCTATTGTATCTACGAGTACCCTTGTTTTAGGCTTGTCTCTTCCCATTGCCCTTTGAAAAGGTAAATGTCTTTGATCTTTCAAAGTTGTAACGTGTATGTACTCGGAGGAAACTGTGTAACGAGCTACGACTCGAATGCTTTCATGGTTGGAAGGAGGGCGATTCTTCCTCCCCTCCTAGACTAAATGTGCAAAGAAAAATTATCGCACTCCATTCTGGACATTTCAGGAAAAAACCTTGGGCAAAGTTTTCACGAGACAAGCAAAGAAGATTATTAGCCCCAACTTCGGTAAAGGAAAGGAATCGGATAGCAAGATGAACTCTCTTTCTTTGATCATTCTATGAAATTTTCAATTTCAATATCAATAGAGAAATTCGGTATCGGTACAGTTTACATAATTAACATATCAGTACGTTGAATTTGTGAGTCTAATTAATGTTACACGGTTCAACCTCTTAAACCGCTATAAATCATAGTTAAGTGATTGAATCGTCATCATATCGATATTATACCGTACAGTTTTAGGCAGTGCCTTATAGTCTAACTTATCAAACCATCCATATTGATACGGTTTTGAAACACGAACAATAACTATAAAAAAAATTGGAAAAATATAGAACACAAAATGCAATTCATCATTTGTATCATGTGGAGGAGAAACAGTCTAACCCGCAATCTAATGAAGCAAATTTTAAGGATCCTTTTGGAATCGTGCTCATGTATCTACTAAAATGGCGGCATTACTTAGTTATTATTACATAACAACACATCTTACTGTCCTTTCTGCAGTCTTCTGCTACTCTCTTTGGATCCACTGTCTTAGCTTTGCTCTTCCACTAGCAGAAAGAATGGTGCTGATCAGTCACTGTGTTCCTTGTTCACTGCAAATGTCTGCAATCAATACTAATAATGAACATGTTTCCTTCTTCCATGTGTCAAGGAGGCTCAACAATTTCAATGTCGCGAAACTGAGATCCAATACTACGCGGAGGAGATGCAGAGTAGGAGCCACTCGGACATCATCGGTTATACGATGCGAAGAAGGAGGAGGAGGAATGAGGTTGGTGTTCGTGGGAGCAGAGGTGGCACCATGGAGCAAAACTGGTGGACTAGGAGATGTCCTTGGTGGCCTCCCTGTTGCCATGGCCGCGAAGGGGCATCGCGTGATGACCATCTCCCCGCGCTACGATCAGTACAAGGATGCTTGGGATACCGGGGTCGAAATCGAAGTGAAGATCTTGGACACTACGGAGAAAGCTCGCTTCTTTCATTGCTACAAACGAGGTGTCGACCGTGTTTTTGTTGACCACCCTTTGTTCTTAGCCAGGGTAATGAATTAAACAATGTGATGAAGTTGTAATTTTGGATTGAACACAAATGTTAAATCCATTGTTTGATGATCGATGATGGTTAGGTATGGGGGGATACTGGACGCCAAATCTATGGACCGATAGCTGGAACTGATTACGAGGATAACCAACTCCGGTTCAGCTTGTTTTGCCAGGCTGCTCTGGAAGCTCCAAGGCTGCTGAATTTGAACACTACCAAATCTTTTAACGGACCATATGGTAACAAGGACCAAGAACACAGTATAAGATTCATTCAGAATCTCTCTCCTGACAACTCGAGTTATTGGGATGCAACCGTTTATAACAAAATACATGATGAGTCTTACTTTACGAGAGTATGAAGTTGTGTGGAATTTGATGCAGGGGAAGATGTGATCTTCATAGCTAATGACTGGCACACTGCTCTTCTTCCTTGCTACCTCAAAACTATGTACAAAACTCAAGGCCAATATCCTATTGCTAAGGTATGCAATTATATCTGTATCTGTGGACCGTCCAATCCCGTCCAATCCGACTTCAAAAGTCTTGAACTATCTATCGAGTCGGACCAATCCGCTGAAAAATCTACTGGTTTGATATCGTTGAACCATTAAAACCTTCAAAATTGTTCAACCCATTTAGAGTGGTTGTTGGAGTTCATTGACTCGACTCTAAAGTGAAACGATGATTTGATGCATGATTTATGAATATGAACCATAAGTTGAACTAGCTACGGTTTCAAAAGTAGTCAAAATAAGTTCTTTACTCAAATGTTTTATTGGGTTCCGGAACTGTCATTAACCGTTAGGTAACAATTACTCGAGTTGTTGGGAGAAGATTCTGAATGGTTCTTATATTGTTGACTAACACGTCACCGCGGTTAGACATGTATTGGTAGTTATCGGGATTCGAAACGGTTATTGGCTAATTATTTGGTCATGCAGGTTGCATTCTGCATTCACAACATGGCATACCAAGGCAGATTCCCCTTCAGCGACTTCTCACTTCTGAATCTGCCTCAACATTTCAAGGGCTCCTTCGATTTCACAGACGGGTACGACAAACCAGTGAAGGGTAGGAAGATAAACTGGTTGAAGGCTGGGATCATAGAATCAGACACTGTTGTAACTGTGAGCCCAAACTACGCTCAAGAGCTTGCTTCTGGTGAAGCCAAAGGTGTTGAACTGGATAACATCATCCGTGCTAAGGGTATCACTGGCATTGCCAATGGTATGGATGTTCATGAATGGAACCCTTCAACTGACAAGTACATTGGTCTCAAATATGATGCCACAACTGTAAGTGTTTCGACAATCGCGGTATTATGTAGGGAGTTCTGTAGTTTCGTATCTCATACAATCAATTCAAAATTTTGCATGCATTCAGGTAATGGAAGCAAAGCCGTTGTTGAAAGAAGAACTGCAAGCAGAAGCAGGTTTACCAGTGGACAGAAACATCCCAGTGATTGGATTCATTGGAAGACTGGAAGAGCAGAAAGGTTCAGACATTCTTGTGGAAGCAATCCCACATTTCATTGAAAATTATGTCCAGATCATCATCCTTGGAACTGGAAAGAAATCCATGGAGCGACAAATCATCGAGCTCGAGAAACTATATCCAAACAAGGCTTGTGGTATAGCTAAATTCAGCCCGGACTTGGCACATTTGCTCATAGCTGGTGCTGATTTCGTGCTGATACCGAGTAGGTTCGAGCCTTGTGGCCTGATTCAGCTTCACGCTATGCGATATGGAACGGTATTGATGGATCAACAAAGCAGGTCAATTTGCTAGCTAGCTAGCTTCAATTTTGTAGTGTAATTAAACCCTTTCTTTCTGAAAATTGCAGGTGCCAATCTGTGCCTCAACAGGCGGCCTAGTTGACACGGTGAGAGACGGTCGCACTGGCCTCCATTTGGGAGAGTTCAGTGTTGTGGTAAGTACAACTTACGGGTCGTTTGGTTTCTAAATGCACCAGGCCTAAAACTCAAATTCCAAACAACCATTTCTATCTGAAACACATATTCTCGAACACGCCATTTTTAGAAACACACTTTTTCATAAGATTTTTGAAACCATAGAAAGCAAACGACCCATTAGAATATCATTAACAGTG
Organism: Linum lewisii; assembly: GCA_034768395.1. Classification (NCBI taxonomy): domain Eukaryota; kingdom Viridiplantae; phylum Streptophyta; class Magnoliopsida; order Malpighiales; family Linaceae; genus Linum; species Linum lewisii. The sequence continues at coordinate 72,636,282 of CM068297.1, read as the reverse complement.
GTTGGAGTCCAGAATTCGGCCAAGTTGGTTTTTTTACGTTTGGGTTGTCCAAACTGTTAACAATATCTTTCTCGATATACACCACCAAACAGTATTACAATTAATAACTCACTTCTTAACCTTATTCTTGATGTAACTCTGTTGCAATGATATGTTAATGTATGCAATGTTGTTGTTGTTGCAGTGTGAGGAAGTTGATCCAGCAGACGTGAATGCAGTGACGAGAGGTGTGGAGAGGGCAATAGAAAGCTACGGGACGCCTGCAATTTGTGAGATGATACAGAACTGCATGGCACAAGATCTGTCATGGAAGGTAGCTTTTTCAGTACAGTTTAAATATGTGAAGATTTAAGAGTAGCTTCAGTGTTAAAAATGGTAGGTAATAATGGTGCTGGTGCAGGTGCCAGCAAAGAGGTGGGAAGAATTACTGATGAAGATAGCAGCTGGGAATAGTGAAGCAGGTTTTGATGGAGAGGACATACCACTTAGAATTAATTTATAAAGTCAGTCAAGAGGATTAATTTATGTGTTCTTGGTAGCACTTAGAATTAGCCAGGCTTGTGCAAGGTAGCTGTTTCATGACACTAGTGATGATTAGTGTTTTCAAAATCGTACCGGTACAAACAGTTTGACTAATTGGATAATGAACTACTCATTAAAACAATACTATACAACACCAATATGATGACAGTTCAATACAATTTAACTACATTTTATAACAATTTTAGCAACTGAACTATATCATTATACACTACCAATATGATGACAGTTCAATACAATTTAACTACATTTTATAACAATTTTAGCAACTGAACCTCATATCATTAGACTTACTAGTTTCGCATATCGTTAGATTTAACGCTTTAACATGCCAATACAATTTTGAAAACACTATGAGCTGTCTAATTTTGTTGACTTGAACAAACCATCAATTGTGTTATGAAGTGTTAAAATCCACAGCATTTTCTTAAATAACACAGCAAATGTTGGCTTCGATTGTGGCCGGACTCTGGCAATGAATCAACGTCGGAAGTCGACCAGCAGCAGATGCAAAGCCAAAGAAATTTCAAATTTCCTCCTAAAACACCAGATCATTAGATAGATGATTGGATCAAAGAACCTATGGATAGATTGCTTGACTCCTACGCTTACTGCTCTCACAGAGGCAAAGATGTATCAGAAGAAAAGAAACAGTAATTAGCAAGACATCCTGAAGAGATCTTTAGAACACCAGAATAAGTCAAACGAGATTTCAGTCATAACTCATAAAGTAGCAACATAGCCAGGAAACAACAGTCAACAGTCAGACTCCAACACCAAGCGCAGCTACATAACATTAGCAATCCAACACGCCACCCAGCGGAAACTAAACAGTTCAGTAGCATCGTAGCATCATACTGCAAATCAAAATATCCATGCTAAGGAAAGGATCATGCCGATCTTCAAACATCTAGTCTCAAACTTCAAACCCTAAACAGACAACAGACTACAACTTGCTGCGCCATGGTTCAACCCAACTAGGCCAAACAATGCTTTTGCGTTGCTCTCAGGCACTCCCAGAGCGAGCCTGCACCCAAGTAGTAGTTTGTAATAAGCAAGAAAAATCCCTTGTCCATATATAGCATCATGAATTTATGAAATTTGTAACCATATGTTAGCCAACAAGATTACCTTTTCAGGGGATGCTGACCTTGACCTTGACCTTGCTTGACTTGACCTTGATCTCCCTCTGCAAATACAATGTGAACAAGAAGAAAACCAGTGTTATTACAAACCATAACAGAAGAAAAAAACAGAGTAGGGGGTGGGAGGCAGAATAAATAAGCACCTGGGTGATTTCACAGGTGATGCTGATCTAGATCTTGATATGGATCTTGAAACTGAGCGTTCCAGGGATTTGCTGCTTACCATAATCACCGAGATCCCATTATACACTTGTTAGAAAACAAATAAAGAATCACCAAAGGTTTCAGCGCAAGTTATTGTCCGAACCTTCTTCCCCTTCTTGGACTTCTGCTCCTGCTACGGCTTCTACTTGGGCTTCTTGATGGTGTCCTCCTCTCATACTTCTTCACCTGAAATTTTCAAAATATGGAAGATACTAAGTGATCCCAGAACGAGAAAATGATGCTTAAACATCACTTTATATCAGACAGTTGGATGTAGAATGCAATACCCGAATGTAGCCTCTGGCCCAAGGGTTTCTAAACTCAGTGTCATCAAGTTTGCGAATCTGAAAAAGAGAATACAGTTCAACGCTCAGTCATAATGGAAGGGGTCCTGGCCAATGTTCAGTAAACATAAGTGCTCCCTCATGTTTCCTGATTTACTGAACAAAAAGGATAAGAGTTGGTACACAACCATAGAAATACTTACAGCATATTTCATGTCATCATGGTTGGTATAGTCAACAATCCCAAAAGTACCTGACAGACAATGGACACAATATAACTTCTTATAAGGAATGTGCAAAAAATGTGTTAGATGTTTAAGATATCTGACATTTGAAGGTAATAGCACTGTACTCCAGCTTATGCTTTTGAAGAGTAATGCCCAAACTTCAGGAAATCTAATGCCAAAATCTCAGAACACAATGTAAATGCAAAGTATGTAACATAATAGTAATAACATACCATCAGCATCACGAGAAACTTCAGCAAAGCAAACATCACCAGCTTTCCGCATGTGATCCTGATTAAGAAGGGCGATTCAGATATATAATGTGCAGGAACAAAAAATGTTTATAAGTTCATCAGAGCACATGAGCTTTTCAAACCTTCAAATCTTGCCACGAAGCAGAAGAAGGAAGTCCGCGGACGATTACTGTAAAAGAGAGAACATGTGAAATTAATACATGTCTCTTGGAAACATGATACCAACGGTATGGTCTTTTTATTTTGGGAAGGGGAGGCAATGTTACATGGAAATTGAGATACTTTATTGAGGTGGCACAGTTCTCAAAACCTACCTCGATATTCAGAATGTCGTGAGGTTCCATGCTGGCCCCTGCCACCTCCGCCTCCACCTCCACCTCCATAACCACTGCGTCGATCACTTGAAGATGGTGCCCTTCCACCATGAGCAAGTTCAACCTGCATGTGATTCATAACTCTAAACAACAAGAGACATAACTATAGTAGATTTAAAAACAGTAGGCACTAGTTGTTACCCTCAACCGACAGCCATCAAAATTGTACCCATCACGTCCCCTGATTGCATCTTCAGCATCCCGAGAATTTTCAAACTGGAAAATAAAACTGTGATTAGATGATACTATTTCATAACAGCCATGCAAAGCTCACGGGAAGGATTATATGTCAATTAAACATCCCATGTGATGGACAAAATGGAGAACGACAGAAGATTACAAAGAAATCAGAAGGATCACGTGACAAATATCTTACCTCAACAAAACAGTAACATGGAGGGCGAGGAGGAATTTTTAGCTCGATGTCCAGAATCCTACCATACTGTACACAAAGTAAATACACGAACATCAGCTACAATAGCACAGTAGGGAGGGCACTTAATACACACACACAAAGGATAATAATAATAAAAGCTATAACACTGGTCGTGTTATTTTGAATAACCACATTCTTATTATTCCTCCATAGAGCTATACAAAAGAATGAAAAGTGACATTACAGCCATGAAAACATTATTCATCAAAATATCTTATAAATAAGGTGCTATAGAGATACAATTAAAATACATGATTCCACAGAATTCTACAGTCACGTTAGGATCATTATCTGAGCTAGAAACCTCCTATGTCAGCTATGTTTTGGGCACAGTGTAGAATTACCAGGTGTTTCATATGTTGTGTATCAGTGGCTTGAATAATTCAATGACTATAGTTTAAATGACTAACCAAGCATATTATAAATGACTTAGTTATTAAAAACACACCTTGTGGAACAAGTCTTCAACCTCAGATTCTCTAATATCTGCTGGCAGGTTGCCACAGTAGATCGTTCGAGAAAAGCGGCCACTCATATCTGATAACAGTATGTTATCACAATGTTTTCACTGCAGAGACAAAGTAAATCATATAATCATCACAAGGAAATAAACACTTCAGGTAAAAAGAAGCCTTCTTTGCTTCTGTTGTCCATCATCAGCATATAGTCTGACGAACCAAATATAGGACAAAAACAAAAACTATGAAGCAAACCAAGTGAGCAATCCTCCATGTGAGCGTTGCTCCATAAGCTCCATTGCTCAATTGCTCCATAAGCTCCAAAGCAATAATAAGTATGAATTTTTAATTGGGGGTCCTCATTCTCCCAAGAAAATTTGCAGACGTTAATTTCTTCTGAGCATAAGCAAGAACCTCCATACAAAAAAATAAGACCCATAACTCCACCCTGATTCTCCCACTCCCTCTCTATATCCCTATGTATGATTGCAAAGCTCAAATCCAAGCGCTTGTCATCTATCATCAAGAAAGCATTTGTCATGAAATTTGGTAATATTCACATGTATCAATGCATTTACCTCATCCAGCTCTCTTTACAACAGTGAGAAAAAAAACACCCTGGAAAATGCATATGCAGTGCCCAGTTCCTCAGTTTCAAACAATGAGCACTAGTCGAAAATGTGCTCATTACACTAATTCGGTATTTAAACCATGATACCCTCTCCGTAACATGGCTTTACCCAAACCCCAATTCAGCCAAACACGAGTTGTAGCTATGCAATATCCATGTGAGTTTGATTAGCTCTTGTCTTAAATACAGCATGTCACCATCTTTTTGAAGCATCTTGGAATTACTTGTCTTTCCACTATTTTTCTCAACAATCTTTTGAACTAGTTAATCATAATAAACAATTAGACCAGTAAGCATTACAACAACGGTTTCTGGTTACTACCAACAAACACAACCTGTATACAATAATCAGTTCGAAATTAACTAATTAGCTAGATGAAAATTACCCGAATCTCCAAGCACCTGAAACAGCAGAAGGTATCGACGGAAACGAAAACTAGCTTGATGAATGTGGCGGGGGAGTAGATCGGCAACAAGAAAGAAGCGGTAAGGGAGCAGGAGGACGGAGGAAAGAAGCTAGCACGGCGGACGACAATCTATAGCTGGTGGAGACGGCCGTCGGGTAGATGGTCGGCAAGTCGAAGGAAAGGAAGAGAACCAGATTGGGATTAGGGTTCCTTTGCTCCAGAAAATTATTGTTTTTTCATGGTTGAAATTTACACTTAAATGGGCCTTTTTAGGTTGGGCCTTGAAATGAATTTTCCTAACTTTCTAGGCCCATGTTCTAAATGGTTTTTAAGTTTCAACAAATGTATGTATCAACAAGACAACAACATGATTGATTGTAACCAAAAGAAAACAACATGATTGATTGTAACCCAAAAGAGAACAACATGATTGATAATATGGCAATAGTAAACAAATTAGAGATATAGGTCAGGTTACCGTTGGTTCCGTTAGCACTGTTCCAACGGAAACCGTTGTATTTAATACAAAGTACTGAATGAGAGACTGCAACTCAGCCATCTTTCCGATGCGTATGTAAAACGGACAGATATCCGGTTTTCTTTCCTGGTTACCGTTGGTTCCGTTAGCACTGTTCTAACGAAAACCCTAGTATTTAAGACAAAGTAATGAATGAGAGGCTGCAACTTTCAGCCATCTTTCCGCTGCCTATGTAAAACGGACAAGTGTCTGGTTTCCTTTCCTGGTTACCGTTGGTTCCGTTAGCACTGTTTCAACGGAAACCCTAGTATTTAAGACAAAGTAATGAATGAGAGGCTATAACTTTCAGCCATCTTTCCGCTGCGTATGTAAAACGGACAGGTGTCCGGTTTCCTTTCCTGGTTACCGTTGGTTCCGTTAGCACTGTTCCAACGGAAACCCTTGTATTTAAGACAAAGTAATGAATGAGAGGCTCCAACTTTCAACCATCTTTCTGCGTATGTAAAACGGACGAGTGTCCGGCTTCCTTTCCGGTTACCGTGGTTCCGTTAGCACTGTTCCAACGGAAACCCTAGTATTTAAGACAAAGTAATGAATGAGAGGCTCCAACTTTCAGCCATCTTTCTGCGTATGTAAAACGGACAAGTGTCTGGCTTCCTTTCCTGGTTACCGTTAGTTCCGTTAGCACTGTTCCAACAGAAACCCTAGTATTTAAGACAAAGTAATGAATGAGAAGTTGTAACTTTCAGCCATCTTTCCGCTGCGTATGTAAAACAGACAGGTGTTCCGATTTCCTTTCCTGGTTACCGTTAGTTCCGTTAGCACTGTTCCAACGGAAACCCTAGTATTTAAGACAAAGTAATGAATGAGAGGCTACAACTTTCAGCTATCTTTCCGCTGCGTATGTAAAACGGACAGGTGTCCAGTTTCCTTTCCTGGTTACCGTTGGTTCCGTTAGCACTGTTCCAACGGAAACCCTTGTATTTAAGACAAATTAATGAATGAGAGGCTCCAACTTTCAGCCATCTTTCCGCTGCGATATGTAAAACGGACAAGTGTCCGGCTTCCTTTCCTGGTTACCATTGGTTCCGTTAGCACTGTTCCAACGGAAACCCTTGTATTTAAGACAAAGTAATGAATGAGAGGCTGCAACTTTTAGCCATCTTTCCGCTGCCTATGTAAAACGGACAGGTGTCCGGTTTCCTTTCCTGGTTACCGTTGGTTCCAACCGTTAGAGCTAGAAGCACGATCGGTTGGACTTGAGAATAGGTTTCACAGTTGTTGCCGTCGCAACAAAGGAGCTAGTAAAGAGAAAACGGAAGTCCTGCGCACCAGCTGAAAAAACAATTTTGATGCAAAAACCACAATCTCAACCAGCACCCGCAACAGACGAATTACACGAACTTAAAAATTGGAAGGTGTGAAATAAAAAAATCTCTAAAGATAAGTGATGAAATGATGACAAATGAAAAGGTAAATGACACATTGTAGTTGGGAGTAAATGTAAGTGATATTAAGGCTTATTTATCCTTTGTGTTCACACACCCATTCATCTCTCTCTCCTTCTTTGTGTCTGTCATCAATCAGAAACTTGGTTTAGGAAGCTGGGTTCTGTTTTCTGGCTCAAATAAAGGCGATTCTCTCTCTCTCTCTCAAGTGGGTTTCTCGCTCACTGCTGCTGTCTGTTTTGTTCTTGAATCGGTTTAAGATAAGGCAAGGTGCGAGTGATCTCTTTCTTCAACAGCTCTGTATTTCTTTGACTTTTAATTGCGTTATATTTTGTTTCTGGGTTGCTCAGATTCTTTCAATTTCTGTGATTGCTTGATTAAAATCGGCAGGAGACTTACACAAGAAGCCGGCCCTTCTTTTTCTACATCGAAAGGCGAGCCCTTTTTATCAGCTGATCATGGCGATTGTTGCTGAAAATGGTGGGTCGAAAAATGGGGTCACAGGTCAGAATTTTGACGCCACTTTATTATCATCGGACTCCAACAGCGTTAAGAACACCACACCCACCAACGAATCTACGGCGATCGAGAGCGGAGACTCAGTTTCTCAGCTCCAGAACGATGATCGGGCTGTTGTTGATGATGGCAAGTGCGACCAGCAGTCAGAGCTTGAGAATGGAGCTGCTGATTTGAGCAATCAGCAGCCTCCGATTGCCAAGTCTGGTGGTGGGTTTGGGGGTGCGAATCATCAGATGAATTTCGCTAAAGTTAATGGGGCAAATGATATGAGTGAGCTGGTGGATATGTTGTCCAAGCTGAATCCCATGGCTCAAGAGTTTGTACCACCTTCTCTAGCTAACAATCATGGCTTTTGGGATAATGGATTTGGGTATGCTAACAATTTTGGAATGCTTAATCCGAATGGGAATGCCAATGGGAATACAAAAAGGGTATGAACTCAACTCAGTCTTTGTTCGTATAGTGTTGTTGTTTCCTCAATTTTGGTTTTTAGTTGCTAATGGGGAGGGGTGATAGTTTTTTTGTTCACTCAATTTTGGTTTTTAGTTGCTAATGGGAAGGATGAAGAATGCTGATACTCAATTGTTTTGTATGTATTTGAGAACGTCTTGGTAATATTGTGGGTAAGGGAAATGAATCTATAGGGTATGAAGAATATAGCTTGTTTGGTTGTTTCATCAAGAATCATAATGGATTTTCTTATGATGCTGTTTGTTTACTTTCTGGCTTCTTGTGTTGCAGAAGAACAATTTCAACCAAGGAAGGAGAAGAACCAACAGTAGGAGGAGCATGGCTCAGCGGGAGGATGTTATTAGGAGGACAGTATATGTGTCCGACATTGACCAGCAGGTTATCTATTTACTTCTCGGCTCTCGTTTTTTTCACAGCCTATAGTTGAATGTTTCTCCTAGGTTATAATTTGTAACTGTTTTGGTTTTGCTGTTTCTTTCCTTGTAGGTTACGGAGGAGCAGCTCGCGGGTCTATTTATTCATTGTGGACAAGTATACATCATGTTTTGGGCTTATGACAATATTGATTTCCTAATTGTGGATTTCATGTGACTAATCTGTTGATACTTATTTGGTGCAAAAGGTTGTTGATTGTCGTATATGCGGTGATCCTAATTCAGTCCTTCGCTTTGCTTTCATTGAGTTCACTGATGAAGGTATTTTCTAAAAGCATGCTTGACTCATTTCTCTGACATATTCGTCTTGCAATTTTAATAATAACTTGTGTGACAATTGCTTTGAGTGTTTGCAGAAGGTGCGAGGGTTGCTTTAAATTTGTCTGGGACTGTGCTTGGATATTATCCACTAAGAGTGCTGCCTTCCAAAACTGCCATTGCACCTGTTAACCCAACGTTTTTGCCAAGGGTGAGAGTGACTCTTCAATTATGTGTGCTAATTGACAGCCTCTTAAGTAATAAACAGTGTTTAAAGTTTTGCATTTGGTGCTCCAGTTCGTCGTTCGTTTTCCTTTTCATCTAACGTTGCTATGGTTTCAGTCTGAAGATGAACGCGAGATGTGTGCTCGGACTATTTACTGTACAAATATAGACAAGAAGGTGAAGCCGGAATCTATGTTCAGTCTTTTTAGTTCTTGTGGTTACAGTTCCTCAAGGGTTACCTGGACCATTTTCTCCCCTCATGATGCTTTTTACTACAAGTGCAGATTTCTCAAGCAGATGTTAGACTGTTCTTTGAATCTTTTTGTGGAGAGGTTCGTATTAGCAGATACAATAATTTCTAAAATATCCTTCTTTAACCCCAGCAGTACTTTATTGGAACTGTTTCCATGCAGGTTCAATGCCTGAGGCTCCTTGGTGACTATCATCATTCAACTCGCATTGCTTTTGTTGAGTTTGCAATGGTAATTTCTGATGCAGTTACTATGTTTATGTTGTCATTTCAAGTATATAACAGGTTTATGTGGGTACTTCAGTTTAGTAGCTGCACATCTTGCATTGTTTCAACACTTTGGGTCTAGTTTTTATTTGATATGCTTCCTGACTTGCCAAAGTTCGTCTCTTATTGGTTCATTGTCTTTTGCTGTGACTGTTGGTGGTTTAATATCTATAAAACGTTAATTGTTTGCTCTGGTATGTAACTGTAGTTGGTATAGGAATAAACTAGTGCAGCATTGATGCCTGCAATACAGGAATGTCTGAACCTGCAGGTTCCTTAAACTTAAGCAATGTTATATAAAACCAATTACAAACCTCTATCAATAACTCGAGTGAATGGGACGATATGGTTCTTGGCATGGTATCGGAGCCTTTATGACCATAACGTCTTGGTATTGAATACTGTTAGTGTCCAATATAATCAGTTCACTTGCAAAGGTTTGGTGGACCTATGCAAACTTCAGTCCCTTTTATGGACTTTCATTTGATGGACATGTTAAAGAATGTTATACAAATCAATTACGAACCTCTCTCAACAACTCCGAGTTATTGGAATACAATGGTTCTTGACAATGTTGGTAAGCTGTACCTCTTAACACTGCTGCCTTGCTTATATTGATATTGGGCTAGTAGGCAAGTGCTTTCGTCTGTGGAAGTTGGCTTTGTTTATGTAATTGTGTTGTTTTAGCTCTGGAAGCATACTGGTTTCATGCTCTGAAAGTCAGATTAGGCGTACGATTGAAAAGATTATGTTCTTAAGTCAACATCTAAGGCTGCCAATGTTGTATAGTCAGATTAGGTTCTCTACATGATTTTGTGACTGCTTGTCTATTGGCTATGAAATTTTTTTTATGTTTCTTACATCAGTCGTGCCCCTTGTTTCCGCTCACTTGCAAGATTCCAATGTTTTTTTCCCTTCAAGTCATAAGCAAACAAGTTAGACATGCTGTTCTTAATTGTCAAAAGTCTACAAACTTGGTAGTTCTAGAGAGCTGGGATGTTTATGCTCCGGGACATCAAGCATGCACATGTAGCGAGAGTTCGTACATTATTTACATCACTATTTGAATAGTAACTATGCAATCCCTATTACAAGAATCTTGGCTAAGGGACAGGGATCGATAGGCCTTTCCACTGTTCATAGCAACTTAAAACTGAAGATTTGAACTTTTGTGACTTTCCAAATGAAATGCTTGAAATTTCATTCAAAGACTTAATTATTCCATTTTGTCCACACACGTGTTTTTGCAACAAAAGTAATATGTTCAGTTTTATGTAGCTACACATGTTTCTTGGTATTATAGTAGAATACAAATTACCAAAATAACTACCTGAGCTTTAATCTCACCTAATACGTAGACCTTGCTTCGCTGATAAAAAAATCCTAATGATTTGTAATACAGCTGTAGTTTTTTGAATGATAGAGGAGTTGTAGACATGATTTGGATATGGTTGCCTATTTGTAGAACATGATACTTAAAACTAGTCCTGTGACTCCGCACAAAGTTATGAGCTAGCTGACCTGACCTATCAAGTAAAATGTATGGCAATGTGAGCAGAACTTTGCTATTGTACATGGATATGTTATTCGAGTCGAGATAAGACAGATCTCGTTGTGGGTTATGCTTTTGTGTCTGCTGAGTATATTTTGGTGTCTCTGTTTCCTCAATTGACGGCCTTTTACATGTCTTGCAGGCTGAGAGTGCAATTGCTGCTCTCAACTGTAGCGGAGCTGTTCTGGGATCCTTGCCCATAAGGTAAAAATATTTTGCAGCCACTGTAGCTTATGGTGTAGTTTTATCTCAAACAAAGCTGATTGAGGATGAACACATGGATGGTTGCAGGGTAAGCCCGTCAAAGACACCAGTTCGCCCACGTGTTCCTCGACCATCTATGCGCTGAGAGGAGATATAATTGGGATGGTGGTGACTGTGGTATCGAGGATGCAATGCACTGGAAGCTGATGGAGTTGCTGGTAGAAGTATATTTTATATATCCTTAATATATATGGAAGCTGGAAACAGTGTTCTAATATAGTTAATTTTCTCGTCCTGCTGCTGCAAAATCTTGCTTTTGTTTTGTTGGGGGGGTGGTTCTCAAAAAGTTGGTACCTTTTGCTCTGAAACCCACAAGAGGGTTTGTTGGGATTAAACTGTTTTTATGGATCATCATCTTTGTTGAGAGATAGATGCATATCGTGGTTGTTCTTCTGTGGGGATGGGAATTTGAGGATGTGAATAGTGCTCTTCTGCTCTTCGGTTTCTTTAATGTTTGGAGATTAATGTCTGTCTCCTTAGCAAAACATGACATCTTCAAACAGGTGGTCTCTGACAATCGATTAAATTGTCTCTGCTTAATATACTACTACTACTTTTATGCTTTTATGCTTGTGGAAGATGAATGGCATGTGTTCAGTTAGGTTGAGCTGATCCCTCTGAGCCCACAAGATTAGTTGGGAAGTTGGACTTTTGTTTGGCTTCTCTTGATATTTAATTACACGAAAATATGGTTACAATTAGTTAGGAGGCAGACATTGTCTTGTTGGAGGAGTCAGAAACAGGGGGCCACTGGTGAGTGGTGACTGAAGGGATCCTGTGGGTTTGTAGGTGAATGTCCAGAGAACGGTTACATTTCAATCAATAACTCGAGTTAGTGAGAAGATTTAACATTGATTTATCTTATTTATTAACAAGAAGAGAATCTTTCGTTGAAACTGAGGAAGAGTGACTTTGTGATCAGTGCGAGCTTTGTGGGAGGAAGTGGGGTGGGTGGGTGAGCGGGTGGCAATTAGGGGTATTGTAGTTATGGGGATAAGAATACGTTAAAATTTACCAACAGTGGCATATTGTATGACAAAGTCGGAAATTTGATAAATGTAACACGCAACTAGCGTTGTGCTGGTTAGGGGATGTCGAGCCAGTTGAATTCTAGCCTAACAGCTAGTTAACGATAACTCACACAGGTCAGGTTATGCGACACTATCTGACTGACAGAAATTCTAGATAGCCCTAGACATCGTTTGTTTCCCCGTAACGACTTCAATCTAGGTGTTGTCTCTAAAATTACAAAATCAATTAGGTTTGAGGTAAGAAAAAAAATCATGATAATCACAAACGTGTGACATTTGCTGCGAAGGTCAAAATTCTATCCTTTTTAACTGTAAAGGATTTCTTGGGAGAGTAGAATTTCTAAGGGGTCGTTTGGTTGATGGAATTGGGTCCGGAATTGAGACCCAATTCCAGGTTTATTGGGAATTTATTACTCAAATAATTACACTACAATTCTCATTGGGCGGGAATTGAAATCCAATTCTCATACCCAATTCCATCAACCAAACCACCCATTAGATATTATAAGAGAGAAGAGATAAAGAGGGAATTTTAGAGGATGTGTACACTTTTTTTGGCAGAAAGGTGTATATTTCATTAGACAAATATTACATATCAAAATCAAACTTAAAATAATCAACACTCAAACTGAAACAGCTAACAGATGAAGGATTGAATTCTTCACGAAATTGGGAGTCACAGAAGACTAGAGAGCCAATTTGGTGGTAGAAAACCATTCGTAGCAGACTTAGCAATTCTATCAACTACATGCATAGCATTTCGGTTGCAGTGTTGAATCTCAATGAACATGTAGGCCGTAGCGCATGCCATTATAGCCTCCGAATAGATGTTATAGTGGTTGAGCATTCCCACGACCATTGGTCTTCCTCATCATATATTGCACGAACCAGTTGTGAGAAGTCAGAGATATGGTTGACGTGTTCGTTCGTGAGGCCAATAACACCTCTGTGTGAACTCCAATTGCTTCTGCAAAAATTGGAGCCCTACAAAAAACTCTCCCAACCCTTCCCATCAATAGTTTGTCTGTTGGTGTTGGACATAAGCACACCAATTCTCGCCTTTTGGTTGTCATTCGTGAAATGAACCATCAACAATAGTTTGAACTGAAAAACTCCTCGGCGGAGGGGCATACCGTTGATGGTTTGGTAACAGGAATGAACGAGGAGGTGAATCTAGAACTCTTGTAAGATGACACCCACTCCCTTAACTCATTATCCAGTCTCAGCAGGATGGATTCACTAGAAGAAAACTTGTCATGAAACACACCCTTATTAATTTCTGCTCTTCCAAATCGACCAACAACAATAAATGATTTTGGAAACCATATCAAAGTCTTGTCCTTTGGCCAGTCCAAAGAACCATTATTGGAAGGTTTGATTGGCAAGAGGTAGAACCAGGTAAGGGAGGAACCTATTCCAGACCGACACACTTGAGGAGCAGAGGAAGAAAATATGAGTAGTATCTTCATCTTCATTCACAACGTCACATCGACTGACGAGGAACAATTCCGTCGAGAAAGGTTACATTTTGTTGATAGTAGGTTGTGGCAGCTCCTCCATATAAAAAAAGTCACCGAGCTAAATGAGTATTTTCTATATATTATAAATGAGTGTTTTTTATACATTCGGGTCAATCGGGTCTGACCGAGCTTTTTCTGGCATAGCTTCAAATAAACAAGTTGATATATATATATATATATATATATATATATAGTTAGGAAATTCAAATAAAAGAAAACTTGGGTTGCAATATAGACAATTCGAATGTCATTATCATTTAGTTACGAATACAACACTAATAAGAAACAAAAGCGGGTTGCTATTTGCAGTCCGTGTTTTACTGTACGCAGTCCGTATTTTAACATGAACTAACAATTATGCCCTTGCAGTCCGTTTTTACTAACGCAGTCCGTTTTTTACTAACGCAGTCCGTGTTTTACTAAACAGTCTGTGTTTTACTAACGCAGTCCGTTTTTTACTAATGCAGTCCGTTTTTTACTAATGCAATCCGTTTTTACTAACGCAGTCCATTTTTTACTAAACGCAGTCCGTTTTTTTCTAACGCAGTCCGTTTTTTTTCTAACGCAGTCCGTTTTTTTTCTAACGCAATCCGATTTTACTAATGAAAATCTCGATTCATAATATATTAGAAAAATGGGCATAATTGTAGTTTTGAATATGTAATTTTTTTTTTTTAAATTACATAATTTCTTAGCAATATTTTCTCTCAAAATTAGTTTTATTTCAACATTTATAATTTTTCGTTAGTATTTTTTATCAATGTTTTTAATTTATTCTAAATGTTTAATGTGTTATTTGTATTTTATGCCCATTTTTTATAATATATTATGAATCGAGATTTTGGTTTGTAAAATCGAATTGTGTTATAAAAAAAACGGACTGCGTTAGAAAAAAATGGACTGCGTTTAGTAAAAAACGGACTGCGTTAGTAAAAAAGGACTGCGTTAGTAAAAACGGACTGCATTAGTAAAAAGCGGACTGCGTTAGTAAAAAACGGACTGCGTTAGTAAAAAATGGACTGCGTTAGTAAAACACAGACTGCGTTAGTAAAACACGGACTGCGTTAGTAAAAAACGGACTGCGTTAGTAAAAACGGATTGCGTTAGTAAAAACGGAGTGCAAGGGCATAATTGTCAGTTCATGTTAAAATACGGACTGCGTACAGTAAAACACGGACTGCAAATAACAGCACCCAAACAAAAGAATACAGTTACATCATATGAATATACAAACACTAATCCAAATTAAGCTTCCGAAGAAGACACAAGCTAAAATCTAGGCAATTCAAAACAAACAAAAAAGTAGAACTCAAAGCTAATTATCCTTGTATATAGTATACCAACACAATTAAATAAACTCAATTTTCGTAACCAAGTTTTAATTTCCAACCTCAATCATAATTTTTTTACTCATAATTGAATTCGTATTTACTATTTAAAATAATGTTGTTAAAATTAGAATGAAATGTTATAAGTGTTCGATGAAAAGGCCGGTTAGATTAGTCCATATCGCTAGGATCTCAGTTCATAGATCTTGAATTAGAGCACTGACTAGTTCTAGATTTTGAGGCTACATACTAATCTAGGGAATTGAAATTTTGTAGCCTAATTTAAAATTTTATGTACCGTCAGTAGCCAATTGCGTAACTATGTCTAAAACTAGCACAATCTGACTGGCAGGCAGCGCGTAGCCAGCCAGGCAGCGCGTTGCTGGCCAGCCAGCGCATAGCTGGCCAGCTAGCGTAGATAACATATAAGGAATTTAGCAAATATTGACAAATAGCAATTTAGTCACTTTCTTTTCCTATTTTACAAATGAGTATTTAGTCACTTTCTTTTCCTATTTTACAAATGAGTTATTATTACTATTAATATTATTAATTTGATAATATAAGCCAACCTTGATGATAATAAATATAAGCTAGAATTAATTAAAGAAAATTATATTAGCCGTCACAATCTCTTGAGTTACGGATCCCGAGGTCACGTTTGTTGGAGCCACAACGATGAAGGAGACAACGACTTCCAATAATAGTTTTAACTTTGATTCAATCAGTGCATAACCAGCGCAACGCATAGCCAGACCAGCGGGAAGTGACCTCGGGTCACGTTTGTTTTAACTTTGAATTACGAATCCCAATGTCACGTTTGTCGTTGTTTTAACTTTGAATTGTTGTGCCTCCAACAAACGTGACCTCGGGATCCGTAACCCGAGATATTGTGATGGCTAATATAATTTTCTTTAATTAATTCTAGCTTATATATATTATCATTTTATCAAGGTTGGCTTATATTATCAAATTAATAATATTAATAGTAATAATAACTCATTTGTAAAATAGGAAAAGAAAGTGACTAAATACTCATTTGTAAAATAGGGAAAGAAAGTGACTAAATTGCTATTTGTCAATATTTGCTAAATTCCTTATATGTTATCTACGCTAGCTGGCCAGCGCTGCGCTGTCTGGCCAGCAACGCGCTGTCTGGCTGGCTACGCGCTTGCTGCCAATCAGATTGTGCTAGTTTTGGACATAGTTACGCAATTGGCTACTGACGGTACATAAAATTTTAAATTAGGCTACGAAATTCCAATTCCCTACTAATCTAGTTGTTAGCTAGCTAGATAGCAAGTTCATTGTCGCGACAATATGTTTGAACATAGGTTTTGAGCTAGAAAATACAACAATAGTATAAAATCTATTAGTTATTCATCCGTATAATAGAACACATTAATTAGTTGCATAGGTAGATTCAAAATCTAAGCCAATTTCTCATCGTTTGAATCAACCCTTTCGAAAAGACCGTTCCTATCATGCACACTTGCTTACTTATTTGTTCTCGTTAGTATTAGAGTCTCGTGGAACCATCCCATGAAGCCCTTTTCGGTAAACTATATATTTTAACATGGATTGAGTTCCCATAACTAGAAGACCCATGGAAATACGACGCTAGTATCAAGAATAACAACAACTAAGGATCGTATAAACATTCCACAAGAAACACGATAGGAAGTTAAGGAAGTAAGCTAGTAACCCTAACTAACTCCAAACTGAGTTTTGGATACAAGCCCCAAGTAACAAGGATGAGTATCTTCTTATATATTGATTTAGTAGTAGTATATAAAAGTTACAACAAAGGACAACAACAGCCGCATGCATGCATGCAACGTAACATAAGGGAGCTAGGATAGTACGTAGCGTAGGTATTCTCTATGTGTTAATTAGTCATCATAGTTGTGTTCATGAGAAGGTCGGGGTCCCGGTGTGGTCGTATGCTTCGTGTGATGTTTATCTTTGTCATAGCAATCAATTTCATCCTTGGGAGGAGCTGGCGGAGAGCAATCAACGTTTGCGTCCTTTGAATTCATCACATATCAAATCCAAATCATAAAACAATTAATTATATACAATCTTACAACAAATTCTTACGATTTTGTATTTAACTCGTAATTATAAATCTTCTTACCAGCAGATTGTTGGCCATGGTGGCCGTGTCGGGATTGGGAAGATCACGAACCCCAAATGAACCACTAACGATAAAGCATGCAACGAACATCGTGAAGAAGAAAATTCGAGCTTTGGAAGCCATTGGTGTATGTGTAGTACAAGGTTTAGATCGATGTGGTAATTAAGGATGGTAGTGTCTAGAGTTATATATATATATATATAGGAACACAAATTGTAAATAACGTTAAAAATAAATTGATCAAGTAAAAAGAATGCACACTACTACGTACACTTCTTAATCCACAAGCTTTCAAATTTCATATTTGAATTGCGTACGTGTCTAGTACTAATTGGCGGATCATCCAAAGTCCAAACATCAATATTATATATGGTTAAAAAAAAGTCAAATATAAGGTTCTATTATTTGGAATTTTTTTCTCTTGTGGATGTATAAAAAAAAATTCAATTTTATCTATAGGGTTTGTTTTCAGCCGATGTTAAACATTAAAGTAGGTTAAGGGAATAGAGAACTGAGGTTGAAGAAAATCAACAATGGAGCTGAAGAAGGTTTTCTGTTCGGGGGTTTGGGTCGGCCTCTGCGGCTGCCTTCCCGGACGGTTTTGTTCTATGGATTTCTCTATTCTAGAGATTGGGATTTTCCCAATCTGAGTGTTTTGAGCCCATCTTCTAGACGGTGTTCTCAAGGGATCTTAATCCCGGATTGAAAAATAGAGGAAGTTTACTTCCTGAGAAATTATTCTAGAGATTGGGATTTTCCCAATCTGAGTGTTTTGGCTCGTCTTTGACGTGGCTAAAGAAAGGATCTTAATCCTAGTTTCATTCTAGAGGAAGTTACTTCCTGAGTTCATTTGAGGTTATTGATAGAAATTGAAGAGTTCTTACTCTTCGCCATACAGGAGAGCTCATTTCAGACTACCTCATTGTGCATTCACCCTCGATGAGAATTCACTCACGGTCATTCTTTTGAACCACAGGTCAAAGTCTGGATTTTGAATTTTTGTTTCGTTTCTTCATTTCTTCTCTGTTCTCTCGAAGAATGGTTGTTTCCATTTGGGTAGAAAGAGTTCAGTGATGCATGCGAAGGAGAATAGAGCCAATCTAGGGGAAAGTTTACGGGATCTCATTTTCAAATGATTGAGATTGACACTTTACGCAAAATTAAAGGGGAAATTTTTTATTCTTTACTGGTTGTTCGTCCTCTCTGATTACCTCCTCCACAGGGGTTTTCTTGTCGGCGGCGGTTGCGTTTTCCCGGTGAGGCTTTAATGCTGAACCGGATTCTCTGCTTTGAATAAATCAAAAACTAATAGATGGCATAATTTTAGGCTTTGATTTGGTTAGCATTATCCCATATTAAATGTTGAGCGGTCAATGTTATAAAAATCACCTTTGTGGTTTCAATGTTATTTGTTTCAAGTGGGGCCCTCTAACACTCCCCATTTATTTCTTTTACGTAATTTGCTCCTGACAAAGCCAATAAATAATCCTTTCCTTTTGAACATTCTTCTTATACATTAACGCGATTGGATAATCATTATCACTGCAGCCAGTGGCGGAGCCAGAAAGTTATTCAAGGGGGTTCGAAGTTCGTAGCATTTAAATAACCAACTAAATAATTGAAAAATTAAATCAACTACAAATAGAATTAAAAGTGAATAGCATATAATACTTTTCTTACGATAAATGAGCAGTAATAAACAAGAAGATGGGGTTTTCGAGATCACTGAGTAGAACTTCTTCATCTAATTCACAGTAAACATCACAATAATTTATTCCCAAAATTCAAATATCAAATCCTAAAATCAGTTCCTATTGCTAAAACTATACATATCTTAATAGTTATATGTAAATTCCCTTTTGGTTTGAAGCTTCCTTGGCTTCCGACGGCAGTAAATATATACATACAAAATTCATAAAAAAAAATAGTTATATGTAAATGCTATCTCTATAACAAGGATTAGGAGTCAGTTGGATAGAAAGATCGTCGAATTAAAGTAGTTTCGACAGGCGTCAACAATAAAAAAAAATTCAGTTTTGTTCAGTGTTGTTGCAGAGTCATGGGGAAAGAGGCACGAGCATGAGTATTTTAATTATTATGAATTTTTGTTTCTGATTTTTATGTTGAATATTTATGTATGTATGATTGATAAAACTGTAATTATAAATAAAACATTTATGTATGTATGATTGATAAACTAAGCACAATATTGTGGTTGACGGGATGTTTAGAACATTTACTTTGCATATTTGAGGTCATGAGTTTGAGCTTCTCCACATACATAGATATAGTCACTAATGTTTTCTAAATATCCAAGTGAACCCCCTTTCACTGCCTTCCCTCCGCCAATGACTGCAGCTGATAGGTCGTTCATGTTTTAATTTTTTGTAAGAGTGCGTCAATTAGTGGCAAACGATTATGATTTTCAATCAAACAATCAAAGGAATTTGTCAGAGATTAAATCAAAATATATATTTGGGTAAGTTCAATCCAATTTTGTTTTATTATTCTCTACTATTAACTTATTTGTTTTGCTGATTGAATAACTTGAGCTTCAATAGCTTATCTCCCAAATTTTATAGGTCTAATTAACTTAATACCACTAGGTATTTAAATAGTTGGTGGATAAATTTCCACCCCCACCCCACCCCCCCAACCCCCAACCCTCCTCCTTTTTTCTTTTTCTTTTTTTAGCTCCTAGGATGGTTCACGGTCTACGATATCTCTTCTGGAGATATCCTGAAAAAAAAAAGAAAAAAAAACATTAAAGTAGGTTTTGTATAGATTAGTATATGGTGCTAAAAATTTAGCAACAGAAGAATTTTGTAGGGATATCCGATTCACCAATTTCATGTTGGTCGCACTACTCATACTGGAAATTATGATCAAGAATTACTCTATCAACTAGCGTCTATCTCGGGAACTCCCCCTGATAAAATTTTCAAATACAAAAGGTTTGTATCGTCCCATGAATTAGTTTAGGAAATTCGAGAAAGGGATACTTTGTACAAAATCAAGTCAATCTTCATACATTTCATTTGTATCATAAAAGAGAAATACAAAAATGCGTGAGAGAGAAAAAAAGATGTGGGGTCCTTTGTCGATCTATTTGGTTGGTCAAACGGTACATCTCTGGTAGAATATGTGATCTGCTTCGACATTGGATTTTTACTGACATATCAAGCAATTCATCATCAGTTTTTTATATTTGTGGTGCATATTTGATCGAGTTTATATTAGTTTTAGTTGAGCCACGAATTTATATTATTAAAATTTTAAAATACACGTGGAGTCAAAGTTCTTGCTCATTAATCCAAGTTGAGTCATGTTGGATATAAGCATGAATTTTTATAATATTTGGATGAATTATATTTAAATTTTCATACCATTAGAATATTTTGTTTTATGAAAAATTATAGAGGCCACTAGGTCACGAGTTAACATGAATATATGAGCGTCAACGATATATATATGCTGTTAAATATCTATTATCATTGACTACATATAAGCTTGGATGAAATTAGGTGTATGGATTTTTGAAATGGTTTACTTTGAACTAGTTTTTTTAGGGTTGCTTGAATTTCGTCATGTTTAGTATTGGTTTGAATGATGACATGATTGGGTACTTTGAGGGTTAAAAAGGTAAGGTTCAAGGTAAGGATATTCTTTATCTTCATCTCTATTTTTCATGGCTTAGACTGTGTGTAATTCAAGAGGTCAATTTCTCAAATTTGAAGGTTTTTGGCCTCTTGGAGATATAATAGGGAAGAAAATGGTCGGGGCCTAAAGGTGGAAAAGGCCAAGAGGAGGTGGTATTAGACTAAATGCAACCCAAGAAGTTAAGGGTGTAAGAGTGAAAGCTTTTGGATAATTGATGTTGCAATAGGGGGATTTGGGAGGCTAAAAGGGTAAGAGTGTAAGAGGGGTATTTGGAAGGCTTCTTAGCCTCCAAGCCTCCCACAATATTGGACCCACCACCTACACAAAGAGAGAATAAACAGGGGGCAACTGCTATTTTTGGCCAGACGCCGTGCTGGCAGTGCAAGCAGATTTCGTCATGTGTGGCGCAAGTGCCAGCGCGGCGTCTGGCCAACAACAACATCGGCCCCCTTTTTTTAATCAGTTGCCCTTTTTTCTTTGATCCTGTTTTTTTTTTTTTAACATTTTGGTCACTAAATGATTATTTGGTTGACTGTTGGGTGTTTTTGAATGTGCAGTGCTCTTCCAACGGTCATAAAACAGCCATAAATTAACAACTATAAAAAATGATAATACACTAACGGCTATGATAAAACGACCATAAATTTAGCTATATATACATACTCAATGAAGCTTTCATTTCCTCACAACATATTAAGAAAATATTCACTCTCATTCATCTTCTACTCATCGGAGACTTCATGGCGACGACTAAAACGCGAGGTGTTGCTTGGACGCCCATTGAAGATGAACGTTTGTGTTGAGCGTACGTTTGTATGTGAAGATGGTATCGTTGGCAATGGTAAAAAAGGTTTGACATTTCGGAAAAGGGTGGTCATCCGATTTCATGAACAACTTGTCGGTGCTAAGCGTACACAAGAATCAATGGAACCTCGAATGCGAATGATCAGCAAGTCGTGCTCGGCATGGAAAGGAGCTCTTCGAAAGGACACTAGTCAACAAGGAAGTGGCACAACTCAATCTGACGTGGTTAGTTCAACTAATTGTTGCGGTTCCTTGCTATTCTTGGTATTTGTTTATGTAATTAATCTGATGCACCATTGTCATTTGCAACATATTTCTTAATACGAGTATGTAACACGTAGGATATTCGTCGAGGAGAACACTAAACCTTTCCCATTTGAGCATTGTTGGATCATCATCAAAGATTGTGTTGAGTGGCGTAATGTTTCTCGATTAGTCGTCACACCAATCCCGCCAATGACTACAAAATCTGATCAGACCTCCCCTGATGAACCTGTTGGCACACTGGTCGAGTAGTCAACCCCGACATACTATTTGGCTCGTCCTGAAGGTCGTGACATCAAAAGAAGCGAGGAACAAGAAGGGCAAAGCGTCGGCCGAGCCGTCAGAACTACGTCAAAAACATGTTGCTCAAATGCTAGAATTCGGTGTCGACATGAAAGTTAGGCCAAAGACAAGAGTTGAGTACGAAGGAGAACGCTTGGAACTTCTGAGAATGAAAGGGAAGCGCGAGGACGAGGACGAGCAATGGGAATACACCAAGAAAGAAAAAGAACATGAAGTTGAACGGTGGAAATTTGAGAAGCGGGAGAAGGAAGCAGCTCTGATGAGGCAAACCATGGACATGTTGGAGAAGGATTTGTCCAAGATGACACCAAGGAAGAAGAAGTACTGAAGGGGAGAAGAGAACAAGATTCTACAGTACGAACAAGATGATCCATCGATACTCCACCATATTCAAGTCATTTTAGTGTTGGTACGCGAATGATGGTTCAAGTGGAGTTGATAGGCACTTAATTTTTACTCGTGTTTGGTTGACTTCTTTTCTCTTGCGGAAGTTATCTACGAAAAAAACACCAATATAATAACAATACTATAATATTAACATAACAATATCATAATAGTTGGAAATCTTTCTCCTTTTATAACACCTCTCTTTTCCGCTATAATTTTTTCCATTTCTTATATAGTCTTTTCTCTACTGAAATAGCTTCAATACGACGTAGCAGGATAGAAAACAGTAAATAACTAAAATTTACTTAGAAAGTGAGAATTACTGACAACATCCTTGAAAAATATGGAAGAGTTAGGCGTGCCACTGAATGAGTGGCTCGATTAACTGTACAACAAATCAAAGAACCGTTACCAGCAATCCAGCATCTGGAGGATCCCTGCACAATTGCACCGCCTCGATATGATGAATCAGTCATATGAGATTTGAGCCCTAATAAGCACCATAGCCAAACTGCTTTGATCCGGCCATGCTTTTAACACCTGTCCTGGACCGCTACAAATTGTAGAACAGTTCCAAATTCCAACACGTACCAAGACTAAATGACTAATCTAGTTTGAACTTACCTTTCAGAGGGGATCCGCGTGAGATTCAACTGTCAACAACATGATCACATACCAACATGATTCAATAATTCAACAAATTGACATTAATTAATATCGTTGAATTCAATTCAATTACTTGCAAAATACACATAATCATCACCCCACAACAGTATTATTAATAATCCAATCTCATTTTCCTTACGGGATTCAACACTTTGCTTATCAACACTTTGCTTATCACACGGCAAACCCAGAAAAAATAAGACCAGATCCAATAGGTTTTCCTTATCAATACACATACTTGTCAATTCCATTTTATCCATAACCATACATCTCTAACCATTTGTAACCAAAACAAACCCTCAAGCTTAAGTTAATCTGTATCTACAGGATCGTGTTAGACTGTTAGGTGGTGGATTACTGTTTTTTTTTTTTTATAAATGATGACTTGTATATATATAAATATAGACAAAACCGTCCTGAAAACCAGCCCAAAAAAAACCCCAAACAACATCAATCTACCAAGCTACCTACAGCAACCGCCAGACGGGACAGAGCAAAAACCCCCATCCAAAATTGCTGCAACACCAACAAAAGCCAGGACGACCAACCAAAAACACAGCCCGCCAACAACTCAAAACAACCCGAGCTGCACAAACCTACCCAAAATCTCAACCGGGATAAAAAACCCTCCTGCCAAAGGGACATCCAAGCAAGCAAATCCGCTTGCGAAATGCTACTCTTACCTTGAGCCACCTACCTATCAATTAACCGATCTTCCACACAATTTGTGGATTACTGGGTTGACATATTCCTAACAAGGCGCAAGGGTTGACAAATTTTCCTGCTTTCACATCCAAAATTCTATAAATAATACAGTCACGTACCTCTTTCTGATATGGTCTCTCTTCCCATCTTCAGACAAATGAACTCCTTCCTTCACTCAACAATGGTGGGTTCTCCATTCCTGCTGCTTCTTCTGCTCCTTCCTTTCTCATCTCCAACTTCGGCTGCTGCAGATCAGCCTGGTAAAGATTTCCTCCAATGCCTTGATAAAGCATCCTCCATTTCCCACCTAGTTTACACCCAAACCAACCCTTCCTATTCATCTGTCCTGCAATTCTCCATTCGGAATCCTCGATTCAACACAACCTCCACCGCCAAGCCACTGGTCGTTGTAACACCTAGATCAATATCCTACATCCAAGCCACCATCAAATGCTCCCAAAAACATGGCCTTCAACTCAGAGTTCGAAGTGGAGGTCACGACTATGAGGGTATTTCCTACACTTCTGTAGACCCCAACTCCCAATTCATAGTCATGGACATGATCAACCTCCGAGAAATCACTGTCGACGTTGAGAGCAAGACCGCTTGGGTTCAAGCTGGGGCCACATTAGGCGAACTCTACTATGCCATCTCACAGAAGAGTAGAACCCTGGCCTTCCCAGGTGGGATATGCCCAACTGTTGGAATCGGTGGGTATGTTAGCGGAGGAGGATACGGCAATCTCTTGAGGAAATACGGCCTCGCGGCGGATAACGTTGTGGACGCGGTTTTCGTTGACGCAAAAGGTCGAACACTTGATAGGCATTCCATGGGGGAAGACATGTTCTGGGCTATTCGTGGAGGCGGAGGAAACAGCTTTGGCGTCGCGGTAGCCTGGAAAGTGAGCCTAGTCCCAGTTCCTGAGAAATTGACGGTATTCAGGGTGAGCAGAACCCTGGAGCAAAATGCTACGAAACTTGTTCATCGATGGCAAACAGTGGCGAACAAGCTTCCAGAAGATATAATAATCATGGCCACCATACAGAAAGTAAATTCCTCAATCCAAGCAACATTCAACTCGATGTACCTCGGCGGGATCGACGATGCTGTTAAATTGATTCAGGAGAGATTTCCAGAGCTAGGGTTGGTGAAATCGGACTGCACAGAGATGAGCTGGATCGAATCGACGATCCATTTCGCCAGGTTCCCGAGAAATACGCCTCTGGAGATTCTGCTAAACAGGACGATTACTCTCCTGACAGGAACGGCCAAGTACAAAGGGAAATCCGATTACGTCGAGAAGCCCATCCCTAAGTTCGGATGGGAAGGGGTATGGAAGAAACTGAACGAACTGGGACCAATGGCAGGTGCTTTGGTGATGATTCCTTACGGAGGAAAGATGGGGGAAATTCCGGAGTGGAGCTTGCCATTCCCGCACAGAGCTGGGAATTTGTTCATGATCCAGTACGACGTGTTCTGGAACGAAGATGGGATTGAAGCATCGGAGAGGAACGTTAATTGGATCAGAGAAGTTTACAGCTACATGACTCCGTTTGTTTCCAAGAACCCTAGAGCTGCGTATGTGAATTACAGGGATTTGGACATTGGAATGAATGAATTTGGTGAAGGAGGGAAAGCTACTGGTTACAAAGAAGCTAGGGTTTGGGGATTGAAGTATTTCAAGAACAACAACTTTGATCGATTGGTGAAAGTGAAGACGGAGGTTGATCCTGATAATTTTTTCAGGAATGAACAGAGCATTCTTCCGCTATAAGCTCTGTATGGCTGAAACTGAAACTCAGTAACTCGCTGGGAATCCGAATTGACCAAAAGTCAACGATTTATAACCCTCTTCAATTTCATTCTTGTTTGTTTTTATGATTTGTATTTAATGTTGTTTATGTTGAATGTATTAGTTTCATACATACATGTATTATAATTAGTAAAATAAATTTTAAATTTTAAATATATTATTCATAAAAAAATATAATTCATCAGGAAAAAAGATGTTGAATCTTCATGAAACTTTGTGTGGAGATTTTCTATATCTAAGATACCAAGTCTCAAGCTTAGAGCATCTCCAATAGTACTAAAGTTTAAAACTTTATGGTAAAAGCTTTAATTTGATTGGTTGATATTAAAAAATAAATAAATAAATAAAAAAGAAGAATAATAAAAGAGATAAACGATTTGATTCGTTTTGATTGGTTTATTTTATAAAGATAAAGCTTTATAAAATAAACCAATCAAATCATTTCTCTCTCCTAAATTTCTTCTTTTTCATTTTTATTTTATTTTTAATATCAACCAATCAAATAGAAACTTTTATCATAGAGCTTTAAATTTTAGAACCATTAGAGATGCTCTTAGTTTCTAGGTAAAACACCACAAAACAACATTGCTCATGTAGGAACGGATCTAGTATCGAAAAGTATACTCGATCAAATTTGGAAAAATAAAATAAAAAATAAAAAATTTAATACTGAATGTAGAAAACTTGAATTATATAATAAAATTATATTTTACAATTTTTATGAAAGATGGGCTTGGGTTCGTGAACCCAAGACTTCCACTCCTTCATCAGCTATCGTTGTAGCTCTAAGTTAAGACCCGCTTTTTCTGTCTTCTCAACTATCCTATGGAGTAAGTCCTTTTTAACATCGATCCACATTATAAATTGGTATTTTGAGGTGAGTGAGAGAATGTTAACGGTGAGTTTGAGCGTGTACTATGAGTCTACTGCTGAGGTGGTCAGTGACTACATGTTGTCTTTCGGCAACTGATCGGGATACAACCGTTGGTAGGATTGGATCATCCTTTGATCATATTTTCACCTTTTTATTAATTTAATGACATAGATTGCTAAGGATATTTAAGACATTTCACACTCAATTTAATTTTTGTTTTATTTTAAATACTTAATGTCTCCGGTGACCGATCGGCCACCGTCTTCGACGATTTTTCCGGTGAGGCTCCAACGACTTTTCGTGGTATGGGTCAGAGTTCCACTTGTCACTCCCTTAGTCGTATTTTGGTGAGGCTCGATCAAGGTCGATAGATACGACCCTATACATTAGGGGGTAACTGTCGTCAGGATCTGTAGAAGAAATATCTCTAACTAGGGGTCATTGACATTAAGAGTCCCGTACGTTTCAGAAAATAACGCGCCGGTAACGCATGTATAAAACCTTTCAATTTGGTACCTCCGCCGACTTCCGTCCACTTCCGTCTTCATTTTCCGTCTATTTTAGCCACGGAGGACGCTTCGCTGGACATCCACGTCAGTTACTCGACTCCGGACAGACCTTATCAGGTTTGGTTTCCCTTGAGTCGAACCGGTCCGAACGCTCGTCTCCCCTTGGCCGCATGGCGGGAATTGTAATATTGGGCCTACACGTGTCATAGCCCCACCCACAGAAATAAAATTTAGTGGGGTTACCTCTCTGACTCTCTCTCCCCTATTATCTTCATCGTGTACCGTGCCCCCCCCCCCCCCCCAGTACCAGACCTCCATTAAATCTGAAGCCACTCTAATTTTCTTAGGGTTCAGGGGTGACTCAACTACGCAGCCGGCCATTTTCGACGAGGCGTAACTTCCGACGGCCAGGTAAGTCGCTAGGAATTTTTGTGGTAAAGACTGAGGGTATATACTTATGTCCGGCTTCTCTGGTTTATGAATCTGGGGTTTAGGTTTCATGTCTTCAAATGTATCTTGGGTTTAGGTTTCCTTATGTCGGGCACGGATGTGGAGGTGCTCTGCCACTGCCGAATGAAGGCAGCGAGAAGGATTTCGCATACTGATGCGAATCCAGGACGGAAATTCTTCGGCTGTCCAAGATATGTGTCAAAGGTGGGTTTAATCTAATTAATGAACGTGTTCCGGGTTTAGTGTTCAAATGAATCTGGGGTCCTTCTAATGCAGGCTGATCCCGGATGCGGTTTCTTCGTTTGGTACGACGTGGGGATAGCAGCTGCGGCGGAGAAGCAAGACCTTGTTCGATTACTCGATTTTCTTGAAAAGAGGGTAGTGAGAAAACGACATTTGAACGGAGCCAAACACTTCAAAGCCGGATTTCCAACCAAATAGACTACGAAACTTTGAAGGATCTAACAATAACCCTAAACCCACAGATTACTCACCTGAATCGTATTGTGGGACCGGCTCCCCAGGTGTTCGAAGAACCCACTTCACCATATCCCTCCGTTCCCCAGAACCCTACCTGGAAAACATCCCCGGCGTAAGCGACAACAGGGGATAAACCTTCATAGCCATTAAAACGAACACCCTACACCTACTTCTACAATGCTTACCGTCTGCGATGTTGAAACAAAACCCTACTCCCTCTGACGACCGGCGAACAGTACAGATAGATGGATTTCAAAATCACCGAAAGGAAGAGAGAGAGACAGAGCGAAGAGGGAGATGAATGTCTGATCATTTGGCATGTCAAACGTCGAAATTAAAGGTTATATGGGGAGACGAGCGTTCGGACCGGTTCGACTCAAGGGAAACCAAACCTGATAAGGTCTGTCCGGAGTCGAGTAACTGACGTGGATGTCCAGCGAAGCGTCCTCCGTGGCTAAAATAGACAGAAAATGAAGACGGAAGTCGACGGAGGTACCAAATTGAAGGATTTTATACATGCGTTACCGGCGCGTTATTTTCTGAAACGTACGGGACTCTTAATGTCAATGACCCCTCTAACTAGACATTGACGATTCTGTAAAACAGTTGGTATCTGAGTGACAGAATGAGCGTCCTGCTGTTGAAGTAGTGACTCTTGATGTTGATGAGTGTTTACCTGATCCTAAGAGGCATACGACAAGCAAAGGCTGATGGGCGGTGTAGGACGAATCCTTATTGGTGGGCAGATGTTAAAAAGGTGATCCGTGGGCCGAGGGAGGCCCATCAAGTATGATTCATGAATTCATCCCAATTTTTTATAATTATTTATAAATTTATGTCTCCTATAAATTTGTCCCATTATAAAATTCTACCAACCAAATGTAAACACAACCCTACAAATCAAAATAACTCCAAAAGCAAGAAGCTTGAGCCTTCCATTGATGGCCTCACTCTCTCCTCTGTTCTCATTAATGATTAAACTAATCTCCTTCCATCATTCCACATGGAAAAAATTAATAACTGAATCAGCTATCTAATCTATCATTAATCCCTTCATAATTTCTCCAAAATTACTACTCATAACTACTTTTAATTCATCACTATTCCATCTCTGAACCAGCAAGCACCATTACTCCCTCCTACAATCTACAAAGTACAGAGCAAATTCCAGTAACAGAGTACAATGCTCTCTTCACTCATCTTCCTTCTCCTTTACCTCCTCACCACTGCTACTCCATCATCATCATCATCCTCACTCCCACTTTCCCCACCAGCAACTTCACTCCTTCACTTCCGCAACACTCTCACTCCCACCTCTCAGCACCTCCTCCAATGGAACAACAACCATTCTTCATCTCCTTGCCAATGGCCCGGAGTCTCCTGCTACAACCCAGAATCACCAAACCCAGAAATCAAATCCCTAAATCTCACCGGCCTCTCCCTCTCCGGCGTCCTCAACGTCTCTTTCCCCTTCCTCTGCCACCATAAGTCTCTGATCTCTCTCGACCTCGGCGCCAACAACTTCACTGGGTTCCTTCCCCGTCAGCTCGGGAACTGCGGCCAACTCGCCACTATCGTTCTCGGCGTTAATGGGTTAGAGGGTCCCATCCCACCGGAGCTTTTCCGGTCAAAGAAGCTCCAAGAGTTGGATCTCAGCTTCAATTTTCTATCGGGGAACATTCCTAAAGAGGTGGGTCTATGTACTAGTCTTCAATACCTTGGATTAGAGAATAATTTTCTGGACGGAGAGCTTCCTGTTGAAATGTTCATGCTCCCAAACCTGGAGATCCTCTACTTGGACTCCAATAACTTCACCGGGGAGCTCCCCGATTTCCCTCGTTCTTGCTCGATATCCAATTTTTGGGTACCTGGAAATCGGCTCTCCGGGGAGCTCCCTGTTTCGCTTTCGAATTGCCGGAATCTTACAGTGTTTGTAGCTTCTGATAATGGTTTTGTCGGCGGGATTGAATCGGAGATGTTCATTGGTCTTTCTCGGCTTAGAAAGCTTTCTCTTGATTTGAATCAACTGGAGGGGGGAATACCTGAGAGGTTGTGGGTTCTGAGCAATTTGGAGTGGGTTGACTTGTCAACTAACAGGTTGACTGGTGGTCTGTCTGAGAAGATTGGTCAATCTGAACGGCTAACCACTCTTGCACTCACTGATAATCAGTTAGTAGGCTCAATCCCTTCCTCAATTGGAAACCTTAAGGATTTGATCTACTTGTTTCTCTCCAACAACAGGATCAATGGCTCCTTGCCTCCTCAGCTTGGTAACTGCAGCTCACTTGTTGAGCTCAGGTTAGATAACAACTTCATTGAAGGGAACATCCCACCTGAGATTTCCTATCTTGAGAACCTTGAGGTTCTTTATCTGTTCAGCAATGGGATCACTGGTGAAATACCTGGTAAGATAGGGAGCTTGAAAAGGCTAAAGGAGTTGGCTCTCTATGAAAACAAACTGATTGGTGAAATCCCATCTGAAGTTACTGGTTTGACAGAACTTGAGTTTCTTTCTCTGGCTCATAACAATCTTACTGGAGAGATACCACCTCAGCTTGGGAGATATTCTCCATTGTTTAAGGTAGATCTCATTGGTAACTCCTTTTCTGGTTCGATTCCGTCGAGTTTATGTGCAGGAGGGAAGCTTGCATTTCTTGTCCTTGGTAATAACCGGTTTAACGGGAGATTTCCAGTTTGGATTAGTGCATGTTCATCTCTTGATAGGTTGATTCTGAGCCATAATCTGCTGCAAGGTACGATACCGGCCGATATTGGAATGAATACCAGGATAAATTACCTGGAGGTTAAGAACAATCTGCTTGAAGGGACCATACCGCCTGGTCTTGGTCATTGGACCAATCTTTCAATGGTTGATTTCTCAGGGAACAGACTATCTGGCTCCATCCCTCGTGAATTTGGACGGCTTGCGAATCTCCAGGAGCTGCATCTGGCTTCTAATTTGCTGACAGGAACTATTCCTCAGGAGCTGAGCAATTGTACCAAGTTAATGGAACTAGGTCTAAGTGGGAATTCCATTTCAGGAGGGATTCCTCCAAGGATCATATCACTGGAGAAACTAGAAGTCGTTTCGCTTCAGGAGAACAGGCTCAATGGAGCAATTCCTGACTCTTTCTCGAGCTCTCAAAATCTGCGTGAGCTCCAGCTCTCAAGCAACATGCTCGAAGGTCATATTCCTTGTAGCCTAAGCAAACTCAAAAGCTTTAGTTCAGTTCTCAATGTCAGCCATAATAAGCTCTCTGGACAGATCCCAGCATGCCTAGGGAGTCTCGACATGTTAGAGGTTCTTGATCTCTCAAGCAACCATTTCTCTGGTGTGATACCGGCTCGACTAAACAATATGAAAACCCTCGACTTCTTCAACATATCGTTCAATGAACTCCATGGCAAAATCCCGGTTTCTTGGGAAAGAATAGCAGCTAAACATCCAGGATCTTACATTGGAAATCCTGGACTATGTGTCACCAATGATGCCAGATGTGGTAGTAGAGGGAGACATATGAGCAGACGAGAGGTGGCTATTGTGGTCACCATTGTGCTCCTCACTGCAGCACTACTTTGCGCTATCGTGGTCACATTCACTGTGAAAGTGATTCGTTATAAATATGAGCGTGACCGTGATGAATCACTTCTCCGCGAAGAAGGATCGAGATCTGAAAGCTTACCAAGTGACTTGAAGTTCGAAGACGTAATCCGCGCCACCGAGAGTTGCAATGAGGTTTACATGATAGGAAGAGGCAGACACGGGAAAGTATACTGGACGGAATCCACACACTCGAAAAAGAAGTGGGCTGTGAAGAAGGTAAACCTTTCCGAATCAGACTTTGGCCATGAGATGAGAATCCTGAACATGGTTAAGCATAGAAATGCAGTGAGAATGGGAGGCTACTGCATTGCGAATGGACATTGTTTCATCGTTACTGAGTACATGCCTGGAGGGACACTGTTTGATGCGCTGCACAAAGAGCAATCCTATGTGGTTCTCGATTGGGAAGATAGATTCCGCATCGCACTTGGCATTGCTGAGTGCCTCTCGTACCTTCACCACGACTGCGTGCCTCAAATCATTCACAGGGATGTGAAATCGGACAATGTGTTGTTGGATTCCGAATTGGAGCCCAAAGTCGCAGACTTTGGAATGGCGAAGCTAGCTGATGATCATAATCCCGATGAGCCGAGCTCGACTGTGTCTAAGATTGTTGGCACACTTGGATACATGGCCCCAGGTAAATGTTAATTCATAGCTCAAATTAGTTTCATCAAACTCATTACAAGTGCTCATGTTTCTAGTGTTTTGCCGACAGAAAACGCATACTCAACGAGGCTGACTGAGAAGATCGACGTGTACAGCTATGGAGTGATTTTACTAGAGCTGGTCAGCAGGAAACTGCCTGTTGGTCCGAGCTTTGAGGAAGGGGAGGACATTGTTTGCTGGGCAAGGAAGAACATGGAAGGGAAAGACGATGCTGGTGTCGAGGACATCATTAGGTTAATCGATGATGAAATCAGGTCGTGGGTTGCAGATAAGCAAATGAAGGCCATGAAACTGCTGGAAATAGGGCTCAAGTGCACTCAGCTGCTGCCTGAAACAAGACCCTCCATGAGAGATGTCGTGGCTTCTCTTCTCAAGTTAAGAGATAGAGACTCCACGTTTTAAGTGAACACTCGAAGGAGCAAAAGCACTCCTTGTCATTTTACTGCACTTGCTCGATACCTGTAATGAAATAGTAACTCTAACGTAGAATCGATGGACATATGTATTTCGATTAGGGCTTGCAATGTAACATTAGTCAAAGTAATGCAAATAGATTCATCTTACAACTACATTACAGTAGATATGCCCCAAAAGAAACGAGGGACTACTTGTGACATGATCGAAACTAACAAGCATCATCGATAAAAGCAACTATGCAAAGTTAAAATTGCTGACTCAAAACCGAATGCCATGCCAGATTCTCAATTGTAATGGCTAGGATTTGTTCAATCAAAATGCAAATTATCGGAATCGGTTCCAAGCTCGTAATTTATTCTTTTTTGATACACCTCATTCCGAACGCCTACTCTGTCGCCTCTGCTGGTTGCGAAGCTGCTTCAGTTTGTTTTAAATTTTCCAGAGCAGAAATTCGAGCATCAAGTGACCCGTAAAGCCCTTTCACCTGGGGAAAACAAATGGAAACAGTTGAGAAGAAACTAGGAGAACAAACACAGGCAACCACAGTACTGTTTCTGGGTTTGATTAAATATCCAACTTCAAAGGCTACAAT
Organism: Linum lewisii; assembly: GCA_034768395.1. NCBI lineage: Eukaryota > Viridiplantae > Streptophyta > Magnoliopsida > Malpighiales > Linaceae > Linum > Linum lewisii. Next base: position 72,602,943 of record CM068297.1, on the reverse strand, counting down.
CCATGTATGCAAGGGTTAACAATCTACACCAAATCCTAATGCAATCACTCAAATAGCATCATATCGCATCTCTACCACTTAACTAGCACATTTTCAATGGTAATCCCTACAATCAGATGTGCAAGGATGTAGTTATGAGAAATTTGCAGCTGCTCAAGTGGTTTTGTATTTAATTTTCAATCCATCGTTTCAATGACAAACTTGGAAGTTCCAGATGAGGACCAGGATAGCAATCTAGAAGAGCACTACCACTGTTAATCTGCTTACATAATGAGACCGTAGCAGCACCTTAAGAGGAATCAATACAAAGAGAGAAACTTTTGCTTCTGCTCTTCACATTTGTTCTGATAAGACGCCAAAAAATATCCTAGAGAACACACCATTTAAGCTTCTGGACGCGTGGCATGTTAACTGAGTTTTGACAAGGAACGAATTCAACCGAATTTTCATGTTCATGACATACTTGAAAACGAGACTAATTGAAGGAAGTTTGAGATGCAGATTGAAGATAGCTATCATCAGTGAAACCTTATGAATTTCTTAAGAACTAGAAGTTCTACCCTAGCATCTACAGTTGCAGATATATGGCTCTAACTGCTAGACTATCAATTTATTAGCAACTGACAAGGAGAATGCTCAGGCGATTGGCAAACTGATAAAAAATCTGCTATAGCTTAGTAAGATACACCAACCATGACAATGCAAGATCTGAATTTCCATTCAACAAACCTCACCGGGAAACACCGAGAAATCAAATTCAAATACCTACCTACTAAACCAAACTTTCCTGAAAAAAACCCAACCTAACGCAATGTTTCGAATCTTATGCTAGAAATTCATCGCTACAACCAGACGAGACAAGCAGTCGCATCAAACATGATCAAACTCTAGCTTTTGTGCACCCTAAGAGGAGGGCTAATAACAAGTAAACCACAACGAAACAAATTAACATACCTGTTGAGAGATGGATTCATGAGCAACCTTGTAATCCTTGTAAAGGCTGTAGAGTCCGACGAAAGAAGCCGTTGCTGCTCCGGCGAAGAACGACGCCAATCTCACCCTCAACACATAACCCATCTCGCTTTCTCTCTCGATTTCTTCTTCTCTTCAATTCCTTCCCCAATTTCCCTAATATTTGCTCAAATTCGCAATTGAATGCAAACGATGCCGTATAGGTATATCAAGCGAGGCTGAATAAAACGACACCGTTTTGGTATTGGTGACGTGGTCCGTGGAGAAAATCGGACTTATAATAAAATGAATATATTAATTCCTCTGCTTCCATCTCTAGACGTTTTCTCTGTAATTTTCCTGCTGACTGACAACTCACTCAGAAAAGAGAGAGAGAAAAAAGAAGAAGAAGACGACGGCGAGGAAAGGGTTTTAGGTTTTCGTTTTGGGGTTTTACGCTGCGGCGTCGACCGAAAATGCAGCAGACGCCGCCACAGCCACAGCAAGGGATGGTGATGAACTCCTCGTCTCCGGCCAACGTCACCACCGAGCAGATTCAGAAGGTAAAATGGTGTTAGTTCGTTTCCACTTCTTTCTTGCATGGCATTGTTTCCGCCAAAATCTTTCGTCTCCAATCTTGATTCTGGATTTTCCACGCCGGGAGATTGGATATCCGCGTTTTGCTGGTTTGTTTGTTTTCTTTTGCATCTGTTGTGAGGTTAATGAGGGAAATCGGATGCTTGGCGGGATCGCCTGAGTTTGTTTTTTGTTCATATCATTTGTTTCTTAGAGCTACATGCATTTCTGTGAATCTCAATCACTGAGAGTGACGTGATTTTCTGATTCGGCTTATCATCTGACAAATTTCTGAGGAAATTTATCCTAAACCAGCATTTCATGATCAACAAAAGTAAGGGGATATCGTTGCTTTATTTTCCAAGATTAAACAAAACAACAGAATTAGAAGTACTGGATGTTTCCTTCGTTTATGTGTATGTTTTTCATTTTTATCTGTACTATTCTTTGCCAAAATGGAGTATGGACCCATTGTCCTTCAGCTGTTTCTTAGTGCTACTTGTTTATTCTCTTTCTTGCTGAAAAGGGCTCTGATCTTTGGCTGTATTTGGTGCTACCCTGGCTTGAATCACTGTATAAATGACAAGTTTTACAGTTGGTTTCGTGACTTCTTCTTACAATGTGGTGTACTGATTGTGTAGCTGCCTTTGACGCTAAGAATTTTGTTGAAAGATATCAATATCCTTGGTCTTATGTACTGAGGACTGATCAATTTGGTTTTCATTATATATTGCCTTTGACCTCGTTACTTTTATTCTCATGGTGTAAGCAGTACTTGGATGAAAACAAGATGTTAATTATGGCTATCCTAGAGCATCAAAGTGTTGGCAAGGCTGCTGAATGTGCCCTGTGAGTGATCAACCTACTTTATCTTTGGCCTTTTTCCATTTAGCTTATGCATAAAGCATAATACTTGAGTTTGGAATATCCATTTTGTGTCCTTGCTTTTCCTAGTTAGCATTTTCACTTCTTGGGAATAGCGTGAAGATCACAGTAAACATGCTCCCCCCCTAGACATTGTTCATCTATGTTAAAAGCCATGCCTAACTATCAATCCAGCAGAACGAATCAAATAGATTTTGGCATTTTCTTGTCTTGGTGTTGCTTTCTGTTCTTTGCTTGCCATTGGAGTAGATCTTGGCTGAACTGACAAGCAGGTTTTATCATGACAGAAATAGTCTTAGCACTGACCTAGTTAAGTTTGATGGACTATATTATTATTATCAATAGTTCAGTACAGATGCTACATTCAGAATCAGAGATTAGGAAGGACACCGAATGTGGATGTTCATAGGAAGACATAGAATGTTATTGTGGGTGTACAGGCGTTAAACTTCAGCAGTCAGCAGTTACTCCCCTTGTAATGTGTCTCAATAATTGAACTAGAAGGAGCTTGATTCAGATTATGAATGTCTTCCCAATGAGCATGGTCTGTTACATGTTAGTGAAGCTACTACTGTTTCCAGATGATTTTATCTTTCAGATATGCGAACAAAGGGACTTAAACGGAAAGGGCATATAAGTTTGTTTGTAGGTTTTAACCTTCTCTGGGAAATCAACAATTGAAAAAGTTGGTGCCTAGCTGGCCCTTGTATCTTGGAATTAACAAAAATCTTATCTTGCCTTGCCCTTGAACAAGTGAGCTGTGAAGTTGTACATTACGGTTTGGTTGAGTGCTCTATGTAACCAATATTGATGTTACATGTTTGAGAAAGAGGTTTTGTGTGTATCAGACTGATGTTTTATATTTTAGAAAAATCCCGTAGCTGATGGTACAGCTCACCAAATGATGATAGCAAAGTAACCAACCTATCTTGAAAAGTACAAATGGTGTAGTTATAGTATTTGCGGGAAAGAATGACTATTATGGTTTTTCTTCTTCTGAATAATTTGCAACTGTGGATTCAGTTTGCAGGCGAAGCTACAGGAGAACCTGATGTACCTAGCTAAGATTGCTGACGCACAGCCACCGCCGCCACAGCCACATGGGACGCCTCAGCCACAGCAGCAGCAGCAGCAGCAGCTACAGGGGACACTGCAGCCACTACAAGCTCAGGTAAATATATGGAGCTCAATGAAATGCATTTGTTTTACGGCAGCCCCTGACTTTTAAATGTGAATATATATTTCAGCAATGGAGTTCCATACAACAAGAGCAGCTGCAGCAGCATTACTTGATGCAAGCATCACAAGGTCAAGGTGAATGGCAGCAACAGCAACAGCAGCCATCAATGTATCTTGGTCCCAAACATCCTTTTCAACGGTCCCATCAAGGGTAGGATACATCACCATCAACCTTCATCATCATCCTAGGAGTTGGGCTTCGTCGATACCAGTTTCAAATTTAGTACAATTGTTGTCAGATACAGCAACTTTTTACTTCATTCTGTAAATGCCAATCGACATTGCTCTGAACATCTCCTTCCCTTTTCAGTTTTCACACTAATGCAGCTAGCCCTAAGTCGTTCATTCAATCTCCATCTCTCCATTCCAAATTTTAAAGTTCAAAAAGATGGGAGTAAGGGTGCGAGATCTTTCTCAGGTCTTGTGTACCTGAGAGTAAGACTAGGCTGCTAAGCCTACAAATGCAAAATAACGCCATTCCCACACAGCTGCGACCAATGTAGGCCAAAAGCTGATAGAATATGCAGACCAGATCGAAAGGAAAACGATAAACATTTAAAGCCAATAACCAGACATTAAGTTATCATCGTTTCTGATATAGTAGCAGGTACGCATTAGTCTCTACAGATTCCAACCAACCAACCCCCAACTCCAACATCAGCATCTCAACTACTACTGGTTTCCTTCCTTCACAACTAACTAATGCAGATGGCACCCACCCAATCCGTATTCCCTGCAGTCCTTCCGATTCAGCATAGCAGACAACGACGATACTTGGTCCTCATAATTGTTGTTGTCCAATAAAAACCACCCCACCTCCAAAATCACAAAACGGTACACTTCAAAAGTTTTTAAATACTCTTATCCTTCTTTCTTTCTTTGTTTCTTCAGATGTAATTTATCAGTCTTCATCTTCTAGAACCTGACATGTTTCCAGCCACCCTGCAATAATTCAAGCACCATCACATCAATATTTTTGCACAATTGACAGACAGACAGTGCATTGGATTCACTTAAATAGGGGGATTCAAACCATACCTTCCCTGTTGCTTCCCAACAAACCCTGAATTAGGCCTCGGCTGACTTGTGCTTTTGTTCTGCCCACTGCTCACACCACTTCTTTCTGTATCAGCTCCATTCATTTCCTGGGAATCCTTTGATTTGCTCAGTATTTTAACATTTGAAATCCCTCCAGGCCCACCAAAACTAACACCATTCAGGCGGCTGGAGTCAGTAGAAGGAAACTTCTTCATTCGGTGAGACTGTGCCATTGGAGTGACTGACATGGTTGGTAAGAATGATGAGTAAGGTGTCGAGGAAGCAGCTGCAGCAGCAACTTTGGCAACAGCTGCAGTAGCAGCTATCATCTCCTGAGCCCCTTCTCTTAGCTGAATATACTCCCCTTCAATCAAGAACAACTGAAACCAAAACCAGCAGCATGTCTTAGTTACGACCATGTATTAGTTAACGAGTTAAGTCACTTGAAATACTTTCCAGATCCTTTTACCTCTGGGTGGCCAGAAACAAAGTCATCTAGTTTCCCATACTTTCTCTTGTAGTCATGCCAGTGTAAAGGTGCAATCATCTTCCCCAGCCTATTTGGCAACTGCAATTGAGAAGAAGTACAAGTGATTAAAATTATCTAACAATACGTGTGTGCTATAATGGAGAAAAGGATTTTATCAACCCACTTACGCACCGTTGAATTTATCCGAATTCTACCCCCAGCTGGAATGGTTCGAACTATGCAAGCCAAAAGGGATCTTTCATCAATAAGTGCAGGTTCCGGTATCTTTGCAGCAGGCATGACAGTTGTCTGACCAGTTGACATAAAAGCTTCAGGCAGATTTGTTCTAGTGCCATTATTGATGACTGTTTCGCTGAGAGGAACAGTGTGCTGAGCTGATGGTTCAGATACCGGGGCACTGGCAGCAGAACTCGGTTGTTCTTCAGGCAAGGTTTGTCTGTCTAGTCCATCATTAGCCAAATTAACAACATTTTGCTCCTGCAACAATTAAATCTCAAATATCAACAGTCCAAACCCCAGTTATGAAAATGTCAACAAGTAGTATCCCAAGAGCCCGGTAAATGTGAAAACCTGTGGTTCACTTTTCTGATCAAGAGGGCTTAATCGTAAGGCCTCGCTAAATTGAGCAGAAATATGTTGCAAGTTTTGATCAGGCTGATTCCCAGCCAAGTAACTTCTATCAATTGATTCAAGAACCTGAAACATATATTACACATCCAATGAAAATCAATAGTAAATTACATGCAAGGTCTCAGTAAAACACATTCACTAGAAGAACCTGTTGGTTGACACTAGATGATGGGATCACAGAATCTGGTTGCACCCCTTGGTTTAAGTGAACATCTAGATAATCTGATCGAAATCCCTGCCCATTAACAGACATGTCATAGTACTTTGCTTCTGGTCTATCAAGATTCTGCTCACTGTGAGGTGGTTCGAGGGGATTCTGGGTAGATGCCTGTGACACCTCTGAAACAGCCTGCAATTAAGATCAAAGAAGCAATACAAATAGGATCACTAAGGTAGAAGTATTTGCATCGAGGAGAAACATGGCAAGGTAAAAGAAAAGCTGAAAGAAATAATCCTTCTATGATTCAAAAGATATAAAACATGCAATCCACGTAGCAGGACCTGCTGACTCTGCCACTGTGGCATAGAAGACATTGCTGGAACTGAGTGGAAATGCCCAACTTGAGACTGATGAACATGAGATGGCATAGAATGAGGCATTCCCTGTTGATGCAGAATGAAGGGATGCAGGGCTGTCATTTGACCTGGTGGGAGATAGGTAGGCATTCCTAGTAAAGATGATGGAGCTATTGGCAAGCTGGCAACATGGTTGGCCTGGCAAGAAATAAGAAACAGCAATTTAATGGCTACTAAAAGAGTTACAAATGCCAGATGCAAACAAGTAAGATACATGTGCAGGTTGGCAAAGGCAGGTTTGCATCATACAGCCATGTACCACGACATCAGAGGACTCCGTAAAGAAAGGAAGATCACTGACTCAAGCTATGTGAAGATTTTGCTTCCAATGGGTAAGAGTGACACTAATAATAAATCAAAACGTCAAGCACCATAACAATCAACAAAGTGCTGCAAACTAGAGCCAACTATTATAACAGGTACAGCATAACTGTATCGCTCATTGAAGATGGATGCTCAAGAAACAAATATCCATTTGCTAAGGAAAGCTAGTAATTATTTTTTGACAAACAAAGGAAAGCTATTATTGAAACTGTAAATGTAAAATAAAATTTTATGATTAAGTTGAGTAGAAATTTGCAGATCCTAGAAACTGCCATACAAAACATGCAAGTACAAACCACACAATTGCTCAATGAAGTACAACAAGCTAAAATGGCAGAGGCAACCCACCTGACTGGAAGCATTTCCAGATGAAGCATACGTCGTGACACTATCAGCACTCCCATTTGAATGTACTCCGTTATTACCACCTGATACACCACTTCCATTTGCATCTACTTGGTTTCCAGCATTCTGACCGAACTTTGTTGCGTCACTTGAGTGTGTCTGAGAAAGACGTGACTCGTCAGAGTAGGATCCAGTCCTATCTCTTGCATCAGTCAGCTCCATCTGAAGCTGTTGTATGGTATGTACATGAAGTCTCTCCATCTCTGCAAACTGTGGCCAACAACACAAGAAACAGACAAACATCTAAGCCATACTGCCAGAACATGGTGTCATCAAGTTTATAACAATTAGAGGCATTGAACACTCAAAAGAACAATAAGTTCAAACATTAAAGTAGCTCATTCAATTGACAGAAGAAAAGGAAAGACCAATATGTTGTAAAAAATATTTACAATCATTTCCCCCACAGAATCACAAATCGGCTAGCTATGAACTGACATAGCTAGCTAAGGCAAGAAAATAGCACACAAACCTGTCTTTGACAGCCAACCCATAGCTGATTATATTGCTCAATCCGTTCACGCAGCTCAGCTTGTAAACTAGATTGCATGACATCCATCTCCTGAACACGGGCTATCCATACTTTCAATTGTTCATCCTTCAGGTAAATGGCCTCCTGATCAACCCTATGCTGAAAGAGAGAGCAACATCAGGCCTCACTTCCTAGAAAATCATCTTATAACTGCTATCCAGAATTTCCAAATCTATACAGGATAAGTATTTTTTTTAAAATGGAACAGTCGGGCATAAACAATGTGACAGCAAGAGTTAGCACCAAGTAACATAAACAAAAAATACCTGGTCTTGCAACTCAAGAATCTGCCTCTCTTTATCCTGGATGTGTTCTTGAAGTTCATGTATTTGCTGTATGTGTTGTGCTCTTTCAGCTTCAGTATGATCACGCTCCCTTCTGCAGAAAGAACAATCTATTGAGATTCATTGAAATTTCAAATATATGGTCATGAAAGAACCAAACAAAGAGGCACATAGTGATTTTAATCCACTGTAGAACCATATAGAATCGGCAATAAAACACTGTTGAATTAGACTGAAAAGCATATATGGTCATCATTTTAAGTAACTGTAGAACCATATGAATACACATATCAAGTTGTGATTTTAACCCATGATACAAGCCATCATAAGATACAACAATTTCTTACTGGAAAAATATCCCTTTTGCATCAACATGCAGATTTTTTTCCTTCAGTTACAAATTTGAGCCATCAACAAATAAAGAAGAAAATGATGAAGAGAACTGAGTACACATCCTCGGCCAAGAAACACTCACCTGAAGGTAGCAAGTTCTTTATTTTGCTCTATGAGAAGGTCCTCTTTAGCCCATGCCTACACAAACAAAATAAACTACATCAAACAAAGAATGGTAGCCAGCAACAAAGGATGTAAGAGCCCAAAGCAACAGATCCACTGACCGCCTCTCTGACCTTCTCTTCAATCCTTCTTTCGAGGTCATGTATTGTCTGCTCCCTCTCATGGAGTTTTTCCTGCAAAATAAATACCTCCACACATGAGAGATGAAGAAAAGTACAGTTTATTTGTCATCTGGCACTGAAAGGAACTTCATGATATTTCCTGCCAAATACTTATACAAATTACAACAGCCAAATGCATGCACTCCTTCATTATGGCTAATCACCAACATGAACATCATTGCTAACATATAAGCCTGACCTGAAGCTTCACAGTAGATTCCTCATGTTCTTTGATTTGAGAATCAAAGCTATTTTGCATCTCCATGATCTCGGACCTAGCAATCATCTGAGCTTTCAGCTCAATTTCCATTTGTTGAAGCTCTTCTCTTTGCCTGGCAACAGCAAGAACCCGCTGACCCAAAATGTCATTTCCCAGGCTCCCATCAACGGTAATAGAACAGAAATCTACATCAACAGGCTCTCTCCCATGCTGCACATTGATAAAAAGAACAAAACTAAGTTCACTTTTGTTCCAAGAACATGAGCCCAAACCTAGCTTTGGATTACCAATAATACCTCATAGATTGTTCTCTCATCTGTCTGCCCTAACTTAGAACGTTCCAACTCCTAGTATCAACAACATTCATTTATTTAACTACAAGTGCACGACAAGATACTACATTTTATCTCATGTACCAACAGGATCATGTAAAGCAAAGTTCAGAAAGCAAATTGATAGGATACTACATTCCGTAGTGTGCACAAAGACCAACATTAACACAGACCACAGAAAGGCTGTTAATCAGCCGAGCTGCCTCCTACTGGACTGAACCAATGAAACAAGAATTTCAGGAAGTCATATGAAACAAACAGCTCACGATATTCAGAGCAAGGATCATACAACACATGCAGACATTTCGAGAAACAGAAGAGAGCAGAACCCAACCCTAATAGTATGATACCCCCACAGTCAGACTTACAATGCATCAGTTATTTCACCTTTACCTGAGAAATTAATGCAAACACGGATAACAGCTGAAACAATCTACTTCATACAACCTCCGCGATGAAGAATACCAAGCTCAAATGCAAAGATTAACAAAAAAAAAAAAACCAGTGAAATAAAAGCACCACCTCGTCACTAGGATTTCGAAGAGAATGGTGGTCAGAAACGGCACGCCACTCCTTCCTTGAAGAGGAAGGCATCGGCAAAGGACCACCGCGGGAGGCGGCGACACCAGCCGTGGCCTCCATTTTTTTCAATCAAAGTCGTCGAACAACGGTACTCCAAATTGCAGAAACAAACCTCTCTTTCTGGCGACGAGGAAGAAGAAGAAAACCCTAGAGGAATGAAGGAAGGAAGCGGAAGGGAAGGAAGAAACCCTAGAATCGGCTAGATTAGCCGCGAAGGGAAGAGAATGGTGAAACGACGAGCGACATGAGTATGAGAGGGATCGAGAGAAAAAAAAATGTGAGAGAAGAAGAGGAGAAAGCTTGTTGTTGAGTTGGAAGGCCTTAGGGAGAGGGGGAGCCCATGGAGAATTTGCGGGAGTGGCTGAGGGGGTTTTGTGGTATTAGAGGGTTTTGCAAGGGCTAATAGTGTAAATAAGGATAAGTTTCGGCGATGGAGAAAGCGAGAGATTAAACGATGATTGGGTACGAAAATTTTCGATACGAGTGAGGCTCCCGCCATTTCTCAGGCCCAATAAATTCTCCGCGTGGGCTTTTAACTTTTAGGATTCTTTTAAAAAATGTTTGATTTTTTAAAATAGCTTAAAATTTTGGCTTTAAACCCCCCTAAATGTCACGAGAGAAGACGAAATTATTTGAATAGTGATGAAGAATATGAAATCAAATGAAAATCACAAATTATTCGAACTTAATTTCATTTTTTTCACATCGTTAGATTTTGTTAGTGTGAGTTGAAAAAATAACTGACATGGCACATAAATCGAATATGTGTCATCTTCTCACTTGACAAAAAAATTCACGCCATAAAGCACATAAATGGCCACGGCATAATTTTAAAAATAAATAAATATTGAACATTGATTAAATAATGTTAAAAAAAATCACAATTTCACTTTCATCCTTCTTCATCGATTCTTCTTCTTCTTTCCCCAATGAGATCTTGATGTCATCACTACCAACTTCACGGACCATCACTACCAAAATCACAAGTTCGTCCTAGATTTGGGCTAGTTTGTGCGATTATAGAGAATGTATGTTCAGGGCCAGGAAAAACTTCATCAGCGGGAGGGATATCAATATCTTCATGGACCTATGGATTCCATCTCTCCGAACAGTATAGGGATGATACAAAGGCAGATGACTTGCTCAGTGAGGAAGGGTCTGGGTGGAAGCTTGATGAAGTTAGGAGGCATTGTACCCCAGTGCAAGAGGATGCGATCTTGAAGATCCCGATGGGGCCTAGGGATGAGGGCGATCCATGAGTTTGGCATTTCGACAAAAAGAGAATTTTTTGGTGAGATCGGCTTATCATTCCCTTCATAATGTGCATGAGGAGTCATAGGAGAGATACTATTGTGGACTATGGCGACAAAAAATGGAAATGGTTGTGGAATCTCCACATTCCATCAAAATTTAAATTCTTCATCTAGGGAGTCGCTGCCTCCTAACTGAGCTCTGGTTTCCAATGTAATGACATGTCCATCGCCAAAATTTCTTTTCTAACAACATATCTTTTGTGATGGCTTGTTTACCAATAAGTCTGGCGAGGCGGGTTATGATGTTGTCGTGATTAACTCTCATTGACATGTGATTGATTGAAAGGTTGGGTCCCTAGTGTGTTCATCATTAATTATTGCTGAATCTATGGCCCTTCTGGAGGATATTGTTTTGGCAGTGTCCTATAATGTCCATTCTATCATAAATTATATTGTTTGAACCCATTTTTTGCACTTAGAGATTTCAAATCGGTTGGCCATGGGAATATGCAGCTTGGGTACTTTCTATGGGAAGGACCTTGGAAGAGAACCCCAAAATCTCGATTTCCTTTGTTCGTCATTTAAATCAAGCTGCGAATCGGATCGCTATCTATGCGCGTCGTGCTACTTTACCAAAAGATTAGACCTCATGTTCTTCATTATTATCCTTATTGTAATTAACCTTTGCCTTCTGATGATGAATACAAATTTTGAATTTTCAAACAAAAAAAGGTTAGTTATCGCATACCACCCACGATCACCATTTTAGTTAAATCTCATTTTCTTTCATTTATATCTTTTCTTCTTCTCCTTCTCTCTCTTTTTTCATGCACCTACAAATCCTGATAAAATCTCTTCATCTATAGCACAGTTCGATCAACTCCTTAGTCATGTCCCTTGAGAAACACTATCACTCTCAATTTTCTCCCTCTATCTACACATATATTGTGTCGAACCTTCTCTCTTTCCACCTCCATAGTCGACGCCATTCTAACATTTGTTCCATCATTGCCGCTAGTCCTAGACCCTTTCCATTGCTGCCAATGCCTTCTTTCCCTGATTGGTGTCATTCGCCCCCTTGTGGGCATCATTCCTCATTTACCAGCATCATATCCACAACCACTATTACATCGAGGTTGTTATGCTCCTTCGATGATGAAGCTAAAAGCAACATTCAAGATCTCAAGTTGTTCGAGAGAGGAAAATATTTATTATCCTCTTTAATTTTGTAAATTAATTCTTAAATTGCTCATTTTAAATCTGAATTGTAAAATCAAAAGTTTAATAATTTAATAATTTTATACTGCGAAAATATGGAATCATCTTATTCATCAATTCATCATATTAGTCCTGCTTTTTTTAGTTGGAGAGTAATAATTTAACAGAAAAAAAAAATGAACAATTCAAAAAAGAAGATTCACATCACATGCGCAAGAGACGAAAACTACATTCATAATTTTCCCAACTCCTTCCTCCGTCCTTTTTGGTTCAAATTTTTCAACGGCCACACCTATAGGGTGGACGCACTTTAACTCGTTAATAATAATAGGGGAAAATAACACATTGCCACCTCTACTTTGCCGACTTAACAAATAGCCTCATTATACTATAAATCACTATTTTAACCCCTCCTATTTTATGCACTTATCATTTTGAGTCCTTCCGTTGCAGCTATCATCTTCATATCGTTAATTGGTGCGCATTCAATACACCACATTAGCTCCAATAGCCATGTATTAGCTTACTAAGTATTTTTTTTAATTAAGAGCATAAGTATATATAATTACAAATAATGAAATCGATGAATAAAATGTAAGATTCTAAAATCCTTCGTAATTCACCATACTCTTCGCGATACCTCCTCAATTTATCTCCTTTGACCAGCTCTTAGTGTCCTACCTCTGATATCTCTCTTAGCTGGTGTGTAGATGTGTCCAGATTTAACATCATGAATAGGGGTGGCTGAATGGTTTTGGTTTTCAAGCAAATCAAATTGGTGGCCAATTTCAATTCGGGTTCGGTGACCGAAAAACCGAATTCACCAAGTCGAAAACGGATGCGGTCATAGGATTCAGGTGATCGATCACATGCCTCTAATCCAGTCATTGACCAATTTGGCTGAGTTGTCCGAATAGGTCAATTTGAGTAGAATCAATAGTCTTCTTCTTCCCTAGATCCCCATTTTCTTCATCTTCTTCTTATTCTCCGGATCCCAATTTTGTTCCTCTTCTTCTTCCTCTCCAGATCCTTTGAAATCAAAGTTTCCTCCTCCATCAGTGTCGAATCCCCAAGGTGAACCCTTAAATCCCAACCCCGACCAGCAAAATCGAAGAGAAGAGACTATGCTCCTTTCAACTCAGGCCAACAAGTTTCTGTTAATATAGTGGGCTTTACGTGTATTGGGTTTATAGTTATTGGGTCATTATCTAAGCCTAATACTATAAATACCATACTTAGGGTTCACTTGTAGAGATAATCTTTTTCTCTCATCTTCTCCGAACTCTCCTAATAATATTGTCCGGCCGTTGTTCTCCCGAGGATTAGCCGATATACTATCGGTGAACCTCGTTATCTCTCGTGTTCGTGTTTCTCTATTTACGTATATGGTATCAGAGCCTCCGACGATCCGACATTGATTTCTTGATTTCATTCTCACGGCTTCTGTTTCATCTTCATTCAACAACTTTTCTTCATTCATTGTTGTCATGTCGTCCGATCTATCCGACTCTATCTCTGTCAAATTCAATGGAAAAAATTATGATCACTGGGCATTTCAACTTCGATTGGTGATTCAAGGTAAGGGACTTCTCCCTTATCTTGATGGTACAGCTGTTCGTCCGACCACATCTGCAAGCCCGAGCGTGGCCGTTGATGAGAAGGCTACCCCTAGAAAGACCGACTCAATTGTGGAAGCTGACCTCACTATTTGGGAAACTAATAACGCCAAGGTGTTCGCGTGGATTTATGGTTCTGTTGAACAAAACATAGGCCTCACTCTTCGTACCTTTGATAGTGCTGCTGAGGTTCACTTGCGAAAAACATATTCTCAGATCAATGCTTCTCGTGTCTTTGAGGTCGAGTATGAATTAGCTCGCCTCTCGCAAGGCGACATGGATATTCGTAGCTTTCATTTGGCTACTGAAAATCTCTGGACCGAGCAAGATTTAATATCCTATTCTCGTCTCCCATCTGCTGCTAGCTCAGTTATTCGCGAGGAGCGCCATCGTAGTCGCGTTCTTCAATTTCTAATGAAGTTGCGACCCGAGTTTGAATCTGTTCGTTCACAGCTCATTCAAGCTAATGTTGTTGACATGGATGCAATTCTCGGTGATTTGATTCGTGCGGAGACAAGGCTGAGAACCCAAGCTTTAATTGATGGTTCAATCCATGATGGTGGACAGGTGTTTGCTGCATCTCATGTTGGTAAATCTAATTCAAATTTTCATCGTTCGACATCTGGCTATAACTCCTCTCGTCCACAGTTTGGGGCTACCTCTCCGAGTGAGTTGAAGTGTCGTCATTGTGGGGATAATGGTCATGTTCAGTCGACGTGCCGCAAGCGAAATTTTTGTAATTATTGCAAAAAACCGGGTCATATTATTACCGATTGTCGCAAACGTAGCTTCCGCAACTCTAGTGGTGGACAATCTCAGTTTCCTCACACTCAATATACATCACCAGGTGGAAGTTCAGTTATTCATGGTGGTTCGAGGGGAGCAGCCTATTCGGTTGGGTCGGCATTGCCATCAGACACATCTTCTGTTGCTTCTGTGGGTAATAATCAGTTGGATATTAATAATATGGTGCAGCAGGCAATACAACAATCTCTTCCGACCGCCCTAAATGCTGCATTTGCTACATTCGCAGTTACAGGTACTTCTCCGTCTTGGAACTTAGATTCAGCTTGCTTTAATCATATGACTGGGAGTTCGTCGCATTTATTGAATTATCGGCCTATACCTAACGTGGCTGTTCAAGTTGCAAATGGAGAAAAATTGTCTATTGTTGGTATTGGTGATTATACCACTTCGCAACTTCAACTACCCAACACTTTGCATGTTCCCTCTTTGGTTCCAAACCTAGTCTCAGTTGGGCAATTGACAGAAAATGGGCATGTGGTTACCTTCTCACCATCCGGGTGTGTTGTGCAGGATCGGAGGACCGGGAGACCGATCGGAATGGGCAGTAAGTTGGGTCGAAGCTTCTACTTGGAGTCATTCCCGAGCCATGGCGGGGAGGCGACTACAAGTAGTGAACGAGACAAAGTTGTTGGGAATATTAGTGCATCAGATTGTTATAGTTCCAGGATTTTTGATTGTTTTGCTACTAAGTTTGATTCGGTTAATAAGTGGAATTTATGGCACTCTCGACTCGGCCATCCACACTCGGCTAGACTGAAGTTTATGATTCAACATCATGTGTTGCCTGTACGTTTGGATTTGAAATATATTGATGATTCCATTCATGTCTGCACTCATTGTATTGAGGCAAAAGCTCATAAATCATCCTTCGCTTCGAGTACCACTGCTATAGATGATCCCTTTGACCTTGTTCACACAGACTTATGGGGTCCGTCACCAGTTACTTCACGACTTGGATATCGTTATTTTGCTCTCTTTGTTGATCATGCTTCTCGGTATACATGGGTTTATATGTTGCGTGCTAAATCTGAACTCATTGTTGTGGCCAAGGAATTTATTATGATGGTGCGCACTCAGTTTAATAAGACGGTCAAAATGTTTCAATCAGATCCTGGTGGAGAGTATAGCTCTAATGCTCTTCGTGACTTGTATAAGGAGTTTGGGATCCTATATCAACAATCTTGTCCTGGAGTGTCAGAACAAAATGGTTTGGTGGAACGAAAGAACCGTCATGTGCTAGAACTATCTCGTGCTCTACTTCTTTAATCTCAGGTACCATCGACTTTCTGGCCCGAGGTCATTCAAACTGTGGTTTATCTCATTAATCGGCAGGTGACTTCTACTCTTCAGGATACAACACCTTATTTTGTTCTTCATGGCCGCAAACCATCCTATTCTATGCTCCGAGTTTTCGGTTGTGTGTGCTTCGTTCTTCTTCCTCGTACTGAAAGGACTAAGTTGACATCCAAGACAGCTCGTTGTGTGTTTATGGGATATTCTGACCATCACAAAGGTTACGTGTGTTATGACCCTCTTCTTCGGAGAATGCGCATTGCTTATCATGTTGTGTTTTTGGAACATCAGTTCTACTATTCAACCAAGTCAACTCCTCTGGTAACTACTCCTCACCTTACTCCCTCCCAAAATTTATTTAATTTAGCTCATGTGTTAGCTGATGACACTTCACTACCCTCATCGTCACCCTCTGCTACAACTACTTTAGACCCTACACATTCCACCTCAGACACATCTTCTCCCACTGCTTCCTCTCTAAACACCCAATCACCTAGCCAAAGTCTATTGATGACGTTAGATTTACCGCGTTTATATCGCCACATTTGAACGACATTCCCCTTATTTGACTCCGAATTGTGATGAACTTGAATGACTTTTATGAAAAATATGTTTTATCTCCGTTGGCCCTCTTTTGGGCAATTTGATGTTGTTTCGAGTTATTTTTGTTGAGATTTCAGGTTACCACGTTGTGGATGACTTTTCTACGAGCTCGGCACTTCAAACGGGGATCAATTTGGAGTTCAAACGGAGCGGGAATCATCAAAAGAGCTGAAGGTCATTTCCAGGGGCAAAAGTGCGCCTAAATCCATGAAAAGTGCGCCGGCGCACTTTTCTGGTGCTGCCAGGCGCACTTTATTTTTGGCGTCCTGTAAATTTTCCATCGGCCGCGAAAAGTGCGCCATTTTCATGAAAAAGTGCGCCGGCGCACTTTTTAAGTGCCGCCGGGCGCACTTTTTCCCAGGACGGATTTCGGAGAGTAAAACAGGGTTTTCAAGGGAGAGACAGACAGACTTCATTCTTCATTCTGATTTCGACGAACCAGACACTCTCGGAGGAGGATTTTGAAGCTTTGAAGTGACGATTAAGCGAGGAGAAGCGAGGATTAACTCAGGAGTTTCTAGGATTCGACAGGATTAGGTTTACTCGGAGTAAGATGTCTTCTTCTCCAGTTTTCTTCTTCTTTGTTTCTGTGATTGCTTCTGCGATGATGTCGAGCTAAACTCTTCTAGTTTGTTCAGATTAGATGAAACTCTAGTGAGATTTTATATGGATGATGTCGGGTTTCTAACCCGTTAATGTTAATTGAGGTTTATTCAGGCATGCGATGAGTTTTCTCTTAAACCCTAATTTGAAGCTCTAAGAATCCGTTGATTGACCATATCGTAGGGTTTTGCTTCATCTTTGATTTGCGGTTCTGACCATGGACGTAGATCATTCTAGAGTTTAGGAGGTCGTTAGGGTTGCCGGTGTCTTGACCATAGGGCCGGTGAAACTAATCTCTTTACATATCTGTGTGGCATTTCACTGTTCTTCGTGCGTTCTTGAGGATTTGCGAGTTATCTTGACCATAGGAACTTGTAGGTTTGATAGGATAGTTTCTCTGCGTCCTGACCATGGAGTAGAGATTACCCAAGGAAGTGTCGAGTCATCAAGTCTGATAAACTGAAATTGCATTGCATCATCCGTCTTAATCGAGCTAGAGCGGATTCGAGTCTGGACAAACGCCTTAGTTTATATTCAAATCTCCAATCTGCTTCACTTGTTTGCTTGTTCAATTTGCATTCTTCGTTTACTTAGTTCATTCTTAAGCCAATTCAAACCCGACACGAAAACCCGAATTGCTTATTCCACAGCCGTTGAGTAATAGAAAAAGAAAGACCCTAGGGAAAAACGATCTCTTTGGAGAAATCCATTGAGTTAAAACTAGTGTGCATTAATTTGCGCATCATCTATCTACACCTTCCTCTCTAAATACCCAATCACCAAACCAAACTCTACCTACACCACCCAATTCCCCCACGTCATCTTCCACTACCCAAGCCTTTCCCATGCATTCCATGCACTCAACCTCACCAACGTCCCCACCAAACACTGTACTTCCTAATTATATCTCAGTTGATTCTCCTCCTAATTCCCGTGTTCGACCACCACGTCAGACTCGTGGTAAAAAGCCAGCTCGTTACGATGATTTTATTACCTTCCATGCCGTAGAAACTCTTCCTTCCACTTTCATCCCAACTAATTTTCGGGGGGCAGATTTGTCACCAAGTGGCGTAGTGCAATGAAAGAGGAACTGACTGCGCTAGCCGATAATCATACTTGGAGCCTTGTTCCCCGTCCACCACACACGTCTATTATTGGGAGTAAATGTGTTTATACCCTAAAACATAATCCAGATGGCTCTGTAGAACGATACAAAGCTCGGTTAGTTGCCCAGGGTTTTCGTCAGGAGTATGAGATTGATTACGACGAGACTTTTGCCCCCGTGGCTAAGATGCCAACTGTTCGTACATTGCTTGTAGTTGCCTCGCAACGAGGGTGGCCTCTGATGCAGCTGGATGTGAAAAATGCTTTTCTCCATGGAGATCTTAAGGAGACCGTATATATGGAGTGTCCTCCTGGATTTGATAAATCCTCTCATGGTGATGTTGTCTGTCGTTTGCATCGTTCTTTATATGGCCTAAAACAGGCACCGCGAGCATGGGTTGAGAAGTTTCAAACTACGATTCTCCAAAGTGGCTTCATTCAGAGTTCAAATGACCCATCGCTATTCACTAAGCGATCCGGTGAGAAGCTAACAGTTCTTTTGATCTACGTTGATGACATGATTATTTCAGGTAATGATGTTGAGGGAATTCATCAGGTTAAAGAGTTACTTCAGGCACATTTTCATATGAAGGACCTTGGTACCCTCTCTTATTTTTTGGGACTCGAGGTTCAACGATCTGATAAGGGGATATTTGTGAGTCAACAAAAATACATTGATGATTTGCTTCAGACAGCCCAACATGGTGAGTGCACGCCATGCAGTACTCCCATGGACATGAACACCAAGCTTAGTCGAGATGTTGGGGATGTGGAGCCTGACCCTACTCTATATCGGAAGTTGGTTGGTAGTTTGATTTATCTCACTACTAGTACTCGTCCTGATTTGGCTTATTCGGTGCAGGTTGTTAGCCAATTTATGGCCGAGCCTCGTCGACCACATTTGTTAGCTGTTTATCGGATACTAAAATATCTACAGGGCACACGACAAGTGGGCATTTCCCTTCCATCTTCAGGTACAGCTACGGTCACCGCTTTTGCTGATGCTGATTATGCTGGTTGTGTTGACACACGACGATCTACTTCGGGTTGGTGTGTTAAGGTTGGAAATGCTTGTGTTGCTTGGCGGTGTAAGAAACAGGATCGGGTGGCTAAATCTTCCACTAAGGCAGAGTATAGATCTATGTCTGAAGTGTGTTCTGAGATTGTTTGGCTCTCTCGGTTGTTGTTCGAACTAGGTGTGGCTGTCTCTCTTCCCGCAATGCTTTATGCCGACAATACGAGTGCGATTCAGATAGCATCGAATCCTGTTCTTCATGATAAGACAAAACATATTCAGACTCATGTTCATTATATTCGAGAGCTCATTCGAGATGGCGATGTTCAGGTACAATATCTTAATACTGAAAGTCAGATCGCAGACCTCCTCACCAAGTCTGTGTGCACGAGTCGACATTGGTTCCTTGCTGGCAAATTGATGTGTCGAGATCTACATCAATTTGAGGGAGACTGTTAATATAGTGGGCTTTACGTGTATTGGGTTTATAGTTATTGGGTCATTATCTAAGCCTAATACTATAAATACCATACTTAGGGTTCACTTGTAGAGATAATTTTTTTCTCTCATCTTCTCCGAACTCTCCTAATAATATTGTCCGGCCGTTGTTCTCCCGAGGATTAGCCGATATACTATCGGTGAACCTCGTTATCTCTCGTGTTCGTGTTTCTCTATTTACGTATAGTTTCCTCCTCCAATCGGATCCCTTTTCTTCTTCTTCTTCTTTTTCTTTCATATCTTTCTTCTTCTTTGCTCCTACACTCTACACTCCCCAAGCCACCCAACAACAACGTCTTGCCGTCCGAACTTGGTAGCAGCGCCGACGATGGAACTTGGCAGCTTGGAACTCGGTCAATCACCGGTTTCTCGGTGGACCGTGACCAAATTGAATTCGGGCACGGTCAAACCAAATTCAAATCGGTCATGGTCCCAGGATTCCAGCCAACTCGAAATCGGTGACCAACAAGATTCAGTGTGGTTTGACCGAACCAACCGATTAACTATCCCTAGTCATGAAGGCGATAGTTGAAACGGAAGGACTCAAAATTCAGAGCGGTCAAAGTAAAAAAATAAAAAGAGCGATTTATTGTATAGAGGGCTATTTGTTAAGTTGGAAAAGTAGAGTGGGCAAATTGCTATTTTCCCTAATAATAACTACGTCTACACATTATATGGATGACAAATCAATAGGGACGGACGGACGGACGGAGACGGAACCTCTCTCTCAACTCAATTACCGTCGTCTCCTTTCCTCCTTTTCTTCTTCTTCTTCTCTCTCTCTTCTTCAAATCCATTATAGCAAACCAGAAAATAAAAATCCAAATAAAAAAATTGCTCTGACAACTTCATACAGCAACTCCCACCTTCTCCCTTCTCTCTCTCTTGTTCTCACCGTCCGGCCGCCTGAGAAATGCGGAATTTCTCATTTCCCTCTATCTGATCTCTCCCCCATCGGTTTCTACTATCATTTCCTTTCCAATTTTTAACAACTCCTCTTTACCATGGGTCAGTGCTGTGCCAAGCCCAATCAGGCTTCAAAATCTCCGTCGTTCAACAACAACAATGAAGTTGCCGCCGGAATCGCGAACCACAACGCCGCCGGCGCCAAGTCTCCCTCACAATCGTCAGTCCCCACAACTCCCGTATCCGGACACTCCTCCAACAACGCCTATGGATTCGCCACTAGTCCGTTCCAGAGCCCCTTGCCGGCGGGAGTTCCGCCGTCTCCTTCTCCGTCGGGGACCCCTGGGAGGAAGTTCAAATGGCCGTTCCCGCCTCCTTCTCCGGCGAAGCCGATCATGAGGATGATGCGGAAGAAGGGGCAGACGAAGAGGACTCCGATTCCGGAGCATGAGGAAGGCGGCGGCGGAGGTGGAGGAGGAGGAGAGAGCGAGGTTCCGTTAGATAAGAATTTCGGTTACCCGAAGAACATTGGGGCAAAGTATGAACTGGGGAAGGAAGTCGGCCGAGGGCATTTCGGTCATACTTGTTGGGCCAAGGGGAAGAAAGGTGAGCTCAAGGGCGAGTCCGTCGCTGTCAAGGTTATTTCCAAAGCTAAGGTACACCGTTTTAAATGCCGTCCTGTTGTTTTCTTCACCTTCTTCTTCCTCGAATCTTGTTGGTTTACTTTTCCCCATTGATAGAAATGGATCCAGGATTTGGTCAACTTTAATTTTTGCAAGTCTTTGGGTTTGACTTTCTAAGCTATTGGATTTTGGAAACCGCGTATGCTTCTCTTGGAAAATGGAAAGTCTCCGTTGCTTCTAGAGCTGAAATTCGTGCTTGACTTGGCAAGTTTATCAACTCCCTTTGGAAAACTACTGCTAGATTGTCAAAAACTGCAGCTTCATTCCGCATTCCATGGAATGTTTAATGTGGATTGTTTGAAGTTTTTGCAGCAAGAACAGTCACTTTCTTCAGCTTATATGATACCAACTGTGCAGGAACAAGAAAACAAATGATAGTACCAGAGTTTGATGGGTCTCTTATTTTATTTGTTTGTTTGTTCACTTTCCCTTTGTGTTATACGGGAGTAAGGACAAGAAATGGTCTGCACTCTGGGGATTGACTCACATTCCTGGAAACTTGGCAGCCTTGTTTCAAAAATTTTAACTGCTTTGGTTTTGTCTTTATCCTTCTAAACTGGATACTGAAATCAGAAACCAAACAAGGTAATGAAACTTGTTGTTTGGATCATCAAACGGATATCCTCCGGGGCATTATAACAAGACTGCCTGTGCGGAGGTGATAGGTTTTAAGCAATATATGGTTGCATAGCTAGCTCCAGACTGTGGGAAGCAAAGATGCTGAGCAAGTTGGTAAGATACTTACCACCATGTTTGGATCAAGAAAGACCAAGTATTGAGGTCCATATAGTGACAGTACTGTGTTGGATGGAACAAGTCCTTAACAGTGCAGTTGCTTCACTTCTATTTGGCCGCATTATACGTGAAATTCACGTGAAATTCAATGGCCTGCTCTTCGGGGAAAAAATCAGGAAAATGGGCTAAAGAAAGATTCCAGGATTACTGTAGAATGGTTCCGAATTCAGATGACAGACAAGTTGCCTGAAGGATGGAGAGTAAGCGAAATGTGGAATGTGCTTCTCTGTCAGGCCTAGCTTCTGCATCTGGGTGGAAGCTTTTATCCTCTAGAAAGAGTTCTACAGTGCTAACTCCAAGAACTTGTTCTTTCTACTTAGAAATTGAGTCTGAAGATAGAAAGGGAACAAACTCGTTGGCACTATAGGGATGAACTGACTCCTGAGTCCTGTGCTTTGAGTTATTTACAATTTTATTAGATGGTGAAGCTTGTGCTATATTTATACATGTGTCTGAATTAGAATTGATTACATTTAGTAATAAGTCTTCACATGAGGTTTAATTTAGGATTGTTTCCTCACTAACTAGTTCTAAATGGCAGATGACAACAGCTATTGCAATTGAGGATGTTCGCCGCGAGGTAACAATTTTGAAGTCATTACGCGGGCATAAGCACTTGATAAAATTTTATGATGCCTTTGAGGATGCCAATAACGTATACATCGTCATGGAGTACGTGCATTTATTCACTCTTTGGTGTAAACCATCTGTTTTAGTACATTTCAATCTTCCATAAGTGACTTAAAATGTGTCTTAAGGCAATCTAAATACTGTTTTTGTCAGATTGTGTGAAGGGGGAGAACTTCTTGACAGAATTTTATCGAGGTAATAGAGCCAATGTTGCTTGAAATATCTCAGTCTCTGCTGGAATAGCTTCAAAACCTCAAATTTTCCATCTTTTAGGAGTTATTGACATTTGCGGTTATGATACAGGGGTGGGAGGTACACTGAAGAGGATGCCAAAACCATTGTTATTCAAATTTTAGATGTAGTTGCTTACTGTCATCTTCAAGGTGTTGTACACCGTGATCTAAAGCCTGAGGTATAACAATATGATTGTCACAAACACTAACATGAATGCTCTTGTATATATCTCCTTTTCTTTTTAATGTAATGGAGAAAAAATTCATGGAGGAAGTGCCTTGAAGACCTACTGCAATGTTCTTTTTCACAATCTCTAACTGAGATACACTCTTGAGTTTTTGCAGAACTTTCTATTCGCAACTAAGGACGAGGATGCTCCAATGAAGGTTATTGATTTTGGCCTCTCTGATTATGTTAGACCAGGTAACATTTGCAATACTTCAAAGTGGTTTTGCCTTTTGTAATAATTGATTGGGAATTTGATGCCATGTAAAACCAATTGGTAGATTGAAATTTGAATTTCAGTTCCTTGATGAGTTGGTCGTAGTTTTCATTACATGCCATGCGTGCACTGTCTTTCCATAGTTTAGATTACTTATACCATTGAAGTAACAGACGATAGCCTCTTGAAGGGAACATCATTGAAACTTTTGTTGTCAGACATGTCAGGTTGAAGGGGGGATGAAATAGTATACCATTTTCGTATTAGTGAACTTGGCAGATTAGAGGTTAAGTTAGTAGAGTAGACATAGATGTGCACAAATTCCTTGAAGTTAATATCTAGTGATTTGATATATATTTAAGTGAGTTGAAGATTGTTACTGAATCTGTAATGATGAACTTTTTCCAGTGAACTTGGCAGATTAGAGGTTAAGTTAGTCGAGTAGAAATAGATGTGTACAAATTCCTCGAAGTTAATATCTAGTGATTTGATATATATTTAAGTGAGTTGAAGATTGTTACTGAATCTGTCATGATGATTTTTTTCCAGTGTTCTACACTTCTGCTTGTACAACATACCATCGACTGTTCTTCATAGGATGGGTTTTGATTGTTAGTTCAGCGGAGCCAACGTGTGCTCTCTTTTGCTTTCAAATATTTTTGGATAATAGGGCTACTTTTTTCTTCCAAATAGAGAACTTTTATGCTTGCAATTTCACTCAATCCTTGAGTCTTGCTTTCCAAAGGCTATGTTGTTCAAGGAAATCCAGAATCCATCTTGTATCAGTTCCGCCCTGAATTCAGTTGAAATGCTTTTTTTACCTATGGACAGTTTCTTTCAGCAGACAATGAAGAAAACTGCTCTTAGATTCAGTTCTAGTCTATGAATGATTAATCTGAAGCAACACCTTTGGACACTTTCTGTATGCAGAGCAGCGTCTCAATGATATTGTTGGAAGTGCATACTATGTTGCACCTGAAGTGCTCCATCGATCGTACAGTGTTGAGGCTGATATGTGGAGTATTGGTGTGATCACTTACATACTACTATGTGGAAGTAGACCTTTCTGGGCACGAACTGAATCAGGAATTTTTCGGTCAGTGCTGAGGGCTGATCTTAACTTTAATGACTCACCATGGCCCTCAGTATCACCCGAAGCTAAAGACTTTCTTAAAAGACTTCTGAACAAGGACCACAGAAAGAGACTGAGCGCAGCCCAGGCTCTTTGTAAGTAACTCTGTGATTCATGAGTAAGGCGTTATTCATTACTGAGTATGCCGATGCTGGAAACTGAATGCTGCTTCTTAGTTTAAGTGACTGGTGTACTCGATATTTCTGCTGATATATGACCTGCATGATTAAATCGGTTGAAAGAGCAACGTCTTAATTTGCAGGTCATCCATGGATAAGAAATGAAGCCCAACATGTGCCTCTGGATATTTTTATATTCAAAACAGTCAAGTCGTATGTTCGTGCCACACCTTTCAGACGTGCAGCGTTAAAGGTAGTTAATTGTTACATGCATAAGATATCAATTACCGTCTTATACAATAGCTTATAATGAGGTGGTCTGCTCTTTTAACATCATTTCATGCTTGTGATGCTGTTGCAGGCTCTTTCAAAAGCTATCCCTGAAGATGAACTTTTCTATCTGAGGGCTCAGTATGAGCTCTTAGAACCAAAAGATGGGCATGTAACCCTAAACAATTACAGAGTGGTTAGTCAATTACTTTCATTTCCAGTTTCTGTTTCACATGATTCAGATTTATCGCCTAAAACATTAACAATAAAGTCTATTTTCGTTATATATTGATAAGTTACAAGTCATTTGGCCAGCTTCAATTCTGGGATGCTCTCATGACCACTACTCCATTCTAATGTGCAGGCATTAAACAGAAACATAACTGACGCCATGAAGGATTCCAGAAATATCGACATCCTACAATTGGTACGTTGAAGTGAAGTCATCACCAGAGCTGTCTTTCTTGTATACTGTTAAGTTTGTCTGACAGATTATGATGTTATCAGCCCGAACCACTCAGTTACAAGAAAATGGGGTTCGAAGAATTCTGCGCGGGGACAATAAGTACATATCAGCTTGAAGCCCTTGAAGGGTGGGAGAAGATAGCTAGAACAGCCTTCGATCACTTCGAAGAAGAAGGGAACCGGGTTATATCGGTGCAGGAGTTGGCACTGGTAAGTAAACCGAGACACTGTGCAATGCTGTTAAGGTTTGGTAAAGTAAATCTTACACGTGGAATGACTGGTTGTGCAGGAAATGAACTTGGGACCAGCAGCTCATTCATTGCTTGTAGAGTGTATAAGAAGTTCGGATGGGAAGCTGAGCTTTGTTGGATATACGAAATTTTTACGCGGCGTGACGATACGAAGTACCAACACAAGACCCAGATAGTGAAGGTTTGATGATTATCATTACTTGTTGTTGTTATTAGCTAGAGATTTGTTTTTTCCAGTATTCATTTCGTTCTATATTTGAGGGAGAAAGCATGTTGATTCAAACTTTTGTTTTGTAGAAAGTGGTGTAGAAGAGATTTTTTAGGGACTTTTTTAAGTTCAAATTCAGAGGTTTAATCTCAAGTCATTAAATATAAATTGAAATTAAAGGGTGTTACTATTTGTAGTTCCTGTTTTATTATCACAATTCCTATTTTAATATAAACTATGGGTCGTTTTCCACGTGGAAATGAATTGCAATGGAATTAAAATTTGGAAGGGATTCGATTGCTGGGGTTCCTTCCGGATTTTAATTCCTTGTTTTCCACAATACCATAACCATATGGATTTCAAATAAAGGACCACCTAGCATTACTGAACTAACCTTCTTATCAATCCGAACAACCTCTACATTCTTTCTACATCTCATTTATGTCTTTATCTACACAAAATACTAAAAAAATTCGAGCTCACCATTATTATAAAAATATTCAAAGTTTTTTATTCGACCAAACTCAATATTCAAATAATAAACATTATTCGATCAAACATCAATATTCAAACGATCAACAATATTCTACCAATATTTAAATAAGGTCTGTCTGTGAAACTCTATTCTATCAACGGAAAAAAAAAAATCAAACACACAAAATAATTATTCGTTATCCTCCTCAAACAAATTTTCGTACATACTTTGCGATTCTGGGACAATGGAGAAGAAGGATAAGGTTCAGATTCGAGGTATTAGATGGACTAGAAGAAAATAGAACAAAAAAAATTTGGGGTAAGTTTGGCAAGATGGGAAAAAAATTGGGTTGGGACCTTAAAATCTGCCCAACTCCTTCCAGTTTCAAAGGGAACCAGTTTCAAAGGGAATTAAAAACCTGCCCAGGGGTGATTTGAAAGCCTGCCATGAATTGAACTCCCCTGGATTTGGGTTATTTAAATAGACCGGAAAACATGGAATTTGGGGGAAATGGATTTCAGCCAAATCCAGGTCCCAAAACCTGTACGGAAAACGACCCCTATTAAATTCTTGCAGTCCATTTTACTAGTACAATACGTATTTTACTAACGTAGTATGTTTTTTACCAACACGGTCTGTTTTTGCTAATGCGGTCCATTTGTCATAATAGCGATTTAACAACGGTCAACATGCCGCTGTTAAATTAGTAAATTAACAGCAGCTACTTAGCCGCTGCTAAATGTCCGCCGTTAAATAATTTTAACAACGGCATAGGTGTGGCCGCTGTTAACCCTCTGCCGCTAAATTGCCAATTTCTTGTAGTGACACATTGAATCACGACTTGGTTTGAACCTCATTCGAGCTCCTTGCTTCACAAATCCTTCACCTGTGACATTCTCCACCCACCTAATCTCGTGATTTCCTCACCGCGACACTATGGGAGAGCCAATTGTCATCGTCCCTCAAAGAGATTCCCTTTTTCTCCATAGTCACTTGAGTCCCCTCGACCTTCTTTATCAAAGGAGATAGCACAATGTTCCCCCCTTAGCACGAGATGCCTCATGCATCTCACATTGTGATTTCCCCCTTTCTTTGGGTTGTAGAGCCTTCAGCCTCGCCCCTTGTGGGCGATGATCCCTCTACCACGCGCACACCACTCCTGACACGATCTTGACTCCCAAAACGCGTCTTTACTCAACACCTCTTCCGGTTTGCCTCGTTCTTGTTCCCTTTGCTTGAGGTGAAGAGCATTTAGCCTCGTCCCTTGTAGACAATGCAATCTCCTCCACAAACATCACCTTCACTCCTGAAGCTCATCTTGGCTTGCACTTTTCCCATATATTGTAGTTTTGAATATCTAGTTTATCCTTATTTGAATAATTTTAATTAATTTAAATATTCTTTATATTATAATTTTAAAACTATGGAACAAGATAGTAAAAGGTGGATGATGAAAGTTTGATTCGACAAAATTCATAGTCGAAGGTACACATGTAGATAGATTGGGGGCGAGATACGACCGAACCAGATGATGCTTGCCATAGGTACAAGGAAAGACAGAACATTAGTTGAATGGGTTGTTATCACATTCACATGCGCATCTCTTCAACTTCAACGCTTACCACACACCTAATTTCCCACTCAACCATTCCAATTTCCATTTCAATGATTTCCATTTCAAAACATTGGCGGTCATCTAAGTTTTGGGTTGTAAAACTGTCACCTAAATTCATTTTGTATGCTTACCAGCATACTCATCTATGTTTGGGTCAGACATTTTATCGACTTTTTGTAGGCATTGGTTTGGATTTTGAGTTGGCTCGATTTATTTTGAGGGTTTAACGGAGTTGATCAGAATGATTGAAAAATATTATGTTTGATGATATTGCATGTTTAGTTCTCAGTTTGGTCAGAATTATCATCAAAAGTGGCTGAAATAATTGCTCGGTTACTTTGTTTAAACATAAGTAAATACTATGTTACAAAATAAAGTTAGGTGATCATAGTGTTACAATCTCTGATCTTAGATGACCCACAATATTCTTAATGATTTTCCCAAATGTGAAATTAAATCTATACAACATCACACAAGTACTTCTGATTCCCTATTTTAATATTCATATGATATTGTTGTCTAAATACTAGAAACATGTACATACTAGGTGAGATGTAAGTCATAGGTTAGACTTTGTTGAAATATTCTCTTCTTTTCTAATATTTCTTGTGCTTTTCATTTTTTTTGTTTCACAACTATGACTTTCAAATGGTTTACTTCTTCTTTGAACTAAGTCAACTAACCAATTGTAATTATATTAAGAGTTGTGACATATCTAGTCCTTTTATATTGATCATGGATATTGGACATGAAGGTGTATGCACAAAATTAAGGAAATTGTTGTTTTGCATGTTTTTTATTACTCCTCCTAGGTTATGATGCCATGGTAAATTGATTGATAAACTTTTCATTTCTATGATATAGGAAATCATTCGTGATAAAAAGTTTATTATGTTTTAGAATCGATTGGTTTGGGGGTTTCACCACATTCCTCTCAACAGTTTTTTAGCTTGATTGATGATCATTCAATGTTTTTTCACTTTGATCATCTTGGCAATTGGGGTATTTTGATTCTTTGTTATCACTATTTGTGCCCGTATAGTGTTCAGGAAAGTCGAGAATATCTATTATTCGAATGCAAATTATGGAGTTCAGTTTTGGTTTTTGCATTCCAGGGAGCCGTGGGTGCTTAAATGTTATGGTGCTCTTGGAATCTAAGTTTGGAGCAGTTCATTACCCTTTCTAGAAGCAAGAGACAATGTTGGCAAGTTCAAAAGAGGTAGAAATTGAGGCATTGGGGAAACATTCAAAAAATCCAAAGAATTTTAGTTGTATTCAGCAAGCATGCATGTATTGTTGGTGAGTGAAGAATAGACATGATTGATAGTTTGGTTTAAGGGGAATAACTCCAAAGAAACAATTTTGCAAGTAACCTTCAAGACCTTATCATTGGGTTGGGCCTACCGCATAACCGGACAGCCCAAAATTATTATGATCCGCTCGGTTAGATTGGTGGCTAACTGGAGGTTGATTGATGATGTGGATCTTTGTACGCCGTTTGTCTTGTGTAGGCGGTTAGTGTATATTTCGGGTGTATATAGGATGTAATCTAAATATCAGGGTATAACAGAGAAGAACTGGGGAGAGCCCTTAGGGCGTATGACCAATGCCTTTAAAATGCAACGTGAGGGCGTACAGTGTCGTGCATATGGTCTGGTGTATTAGTGTTGTGTATTCTTTGTTGAATGAATTAGTATTTATAAATCCATCGTGGCACCGGTCAAAACTTCACGTGTCACTCTCCCGGAGTGGTTGATGTCAGGGCATGTTGGAGGGTTTAATTTGCCATTGACGAAATGTTGACAGGTATGGGACTGATGTTGAGTGGTGGTTGCTAACCCTTGTAAGGTCCTAAACGGGTGATGACAGGCGGACCTATAGTTTCATCGGACGAATGGTATGATAAGGGCAGACGAATAAAAGAACTCATTGGCCCATCAATTATTATTAACGATTATCAGATGGATCAATGTAGGAGTTCAATAATGTATTATAAGTTACTTTGATATAAATTCATTGCCATTTCATTAATCATTAGGATTATGATTTTACCTTTTTAACAAGAAAAAAAAAATTCTATACTATGATCTACATCTTCGATGCTCCAGAAATAATAAAATCCAATTAACATAAAATTTGATTGATTCTGAGTGCACAACTTGAACAGTGAACAGTACACAATATTCATAATCACAAAATTGAACATGAATTTTTTTTATATATTTCAAATCCCAAATCCAATGCATATGACTGAGTAATAATTTTTAAATTTTAATCATAAAATCCATTTCCAGTACCAGTCTGGTTAATAGGTAAAGAGGTCATTATCTCAGCTGCATCAGGTCCGTCAGATGTCTATTAGATGAAATTCGTCTGTTGGAGTAAAATTTTCTTATTTTCATCTCAGATAGCAATCAGCACCGTCCATTCAATGTCTTAGTTGGAGCTGAAAAAAGGGATCCTTGCCCATTAGCAAAATTGCTCCAGTACAGGCTGGCATGTGCACTTAAGTAGTTAAGTGTTAATGATTATGTCGTGTATATGAGTATATGACCAATTCACATTAATCTGGTGGAGATTTAGCAAATTACGTATTTAGCCAAAATTGACTGTCTGCCACCTTTCACTTCTATTTTATTTATTTATTTATTATGCAATTGATTGCTGAAGTTATAATTTATCTTTAAATATTACCCTAATGTTTTCGGTGTAAATAGAAGGTGTGAAATAAGATAAATTACTCATATACATGCTAATTTATTTATTTATTATGCAATTGATTTTTAATACATGAATTTTGGTTATCAAATTTAAATTACTCTATCCAAATGAATTCCATGATTTTATTTTACAATTCATAGTTCTCTATTTTCACCATCAAATTGACCTTGCCAAAAAAAAAAAAAAACATAAAATTGAATGTTCTTGCAACTATTAACTAATTCTAAGACCATCTCCAATGCTAAATGTCAAAATGTCATCTCAAATTGTCAAATTGCGATATTTATGTCTGCAAAAAAGTTGTTTTACTCCAATGGTGTAGTTCTAAATTTAAGATTGCACTTTAATTTTATGATTAACATTTGTATAACTGTTGATTCTTTTATTTTTCTTCAGTAATTCATTCATAATTTTTACATAGCTACTATTAATTAATTACTACGAACATTCTGATGTAATTTTTTTTCAATTCCGATGTCATTAGTTTTTATTGTTAATTTACGATGTCATCAAAGAAAGCCAAACAATTAGTTGTACATGTGCCATAGATTCCTCACATGTTTGATAGAATGAGGTGTGTCATCAACTATTTGGACATATTTGATAATGTAAGAGTTATGCTATCAACTATTCAATCACCTTTAATCTTATTGAGTTGTGTATTTGATAACACGTGACAATAAAATGAAGGAGTCGACCAATGGGACCACTCCATGTGGACTCTTAAACCCCCATCTCTCAATGATGTCTTTTTAGTGGTGGGTCCAACCCACTACCACAAAATAGCAATTTGGCAATTTGCTATTTTAAATTTGACAATGAAATTACTTTAATTTGACAATTTAGCAATTTGACAATGTGCATTGTAAGAGGTTTGGTGTTCAATAATAGCAATTTGGTCATTTGATAGGGAGCATTGGAGATGGTATAATATTCTGTTTATTGCCATTTGTGTTAGGTTCTCAAAGAATCCCTTTTTCAATGATGTGTGTGAATAAAAAAAATGTCTTGTGGTACAGATCATATGTTGTGCATATTTCACAATAAACAATTATTTTGGTCAAATCAACTTTAATGAACTTTTTAGTGCTTTGTAAGTTTTTTCATAAAGGATATAATTTTAGTTAAGATAGAAGCTAGCTATAATACGTTTTTTTTAACATAATATTTGATAAACTTTAGTGTTGTATAAGTTTCTTTACCATAGATAACTTGGTAACTCATAGCTAGCTAATAAGCTAGATTTGCATATTTTGTTCATTTCCGAATAACAAAAAGATTAATAAAGTTATGGGTTACATAACTAAAAATAGACCAAATACTATATTCTTTTTAATTGCCGAATCACAATTTCAGTTCATCCAAATCAGAGCCACACAACTTCAATGAACTATTGACCTTGAATTCATTTTGACTATGATCAAATTTTTTTCTTTTCACATAATTGGATAATCTATAGTGCTCTAGTGCTCCATGAATTTCTTTTACCATTGATAACTTGGTGACTCGTAGCTAACTAATGAGAATGTTGAACCTACAATGAATCCTTATATCTATAAATAGACCCATTTTTTCCTATTTCATACAACTCTTATCTTGATTGGTAGTTGATATTAGGTTGTATTATGTAAGGAAAATGAATCACACGCTTAGAGGCATCAATGATTGCTCGACAGCCACTTTGGATGATGTGGATGACGTTATGATTGGTCATGAGTTTTTGGTGTTGTACATAACTTTCAAAATACCTACTCGGTTTTATCGACTTGAACAAGTTCATGATTTTACGTCACAAGTGATACTTCTCAATTCTCACTATGAAACTGGAGTGCAACTGCAACTCTTAAGTTATTCTAATATTCTCGTTATTGCTATTTGTGTTAGGTTCTCAATGACTCCGTTTTTCAATAACATGTGTCAATTAAAAAGGTCTTGTGGTACATATTAGATGGTCTGCATATTTCACAACAAACGTTACTTTGGTCAAATCATGGCTCCAATAAACTTTTTAGTGCTTTGTAAGTTTACTTACAACAGATATAACTTGCAAATTTAGTTAAGATAGTAAGTTAGCTAATAAGTTTTTTTAACATAATTGGATAGTTTGTATCGTTCTCTAAATTTCTTTAACCATAAATAACTTTTTGTTTGGATGAAGAAACAAGATGGAACTCCACATACTTATGTTGCAATCAGTTGTATTTTTTTTATAGCTTTTGAAAGGTTAGAGGAGAAAGGTGGTGTTTTTAGAACTAAGTTACAAAAGTCAAAAGGGACACCGTTGGTGACTGATTGGATTCATGTGAAATCATTGTTGCCATTTCTGAAATCATTCTATGATGCAACATTAAAAGAGTCTCTAGTTTCCTATTTGTTATTGATCAAAACGTGTAATGAGTTCCTTCATCTAGTTTCTTGCATTGGTGCTAAGTTGAATGATCTAGTAAATTCAATAGATGACATCACCAAGTTTATGGCTCAAAGGATGAAACTGAATAATGATAAATATTGATAACTTGAACCATTTTTTGTTCATTGCAATGGTACTTGATCCACGATATAAGCTCTAATATCTTAAATTTGGGTTTGAGTTTGTTTATGAGAAACAAAAAGTGCAAGAGTTGCTCATTAGGATGAATCTCTTTGGATGCAATGTTCAATCATTATTTAGTGATAGGAGGAAATGGTGGCATAGAAACAAGTCGGAATGGAGAGAGTGTACTACTTAATGATGAAATCGAGAGTGATAAAAATATAGAAGAGTATTGGTAATTCTTTTCATTTTCTTTTTCCATAACACGACAATGCAGCTACGTAGCGTACCATAAAAATAGAGATACATGGAAGCATTTGAAGTTCCCAACAAAAAATGATGCGTTGCAGTTTTACAAGATCTATGCTAGATACAAAGGATTTAGTGTAAGAAGGCAACTTCCAGAACCTAATTTGAAGAAATGGAAATATTACTACATCAAACTTCTTTACAACACAGAAGGATGGAGTGAGAACAATGAGCATAATCCAAAAAACAAGGGAAAGCTGAATTCAAACGCTAAGAAGCATAATGTACTTGAAATAAAGGAAAGATGTGACAAAGCATACATCAAAATGAGGACAGACAAGATATTCAGTCTGTACTCAATCTCAAATTTTAAAGATGATCATGTACACGGTTTAGCATCCACGCACATGAATTTCAATTGTATTAATTTTAAATACATGAATTTGAATTAAATTAATTTCAGTTATGAAATTCAAATTTTTCTATCCAAACAGATTCACTGATTTTATCTTACATGTGATAGTTCTCTATTCTCCCCATAAAATTTGGATGTACTTGCAACTATTATTCTAATTCTAACAAGTGATAGTCCCTTTTTCAATGATGTATGTCAATAAAAAATGTTCATAAAAAAAATTATCTTGTGGTACAGATCATATGTTATGCATATTTTGTAATAAACAATTACTTTATCAAATCATGACTCTAATAACTTTTTAGTGCTTTGTAAGTTTTTTACAAAGGATATAATTTGTGAATTTAGTTAAGATAGTAAGCTAGCTAATACATTTTTTTAACATAATTGGATAAATTTGAGTGTTGTATAAATTTCTTTACCATAGATAACTTGGTGACTCATAGCTAGCTAATAAGCTAGATTTGCATATTTTGTTTATTTCTGAATAACAAAAAATAAATGAAGTTATGTGTTACAGAACTAAAAGTAGATCAAAATTTTTTTTTTTAATTGCCGAATCACGATTTTAGTTCATCCAAAACAGAGCCACATAACTTCAATGAACTATTGAGCTTGAATTCGTCTTGACTATGATCAAATTTTTTTCTTTTAACATAATTGGATAATCTATAGTGCTCTATGAGTTTCTTTTACCATTTATAACTTGGTGACTCGTAGCTAACTAATGAAAATGTTGAGCCTACAATAAATCCTTATATCTATAAATAGACTCATATTTTTTTCCATCTCATCCAACTCTTATCTGGATTGGTAGCTGATATTAGGTTGTATTATGTAAGGAAAACGAATCACATGCTTAGGGGCGTCAAGGATAGCTTGGCGGCCACTTTGGATTATGTGGATGCCGTGTTGTACATGACTTTCAAAGTACCTACTCGGTTTCATCGATTTGAACAAGTCCATGATTTTATCTCACACGTGATACTTCTCAATTCTCATTATAAACTAGAGTGCAACTGCAACTCTTAAGTTATTCTAATATTCTCTTTATTGCTATTTGTGTTAGGTTCTTAAGGAGTCAGTTTTGTAATAACGTGTGTCAATTAAAAAGGTCTTGCGATACATTATTATATGGTCTGCATATTTCATAACAAACATTACTTTGGTCAAATCATGGCTCCAATAAACTTTTTAGTGCTTTGTAAGTTTATTTACACCCGATATAACTTGAAAATTTAGTTAAGATAGTAAGTTAGCTAATAAGTTTTTTTAACATAACTGGATAGTTTGTATTGTTCAGAGCAATATTGTCAAAATGAGGAACAAGTTCAGGAATAGAATGTCACACAACAATAAATGTCTTGAATTATCCAAGGCAAATACCCCTTATTTGTCCTGTTTGCCACGAGGAGGATGAAACTATTGAGCATCTCCTTTTTGGACGTGTTGCTACTCGACGATTTTATGAACTAATCTCTCTTTTCCCCATCCCCTTCGAGTCTTCACATATGTATCTTGCTTGGAGACATGTCTTACAGACTTCCCCAGTACTCATAGGGCTAGGGTTGTATATGAGTCGAGTAGGCTTTAACCAAGCTCGGGCTTGGGCCTGAGCTCGCCTATATTTATTAAGCCCGGGTTCGGGCTCAGGCTTGTTACGAGCTCGGATGGACCAGCTCGGGCTCGACTCGATTGTAGGTTCACTTGTCTCAAACTCGTCTCGAGTTTGGCTAGGGATTGACTCGTTTTTTATAATGCTAAACGAGTCAAATCCGAGTCAGACTCGTTTACCATAAAAAACAAGCCGAGTCGAGATAAAAAATATAGAAAATATAATAAATCAGACATTATTCAAAGATACGATATAGGTGAAGATACGATATAAGTATTACAAAATATAAAAAATCACAATTCACAAATTTTTTGAAAGGCAACAACTAATGTTTAATAACGAATAGTCTTCTAAATAAACCTAATATTTAACAATGGAAGAGAACAACTACTTCAATGCCAATAGCAGCATCAACACAGTGGCCAAAATCATATGTTTAAAGGAAAATGAACACTCCGGTGCCCCACTAAAAGTGGTAGCTCACATGTTACAATTGAGCTAACTTGCGAGCCTGACTTAACGAGCTAACTTGCGAGCCTAACTTAACGAGTTAACAAAACATATTGGCTCACAAACCGGTCAAACCGATCAACTTATTAGTTCAAACTTGCAGCCGTAAAAACGACTAATGAGTAATGAACTAGCTATTTACATTAGTGATTTGGTGAGCGGGGGAAGACGTCATGCTTAGTCAGGATCAATAATAGGTAACCTCTACTTAATTGACAAAATTAATTAAGTATTGGTGACGTGGAGTAGATAAGTGATGTTTGAATAATGAGCATTATTATTGATTAATAAAATAATAATAAAAGGAAATACGCAACAGCCGGTCTAAACGGCAAGCAAGCTGGAAACCTTGGCTCGAGCGTTAGCTAGCTCGTCTCATCATCCTTCCAACCTTCTTAAAGGCCAATGACGTTTGATCCAACGTTTGCATCACACTTCTCGATTGAACTAAACTAAACCAACTACTTTTCGGATCGAGTATATGCCAATTTGCAATGATAATTATTATTAGTAAATACTATAGGATCTATTCGAAACTTTTTCATAACAATTCGAGTTATTGAGATGCAACGATTTTTAATAAGATATCAGAGTCTTTGATGATCGAAAGGTCTCGGCATCGAATCTTGGTAGTCTTCAATATAACAATTTATCTTGCATACGGCTTAATGAACCTTTGCAAACTTCAATCCCCTTTCATGGGCTTCTTTTCTATAATGGGGCTTTCGTTTGAGGGACGTGTTAGTAAATACTACAAGATTCATTCAGAACCATCTCCCAACAGCTCAAGTTATTGGGATGCGACGGTTCTTGACAATAACACCACCTACATTCACCAAATTGCTTGATGGGCAAATCCGTCCGCTCTATTCGTATTATTTGTGCATTAGTCAGACCAACGTTATAATCTTGATAACAGTGTAAAATTTGACTGTCAATAAGATGATTCAGCATCATCGTATATCAGCAAAAATTAACAGCGTTCGACAAAAAATCTAACAGAAGGGTGTCTATGTTAACCTTTCTTGGTACGTTGAACAAATAATTATAGAGAGACTTTTATTTTCAAAATATAGAAATCTTCTGTGGTATCATTCTTATAAATAAAACACAAACAACAAATAACACCCAATAACATTGAATACGGCAACAAACTAATTTATCCATGAAATAAACATCCACCTCTCTGTCTCACAAACAAAGTGGGAACAATTTGGACCCCATTAAAAAGAAAAGATGAAAAGGAAATTCGAAGATAATAACCTCACAACATATTTGATTATATTTACATATGAATTTGTATCAATCAATCAATTTACAATTCTGCTTTTCTGGCCACACTAAAAGTATAAAGGAACAAACAACACAGCCCACACAATTTCTCCCTTTATCCTTTTTAATCCCTCTACTTTTGCTTTCTTCCTTTTTCGACATCATCATCATAATAATAGCAATCCTAAATTACAACAACTACTACACTCAAGTCTCAACGGCACACCGCCCGCCGTGCCCACTTGCTTCCTTTCTCCTCAACACAACTAATCAATGACCTAATTGTTTCACCCGACGAGAATCACCTAATCGCGATGAATTCAAACCCAAAAGCACAACAGATGGTGATGATGATGGTGGTGGTGGTGGTTATGATTGTTGTTGTGGCTGTGGTGGTGATTGTTCTGATCCTGATCGATCAAGCCCTGGATGTTACGGAACTCCTCGACGTGGCAAGGAATCGTGATGGGGCCTTCCTTGTACTGGAAATCGAATTCATCCTCCGCAGCCTTGAGAAGACGGTGAAACAGCGGATGATTTATGTAAATCACGGGAATCACGAACCTCTGCTGCTCCTCTCCTTCGTCACCTACAATTATCGCTACTCTCCCTTTCTTCGGCCCTTCTTCCTTCTTCCCGCCGCCGTGGTGGAACAGATCCAGATGCGGAAAGTGGATGTGGAAGTGGAAGTGGTGATGGCTCTGTTTTCCGCCGTCTCCTCCGCCGCCGGTAGTAGTCATGGTGGTGCTGTGGCGGTGTGCGATCTCAGATCCGGTGATGTTACCCCCCATAGACAACAAAAACGGAAACGAACTGGAGATTTGGAAATTCCGATCGGAAAACGAATATGGAGTGATTAGGGACTATTACAAGGTGGAGAAAGGCCAAGGATCGGAGGAAGAGATTGTGCGGTTGAAGAGCGTGAGAGCTGAATCTGTGAGGGAGGTTGGAATGTTGCTCATTCTCTTCAATTAGGCTTGCTCCGGCATTCAACTACTGCGCTGTTTGGCTAAAGGGGATTGAGACGAATTTCAGGGATTTTGATGATGAATGGAGAAGAAGGGGAAAGGAAGAGGTTGGAGGGATGTGTTTATATAGTGGGTTGGGGGAGGATTTAGAATTTAATTTTGATTTTGATTTTTCTTTTTAGGGTTTGTAGGAAATTGGGGGAGAGATTGCTTAGTTTGTACACAAAGGGATAAAAAGGGTATTTTGTGATTTATGGCGCGTGGATTGTTCTGCTTAGCTGTCCAAGGAAGCCGGAAGCGGTCTTATTATAGTCATATATATTGGAGATTATTCTAGAGAAACTAGAAAACTAGGTTGGCAATGGGTACCCATGAGTTCGGATACCACATATTCACTACTCACCCGCTTATTAAATGGGTATTACTCATACCCGCCCGCCAAGACTAAATGGGTACAAAATCCAAATCATCCCCGCCCCGGCATGGGTATCGGGTAAACCCGCTACCCATTGGGTGAACCCAAAATCTCTTTGCATCTGGATTACAAAGAGATTTTCGAGAAGGAGCTACGATTTGTAGAGTATTATCGTTTCGAAAGGGAACGACAAACTGCTCGATCGATGAATTAAAGTGAAAAACTGAACGACTGAATGAGAAATTGGGTCTAGTCCATTAAACATAGGGGTCGTTTGTGCCAGAGAATTGAGGGGTGGGAATTGCCTAGAATTAGGTCTCATCCTAGAATTCAATCAATTCTATCGTTTGTTTCGCAAAAAAGTGCTGAGAATTGCCTAGAATTGAATTCTAGGAGTGGCCCATCCTAGAATTCGGACCCCCTCCGAATTCTCTGATGACAAGGTGAGAATTCACATTCTAGGCTGAATTCAAATAAGATGACAAAAATGTCCTTGTTATTGGGGATGTAGGGATTAAAGTTGGGCTAGTTTGGTATTTGTCATATTCTTTTATTTTATTTGTTTTATTTATTTTTATTTTCTCAGTTCAAGAATCCCACACATTCACTCATCCAAACAATTGATTCTCGAAATAGCCTAGAATGCCCAAATCTTAGAGAATTCAATTATCTAGAGAATTGAATTCTCTCCAAACCAATTCTTGGGCACAAACGACCCCATATAGATGATATATTATAGCGAATACAACATTGTTTCATATTGGGTACCCATTGGGTTGGGTATGGGGCGGATACCTTGAAACCCGTCCCCACCCGTTACCCGCTCTAACTGGGTACCGGGTTTACCCATACCCGTCAACTTTACCCAGTCAACGAGTAATCCCCACCCAATTTAGCCGGATTTCGGGTGGGTACCCAATTTTTGGATACTCGTTACCAAGCCTATAGAAAATCACAATTACAAGGAAATTTAAAGGGTCTTCTTCATCTTCTAGTATTTTATTTTATATTAACATACATGATTTTAGATCAAACTGCTTCAACCTTCACCGGTTCTTAATAAATTCCAGGGCAGAATTAGGGAGGCCACCCTACGTAAATAGTTAAAATATGTGTATTTTTTGTATAAAAATATTTTAAGTCAATTATATTTTATGTATCGGACTCAAAATCTACTTGCATCCTAATTCTGTCACTGAATAAATTATTATACAATTAATGCAAATATATTATGAATCGGTAATGATGGTGTCATCCTCTCGATACCAGGTGGTTACTAATTACTCATCTCTCCTCCCTTCATGTGATCATGTGATGCTCTATTTGGACTCTCGAACCGAATATTCTGAGTTGTGGACGAATTTTCATTCAGAAAAATAAACAAAATTTGGTTGAAATTGAATTTCAGCCGAGTTTCTATTTTACCTTCGGGGTGAAATAAAATTTTGTTTCAAATAGGGAAAAATATATAATTTCTTTACAAAATAACGAAACTCACAATTCACAAATCTTCCGAAATGACAACAACTCATGTTTAATAACCAATAGTCTTCTAAATAAACCCAATATTCCATAATGAAAGACAACAACTACTTCAACTAGTTAGTTAGGTTGAGCGTATGATGAATCAGGTGACACGACATTCGATGAGGTGGACAAAATTGATGAGTTGACTTGATGATATCAACACTTAACGGAGATTTCGGAAGTTACAATTGCAAATAGGTTAGAAATTAAAGATTAATGACCATTTTGTTACAACCTCCAATAGATGAATGACGAAAATGGATATTAAGCCTAATCCAGAAGTATGCGTGATAGAAAGAAAGGAAAGAGAGAAGAAAGGAAAGAGAGAAGAAAGAAAGAGGTAGCTTTATGAGAGAGGAAAGATAAGGGAAGAGATCGTTTCGTGGCCAAGTAAGGGTTAGTTGAGGCACTGCTGAGGGAGGTCATCTGGAAAGAACAACACGGCTAAGGATTATCACGCCACACGATACACACTTGGTTCCCCTCTTCTCCCTTGCCGCCCTGCTCACTGTTTCCTCCTCCTTTATTTATTTATTTATTTATTTATGAATCATATGTGAT
Source organism: Linum lewisii (assembly GCA_034768395.1). Lineage (NCBI taxonomy): Eukaryota > Viridiplantae > Streptophyta > Magnoliopsida > Malpighiales > Linaceae > Linum > Linum lewisii. Next base: position 72,562,181 of record CM068297.1, on the reverse strand, counting down.
ATGATTACTTCCCTAGTCGTCTTCGCTAATGGTTCGATGCTGAATAGGCAGTCGGATCTGGGGTGGGGTCCCCAGGTCGTTGCCACCCCACTACTAGATTTAGAGTTACAAAATTATTTATATTTTTGTATGTGTACTTAGTAACTTTTTAGATTGAGTTTAGCTATTACATATAAAATTACCCAGTGTCTTGATTCATCATGGATCCTCCACTCATGTGAATAGCGGTATTCAACACTATGTTGAATCCTATAGGAGCCGTCCGATTAATTGTGCGGTCCAATATGGAGTTGACCTGTCAGTAGTATTTTGAGCAAAAGAAATGTTACAAATCTGACATTAAACAGTACGAATCTGACATAAAACTGTCACTACAAAATTAAAAAGTCACCATTATTTCTCTCTCCATTTTCAAAATTCAAAATTCTCAATTTCTCTCTTTTTTTTCTCAAAATTTCATAAGAAAAAAGATTTATATGTTTGTTTAAGTATTATTATTTTTCTTTACGCTAATCTTATATTATACAATTACACTTCTTCATCTCCATGTGAAACCATTCCTTTCACATATACCAAATAAGGTATTATTCCCTATTATACGAAATTGGACTGATTCTTAAATTTTTTTGTTCATATTACACTAGCAATGATAATTTATTATTACAATTATATTCTATAATTCAGTAACTAATTAATAATTTGCACGGTAACTATGTTCAATAATTTAAATCTAACTCGAAGATTATGTTAACCATTTAGTGGGAGTTAACCCCTTCCTCAAAATTACTAATATGCTCGTATGGGATATTGAATCTAGGGGAACTTCGTGTACTACCTTCTACAAAATATGGAAGAAATCGAGAATAAAATTTTCTGGAAGAGGATCTGGAGATTGAGAGGGTCTAACAAAATTCGCTATTTTCACTGGATAGCGGTTCAAGACAAATTAATGAGACTAGCGAGAAAATTTCATCTCGGGTTATATGATGAACGTGGGAGGCTTGCTCTATCAGATGAGCTGAGATAATAAGGGTCGTTGAATACATTCATAGAGTTTGGAATATTGGGGTTCGCAAATTAGCCATTCAACTAGACTTCAAATGTGTGGTCAACCTCCTCAACTGGTTATGCCAATACAAACCACCAACATGTTGTCTCGATTTTCTAGTTCAAGGAACTGAAAAGTAGAAATTGGGAAACCGAAGTCTACCATATCAAACAAAACCCTCATCTTCTTGTGAATTATGGACACAACTTGCCTTTTGTCACTTCTTCCCTATGCACTTTGGATTCTTCTCTTAGACAATGTATTTTTTTTTTATGCTATGAGATTTTTTGAGAAATAAAACTTTCTTGGATGCTTAACACCCATTTTCAGACCCAAAAAAAAAAATAAAAATTTAAATCCAAAAGAAAAAAAAAACTCGTGATAGAATTTTTTGACCTCATCTCCCATTCTTTACAAGAGTGTTTCAAAATGACATATTCATGCATTCTTTCTTGCTTTAAATTTTTGTTGGTTCATTGACTTGACCAAATGTCTATTGACAGTGTTGTCTAGATGATTTTTTTACTTGCACATGCATTTCTCGCATACTCTTGCAACAAATGATCCTTCTTTTAGAGCAATGAGTTTGGTCTTATTAAAACACTTGCTATGAGTAGTTGGTGTCCAAATTTGCAACAAGATTCCACAAGTCGTTGAGGTTTCCTACACAAAGTGACCAATGACCACGTCTTTATTGGAAGCATCTTTTTTATGACGGGAGGAGTCTCACATTTCTGTGCAGAACGTTTTTTCATCAGCGTGATCGACAGTCGCATGTTACTAGTCCTTCCAGTTCTTGCTGAAAGCCCATAGACCATAAAAAGGCTCAAACTCACTCAACTAGAAAGGTTTCTGCCACACATTAGCTCTCAACAAGAAAATTCTTGAATTTACTTTTGGTGGGAGTCGAACTCAAGATGCATGTACCCAAATCTACGTCTAGCCAAGTGTTTTACCACTAGACCAGAATGTATCGGGTAACATCATCATTTTTTTGTTTGTCACGTTGCTACAAAATTCTAGCCATAGCTTCAATTTTTAAATAGTTATGGACTTCAAACATTGTTGTGAGTATTGTGTCGCATCGCAGGGGCTCAACGCCATGGATTTGGCTCTTCGGTTTCTCAGCCTCCGGTGGCAGTATAGCACTCTCGGCGTCGGAATCAATCCACCATTGCTTCTTCCTCCATTGTCAAGCTCTTGACATGTTAACCAGCTTGCAGCCCAAAATCATGGCCCAACTATTTGGCAATTCAAATGGGATGTGTTAGTTTGGGCCGAAAATAATAAGAACAAATGGGCTTATTATTTTTTAATCTAAGCCCAAGCCAATGTCGTTTGTTATTTTAGTTGGATTTCTATTTGATAGCCTCTATAATACAAATCACATTCTTTTTTATTGTGGCTAACTTCAATTACTTGTCTTTTGGGTCATTTTGTCTAACTACTCTACAGTATTTTTAACATTAAATCTTGACATATCTGCACGTTAACAAAAAGAGATTTTGGTGGTAGGAGACGAACAGTTGGTCATGGAGGGGTAAATTGAGGAGGTATTGTGAAGTGTACGAATATGAATGATTTTAAAACCACACGTTTTATCCTTCAATTTCATCGTATCTAATTATATATATTTATATTCTCAATTAAAAAATAATTAGTAAGCTAATAAGTAACTATTAGAGGTAACGTCGTATGTCGAATGCCATCAATTAACGTCATGCAAATAAAAGTAGAGATGAAAAAATTTAAAAATACAAAGTTGTCAAAGTAAGAAGAATAAGGAAAACGAAAAGTAGTATACCATGAAAGTGTTATTTTCCTTTGTTTATTTTTACTTTGTCTAGTGATGGAACTAATTGTCTAATTTCCCGCGAATTTATATTTGGCCCTTTTTTCGTAAAATTAATACCTTCAAATTTTAATTGATTTTATTTTTAAAAAACTTAAAAGTTAACCTAAGAAAATTAATAATTAAACTTAATGAATTATATTATCCTAAATAAATAAATAAATAAATACCTAAAATAAAAAGCTTGGTATATAATAATGTTGTAATATGACAACATTTGGTTTGGAATCTTTGGATTGGAAAAGTTGGCTTATAGTATTATGTTGAATAGGTGTATTCAGCACCGTGCTGAACGCAGTATCAGCCGTCCGATGAATCGTATGGTGACAGGTGGAGGTAACGCGCTAGGGTGTTTTGGTCATTTCCGAATTCGTAATATTTTCGCGCCTGATTTGAATTTTTTGAATTGTTGATTTGACAGGGGAGAGAGATTTATAACCCTATAAAATGCAATTCCCGGAGAATTAAATTTGATTATTTTCTCGCTCCAAAAATCTCGCTCCTATTTTCTCGCTCCTCATTTCTCTCTCCGGTATCAAAATGTCATTTGCACGTGAAGGTATTCGTAATATTTAGTAATACCATTCGTATTTTTATTAAGCATGCGTAATGTTTATGTGCAATCGTAATATGTTTCTTTTTCTTTCGTAACAATTTTTACGTATCATCTTGCAGTTAATGCTGGGGAACTTTGGAATGTTCCGATTGATTTAGATGACGTTTCAATATCCATGCCAGGTATTACATAACATTTTATACGTTCTTTCGTTATATATATTTTGTATGGTGTGTCAGTATGGAGGATTCGTAATATCTTTTTTTATGTTTCGTATTAATTACTTCATAGTATTGCAGAAGAATGTTCAACACAGGTGGATTTGAATGAGGTGGTGGATTTGAGTATTGCAGGAGAATGTACACCACAGTTGGATTTGAATGAGGGGGGAGATTTGAATGAGCTTGCTGATCCCGGTCAGTTCCCTAGCCTAGGTTGGATGAAATAACATTTGTAATAATTATAGTTAAATGTAAGGTAAGTGGAATTTTGACACTTATCTTACGTAATATGTTATTTCTAATTTTGTAACATATATGACTTACTACGTAAAACATTATGAAATAATTAGTTATATATCACTGCAAGTACATTGTACTTACTTCTGTTTCCCGTAACAGTTCTCTATAACGTAATAACTTAATTATTCGTTATACTTTATACTAGCATCTACCTTACGTACTGTCTTTCTTCGTAACATATATGACTTACTACGTATAACATCATTAACCTTCGGTACACTTTATAATCACATTCGTAGGCGACACACTCCCAATGTTTGCCAACATGGAAGAAGCCTATCATTTCTACGAAGATTACGCTCATCTTGCTGGTTTTGATGTGCGAATAAGGTACCAAAAAAAATATACATTAACCCCGGGCCCTGGAAAAACAGACACCGATGGAGAGCCTCCATGTAGATACCTTAGGTTCGTCTGCACGCATGAAGGACAAAGGAGAAAAGGGAAGACAAACAAAAAGCGAAATAGACCTGATGAACGACTAGGTTGTGAGGCGAAAATTAAAATGAAATGGGACAAAACTCTCAATAAGTATTGCATATACGAATGGATAGAAACTCATACACCACATAAACTGCTCCCAAAGAAATACGCACATCTTTTCCGATCAAACAGGAGTGTGAACCGAACAAGTGCACATATTGCCCTCATACACAAACTGGCTGGGGTAACTTCACGGAAATCATTCGACATAATGAGGCAAATGGCAGGGGGTGCTAAACATGTTGGTTTCTTATACGAAGATCTCCGTAACCACAACAGGGAAAGACCAGATGCAGCATTGAGCACCATTGAGGGATCATCACTGCAACGTTATTTTAGGGGCCGCGCGAGAGAGGAAAAAAAATTTATTCTATGAGCTTCAGGAAGACAATTGCAATGAAATCTTGAGTGTCTTTTGGGCAGACAACAGGATGCGGGAAGAATTCTCAGTGTTTGGGGACTCAATCAGTTTCGATACCACGTACAGAACAAACAAAGACTACAGGCCCTTAGGTAATACTCCTTAATTCGTAATATTTTTCTTGGCCCTATACGTATTGCAGAGATCAAGGAAGTCTGCAAGATGAGTGCACGGATTGTCTAGGGGCCTGCCTTCAAACTGTAAATCCCTAGAGATCATGGTCAAGAATGGAATCTTGATCTCATAGTCAAGATCTCCTTCAATGCGCGGAACGACAATGGCAGATCGAACGCTAGTCGCGCTCGGCTTGTTATAGTCTGCTAGACTCTTCTGTGCAGGTGGGGGTGGCGGCGGTTGATCGCCGTTTGGTGGTAATCTATCGGTCATGGTGGGAGATGGAGGAGGTGAAAGTGACTCGGTGTATGAAGCGGATGAAGAGTGCGGTGAAGACGGAGATGAGGAACTCTCCTTCGGTTCCTCGATCTTGATCGGAGTGATGAATGGATTGGATCTCCTTCCTTCAGAATCTGTGATTGTAGAGGTGTAGCAGAACTGCCTGGATTCCCTGCAATCTTAGCCTGTTCGGTCTGAGAGCGAGTCCAAGGACGGTGAGGCATACACCTGTAAACCTACAGATAACAAAGACAAACAAAACCAGTGTAAAATCGAAGTGGATGGAAAAATGAAAGATGGAAAATAGAAGAATAAATTGCCAGATCTTCTTTCAACAATCAAAAGAAGTCCCCGGCAACGGCGCCAATTTGATGGAACCATCGTTGTGCTGAGCAGGTTCGATCAAATAACTATCAAGCTCAAGAGCTAGGATAGATCGTATTCCACGGGCCTTCAATTGATTGGCTACTTCAGAACTAACAAATTACTCAAGGAAAAAAACACGTTGTGCGTGGTGTGAGTTCCACGACTTCTAATTCTAAGGAATGCAGAAAAATTAAAACAAATTAAGCTAAAGCAGATTGAGAATTAGGGTTTGGAAACAAGAATGACAGACGAACTTAGACTTTGAATCCCCCTTCGTTCCCCAGAGCATTGGCAATCAACAATCAGCGGATTTCGATTCTTATTCAATCAATTACTAAGACACCACCATAACTCCTTACCATTAGGTTTAAGACCGGCGAACGTTCGCTCTATTCGTTCTAACTACCAAGATTAACTAGCCGCCCGGGTACGGTCACCTCTCGCAACGACTTAATTAATTGGTGTAATTACTAGTGATTAATGAGTTACTCTTGCAGTGGATTAACCCAAACCGGTTCCTACGAAAGGCACACTCCAATTATAAGGTTAATTGTTCAATTCGATGTTCTAAAGTAAGGCGAGCGTTCGCTTCTATCCTTAGCTTAACAAGAATCTAATCTAGGTGATCAATCCAGACAAGAAACATGCACAATGAAGAACGAATCAAACATGAAAAAGATCTGATTGAATTTCGAATCTAATCACCGCCGATCCGTGACCGCTTTAAAGCCCTGGGTCACTTAGGGTTCATCTAGTCTAAGCTCTAACGAGTTTAGCTACTCATGATCATTACAAAAAAGACAAAGACAAAGAAAGAGTTCATCATTCAGAGGAAGAACAGAAAAGAATCTGAAAAACCTAATTCAGACGACTCTGACAGACTCCGATCTTCGGTAAGTCGCACTCCTAGCTCCGGTTCTCCGAGATGGAGGGATGGCGTCACGATCTCTATCCGGCTCTTCGAACTCCGACTCTTCGCTCCAGAACTTCAGAGAAATCTGATCTCCAAAAGTTGTGTTTTTTCGAATTATGAATTGTTGTGTGTTCAATCCCCTCTTCCTCGGGCCGCCAGATTAAGTATAAATACTTAACCCTAGTTGGGCCGGGCTGAGCTGATGGTTTCGCCGAAACCATAGGGACAGTTTCGGCGAAACTGGCTTGTGTAAATGGCCATGATTTCTCTGCCTTGCATTTTCGGTCCGAAGAGCTTAATGGTTTCGTCGAAATCAGTTTTCACTTGGCATCAGCTGATTTGCATTGTTGATTTCGCCGAAACTGTGAGGTCATTTTCGCCGAAGATACAAGTGCATATGGGCAGATTTTCGGTTTGACTTGATTGGCTCCTTGGATCAATTCCGGTTTGATTCCTCGAGGTTCCTACGCCTTAGACACGTCCATGGCTACGCTATTTGACGGCAAAAACCTGTGCTAACACAAAAACACTAGAAAACCATCAAATAGACCCGAAACGGGCCAAGGTAACACAAATGGCACGAGATAGGGCAATCGATTGAATATTCGTTATTCGACCCTAAAAACAGTGTCTTAAGCAAAGAAATGTCGCTTAAATGAGGCTGATAATCACGTCAAATCGAGTGTCATCAAATACCCCACACTTAAGCTTTTGCTTGTCCTCAAGCAAACTGAATAGAAACGCTCATGTTCATAAATGATAAGATCGATTAAATTGGAGCTCAATCAAGCACAATGAATTATTAGACAGATCGATCCTAGAACAAGAAACCTAACATGCATACTGATCAGCCAAACTACCTGGTCTCACTAATAAACTGCACACGACAAGTAATTAACAATCAATCATGCACGAATTTGACCTAACCGACCAGACTTCTCACACAGGATATATTTAGTACAATGGGGACTCTCACTCTCTGTGTTTAAAGACGTGTTTCTGCTCTCGATCGTTTTCCGTTACCGAATCCTGTCATAGGTTTACATTTCGACCACATCTCCACCACTGTGACAACACGAGTATCCAGTCAAGAAGGACTTCCCTGCTAGGACCGTAATGAAATCTACACTACTCGGGTTTATAATGAGATGGATGATGGGAATGAATGATGATGGCTTGGTGCGGTGTAGCTTTCGACTAACTTCCCTCGAATCTAGTCTATGGCTCCCTACTGTCTAACCAAACACGGGTAGAATAATGAACGCTCGTCTATGATACCCTCAAGCAACCTAGCACTTTTTCTTTTTCTTTTGCATACATTTTTCTTTTCAACTTTTCTTACGACTTCGATCTTCCATTTGTAGGGAGAAGAACGTTTTATTTGAACTAAATTTTGAACTTTTTCTGATTTTCTTCTTTTCTCTTTTTTCGAAATTTTTTTTTTTTACTTTTTCTTTTGTGCCGTTTTTTCTTTTAGTTGCTAGAGGGGTTTACACGTCCGGACATATTAGCTAAGACCACCTATTTAATGGCTATAGGCAGGTTACCACAAACCGACTTCCGGTAGGTCAATCTAGAACTACAACCACAGGGGATCAATGGGGAATGAAAGAAATGGGAAATGGCTATAATGTATTATCGAACCGAAAGAACAGGCCAAGCTCAAGGGTCTAAACCTAGTGGATTTTATCGTTTGGTAGGCTATCTGGCTTAGTAGCTGAATCTAGGTGCCCCTATCCTTCTAGAACTCGTGTCATCGTGTGGTCTCGAGTAGGTCTCATGCAAATTCTAACTCATTCAAGTAAACAGAAAACCACTCAGAAAGAATTTAAATTGCAAGTTACGTGCAATGGATCAAAAGCTCACAGTTGGGTTGCTAGTCGGATTCGGTCATTTTCATGCAATCAAGGCTACAAACTACAAGTGTGATTTTAAAAATTCTGTTCTGACCAAGCAATTTAGCATCAAAGCATACAAGTTGGTTCTCAAGTTCTAGGTTAAGCAGTCTAAGCATCATTATGAAAGGTTGAACAACAACTTAACATCAAAAATCAAGAACTGAGCCATTCTAATGCTAGAGAGACTGGAATGGAATCACGAGGCACACAAAACACAATCAAGGGCAATCAAGTTCATGCAAGGTTCTCTAGCATCCTACCCCACACTTAAATCGGACTGTGTCCTCACAGGACTAAATCTAGAGTTCAGAGTGGAATGGAAGAACCTGGACCGAGATGATTGGTGTAGGGGATGAGCACGGTCCTCGGAGCGGAGGTAATCTACCCAAGCGAAGCAAAGGGAATCTCCCAACTGCCTACAAAACAAAAACAAATAAAACATAAAAAGGAAACCGGGACAAGTGCCCCGGATCCACACAGAAAAAAGTTGGATCGAAATCCGAAAATAATAAATAAAAAGAAAGGACAAGGAAAAGGACACCACCTGATCATCACTGGTCAGAGGTGTCGGGATGGGGGAAGTGGAAGTAATCGCCGAGCTGTCGCTGCCACTCCAGCTGTCGCTCATATCGCCGGTCGGCGCGCCGCATGTGTTGTTGCATAATAGTCCACCTAGCCTCTTGAGTGGCGTTGTCGGTGATGCGCCACTCCTGTAGTCGCTCGTACAACTCACCGATGTCCGCGGGTGGTGTTGCGGCTGGTGAGTATGCGCCGGAAATGGATCTGGAATGCGCGGCGGCGACTGGTGGATGTACCCTGCCTGATGGTGTGGCGAGGGTATATAATCTTGAAACACAGGCGACGGCTGCTGCTGCTCCTCAGTCATCATCTTCGTCCTCCGACTGGACCGCAGGTTGGAGTGGAGGATCTGCTGCTATATGGGGACTGAGGTCGAGTTCTAAGTCGTACTCGACCGCCAAGTCTCCTCCAACGGTCCGAACTGGATGTCGTGGAATGTGAGTGCCATATTCATGGCTGATGCCGAAGGAGAGGATGAGCTGACCGATGAAGTTGCCTCCCAAGAGTTTGCGTGGTCGCTTCTTCCTCTTGGTCCTCTGGCTGAAGATGTGAGCTAGCACCCAGCCGGGGTGGAGAGGGTAGCTCTCTCGGATGGCTCGGTGAAGCACGAGCTCCTCCTTAAGGATATGGTGGCGATCCTTGTCTCTGACATATAAAAGTGACCTCCGCCAAACCATATGAATAAACTTATAGAGCGGGTGAGAGAGAGACTTAACTGAGTTGCTCTTCCCGAGGCGATCGCCAGGCACGCCTGTCATGTGGCTCCAGAGGGCGTGCAACGCCTCGTCGTCATCATCCTCGCCCCAACCGAGGTGGTGATCGTGATAGTGCTCGTAGGGGATGCCCAGATGAGCGACAAACTCATCGTAGGTGAGCTGCCTGTACACCCCTCCAAGAAAGAAAGTGATCACCTTCTGGCCCCGTCTCCTCTTATGCTCGTCCAAGTCAAATGTCACCCAGAACTCCTGGAGAGCAATGTCTGGGAACTCGGCGGCTATGGTGGTCAGCTCTAGGAGACCGGCCGGTGCTAAGGCGTCATGCACGTTCCGGTAGGAATCCTCATTATGCTCTTGGAGTGACTCCATGGATAAAGGACGCACGTCAGCTCCCCGGATGTGCTCGATCTTCTGGAAGTTCTCAAAGTAGAAGTCCGGTAGACGGGCGATGGTGGGATGGTATCCAGCATGGCGAGGGAGTGCAGGTGGAGGACCCAGAATGGCGGGTGTGACGGGAGCGGCAGCTCCTGAGCTCGAGGCGCCATCAAGGCGTGCCTTAGTCCTGCGCTCAAAAGTGTTCCTAAAACCAGAAGTGAAACCAGATTAATCAACTAAGATCCTACCCCACACTTAGTAGAAAAACTCAATTTCACAAAGAAACGAGGGAAACTAAGTGGGGTAAGTAAAGCGGAGTGACCGGTAATCATAGACATTTAAAACACATGTCTTAAGAACAGCTATAATCAGGTAAGCGCAATCAGAGTTCAAAAAGTCAAACCGACATTTTAGAAAGTCAACATTAAGTCATATTGAACCCTAATCATGGCAAGACTATCACAACTTGGAAATTGACGGCATCATATGATTTCAAATGGCGGCACGATAATATGAACAAGAATGAACACTTATGACAGCCAAACGATCAACAACAAGTCAACGTCAAACCGACATATCTCACAAGTCAACATAACAAAGAATCAATCGTATGCATAGCAACACATGACCAAATGATATGGAAATTAAGCACGGAACTCCCTAAGCATCCTAGAACAGTTCTATAAGTTCAGTCAATCCTAGTTCACACGAAACAGTCGGCACGCAAAACGAGGTAAACCGAAAGTCAACCCCCGACGAAATTCAGCAATCCATATGTCAAAAGATTCGTATTGAAAAGGTGTGCACTTTACCTTGAAGCCATGGAAGCAAAAACTGAACGGGTTGGGAGGAATCGGTGAAAAACGTTGAAAACTAGGTCTTCGGTGAACTGGAGCTGCAAAGCTCCGATTTGGTTGTTCTAGGGCTCGTTGAGATCGGAATGAGGAGGGGAGAGGTGCGGCGGCGGTCGGCGATGGTGGCGGCGAGTGAAACGGCGGTGACGGCGGGTGTTGAAAGTGGGGCGTTCGGCGATTTTTTTTAAAGAGATAGGGGCGTCGGTGTTTTCGGAGTGATGAGCGAAAATGAGAGAGGAAGTGGTCCGAAATTTAAAGGATAAATCAGGTGAATTTTCAAATCAGTTTCGGCGAAAGTAGGGGGGTGGTTTCGCCGAAACTACTAGTTAAAATGGAATGACCGATTTGAAAACGCGATTTCGCCGAAATTGGAAGCTCGGTTTCGCCGAAAATTTTAGTTGGGATGGTTTCGCCGAAATCAGAGAATTTTCGAACCGAAAATGAGGAACAGGAGAAACAGGTCCGAATTTTGAAAATCGGTTTCGCCGAAAATAAGGGTGGTTTCGCCGAAAATTTTGAACTGTTCGGGTTGAAAATATTTTCGTAAATCAGGCCAACTTCAAAAAATCACAGTTAAATCCAGAAAAATCAGAACGACCTCAATCAACTTGCGGCTGACTCTATGACATGCAGACTCTACACGAAAAATAATAAATCAAACAAACTGACACTTTTGGCTCTCCCGAACCGACTCTAAAAGACCAAGGTCGAAACAAAACAAAACTGACTCCAGCCGTGGGTTGCCTCCCACGAAGCGCTCTTTTATTAACGTCCTTGAGTTGGACGATACCTGGACGGTATTAGGAGACATCCCAACTTAGATTCTCCTTCACGCTCGCGTCGGAGTTCATGAAGTACAGCTTCGGGACTTCTCCGGTAAACGTGAATTTCTTCCCGTTCGCATGCAAAAGCTTGGTACGTCCGTCGGGAAGATGATCAACGAACTTGAACGCTCCGAATAGCTCTCTAGAGAGGTCATCCTTCTTTAGTGTGACGATGGAAGGAATGAGGACTGTCGGCTTCTCTTTTCTTTCTTCTTCGGCTTGTTATCACCAGGATCGGTGATCGTTAGTACTTCCTTAGGAGATGCTTTCGGCTTCTCCCTCCATACTTGTTCCGGCGCCAGTTTCTCGGAACGTGTTGGTGGTGCGGCTGGCTCGGTGGTAGACGGTGGAATTTTTGGTCTCCAGACCATTTGGGTCTTCGTCTTCTTGTTCTTTCCTCGAGGTCTGCTTGGTGGTTTAGAAGAGGCTTGCAGTTCCTTCTTCTTCGTAGGTGGCTTCTGAACTGAAGCTTCTGGCTTCTTCTTTATAACCTGCTTAATACCTGCAGCAACAACTGATCTAGAGACACTGGAAGAAGCATTAGTAACGGAGTTGACCGGAGTCAACCCCACAGTTTCAACAGCAAGGCAGTGAGATTCTTCATTCCTAGAGTCATGTTTCATGTCATCTTTAAGACGGAACGTTTTTGTTTCTTTACCAATCCTCAAAGTCAAAGAACCATTAGGAACGTTAATATTCATTCCAGTAGTAGCCATGAAAGGTCGACCTATGAGAATAGTAGCATCATCTGTACTAGTATCCATAATCACATAATCAGCTAAGAACGTGAACGGGCCACATTTGGTGACAACGTCTTTAATCTCTCCCTTAGGGGTTTTAAGCGATCTATCAGCAAAGACGAGTTGCACACTGGGCGGTTCAAGTTCCCCTAGGTTTAACTTTTCATATAGACTCACAGGCATAACATTAACAGATGCTCCTAGATCAACTAAGCAACGTTCAATCTCAACATCATTAATGACCAAAGGCAAAGTAAAAGAACCAGGATCAGATAACTTAGCTGGATATGGAGAGACAGGTTTCTTAATACGAATGTCGGGGTATCCTTCCTTGTTCCCCTTCATGCCAGTCTCGATCATTGCGTTTGGCAGCAGTGCTCTAGGAAAAGGAGGCTTCATGATGTATGGTGCAAGAGGAGGATCATCTTTAGGCGCTGGTTTCTGTTCCTCTTCTTCCTCTTCTTCCGGAGTTTCAGCGATCCTGCGTAAAACAGAAAAAGCATCAGCAATTAAGTTCGGAAGTTTTCGAGCAGTTACCATCTTAGCCTGTTCTTTTCTCGAGTTTGGCTCTGTCTGGCTTGGAAGCTGGCCAAATGGTCGACCAGATGCTAGCATGCTTGAGATGTTGTTCACGATTTGCTCAATCCGTTGTCCAGATGCTATTTGTTCTTGATTGAGAAGAGTTTGAGCCTTGAACTGACTGTCATGATCATCGAGTCTTGTGATGATCTGGCTGAGCTTCTTATCCAGGTCACTGACATTATTATCTCTTTGATGCTGCTGTCCTGGATAGGTATTGTTAAGATATTGATTCTGGCGATTGCCAGGAGCAGTTCCATAATTACCCGGATTGCGATGCGGCGGCTGGTAGATACCTGCCGGCGGATGGTTAGGCTTCTGATCCTGAGCTTGACCAGCCGGGCGGTTATTCTGGTTATGGTTATGATTGGTGCCAGTATTATAGGGAGGTCTGTCTTGATAGTTCCCTTGCTGTCTGAAGTTACGATAACCAGCATAACCATTCTGATTATTAACGAAGCCTTGTTGGATGAAATTTACCTCTTCGGCAGACCAGACTTCTGCCTTACCAAAATTCTGACAACGGCCTCCGTTATGTGCGCAAGCTCCACACCACTCGCAATCGGCAACATAGACAGAAGCTGCTGGTGGCTTGATTGGTGTGGTAGACTTCTTCAAATGCTTCTCTACCTCTGCCTTGATAGCTGCTTCGAAATCTAGCTTGCTCCTCGATCCTTCATATTGTCGCTCCTAGTTCCTTGACTTGGAGGCACAGTTTGCGAAGTGCAGAAGAGCAGCTTCAGGAGTGAGTGTAGTGCAATCCCCTTCAGCTAGAGAATTGACCCACTTGGCAGATTCTTCTCGAAGTCCTCGAGAGAAGATTTCAGCTAACTGCCTCTGCTCGAATCCATGATGAGGGCAGGTGTAGAGAAGTTCTTGGAATCGATTCCAAGTATCATATAAACTTTCTCCTTCTTTCTGGGAGAATCTGGCGATGCTATCCTTGATGGCGGTTGTTCTGGCCGGAGGGAAGTATTCTTCAACAAAGTCCTGAGCCAGAGTATCCCAGTTAGTGTAGTAGCCAGGTGGTTTGCCAGTAAGCCACCTCTTAGCAGCGCCTTTCAATGAGAACGGGAAAGCTCTCAGACAAAGAGTGTTTTTGTCGAGGTTTCCATTTTTAAAAGTATTGCAGAGATCAAGGAAGTCTGCAAGATGAGTGCACAGATTGTCTAGGGGCCTGCCTTCAAACTGTAAATCCCTAGAGATCATGGTCAAGAATGGAATCTTGATCTCATAGTCAGGATCTCCTTCAATGCGCAGAACGGCAATGGCAGATCGAACGCTAGTCGCACTCGGCTTGTTATAGTCTGCTAGACTCTTCTGTGCAGGTGGGGGTGGCGGCGGTTGATCGCCGTTTGGTGGTAATCTATCGGTCATGGTGGGAGATGGAGGAGGTGAAAGTGACTCGGTGTATGAAGCGGATGAAGAGTGCGGTGAAGACGGAGATGAGGAACTCTCCTTCGGTTCCTCGATCTTGATCGGAGTGATGAATGGATTGGATCTGCCTTCCTTCAGAATCTGTGATCGTAGAGGTGTAGCAGAACTGCCTGGATTCCCTGCAATCTTAGCCTGTTCGGTCTGAGAGCGAGTCCAAGGACGGTGAGGCATGCACCTGTAAACCTACAGATAACAAAGACAAACAAAACCAGTGTAAAATCGAAGTGGATGGAAAAATGAAAGATGGAAAATAGAAGAATAAATTGCCAGATCTTCTTTCAACAATCAAAAGAAGTCCCCGGCAACGGCGCCAATTTGATGGAACCGTCGTTGTGCTGAGCAGGTTCGATCAAATAACTATCAAGCTCAAGAGCTAGGATAGATCGTATTCCACGGGCCTTCAATTGATTGGCTACTTCAGAACTAACAAATTACTCAAGGAAAAAAACACGTTGTGCGTGGTGTGAGTTCCACGACTTCTAATTCTAAGGAATGCAGAAAAATTAAAACAAATTAAGCTAAAGCAGATTGAGAATTAGGGTTTGGAAACAAGAATGACAGACGAACTTAGACTTTGAATCCCCCTTCGTTCCCCAGAGCATTGACAATCAACAGATCAGCGGATTTCGATTCTTATTCAATCAATTACTAAGACACCACCATAACTCCTTACCCTTAGGTTTAAGACCGGCGAACGTTCGCTCTATCCGTTCTAACTACCAAGATTAACTAGCCGCCCGGGTACGGTCGTCTCTCGCAACGACTTAATTAATTGGTGTAATTACTAGTGATTAATGAGTTACTCTTGCAGTGGATTAACCCTAACCGGTTCCTACGAAAGGCACACTCCAATTATAAGGTTAATTGTTCAATTCGATGTTCTAAAGTAAGGCGAGCGTTCGCTTCTATCCTTAGCTTAACAAGAATCTAATCTAGGTGATCAATCCAGACAAGAAACATGCACAATGAAGAACGAATCAAACATGAAAAAGAATTGATTGAATTTCGAATCTAATCACCGCCGATCCGTGACCGCTTTAAAGCCCTGGGTCACTTAGGGTTCATCTAGTCTAAGCTCTAACGAGTTTAGCTACTCATGATCATTACAAAAGAGACAAAGACAAAGAAAGAGTTCATCATTCAGAGGAAGAACAAAAAAGAATCTGAAAAACCTAATTCAGACGACTCTGACAGACTCCGATCTTCGGTAAGTCGCACTCCTAGCTCCGGTTCTCCGAGATGGAAGGGATGGCGTCACGATCTCTATCCGGCTTTTTGAACTCCAACTCTTCGCTCCAGAACTTCAGAGAAATCTGATCTCCAAAAGTTGTGTTTTTTCGAATTATGAATTGTTGTGTGTTCAATCCCCTCTTCCTCGGGCCGCCGGATTAAGTATAAATACTTAACCCTAGTTGGGCCGGGCTGAGCTGATGGTTTCGCCAAAACCATAGGGACAGTTTCGGCGAAACTGGCTTGTGTAAATGGCCATGATTTCTCTGCCTTGCATTTTCGGTCCGAAGAGCTTAATGGTTTCGCCGAAATCAGTCTTCACTTGGCATCAGCTGATTTGCATTGTTGATTTCGCCGAAACTGTGAGGTCATTTTCGCCGAAGGTACAAGTGCATATGGGCAGATTTTTGGTTTGACTTGATTGGCTCCTTGGATCGATTCCGGTTTGATTCCTCGAGGTTCCTACGCCTTAGACACGTCCATGGCTACGCTATTTGACGGCAAAAACCTGTGATAACACAAAAACACTAGAAAACCATCAAATAGACCCGAAACGGGCCAAGGTAACACAAATGGCACGAGATAGGGCAATCGATTGAATATTCGTTATTCGACCCTAAAAACAGTGTCTTAAGCAAAGAAATGTCGCTTAAATGAGGCTGATAATCACGTCAAATCGAGTGTCATCAACGGAATACGAGCAGACTTTAGCCTACGGCGTGCTGGCGTTGGATGAAAAAATAAATGATGGTGTGATGACCTTCACCGTGTTCAAGCAGGATGTTAATGGGACGAGAACTGATGAAAGATTCGTGACATGCACAAGAGATTGTTCAAACATAGTGTGTGGGTGCCACATGTTTGAAATGGAGGGCTTAATGTGCAGACATATAATACGATTCAGGGAGGTACTGGGTAGTAACGGGAATCATTTGCTGCTACATATACCTAAACCATTAATCCTACAAAGGTACACGCGAAATTGATTCATGTGGCTTACTTTTCTTCTTCTTTCGGATTATGTTTTCACAAATTTCGTCATATATTCTCTCCTTTTTAGTTATACATTGTATAATATTTCGTATAGGTATTGTCGAACAGCAAAGGATGGGCTGCTCATTGCAGACACAATCCCAGAGGTTTCCCACCCAGATGTTGCCCAAATGTCACAGTTAATTACTGTGATGGCTAAGCTTAAGTCTACGGTACTTTCCGTTTATGTAATGATCAATTACGAATTTGGTACTTTATACATACGTAATACTTAACATGTCTTCATATACTTCTATTCAGGTTAATGGAGATACAGCCAAGACTGCTACAGCTATACAGTACATAATTGATCTGGAGAAAAGGATCAACACTGTAATCAACCTAAACGAGCATCAAAGGGAGGTGCTCTGCCAAGCGCCGAAAAAATTGAAGAAACGAACAGAGACTTTCAAACCGAAGAAAATGCCTATATCTCAAAGGGACCGGAATGCATTCTTGCACTCAGTTCGAAAGGACAAAAATGTAATCTTTCGGAACCACGAAATGGGTGGGACTGACCTCCGTCTTTAACAAACAATGTAAAAACAATTAAACGTAATACTTTAGTATGTGTATGAAATATTACATCCTAGTACACGTATCTGTAAATCTAATATTTCGTAATATTTACTTTTCAACCGCCACCACCCAAAAAAGAATTAATTTCGTAATACTTTCTTATGTTTATGAAATATTACATCCTAGTACACGTATCTGAAAATCTAATATTTCGTAATATTTACTTTTCAACCGCTACCACCCAAAAAGCATTAAATTATAAATTTACCAAAAGCTTACTATAAATAATACTTTCTCACTCATCGTTTCCAGAACCAGGCATCGAAATTCACCCAGATCTGAAAAAAACATGCTGCCACTAATCCCCCACTGTAAATGCATCCCCCATTCGTTTATACTTTCACGAACACAGGCCCGACAACTAGTCAGGTATTCGTCGGGACCTATTATGCAAGAGTTGCGAACTCTAGAGCTCCTGGATGAAGTTTCAAGTCTTCAATCAAGGGTGGAATTCCTAGAGGGCCAACTTAGAAACATGAGGTTGAACTAGATCTTGACATAAGGGGTTGTTTCTTATGTTTCTTGGCTAAGTGTAACGAATACATTTCCTAAGTAGTACGTATTATCTTATAGTGTATATATTATTAAGTTGGTAAGTGTTACGATTGTGCACGTAATGAATTACGTTAGATCTTATTTGTGATACCTTCAACACGTAATTAATGCAGGTCAAACTGGTTGGGTAACTGCACAATTTGCCAACAACCAGCATTAATAAATCAATCTCTCTTGGTAACCCCAACGACCCCAACACAACACATATTAAATCAATCTCTCTTGGGTCCATATCCTCTTCTCTCTGTCCCAAAATCCCAAAACAAAAAATGCCAAGCTTCATCCCATATTGTAGCTGCAATCTCCCCTGTTACATTTATGAAGTTAACCGTCCGATGATTACTTCTCCGTATCGCTTCTATCTGGGATGCCAGAAACCGGCAGCTGAAAGATGCAGCATGTTCATGTGGTGCGTGCAGACATCTAACAACGATTCTGATGAAGCTGAACCTCAGATCAATGTGACCCCAACCTCGTCCACAAGGCGGACGGAACAACAGGTAAAAAAACATTAAAGTTTTATTGTAAGTTCTTTTGGGTAATTATATAGGGATGAATCCTCCATATTTATTATTCCTCTTCCTACATGCAATAGCAACATCTGACCTTGTTGATATAGCCATAGAACGGAGTTCAACGGTTAGAAGAGAGATCAATGCTTGGCTCGAGGGGAGAATTAATGGTGACTCAGGTTAGCAAAAAAAAGGATGATGTAAGAGATATTCTGCTATGAACATGGTGGTTATGTGTTACGAATTAAATGCAAAATAATTACGAATTTCATTATATGTATTACTAAATCCAAAATTTAGTACAACGAAATTAATTTGTATGTACTACTAAATCCAAAAGTAAGCATTACTCTTCACTCTGATGCGTAACTCATATGTTACGTATCACCGTGAAGGGTATTACGCTTAGATTCCTTCCCACATCCCTATCCCCCCTAATCTTCCTAGCTTCCTCATATGCCTTCTTCAGCACTTGATCACCAATAACGTTGTAAGGCGAAATTAACAAAAGTAGGCAAACTTCCTGCCTCCTCCTCTCAATCACCACTGGATCTGACCAACTTAAGATCTCAGACGTAACTGCTCCTTCCCATATCTCCAACAAGTTCAACGCAAAAATGCCACATGAAGTGCTATCTGGCTGTCTTATACTGCGATGGTTAACCCATTTATTGACATCGATTGGCTCTGGTGGAGGATTCGAACGGAACATGGGAATTAGATTGTTGGCCAACTCCATGATGTCCGCATGTATATCTCTGGGACTTCTGCACGGTCTAGACTATCCAGATAGTCACCACACCGCTTCTTCAGATTAACACAGAACACAACAAAGTACTTTTCGTGACACATCGGGAAGAACCACTGCAAGAAAGTGTCACTAAATTGTGCAGTTACGTTAACGTATACCATAAAATAGTTACAAATGTTAAAAAATACTATACGAAAATAAAGGTATTTAATAATTAGTATTACTTACGTAGTCAACCTTTTCCCAGTCCATATCGGTGGTCCAATCCTTCCCTTGAATGTATTTTAGGGCTTCAGTGAGGTTAAATGCCTTATTGCTGCACATTGACTATGGGACAAAGACACACCAATATTAGTTCAAGTTATATATTACGAGTTATTTAACTGAACAACATAAATAACAGAACACTTACAACGCATTCCATCCCGAAAATGAACCTATCACAGAACCTGGTTTGCTTGAATAAAATATTTGTGCACTGTTCATACGTGTCAATAAAAAAATTTGACAGCATGGAGCCGGGTCTGCATGTCATGAACTCTTCCCTGCTCAACCTTCCAATTTCATGTTGGCTATAGAAAAGAACTTCTTCCCTGAATGACGATATACATGCAAACCCAATTAATACGCACAAAAAGAAAAGTATTACGAATTCATTATTAATAAAAAAATAAAAGAAAGTGATTAGTGATAACTCACTGGTCGAAATCATCATTCCACATGTACATTGTGAGCGCCTGGCACCTCTCAGTGTCTGCCCATACATCAGTGTTGTATGCGTCAATTTTATCCACAATCGCGACCATTTCCTGCGTGACAGGTCCGGGGGAATACTTTATCAGTTGTTGGTCCTGCGTTCACGAAAGTATAACGAATGTTAGAGAAATCGATTACGAAAGAAAATAACATATGTTACGAGACTAAGTACCTCTGGCGTTTGTTCAAAACCTTCATTAACAGCCGCTGAGTTCTTAAACCTTATTTTAGTGTATTTCTGCGCTTCGTAGGGAGACTTGACATACTTGGACTTCGCCTTGGTCCTTTTTGATGCTGACCTAAGCTTCTTGCTCTTGTTCACCTGTGAACAAAATATTAAAAATTACAACTCTTAATATTAAACAAATATTTAACAATGAAAAAACATTAATGGGTGTTAAATTTACATAGCATTCGAAGTTGTATCAGTTAACACCCCCATGTGGAGCGGACCCACATTTGTCCAACACATACGAAACACCCCCCACAAAGTATACGAAGGCGGTAAAATATGTATAACTAAATCAATTAACACATATAACGAAAGTGTGCATAAACCTATACGAGATTTTTGTTCTCAACTATACCCCGAAATCTACCTTGTCCGGCTTCTTCAGTTTGTCATTTAGGAGAACAGAAATTGGCAGTTCATTTTGTTGCTGAGAAGAGCTCTCTTGTTCCTCATCAGCTGTCCCTTCGACCATAGACTTGCCAATATCTACTGCAAGGTTGAAATCAAAAATTTCACCTTGGACATCTCCCTCCTTATCTCCACCTTTGCCCTGGTTTATCAAATTCTCCTGCCCCTTGGCGACTTCATCCTCCTTCTGAACCACCTTCTCCTTCTCGATTAGGTTTTGACGTCCTGAAGTGTCGCCTCCTTCCTTGGCAGTATCCTCCTTCCTTGCCACCTCCTGCATTGGCAACTCCTTCCTTGGTACCTCCTTCCTTGGCACCTCCTGCCTTGGCACCTCCTTCATTGGCACCTCCTGCCTTGGGGGCTTCTCAGGCATCTCCTGTCTAATTGGCACAACATTCCTTGGTGACTTCTGCTTTTGCAGCGGCTGCTCCGAACCAACTGACCACCTTTGGTCAACCTCTTCCTCTTCTGCCCAGACTTATGGGGTGAAGATACCTTGGCGGGCCTCCCCTTGGTAATAGCTGCATCGGGTACCTTCTTCTTCTTCTTCTTACTAGACTCCATCTTGGTCAAAGCATGGTTAATGTCTGCATCTGTGTAGCTTGCCAAAGCGAGATCCTCGGATATCATTCGACGATCAACAGATAAGCTGCGCTCTGGATCACCTGCGATGCGATCATCACATTGCTGCTTCATATCCAACAGAGTGGCAAGTGCACCCCTGTGGAAATGGATGTAGGTATTCAACCATTCCCTCCTCTCCTCGACCTGTATTACAGAAAGTATAACGAGAAAGTTGAGAAAGTATTACAAAGGAAAAGAAAGTATTACAAAAGATAAGAAAATAATACTAAAAATGTCTTCTTGTGTTACGAGCACATGTTTAACTCAGAAATTCGTAACACTGAGATAAACATTTGTGAGTAATAAATGCATTACAAATGAACTAACCTCGTTCAGGGACATGTGATCGATGTCGAGTCTGGTGAATGGCATGGCTGATGGGTAGATATCCTCCGGATTGAGCCGGGACTTAGACCCTGACTCCGGTTTCTTGTTCTTCTCACCTCTTTCCGTCTTCTCTTTCTGTAACAACAACAACTGACGTTTGGGGGTCAATGGCCTCCCGGTGCATTTACATTGACAGGGCTGTCGTCCTGGGTCAAGTACTACCTAATGTCAGCATTGACGACTCGGGAACCCGTGGCCGTAGCTTCTTCTTCCTCTGGCTGCCATTGAATAATGGTGCCTGTGCTCAGACCCCCGTTTTCCTCCAACCTTGAAGTATGGGTATTGACAGCCTTCTGGGTCCAGTTAATGACCGTAGGTCTGATTCTCGGGACTGAGTCACCGTCTAGTCCCACCATATCAAGATAGAACGACTGTTTTTACAATCAAACAATGAACAAACAACATTAGAAACAAACTAATACTAAATAACCTCAACCGTAATATTTTCATCCATTATAAGTGACACTTATTTAATGCTAACCATCAGGAGACACATATCTGCCTCGATGTATCCTTTGTCCGTCAGTCCTACTTGACGGTATACCTCCAACAAGAACGCACACCAGTTGTACTCTTCGAACCTATGTGCTCTTCGACCGTAAATAACACCCAAATATTGATGCGAGACTTTCTGGGTGGATTTGGGGTGGAACATATTTCCCAGCAACACTAGACAAAACAACGAGAACCATTTCTCGTCGTCGGTTTTGATCGACAACTGATGTTCGAGCTCACCCAACTGACCGGAAGTCGCTTTGCCCCTCTGAATCCCTAGATGCCGGGACCAGACTTTCACCTCTTCCGTAGTGTAGTTCAACTGGTCAAGAACAGATGCATGGCCCCTTGGTAAGTCATATATCCTTTGAATATGATCCTCGGTCAGGGTGATCTGAGCACCAGGCCGCACAGTTAGAATTAGATTGGTAAAATCGAAGTGATTAATCAGCCATTTCAGTTGATGAGACTTGAAATTTGTCACGTTGAGGTGTTCTACAAACCCTAACCCCCTTGCCTCCAACATTTTTTTCCGGGCGGGGTACCAGCATTCCACCATTGGCGCATCCTCGCCGGACTGCACCGACTTTGTGTCCGCCTGGGAGGCGCTTGTTGCTGCAGATCATTTTGCTCACCTAGCTCTTCCATTTCAAGTGTTACGAATATACTACCCTGGTGTTACGAGAATCACCGTTTCCTATTAAAAGTGTTACGAAGCTTTTTGACTACTATGATATCGCTTTGTTTCTGTAACGGTAAGCTAGAGAGAGGTACACTTTAAACGAGAGTAAAAGCTGCGTGCAGAGAATGAATTTCGATCTACGTTACCTCTCTTCTGATAATCCGTAAAAGTTTTATATATAAGTTGAAAAGTAACAATTGAAACGACGTAGACGCGACGGCTGCACAAATGCCCATGTCTGCAAACGCTACAGTTACCCCATTTCCCGCTCATTAATTTCATTAAGTGTGAATACCCCATTCTACCCCTTAAAAGCGTGACCCCACTATAATTAAATCCTGATCGTCTATATGTGGGCCATATCCAACCAACGGCCCGGATGTCATTCAGCACGGATTTAGCACCCAGCCAGTTCGGCACCTGACGAATTTCCGGAAAAGTTAGCTGAACGTCTGAACCACCGATTCAACAAATCACCACAACCACCACAAACAGATACGCCACAGCTTCCCATCTTCTCTCAACTGATCGAGGAATCCGAAAGAATAATTTTTTTTCCCTTCTTACTTTCTTTCCTCTTCCTAAAATGGAATCCCTACCAGCTGAACTCTGCCTCAAGATCTTCTGCTACTTGGATCACCCCACTCTCGCTTCCGCCCAACAAGGTCTCTCTCTCTTCTCTCAATTCCCCATTTGTTTCCCTTCTCAATTTGGGATTCATTAACTGTCCAATTGTCTCTGAAAGTCTTCTTCTTTCATGGGATGTCAGCGTGTGTGTCTGGATTATTCTTAGAATGATCGTTGTCTTTAATGAAAATTGAGTGATGGGAAATCCAATATTTGTTGCAGTGTGCAAGAAATGGAAGGCAATTGGATCGGAGGACACGCTATGGTCAAATCTCTTCAATCAGAGATGGGGAACGGATCGTGCAGAATTTTACTCCCCGCTTGATTCCAGACCATGGAAGGATGTCTATGCTGTCCAAGATCGCTGCGATCGAGTTGGACTGTGAGTTTTCCTCACACCCTTTTGAGATTAGCTTTCATTCCTCACAATTCATTTCAGGGGTCGTTTGTTAAAGGTAATGGGGAATAGGGGAATAGGGAAATTGGCAATTCAATGAAAGCCTTGTTTCCACCATATATAAACACACTGCAACTGAACTGAATAATGAAATGAAAGATTGTTTGTAAGGGAACCAGCAAATCCCACATGTCTGTAAGAGATTTGAAATCATGGGTTTGGATGGAAATGGGCCAATTACGGATTTCAATTCCGAAAAAATTCGGTGAGTTATTTGTCGCTAGAAAATAATGAATGTACCTATACAGCCGGAATTGTTTAATTCCAGTTCTCAAATCCATGGTGGAAAACAAGGCCTAAGGCATTTACATACATACAGCAAACATAGTATGTGGTTGGACCTTTCATGTGGAATTGATGTGAATGTTCCAATGATTTCTACGTATGCAACTCTTCCAGATAAGCTTGCATATTGATTGTGTGAAATTTGGCGCTGCTCTGATATTTGCAGGGGGCTGAAGATAATCAGAGAAGGAGGAGACTATTATCTGGTTCACCAAGGAGAAATCCAACGCTATCTGGGTTCTCCCAGAAACAGAAAAGGCCAAGGGACAAAGGAAAAGGAGGCTGCTTCTTCCTACCAAGAAGAAGATGATGCAGAATCCTGCATTGGCAATGGTGGAAATGGGATCCTGGACAAGATACTTTTCTTCATAGGAGACCTTGAAGTAGCATCTGCAGATGCCAAACGTGGTCGCCTCGCATAAATCCAGTAAGTTTGTAGAAACATAACACACATTTCGTTGTGCAGTATCTATCACAGTTTGTGTTGATAACAGGAAGCAGCAGCTAATTGAATTCCAACTGTATTGTATAATTGGTGTAGTGTAATTATGTTAAAATGGAAGCATGTAAGATGTCAAATTATTTCCTTCATCTGCTTGATGAATAACTGACCCGAAATCTTTTGTAAATTGGTTAGTGCTGTTGTAATCTATGTACAAATGAAGCTCAATGATTCTCTGCAATTGAATAGCAGACTGTTGTAGTGTATCATGTATGGAGAATGTCATGGTTTTACTTTTGCTATTAAAAACTATGGTTCAAAGTTGGCTATGATGTTCATAAGTTTGGAAGGAGCATACAGAATCCAATCCTGGGTAATTAGCCTTAGGAGTCCCATTCGTTTGAGAGTTGTACAAAATCGTTCCATTTGTATGAAAAAAAACTATTCAATCTCTTATGTTTAAGAATCATACAAAATTATCTTATCACCCACTTTTTCGATCGAATCGCCTTGTTAGCATGTTGAGACAACAAAAAAAAAATTATATGTGAAAGGTCCAACTCAGCTCTACTAACTTAATCGGTTATGTATTCAACGTATCCAAGCCAACCCAAATCCCCAAAAACCATACTAAAATGAAATTTAGCTGATATTCGTAGAAAACATTTGGAACATGTACGAAAATTGATTCTCCCAAGTCCTAACAACACTTGTGAAGATGTAGTATTTAACTTTCATTCCCTACAAATTTATGAGCTATAAGCCTATAACCATTATCTTCAGCTTCACCAAAATTACAGAACCATGAACAAGTAAATCAATCATTTCTGTTTTTTTTTTCTTCTATACATTTCATGTGTGTATGAAATTTCAATTCTTCTTATGCCTACAAAATTCCCAAACAAAATAAAAAATTAACTCAAGATTTGGTGTGTCCGACTCGATCTTTCCTTCCTTCTCAAGTGGGCCGGACCCAGGCCCACCCATTTCCAAAGAAGCAACCGATACAGAATTCTCCTCCTTCCTCCGGCTCCCCATTTTCAACAGTCCGTACAATTTCCTGAACTCCCTCACCGTGTGAACGCTCTCCCTGCAAAACACTCCTCCGCCTTCTTCCCCTGCCACCGCCGCCGTCCCTGTCGCCGTGGACGATCTGCTGCTATCTCTCAATAGTTTAATCACACTGTTCTCGTTACTGTTTGCTCCTCTGCTGCCGGAAGCCTGGAGAGCCGTAATCACCGACTTCAGCGCTCTGCTCGGGGAGCCTCTGTTCGATATCATGATTTCCCCTATTTCCGCCGGGCTCAAGCTCGCTCCACCGCTCTGTATAATCTCCTCCACCTGAGGGAAAAGCTTGTGCTCTTTCACCCCGAGGTAATTGCTGGCTAGGCTCTTGAACGCCGGGAAATCGCAAAGGGGGAAATGGACGTGGACGTCGATTCTCCCCGGCCGAAGAACCGCAGGGTCAATTCCTTCCTTGGAGCTCATCGTGAAGACCATCACCCTCTCCTCACCGCAGCATGACATGATTCCGTCCATGAAATTCAGCACTCCGGTAAGGCTCGTCACATCCTTCGAATTCGACGGCCAGTTGTTGTTATTGTTACTCTTCTTTTCCGCCAGGTAACGGTCCAGATCCTCGATTACGATCACGGATCTGCTCGTCGTCTGGAGGAGAAGCGTTTTCAGATCCGAATCGTTGCGCACCTTGGAGACGTCGATGTCGTAGAGATCAAACCCTAGGAATCTTGCCATAGCGGCGACGAAGCTCGATTTCCCGTCCCTGATGCACCGTACAGGAGATAGCTCCGCTTCCATACACGGCCGAGCCGATGATAATACTGCTTCGATTTCAAAAACGATTCCAGGTCAGATCTCACCTTACTCTTCAGATCCGCTTCCATAACCACCGTCTCCATAGTCGCCGGATGCGTAAACGGAACCGACCTCCACCTACCGCTAAACTCGTCAGGCACGTCATTATTCATAAACAATTTAATCTCCTTGACAACATCGTCGGAAACAGAAAGGATGTGCTGCAAATAAGGCCGGAGGATACGGCGCTTATCCTTCTTACGGAGGCGGAGGACGAAGGTCCGACCAGATTCGTCACCATGGGAGGGGTAATTGGACCAGGAGAGGTTGGCGCCGAGGAAGCGGTCACGGAGGAGGTGGCGAGGATCAAGGGAGAGGATGATGTCATGGGAGGGATTAGGGCCGGAGAGGAGGTTGGTGAAGTCGGCGGCGGAGTCGTCGTGGAGGGAAGAGAGGTAGGAAGAGACTTTGGTGTAAAGAGGATTAGGGAGGTTGGTGTTTGCGTTGAATTGTGGGACTCTGTAAGTCTGGTGAAGGTGGAGGCGGTCGTGGATTGCTGTCCAGGATTTGACGATGATTTGGAGGAAGGAAGTGGCGGTGAGGAGGCGGAAGAGGAAGAATGTTGATGCGAGGATTGCAGCGACGGCGAGGAGAAGGTGCATGGCGTGGCGGCCGTCGAGTCGGAAATTTGGTGGGGGGAAATGAAAGAAAGTCAGATGATTGTGAGGGATTAAATGGAGGAGATTATATATATATATAATTATGAATTAGTGGGAGTAATTAGGAGGGGACGGAGGAGTCAATAACGTCGTGCAAATATTTGTTTATTATTATGGATTGATGCAGTGGGCAACGACGAGGTCAATGTCACGAGCTCATACAAAAAATTGTCAATGTTTTATTTGGTTACGGTTGGTACAGAGACCAGAGTTGTGCTTCGAGAATGATGACCCTACTGATTCTAATCCAGAATTAGAATATTTGTTTTCTAGATTAACTTATAATCCATGCGTACCATGTGCAATCAATCACCCTTGATTTTATTTGGATCGATCGAGTATCGAATGATACTGAGTAAATAGTGATTAATTTGACTCGACTCCCGTTGTATAGTCAGTTTGATACGCCGTGAGGAGGATGGGGTCCATCATCACTCTTGTTGTTAACAGGATACACGAGCTTTTGCAGAGAGTGTGGGAAGTCGAGATTACTCATATCTATAGAGAGGGCAATCATGCTAGCATTGGGCACGAAATGCCACTTAGAGTGTATAATTTTTATATTTCTGATCCTTTGTTGGCCTATTGATCTCATTATGATATACTTGGTATTTCTAAGTCTCGCTTGATTATGAATGAAGGTTAGGTGCGTTGCACCTAAGGTCTTTTTAAAAAAAAAAGTAATTTCAAAGGAGTGTTGGGGTGTAAACACTAAACACTCTCGCTCAAACTTTAGTTATGTGAGTGCTCACAAATCAACATATACATGTGTTTGATGGTATCATTTATTTGAATTATCGTCTTAATTCTTCTCAGTTCGGCTTAAGTGAAAAAAAGTGAATTAACACTCTAAGAGCAATGAAGGTCCCTGATCAGTATGTGAGTTGGATAGAGGCTTGCTTTAAGTCTACAATGATGTCTATCAATGTTAATGGTGCCCTTAAAGGTTATTTTCCAGCTAAGAAGGGGTTAAGGCAGGGTGATCCGATTTCACCCTACTTGTTCGTGGTTTCCATGGAGGTGTTAAACTGTATGTTTGATGAAGCTATAAAGGTGAAGAAATTCCAAGTGCATCCTCAGTGTAAGGCTGTCCAGGTATCACATCTGAGTTTTGTTGACAATCTATTGATATTCACTAAAGCTAATGTTAAGGCAGTTCAGGAAGTTACAACTATTCTTCGGGCTTTCCATGCTTGTTCGGGATTGCAGTATAATCCTGAAAAGAGTTCAATATATGTGGCAGGAATACAGGGAGAAGAAGAGAAGAGAGTGGTGGATGCAGCTAGCTTCAGTCAGGAAAGTCTCCCTTTCAAGTATCTAGGGATGCCTCTTACCACAGGTAAATTAAGAAGGTGTGATTGCAAGAACTTAGTGGATAGAATAACTAGAAAGGTGACAGATTGGAAAGCTAGGAAGCTCTCTTATGCAGGAAAGCTTCAACTAATTGAGACAGTTATTGGAGGAACTCTTAACTATTGGATGTCTAACTTTTTGATCCTGACCTCAATTATTAAAGATGTTTGTGTAGTAGCTTTCTTTGGGGATTTGAAGTGGGTCAAGGAAGAGCTAAGGTAGCTTGGAATGTGGTGGCTAAGCCTAGAAGTGAAGGAGGCTTGGGGATAAAGGATTTTCGTTCTTGGAATACTGCAAATGTGGTTAGGCATATATGGGAAATCCTCTCTTTATCAGGTTCGTTATGGATAACATGGTTAAGGGCTTATAGGCTGAAAGGTGTGAGTTTATGGAATGTGCAGTCTCGTTGTGGTTCATGGCATTGGAATAAGCTTTTAAAGGTGCGTGACTCAGTTAAGACTTATATAAGTACAGATGCAGAAGGGGACTTGACCTGGAAAGGCAGAGCTATGCCGAAGTTCAAGCTGTTTGTAGTCTGGGAAGACATACGAGTTAAGGACCAGATGGTGGATTGGTATGATCTTGTGTGGACGGGTTACAGGATTCCGAGGAGGTCTATTACAACATGGCTTATTCTGAATGGGAAGCTGGCTACTAAAGACGCTATTAAACGTTGGAATCCGGGCATTGACACTAAGTGTCTGCTCTGTGTGGGAAACGAGGAATCAAGGGATCATATCATTGTAGATTGTGTGTATATTCAATCTGTTTGGCAGATCTTTATTCCGGAGCTAGTTGGCAGGAGCTGGGATGGAATGTTAGCCGTTGCTAAGGGCTGGAATTTGAACACAGTACTATGTAAGCTCAAAAGATTGATTTGGAGAGTTGCTCTAAGCATGGTGATGCGAACCGCCTCCTCTAGGAAGGGATCGACTCAACACCCAAAACTATATTATCAGCCCCAGGAGAACCTAACCTTTGAAACGGCGGAGAACCCTTGAAATCCACTAAGTATTGACTTAGGAACCCCAAGGTATTCGGTCGAGTTGGTGCCACAAACAAAGGATGATTGCCTTTGATGATAAACCAAAACCTTAAGCTAAGCAACAACGAGCAAAGACTTGAAGGAAAAAAGAACAATGTTCTGAAAATTTCATTAAGGGGTAAACTGTCTTACAATGATGGCCGAGGCCTCTATTTATAGCTCAAGGGTGGCCTAGGCCGGTTCCAACTCTAAAAAGGAAAAACTAAAATAATCCTAAAAGATAGGCTGAGGAAACTATTAAAATAAATAAAGTTGTCCGAAATATAAAACTCCTAAACCGGCAAAATCGAGCAAAACCCTAATCTGGGCGGATTAGGGCAAATCCGGCTTTCCTTGTCCGGGTGGGATTAGGAAAAGGCTCCGGGCGCTTCAGCAGGCAATCCGGGCGCGGGCAGGAGTCCTTCCGCTGCTAGAAAAAGGGCTTTGAATGCACGCGGTGGCATTTTCGTAATTTCTGCGGGCTCCGAGTGACCGGGTGGTCGGGTGGCGTCCTTCGGTGTTGTTGACCGGCTCGGCATCATTCGCTCCGGACCCAGTGCTAGGGTTTTGGTGATGCCGGGCTGTTCTGGCCTTCTGTTTGTATTTCCTCGAACAAGTGAGGTTCTCTCCAGGTCTTTTGGCCGCCTGAATCTTTTGGCATCAACTTGTCCGCCAGATTCTGAGTGCTGAGCAGGGTTGTCCGAGGCAGGTGCTGGTTGTCCGTATCCGCCGGGGCCGGGTCAGTGTCCTTAGGGAGCCATCCTGTCTTGGCCACGTATTCTTGAATCCTTTTGACTTCTGTACTCCAGAAATCCCTCCAGATGGCCTTTGGGGTGTGTTTGACCTGTGGGATCATGGAGGTGAAGTTAGGAAAAGGTTGAGACTTTGTTCTCAGTCTAGGGTTTATGTTCTCGGCCAGCAACATGGCCTGGAACATCCTTCCATCTCGGGGTGCCTTCCTTCCTGTTGGGGCAGGCCTTAGCTTGTACTTTAGTTCATTTCTGGGTTTGAGAGCTCGTAAGTGGCCAGCCCTCAGTCCTTGGCGCTTTTTGTATGGCCCTAGGGCTTTGCCTCCTACGGGGGACCCTGGTGGCGTGCACGGGTACTGGTGTTTGCTGGGGTAGCTAGGCCGGGTCATATCATCCCCCTCTTCTTGACTGGGATTTGTCCCCAAATCCATCTCGGAGTCTTTTCTAGAACCTATCACTCTTTTCCAAACTTCAGCAATCTTGCTGGCGGTGGTTGGTGACGAGTCATCATCATCGGTGGTCCTTGGGGTTTCATTTGAATCGGTAATGGACCAGGGCTGGGATTCTTCAGTATCTCCTTCCTCAGTCTCCATTTCTTCCTCTTCTGAAATTCCATTAACAACAATGTTAAGGCTCGGGGATCCACTGGGCGAGGGTTCCTCACTCATATCTTCATCCGAGTCAGCATCTGGATCTTCTTTGCTCGGGGCAACCTTTAAAATTCGTCGGGAGATGATCTCCCAATGAATCTCGGGACGGGTGGTCGTCGGGTTCTTGTCCGTCGGGGTCGCCGGGTGGCCGTCGGGGCCGGCGCTCTGCTTCAGGATGTCGTCGAGACCTTTTTCTGCCTTCAAACCAAAATTGGCCGAGGGAATGTCCAAAAAGCCCGGGGGTAGGCCGATTGACATCGTTCAGCTCGGACAGAATGTTTGGGGCAGACGTGATGCTGGGCCGGGGCAGGGCCGGTGCTGGTCTGGGGCAGGCCTGCTCGGCATCAGCCGGCGTGACCGGGGTGTTCACTCGGCTGTTGAAGGCTCAAAATTTTTCCAAGCCTTCCACATTGACTTCTTCTCCATCACTGGACTCTGCCTCAATTTCTTCAATGATTGGCTCCTCTTCATCATCCGTGACAACCTCTCCTTCTCTAAGTACCATGGTTCGGGTGTTAGGGCAGTCCCTTGCCATGTGACCCCTACCTTGACACTTGAAACACACAATGGCACTATGCCGAGCATTAGTAGTAGGGATTTTTGAACCAGGATTAGGTGTTACCCGTGATGTGGCCCCTTGATTAGGGTTTGGCCTCGATCCAGGATTCCGGCTAGGGTTTGTCCTCCAAGGGGTGTCCCTGCACTCCTGTCTCCTCTCACAGGAGCACTGATCGGTGGCGGGGTAGTAGCCCTCCTTCCAAGTCCATTCTTCAATTCCTTCTCAACCCTAATAGCCGTGGTTACCAAGTCATCATAATCAACAAAGTTTAGGATGTTGACTTGATGTAGGATCTCTCTTCGTAGGCCTCCAGTGAACCTTGCTATTTTGGCATCCACATCTTCACTCAGGTCAAGTCTTGTGACCAAGATCTCCATCTCCTAACTGTATTCTTCAACTGACATGTTCCCTTGCTTCAAAAGTTGAAGCTTGGCGTGCAAGTCTCTATTGTAGCTGCTCGGTACAAATTTTCTTCTCATCTTTCTCTTAAGACTCCT
The DNA here is from genome assembly GCA_034768395.1 of Linum lewisii. NCBI lineage: Eukaryota > Viridiplantae > Streptophyta > Magnoliopsida > Malpighiales > Linaceae > Linum > Linum lewisii. The sequence continues at coordinate 72,530,206 of CM068297.1, read as the reverse complement.
CCAACTAGGGATGGGGTCCTCTTCTTCTCTCCTGATCTGATTTCTGAGCTGAGCCCACCATAAAGCAGCAAAGTCAGTGAACTCGAGAGTGGTTAGGGTTACCTTTTTCCTCTCGGAATAGTTATGGCACTCAAAGAAATCTTCCATGCTCCTCTCCCAATCAATGTACTCGTCGGGGTTTGCTTTGCCAGCAAACTTGGGTACATTGAGCTTCAGACTGCTCACATCATCATCTATCTCCTGTTCATTCCTCCTTGGCCGCCGGGGGCCATCTCCATTCGGGGCTCCCAACTGCTCGGCGATTTGGGTGAGGGTCTGAGTTACGGCAGTCAGTTGTGCCTCCACGGCAGTAAGCCTCTCATCTGCCATGATTAGTATTCGAACAAAGGACCTCACAAAATCACTCTAAAGAACCTCACACACTCTTTTTCTTACCGCTCGTGTATGAAAATTTAAAGTCACTCAAATTAGGGTTTTCTTTGAAAATTTCCAAGACAAAGACAATTCCAATTCAAGTAGTTGCAAGTTTCTTCGAAGCTATGAAGTCTAAGTCTACCAATGACACAAACAAGACTTTATACCTAGGGTTTCAGATTTCTAGGGCAAGAATCTTGATGCTAGGTCGTGGGATGACAAAAACAAACAAGCTTGGGTGTTCTAACTAAGTAAGCTACTAGCTAAACTTATGAAAACCCCCTCTTCTTGAACTTAACCTACTACCTTGATTGTGAACGTGGCCTTGCTTCTTGCTAGGTCAAATTTTCTGTTTTTGAAGACCTTGATTCTTTTCTTTTCTTTTTCTTAGACTCTTTTTGTATTTTTCTTTGGTCGGCCACAGATTTTTCTCACAAATAATTAAAAGAAAGGTGGAAGATTAGAACAAACACAATGAAGTTATTTTTAGGGTTTTTTCTGAAACTGAAAACAACGAAAACTTAAAGATATGAATTCAAGCAAAGAACCTGAAAACTGGATAGATGTGGTCCAAGAGTTGAACCGTGCTCTAATACCAGCTGATGCGAACTGCCTCCTCTAGGAAGGGATCGACTCAACACCCAAAACTATATTATCAGCCCCACGAGAACCTAACCTTTGAAACCGCGGAGAACCCTTGAAATCCACTAAGTATTGACTTAGGAACCCCAAGGTATTCGGTCGAGTTGGTGCCACAAACAAATGATGATTGCCTTTGATGATAAACCAAAACCTTAAGCTAAGCAACAACGAGCAAAGACTTGAAGGAAAAAAGAACAATGTTCTGAAAATTTCATTAAGGGGTAAACTGTCTTACAATGATGGTCGATGCCTCTATTTATAGCTCAAGGGTGGCCTAGGCCGGTTCCAACTCTAAAAATGAAAAAACTAAAATAATCCTAAAAGATAGGCCGAGGAAACTATTAAAATAAATAAAGTTGTCCGAAATATAAAACTCCTAAACCGGCAAAATCGAGCAAAACCCTAATCTGGGCGGATTAGGGCAAATCCGGCTTTCCTTGTCCGGGTGGGATTAGGAAAAGGCTCCGGGCGCTTCGGCGGGCAATCCGGGCGTGGGCAGGAGTCCTTCCGCGGCTAGGAAAAGGGCTTTGAATGCACGCGGTGGCATTTCCGTAATTTCTGCGGGCTCCGGGTAACCGGGTGGTCGGGTGGGCGTCCTTCGGTGCTGTTGACCGGCTCGGCATCATTCGCTCCGGACCTAGTGCTAGGGTTTCTGTGATGTCGGGCTGTTCTGGCCTTCTGTTTGGCATTTCCTCGGACAAGTGAGGTTCTCTCCAGGTCTTTTGGCCTCCTGAATCTTCTGGCATCAACTTGTCCGCCAGATTCTGAGTGCTGAGCAGGGTTGTCCGAGGCAGGTGCTGGTTGTCCGTATCCGTCGGGGCCGGGTCAGTGTCCTTAGGGAGCCATCCTGTCTTGGCCACGTATTCTTGAATCCTTTTGACTTCTGTACTCCAGAAATCCCTCCAGATGGCCTTTGGGGTGTGTTTGACCTGTGGGATCATGGAGGTGAAGTTAGGAAAAGGTTGAGACTCTGTTCTCGGTCTAGGGCTTATGTTCTCGGCCAGCAACATGGCCTGGAACATCCTTACATCTCGGGGTGCCTTCCTTCCTGTCGGGGCAGGCCTTAGCTTGTACTTTAGTTCATTTCTGGGTTTGAGAGCTCGTAAGTGGCCAGCCCTCAGTCCTTGGCGCTTTTTGTATGGCCCTAGGGCTTTGCCTCCTACGGGGGACCCTGGTGGCGTGCACGGGTACTGGTGTTTGCTGGGGTAGCTAGGCCGGGTCATATCACATGGTATGGATTGAGAGGTGCAAAAGGCATTTTACGGGGATTTTGGTTCAGCATGAGGAGCTCAGTAAGCTTATCCAAGAAGAGATTTTATAGTTTTCGAAAGGGCATAGAGAGGAGGACCAAATAGTGAGATATATGTAAATAGATTAGATAGTGAGTTTTTCTCTTATAGTTGTTAGAGAAACTAGTCCTGTTATTCCTTGCATTTTGATGAAATATAGCCATCTAGTTCATAAAAAAAAAGTGAATTATATGTTCATAATATATGATGCATGACAACAACAAATTAAGCCTAACTCGTGTATTTGATTGCATGTACATGTTCAAGAATAATCGATTCTTTCGATTTAAGAGTATCTCACTTGGGTTGTATATATCCATGAGACTTCACCACTATTAAGCAACTCGACACCAAACGACAAGTTGACGATGGACATTGTCAAGGATAATATGTTGAATGCAGAGGCAAGGAGAAAATAATTGGGAGTTTTTTCGGATTCACGTGCTTTGATGGCGGACAAATATTTAAAACATGGGAGAGGTAAAAACCGCTATTCCAATTTCAAGAACTATTGTGATTGAAGTAAAAGTCGATGTAGACCTAGAGGGAGGTTAAACCAGTCTCAAAATTGAAAGGAGAAACGACATGTTATCATTGCAATCAACCCGTACACTTGAGGAGAGAGTGTAGATTATTTTTATAGGCAAAGAGAGTGTAGATTGTTGAAACGGGAACAATCTAGAGAAAGAGGTGGATAAAATCGAGAAAAAGGTGAGACTATAATTGCTGTCACGAATGGTTTACATGTTTAGGGTCCTTGGCCTTCATTCTGACCGGATAGATAATCATTATGATCTATGGTTCGTTGGGAATAGCTACTAGACAAAGGCTATGAGTTTGGTTTGTTTTATGTGAATTCACTCTTTGTGTTGTTACTTTACTCTTGTTATCCTCCTGTTGGTTAGTATCCATCGATGTTAACGGATGATTCAAGAACGTAGTTTTTTAGATGATTTTGTATTCCTTTAATTTGGCCAAAGAAGACATGTAATCTCACCAAAATACAACAGTAATATTAACTGTATTTTGTTCACCATAATTATCAAAATAGTGTATTACAACAATTCATCCAAATTGTGAATAATTATGAATATTGTATTTTTAGTTGAAGAAGAAATTAACTCGTGTGTGCTGGGCTGGGCGGACAAGCCAAGACGCCGTTAAACATTGGACGTCTACATTCATCAAAAAAAAAAAAAACATTGGACGTCTACTTTGTCATTTCTCGGACTCTGTTTAATTATTATATTTTGGTTTCACATCTTCCTTTTTTGTTTTGTTTAATATTATTGGATTTGGCGGCGTTCCTCTTAATTATTAACTCTGTATGTCTGCCTTATGACTCATTCTGTTCTTTGTTTTTAGTTTGGGTTTATACACCTTTTTGTCATTATACTATACAAAGTTAACAAATATATCCTTGTACTATTTCTCGGTTAAACTAGGGTTAATACACATTTTTACCCCTCTACTATGCAAAGTTAACAAACATACCCTTTTACTATTTTCTAACCAATGTAACACCCTTTACTTTGAAAAATTTAACAAATATGTCCCTATTTTTAAATTTTCATATATTTTTCATCCGATGTGTTGATTGTACGTGTCACGTCATATTATTTGTACACCTTATCGCTGTTTAGAATGTTCCCAATCGAAAATTATTTAAATTAGAAAGAAAAATATAAAGAAATACCACAAACACCTCCGTAGATAATAGTGATTATAATGTGCTTTTCCTTCCTCTTTTCTTTTTAATTTAAATATTTTCACCTTGTGGACATCCCAATTAGCGATGTTGTGTACAAATAATATGATTTAGCATGTATAATCAACTCATTAGACGAAAAATAGATGAAAAGACAAACGGAGGGGCATATTTGTTAAACTTTTCAAAGTAGAGGGTGTTAAATCGGTTAGAAAATAGTAAAAGGGTATGTTTGTTAACTTTGCATAGTAAAGGGACAAAAAGGTGTATTAACCCGTCAAACTAAGCTCATGTACTTTAACACTTTTAACGAATTTACCCTTCTGTTAGTTTTACCGTAAAAAATTCAGTTAATATGCTGACTGGACTTGTCCAATTAGCTTATTTCGTCTATGTGGCTTAATTATTATTTTTACTAATAATTTCACTGAAGCTTAAACTAATTAGAATAAACAAAAAAAACCTAAAATTAATTTGTTTAATCGAACTCCTTTGGATGCTTCTTCTTCAAAGAGGTTCCTTCCACCCACGACACCGCTTCGATTTGTGCTTCCGGTGGTGATTGTTGATTTATGTTTTCACCCAAACTCTCTCGTTGATTTATGTGCTCCCCTCTCTCGTTTTTTCTAAGTAGTTTAACCCATTAACTCACAAACCCCAGGTGAGGCTTTAATCGGAATTGTCTAGTTGAAGTTGGAGGAACGAAAACAGAGAAGGTAAGTGGGCACCGTCGAGGTGTTAACTTTAGGCAAAACACCCTCATACAGCACCAACTATAACGTAATTACTCATTTATACACGACCTTTTTGGAATTAAACGATTAGCACCACCTATTGAAGCCAAATTTCGTTTAGCATGCCGTTAATTTTTTTCGAGTTCCGTTAGTCTGACTTGACGATTTAGTTGACGTGGCATATAAATAGCTTATGTGTCGTCTGATGTAACTAAAAATTGCCACATCACACCCCACAAAAATTACACGTCACCTTCTCCATCCCTCCCTTCCTCCTTCTAACCCACTCCAACCTCACCTCTCCCTCTCCGACGCCTCAACCGCCGCCGCAACCTCCTTCGTCAACTCAATCCTTTCCAGCCTTGCGATAGGCCCACTTTACTAGCTCCTAGGTCCAGCCACCACCTCCCTCTACTTCCTCATCATCCCTTCCACTAACAAACCTCCGTTCAGAATACCAGTCACCAAGCTCTTGTTCACTAAAATATTTCATGGCCCAAACTTTAGAATAATGACCATGGTGACATCGCAAACCAGTTCCAATGTTGTTGCTCTGCTAATTTCCCCTTCCCATTAGCTTGAATTGGTGACAGAACCCACATCATTCTTCTGCACCAATCCTCACCCAACCCTTCTCTGCTCATTCCCTCCCCTCTTTCGCTCTGCTCTGTGAATATGATGAGATAGAAAAGAAATTCCTCTATCAGATGCAGCTATTTGGATAAAGATCTGGTTATTTAATGGAAACCCATTTAGATTCAACACCCAAATACACCAAATTCACAAACGGATTACGGATTACCCATAAATCGTGTGGCTCCTAACTCTCCGAATTAGATCGATTACAATGGTGGGAGCTGCCGAAATAATACTTCGACACCGTCTTCTACTTCGATTACCGGAGCCATAGGGATGGCAACTAGCCTTCCTCTTTGAAGCTCAGGGCCTCCTATCCATCAGCGTCGACCGAATTCGACCTTGCAACATAACATTCAGCGCCGACCAATTCGACACCCTACTTCTCCGTCTCCGTAGCCGTCACGCTCAGCACCATCGTATACATCCAGGCCGAAATCAGCTTCGTCATCCCCACCGCCTACTTTATCGTCTCCATCTTCCTCATCGACCGCTTCTCCTACTTCCTCAACCCCCCTCAGGGCAGCAACGCCTTCCCCAACATGGCTCGGGTCATCTCCGCCCCCTTCAATAAACGCTGGATCTGGATCCCTAGCCGACCCTCCCAATTGAAACTCGAATTTGAATCTGGATCAAACAGAGAGGTTTTCTCATCGGAGGAAACTTCAAGCTTGGGAATTCGTAATAGTGGATATAAAGCTGGAAGGAAGATGGAATTCCTGAGAGGATGAAGCAGCAAAGGAAAGGGAAAAAATGGTGAATAGAAGGAGAAGCAGCAGAATGGTGAAAATGTGGAGGGGAAATAATTTTTTTTTTCAGCTTTTATTATATATTTTTATTACAAATGTTGACATGGATATTAATTTGTTGGGCACATACACAGTTGGCAGGCCACATCACCCACTGTTAGAGACTGTCTACCCTATCAGCAGAAAATCTAACGGAAGTCGACCGGATGTCATAAGTAACATGGTGCACTGAAGTCCATGCCAATCGTGTAATTCGAAAAAGTTCGTGTATAAACGAGTAATTACGCAATAGTTGGTGCTGTATGAGGGCTTTTTGCCTTAACTTTATTGGTACTTAACGTTTGGACGAAATCTCATTTTGGTACACATCGTTCCAAAAATTTCATGTCAGTCATTAACGTTTCAAAAAATCTCAAAATGGTATTTCCGTCCAAATTTTCTGTTAAGTGATGACGTGGAAGCTGAGTCACACATCCCAGTCAGCTTAAATATTAATAAAATAATAATTTTATTATTTTAATATTAAAATTTAAGTTTTTATTAAAATAATTAATTTTTTAATTAAAAAATTAAAAAAATATTTTTTCCCAATTATTTTTCTCTTCTCCTCTTCTCTCTCCTCTCACCTAGAAAATACATATCCAAACGTTTCAGGGTTTCAGTACTCAACGTTTCGCCACTTTTTCATTTTGGTAGTTTTTGTTTGTAGATCTAAGTTTTTAGTATGTTTTCCACCTCCGACCCTCCTTCTCTGTTCCTCCCTTCTTTCCTATACTTCCTCCTCCATCCAGTGGTGGAGGCAGGAATGAAGCTAAGTGGGGTCCCGTTAAAAAAAATATAAAAAAATTAAAAAATATCATGTAAAAAAAATAAAAAAATAAGATCTTAATATTTATTTATAGCGGTCGTGTTTTCATATTTTGGAAGTACTCTAAAATACATTCATTGCTCAAAATATCTAGCATGTTTTTCTCGATGAACGCTATTGAACAATCACATAAGAACTCATCACCCATCCAATTTCGGAGCTTGTTCTTCACATAAGATGGAATCGTGTTTTAAGGGAGAGTAGTTGTCAGATAAGACAATTTAGTGTTGAAGAATCTGTTTGGGAATGTTATTTCGTTTCTTATTATATGTTTCCTTGTTCTATCTTGTTTTAAGTAAACGTACGTGTATTATATAGGGTTATTATTGTTTAAAATCACTAACTATGACGAATTATAATTAGAATTAATTAAATTAACCAAACACTCTTTGAATCCAAAAGAAGGCTTATTTAGCAGTTGGCATGACCCCCAAAACAAGTTGCAGAACTCGATTGAATTTCCAAGGAAAATTGCCTCTAATCGCAACTTAAGAAAACCTAAATATCAGGTTGATCAAATTATATATATTGAGACGTTATATATGTATAAGATCTGTTTTCCAGCCTGATGGTTTCCATTGCTGTCTCCTGCAAGGCTGGTCACGTGTTTGATTCTTGGAGCTGTAATCTCTGGGTTTTTAATAGCAATATTTTTCCAAGTGGGGTCCCAGGACCCATTAGCTGCTATGTGGCTCCGCCACTGCCTCCATCCGCCTCTTCTCTCATCCTTCTTCCCTATGCTTCCTCCTACTTCCTACTACTTTCTCCATTCGTCTCTCCTCTGGTTCCTCCTACTCCCTCCGCTCTCCTGATCTCTTCCTCCTTCCCTCTGTTTTCCTCTATCTTCCTCTGCATGTCCTCTCTACTCTCTTCCTCCTTTCCTCAGAAACTCATATCTGTTTTTTTTAGAAGGAGGGGGGAAGGGAGGATAGAGGAAAGACGGAGGAAAGCAGAGGTGAAAGTAGAGGAAATGAAGAAGAGGGAGGAGGAGGTAAGAGAAAACAGAGGGGAGAAGGAGAGAGGAGAGGTGAAGGGAGGAAGTAGAGGAGGAAGCATGGGAGAGAGGAGAGACGGAAGGAGGAGGAAGTATAAGAAAGAAGGGAGGAATAGAGAAGGAGGGTCGGAGGTGAAAACATACCAAAAAACTTAGATCTACAAACAACTACAAACAAAAACTACCAAAATGAAAAAGTGGTTAAACGTTGAGTACTGAAACCCTGAAAACGTTTAGATATGTATTTTTCGAGGTGAGAGGAGAGAAAAAGTTTGGGAATTTTTTTTTCTAAACAAATTAATTAAAAAAATAATTATTTTAATAAAAAATTTATTTTAATATTAAAATAATAAAATTATTATTTTATTAATATTTTAGCTGACTGGGATGTGTGATTCAGCTGCCACGTTAGCACTTAACAGAAAATTTGGATGGAATTGGACGGAAATACCGTTTTGAGATTTTCTGAAACGTTAATTACTGAAATGAAATTTTTAGAACGATGTGTACCAAAATGAAATCCGCCGAAACGTTAAGTACCAAAAAAGTTAACACCTCGGGCACCGTCGTTCAGTTGTTGTTGACGATGACGGGCAAGAAATCAGAAGAACCATGAGGTGGAGATATTTCATTCGTCAATGAGGCGTCGTCGGGGTAGGTAATTATGGACGAATCAAGGGGAGAGAAAGAATTGTAGGCAATGAAGTTGCTATTGATGTTGCCATTGAATGGGAGAGGCGGCATAGGAAGGTGAAGTAGAAATGGGCTTTGACAGAGATTGCTTTGCTTTGGGGGTTTGAGGGTGGTGATTGATAAGCTTTTTTAAAGATTCCATGGTGGAGAAGACCTTCCTTACTTCAAGCTCCGGATCTGAAATCTGTTTGGAAAAACAAAAAAAGATATGAAATATGTGGCAGAGTAGGTCCCTTGCAACTTTGCTATTACTGTTTTTGAAGTCGAATCTGAAGTTGCAATTGTTTTTCTTTGATAAGAGTTTCAAGGAGAGGGAAGGCCATGTGGTGGTGGTGGTGGTGGTGTCTTCCTCGGCGGCAACAGGAAGCAAAAGAAAGAGGAAAGTGTGGTTGTGAATGAGGTACACTAGGTAAGAAAGAAAAAATGAGTAATTTTCATAGTCATCAATTAAGTGGGCCAAAAAGCTGAATGGGCATGTCCATTCAGCATACTAAACAGAGTTTTAACAGTAAAACTAACGGAAGGGTAAATTCGTTAAAAGTGCTAAAGTACAGGGGCTTTATTTGATTGAGAAATAGTAGAGGGGTATGTTTGTTAACTTTGTATAGTACAGGGATAAAAAGGTGTATAAACCCTTTAAGTTTTAACACATAAAATAAAACTCCTTCTTTGTCTTTGAAAACCTAATTATGTCCTTAATTACCTACGTAATCACACATTCAAACAGACATTTCTCAACATACTTACTTACAGTTACATAGATCATTGTTGACCCCAATCTTGGAATTTGCTGATATACCCATCACCATATTACAACGTGGTCACCTAAAAATAGCTTAATTATTTGAAGTGAATGTACTTTGTTGTTTAAGTATAGAATTCCCTGCGTATATGCCTTTACAAGGTTTGTTTTCTTTGTGTATAGTTTTGGTGCATAGTAATTTAACTCTAAATGAATCGATCGGATCTTTAAGAAGAGAATATTTTTGACAGTTTGACATACAAATTCCAGTAAAGGACAACATCGAGAAAAGGATTTTTTCCCGGTGAGGGGTTGTATAATAAATTATTTCCCAAAGAGGGGCTAAACTTCACTTAATTCCAAAAGTGGGCTAATTTTTGGTTTCTCTTTCATTAATCGCCAATGGCTATGGCGATTTCCGGATTAGGAGTGGTGACAAAAGTTGGATTATGTCTATAAGACATAATCCATAAGAGCCATTAGATCTCCATATATTAGATCCAATGGTGGAGAGATTATATTAATAAAATAATGAGATCCCACTATTTATTGTGTCATATTAAATATTTTTATTACCCCAAATTGCATTATATTACTTACCCTTTCCATTTTCATTCCTCTTTTAACCGTTGCCATAAAAAAAAAAAAACGCACCCCATTCTCTCCCAAATCTTCTATGCATTCAGTCACCGAACCCGCCGATTCAATCTCTACATTCAGCGAACCACTACCGGACGTCATTCCACTGCCGATTCCTCAGTGCTCGTTTTGTGTTTCCGATTCGGTTTCTGGTGCGTGGTGTAGCCGCCGTCGTTTCCTTGAATCTCGTTCGACCTATAATCAGGTTTTGATTTCTTACTCTGCATGTTCGATCAGACCTAGTTTTATTTGTCGATTGTGTTGGGTTAGGTTTGTGAACTAGCATTCATCTCAGCTATATGTTTTCTGCTCTGATTTTGGAATGGCAAATACTATTATTAGGTTAATACTATTATCAAACAAGATTAGTGTTCGAAGAGTCTGATTTGTGGTTTAAGAGTTTTGAATCTCGTGCGGACCTGTTTTGAATCTGTATTGTAAATGGTGACTGCAACTGTGATTTGTGTGTGTGATTTGTTCCTGCTAATAATAGTATGTTATGATTACTATTTGTTCCAGATAAGTGTCGCTATTATGATTGATTTTGAACATTTACTTGTCTCCGAACACAATAGTATGCATATAATAGTATTGTAGTTTTACTATTATTGATTGAGTTATACTGTGTTGTTTGGGGTGTAGTTTGGTTGTTCCAATAATTGTATATTAGGAATACTATTATTCTTTGATCAGGATCCCTTTGCCTCATGCAGATACAATTAATCTTGGATCAGAATGACTAAAACTCCTATTCAGAAAAGTGGGAAAAGGATTAAGTTGGTTGTATCCACAAAGCCGAGGAAACCTGTTGTACCAAAACGTCTGGTAGACAGGAATGAACCGGTGAATAGGCCGGATCAACCTACTGTTGGTGAATCTCAAATGAATACACAGCAAAGCAAAGCTCGGTACTAAAACTCCTATGAGCATAGTCTCTGTAAAATGATTCGGCATCCTTGACAGTTTTGAACTCCAACGCCTCCCAATCAAAAGCTACCTCATGCACATCTAAGAAATTGAACAGAAACTAATGGTAAATAATAGTATTATATGTAAAACACGTATAAACGCACACTAAAATAGATAAACATCAGTACTATGCGAATAACGAAACATCAGAATTCATATAATACTATTACTAGCTAGATAATAGTGTCGGTTATTTGGAAACTAAAAAAAATTAAAAATGAACGAAATATACACTGAAGATCCGACTGAAGACGATTATAAAAAAACATAAAAAATAAATCATTTATTATCTTATTGAAAATCGAGTTCATAATGAGTAAGTAAAAAATGAAGGTTTAGAAATAATAGTATTGGCTGGATAATAGTATTCTCTCCATACTGTGGCCTTGCAAAAATTCAAGATTGGCAGAGATGGTGCAGTATTCTCAGTCGTCTCTGAATGATTTACTTCGATTGAAAAAAAAGGAAGTAAGATATTTTCGGATTTGAGCAAGAATAATATTAGTAATAATATGGTAACTGATATAAATGATTGATTGCAAAGAATAAGAATAATATCATAATATAAATACTTCCCCAAATTGACTCAAATATAATCAATGCAATTAATTTACTCATTCCATAATTAATCAGTTGGTTTGATTATGAAATCCCATCCTATGACTGTAAATGAATATTGTTGAGGTGACATAATTTAAATTATGTCACCATCCTTTGGCCCGGCGATTTCTTATTATTTGTTACCAGGTGGAATTTTGACTTTCACTATTAATATTACTTCTAGACTTTTTTTAGAGAAATTTTAGACGAGCTGCATATTTTTTTTTTAAAATATGGCTACTTTGTGAATGTTTTGATCAATATTTTTAAAGTCGTACAGCACATCGAATTGATAAGTCTAATAGTATGTGATTTAACCGCTATAATTGTTATAAATTATAGCGAGTCCAACTTGTTGATCCGATATGAAACCATTCGAAAATGTAAGGCTGAGTTTGTTACTTTAACACTTGAAAATGATTTCACCTGAAAACGACGGCCCAACTTTTTTAGTAGGTTAGGTTCCGTTTTTTTTTTTTTTTTGATAAAGTGTGAGTAAATAATATATAAAGGGATTAAACCCAGCTGTACAAAGAGAGAAGTAGAGACAAGCCTCTACCGCCCAAACCGAAACAACCATAGGCTAAAATAGCCAAGGCAGGGAGAACAACAAACAAAACATAACAGGGAGGTGAAAACATAAGAGGACCGGTCAAAGCAAATGCTTAGCCATTATCAAAAAGGAGGCGTCTCCAGACACCTGCAGATGAGGGCGAGAATTTTCCAGAAGCAAGCAACCAATCATCAATTGTCGACAGAATCCTAAAGGCCAAGAAGTGCGGACGATGCGAGGAATCATTAAAAATTCGATCGTTACGTTCCTTCCAGATGAACCAAAAAAAGGCATGGAGAAAGACCTTCATAGTTGGTGCTAAGATCGAGACACAGTTCATGCCTTTCCAAGCAATTACCAAATCAGCCGTATCAACCGGTTTGGGTCCAAAAATGGAAAGTGTTGAACTTAGCTCATTCCAAACCCTGGAGGTAAAATCACAGTGGAGGAAGATATGGTCAACCGACTCAAGATGCGAGAGGCAGAGGGCGCACCTATTAACCAGTTGGAGTCCTTTTCGTTGGAGGTTATCGATAGTAGCAATTTTCTTGAAGTAGACGCGCCAAGAGAAGCAAATGAACTTTGAGGGAATCGTAGAGCACCAAATGGTATCGTGAGGGAAGAGAGGGACGCCACTGAGCTTTTCTTTAGCAAGGGTCCGCCTGAGGGAGGAAACTGAGAAACAGCCTGTGGGGTCCAAAGGCCAAATCACACTCGAAGGTCCCAAAGTAAAAGTATCTGTCGGGATGGCGTCCAGGTAGCAGATGAGACGATCCCATTCGTTCAATGCACCACCTCGAAGATTGACGAGAAGTGGGATGCGCCAGGTCCACCTGTCAGAAAAACATGAATGTCAGAGAGAAGGGTGTCCAAGGATTGAGCGGCTGCAGCAATCCTTGGATACAAAGAAGAAAGCCTCACACCCCTAACCCAAAAATCAGACCAAAAAGCACACATCCCACCCCCAGGATCAAGGTAACCGTAGGACCAGAAAAGAGAACTGTACTGAACCACCCATTTCCAAATCGAGCAGCCCGCAGATCGAAAATTCCAGTATTGTTGCCACTCAGAAACCCCAGTGCCGCATTTAAGAGAGATCAAAGTGCGCCACCAAGCATTGCGCTCCCAAGCAAATCTCCAAGCCCATTTGCACAACAAAGCTGAATTAAGGATTTTAAGATCTTGAACCCCCAAACCACCAACAGTCTTAGGGGACTTAACCAAATTCCAATTGATCCAGTGAAAGTTATCTTTGTCTGAAGTGCCGGACCAAAGAAAACTTCGTTGCATACCTTCGAGCCTGTCGATGACGGTCTTTGGAGCTTTGAGTAAAGACATGAAATACACTGGGAGGGAGGACATGACACTTTTTAGGAGCGTAAGGCGACCACCAAAAGAGAGGAAACGAGCTTTCCACGAGGTGAGCTTACTTTCCATGTTAGAGATCACTGGGTCCCATAACCGAGCATTGAGACCTTTAGCTCCAAGGGGAAGACCGAGGTAAGAGGTGGGCAGTGAATTAGCTTGACAGCCAAAAATCGCAGCCAACTTAGAAGGATCAGGAACCTCACCGATTGAAAACATGAAAGACTTATGAAAGTTGACTTTGAGACCGGTGATTTCCGTAAAGCAGATAAGAGTGGCAGCCAAATGATAAACCTGAGACTCAGAGGCATCACAGAAGACCAAAGCGTCATCTGCATAAAGAATATGATTAACCTGACCGTAGGTCGAGTCGACACTCATGTGAAAACCGTTGACCAGATTTTCCTCTTGAGCTTTGTTGAGAATTTTGGAGAGCACTTCCATCACAATGATAAAAAGGAATGGAGAAAGAGAATCTCCTTGCCTGAGGCCCCTAGAGCTCGGAAAATAACATGATGTTTCTCCATTAACCAAGACGGAGAAATAGGCGGAAGTCACACAAGCTTTCATCCAGTCCACCCATATGTCATCAAAACCCATCTTAATTAAGAGTTTAAAGAGACACTCCCAGTTAACATGGTCGAAGGCTTTCTCAATGTCTGATTTGAAAACGAGACCTGGACGACCAATTCTTAGATGAGAATCAAAAAGTTCGTTGGCTATAAGGACGGCATCCAAGATTTGTCTTCCTTGAATGAATGCACATTGGTTGACAGAAATAAGCTGATCCATATACCTCTTTAATCTGCACATGAGGAGCTTGGAGAGAATTTTGTAGATCCCCCCAACAAGACTAATAGGGCGCAGGTCTTTAAAAGTCTCGACCACGTCCTTTTTAGGGATTAAAGCTATGAAGGTGCTGTTTATCAAACGAGGGAGAGATCTATTCACAGCAAACTCACGCAGAGCAGTGATGAGGTCAACTTTGACGAGCGTCCAATTTTTTTTAAAAAAATCCATAGGAAATCCGTCTGGCCCGGGAGATTTCTCGCCCGCGCATCTCCGGATAACACCATGAATCTCATCTTCCCCAAAGGAGGCACAAAGATCAGAGGCAGAGCCTGGCTCTAAAGCATTAAACTGAAGCAGAGAAGGGAAGGGGCGAGATTGAGAAGGTTCAGAATATAGCTGTTTGAAGAAGTTAACTGCTTCTGCTGCAATATTTGATTGACCTGCAATCGAAATCCCATTAACTTGAATATTCTCGATGTTGTTGCGACGACGATTTGCATTTGCCACTCGATGAAAAAATTGGGTGTTCTTGTCCCCAAGTCTCAACCAGTTTTGTTTGGATTTTTGCCGCCAAGAGCGTTCTTCCATTTTCCACAACTTATCTAGATGGCACTTAATAAGGGCTCTCTGAACTCGATCCTCCTCCGACATTCGCCCGACTTCTTCCGCCAAGTCAAAACTTTCGATATCGGAGAGACAACCTGCGATTTGAACCTCTACTCGTTTGAATACCTCGACATTCCAAGATTTTAACTTAAGCTTGAGAAGTTTAAGCTTAGCAGCTAAACTAGGGAGGAAGGGAAGCATTAAACCTCCAGAAATCCTCGAGCATATCGGCAAAGAGTTCGTGGTCCATCCACATATTCTCGAACCGCCAAGGTCGAGAGACATGTTCTGATTGGCCACAAATAATCATGATAGGCCTATGGTCCGAGCACGAGCGCGTCAAAGACAGAAGCTTGCAGTCGAGGAAATGGTGTTCCCAATCAGAAGAGATAAAGGCTCTATCTATCCTAGACTGGGTGCAGACATCTCTCAAATTAGACCAAGTGTAGCTAGCTCCCCGAAGAGGAAGTTCTAGAAGGCCAAGATCATCAACCCAATCGTTGAACCAGAGCATCTCTCTCCTGTCGCTATGACGTCCCGAAGAATCATCAGGGAGCGTAAGAGGTTGAAGTCTCCTATAGAGCAAGAGGGGAGGTTCCACCACTGAATGAGATTTTTCATTTCGTTCAGAAAGGAGAGCTTGAGAGAATGATCACAGGGGCCATAGACGTTGAGTAACATCCATCTGAAGTTGTCCAACCTGTTTCTGAAAACTGTAAGCAGAACAAAGTCTCCCACCCATTCCCCTTCCAACTCGAGGAGGGAGACCTTCCAGATAGTGATCAAACCACCTGTTGAACCTAAGGAAGGCTTAGCAGACCAATTCCAGTCACAACCCCCAACAACACTACGAATAATAGCATCATTCAGCTGGCATAGTTTGGATTCTTGCAGACAAATCAAATATGGATGCATCTCTTTGATCCTTTGCTTAATACGAAACCTTTTATCTGAAAAACCAAGTACACGAACATTCCACGAAAGGATAGCTAGACTCATATATCTGTGAGGGAGGAAAAACATACCTTCTTGCTTCTGCGTCTCTTAGAACCTGCTTCCGGAGTTGCCAAGTTAGTCTCAAGTCTGCGAAGCTCGAGTGCACAACGAGTACTTGCTCCTGGACTTTGAGAACTAGAAGTGGCTTCTAGAGTTGGGACCACATCAACGAGCACACTTAAAACTTGGGGAGCAGCGATGCCGATTACCGATGCCACGCGTGAGACAGCGAGCGATCTGAGAGCATCCTCGTCCTGAGAGGGATCGATATAGGAGAGATCGAGTGGGGGCGGAGGCGCTTCCAGGACGGAGGGAACAAAGGAAGATGAGACTTGCTGAGAGCTCTCTGGATAAGGGAGCAAGTCAGAATGCGTGGCCGTTGTTGACACAGTCATCGCATGAGAACCTTCGAGAGATGGGATCCGCAGAAAGGGGGACAAACCAAAGTGTTCCAACGAGCATAAGGAATTTGATGGAAGGGCCCCCAAAGATTCGGTCCAAGGAAAAGTGGGCTTTGGCCCATTAACATCCAGAATAATTGGTCGAGAGCCTAACTTATCAAAGGAGACAGAAAACAAACCAAACACTTTGGATAAAACTAGATTGTCTTCTGAATTCAACCAGAGCCCCACAAAAGAAGGTGAGGTCAGAGAGATCAAAGACGTTGCAGACGAAAAGCTGAATTTTGAGGCCTTGGGAGAAGGACAGAACAGAGACGTCAACTCGTCTGACGCAACCGGGTCCGAGGAAGAGGCGAGAAGCGACAGGTCAAGGACCGGAGACCGAGCGTCCAAAGCTTGGGTTGAAGAAGTCGAGGCGATCATCGGAGATACAGAGGGGACAGCCTCGACGGAACATCTTTTGAGGTCGTCGGAGCAACTTTTGAGCTCGGAGGTTCGAAGGGACCTCTCAAAACCATTGGAGCGTAGCACTGCTTTGCCTTTTGACTTCCAAGTCTTGGTCAAATCCCCAGAGGCAAGAAGCAGAGACAACTGACTCTGGATCAACTCGAACAGGGAACACAGAGCCGCCGTGAAAGATCGGAATTTCCTCTGGTAGGACTCCTCTCAGCTTAACCAAAATTCTGACAGAGGAGAGGGAGCCGCATTCTTCAGACCTAAGGAAAGAGCCACAAGCCTCGCCGATTTGTCTGAAAAGGTCGGAGGACTGGAGATGAAGAGGAATCCCACGAATCCAAACCTAGACAGCTTCATTGTCGAGAAGAGTATTCGACCTACCTGCGTCCGGGATCCAATGATCCATCTGAATCACTGTTTTCCAAAATATGCAGCGATTGAGAGCTAATATTTGAGACACTTTTCCTTTAGAGCCACAATAGAGGAGCCAGATCAACCAGTAATATGTCTACCCAACCCCAGGGATATCCTGGGACCAGGGTAGCCCCTAGCTCCGCCACTACCTGTTGACTCGCTCTGGATCCATTCGAAAATATAGGGCAGAGTTTGCCACTTTGCCACCCAAAACCCAAATGACTTGAACCCGAAAACCTAATTATTTTTGGTGTGTTAGGTTCGGGTTTATGGTCAACCCAATAATTAATAAATATAGTGACTTGACCGAAATAATTGATAACCCGAGTGTCATGCACGTAACAGGTCACTCAGTCGAGTTATCCGGGTAACATGTCACTATAATTGAAACTCAATGGATTGGTCCTAAAACTTACCCTAACCCACCCACAAAAAGTTGGGTTTTCAGTTTCGACTGTTAAAGTAGCAAACTCAACCCTACATTTTCGAACGTTTTCAGATCGGATCAACAAGTTAGACTCACTACAGTTTATAACTATTGTAGTGATTAAATCACATATCATTAGACTCAACAATTCGATGTGCTGGTACAATTTTAAAAATATTGATAAAAACATTTGGAAAGTAATAATATTTTATAAAATATGCAAGTTGGCTGAAAGAGTGAAAAAGTAATATTAATATTGAAAGTCAAAATTCCACCTAGTAACAAAATAATAATAAATCGCCATAGCCATTGGCGATTAATGAAAGAAAACCAAAAATTACCCCACTTTTGGAATGGGTCAAATACTTAAAAGGTCCTGAAACTATAGAGCGGGTTACAAACTCGTCCTAACACTTTAATCCGTTACAGAGTGGTCCTATTACTATGAAGCGAGTTACAGAGTAGTCCTAATGACGTCATCAGTGTACTTTTTTCAGCCATTTTTCCACGTCACCATTGACACATCATCAAAAATATAATTTAAAATTAATATTAAAGTGATTCAAAACTGAAATTATATTAATCTAACTCACTAGATTTAAGTTTTGAACCAAAGTTTATAAGGTAGGTAAGTTTAGATTTACATTTGAATCATATTATTGAATTTTGAATTATTTTTGTGATGACATGTCAACAATGACATGGCGAAATGACTGAAAAAGTACACTGATGACGTCATTAGGACTACTGTGTAACCCATTTCATAGTAATAGGACCACTCTGTAATGGATTAAAGTTTTAGGATGAGTTTGTAACCCGCCCTATAGTTTCGTGACCTATTAAGTATTTGACCCCTTTTGGAATTAAGTGAAGTTTAGCCCCTCTTTGGGAAATAATTTATTATACAACCCCTCACCGGGAAAAAATCCGAAACAAGGTTATTAGGTTGACGTTACTTTTCAAGCTTCAGAGTTTTTTTTTTAAATAAAGCAAGCTCTTATTAATGCCTCAAAATGCAAACATCACGTAACGTGTTACAAAGTTAATTCGGAACCTCTGATCCTATTACAAGATCAGACGAGATTATCGATCGTCGTGCCAAAGCATGAGCAACCGTATTCCCACCCCTCCGAATAAACGCAACCTTCTTATGCGGTTGATCCACCAACAAACCTCTCCCTCGACCGATAATGGTCCCAAACTCTGTCATATCTTCATCGGTCCCCTCCAATGCCAACTGTACATCTTGACAATCGGTCTCCACAATGATCCGATTCATACCAAGCTCACGTGTCCATTCGAGTGCTGTCAATACCGCTTGGGCCTCACATTCTTTCGCCGGTGGGCATCCCTGCATCACCTCCATTCGATAACCATGTAGCTCTCTGTTCTCATCTCGAATCACAATGCCTATACCAAACAGGTTACGCTCCACAAAGGTAGCAGCATCACAATTTACCTTGAAAAACGTTGGGGGAGGCCTATGCCATCTTGTGCATGGACTAGGCACCTGTCTCGGCACACCCCGCCGGTGTTGAGCTGCACCTCTCCACTCGTCAATCGCTTCTTGGGCCATCCGAACGATCACTTCCTCCGGTTTTGATTCTTGGTTCCAAACCCGATCGTTCCTTTCCTTCCAAAGCCCCCAAACCACCGCCGCCATGCACGTTATTTTGTCCTCCGAGGCCGTCCGGATCGTCTCCATGCACCACCGACACCAATCATTATCCTCCACCACCGCACCTGTTACCAACTCCTCCGCGTTTGCTACCCTCCAACAGCTTCGGGCCACCTCACACGTCAGGAAGAGATGTTTGTTGTCCTCTCCATTTGCATTACACAATCCACAAACATCTTCCACAACAATACCCCTTCTGTTCAATGCGTGTCGGATGAGGCATCTCGCCGTTCTCCATAACAGATGCCTCATCTTTGGGGGGATATTTAATCTCCAAAGTTTCCGCCACTCACCCTCTGCAGTCAGATCACCACCTCCCTCTCCCATCTCACAAGCCTTCTTGTATGCTCATTTTACCGAGTATTGGCCATTTCTGCTTTCATGCCAGATCACCCGGTCCGATTCATTCTCTCTTGGGGGCTGCAACTTCAGGATCGCCTCAGCATCCCTTTCTTCGAACAGCACTTTCACCATCTCCTCATCCCACCTCTGCTCATTCGGGTAAACCAGGTCACACACCTTCCAACCCAATAACTCCTCTTCCACCTCCGTGTGTACCCGCCCATCATCAACCTCCCTCAGCCACGGCTCGCCCCGCACCGAAATATTCTTACCATCTCCAATCACCCACCGATATCCATTCCTGACAATAACCTGAGAAGACCTAACACTTTTCCACACATAGCTTGGGGCATTACCCTCCTCAGCTTTAAGAAAATCCCCTTTTGGATAGTATTTCGCTTTGTAGATCTTTGACACTAAAGTGTTAGAGTCGGAAAAGAGCTTCCAACCTTGTTTTCCCAGCATCGCCTGATTGAATTCCAGCAGATTCCTAAATCCCAATCCCCCAACATCCTTCCTCACGCAGAGCCGTTCCCATCTCATCCAAGCAATCCCTCCTCCACCTCTTCCATTTGTCCCCCACCAAAAACTGTTAATCATCCGCTCCAACTCCAAAGCCACCGTCTTAGTAAGCAAAAAAACATTCATGTAATACACTGGTAAGGACTGTATAACTGCTTTAATCAAAACCTCCTTACCAGCTTTCGAAATTTTCTTGTCTTTCCACGACTGCAATCTCCTCCACATCCTATCCTTCACCCGCCATTTATTCCTTCCTACACATGAGGGCAAACCCAAGTACCGCCCCGTATCAATTGGGTTGTGGATCCCTAAGATAGCCGAGATTCCCTCCTGCAACAGGTTGCACGTGTTCGGTCCAAACAAGATGCCCGACTTCTGGTAGTTCACAAGTTGCCCCGAGGCGGTGGCGTACGTCTCTAAGATACTTCTCAACTTTCTTGCTTCCCCAATCTCAGCTTTTACAAAAAAGAAGCTATCATCTGCAAAAAAGCAAATGATTAATCTTCGGTGCTCCCCTAGCTGCCTGCACCCCATGTATCTCACCTCTCCTTGCCGCCTTCTTTAACAAAGCCGAGAGTCCTTCCGCACATAAAATGAAGAGAAACGGTGATAGAGGACATCCCTGTCGCAGGCCCCTAGTCGGCTCAATCGGTCCCACCATCGTTGAATTTACAGCCACCTCATACTTGACCGAAGTCACACACATCATCATCCATTGGATCCATCGCTCCCCAAACTTCATTTTCCTCAACACTGCTTCCAGGTACGGCCACTCAACTCTGTCGTATGCCTTCGAAATATCGTTTTTTTACCGCAACCTCCCCCACCTTAGCTCGTCCTCTTCTCCGCATACTGTGCAACGTTTCAAACGCTACCATTATATTATCCATAATTGATCGACCTCTCACAAATGCCGACTGCTTCGGAGATATCAACTTGTCCACCACTCTCCGAAGCCTGTTTGCTAACACCTTCGCCACCACCCTATAAAGCACACTACAGAGTGAGATCGGTCTCCAATCCTTAATTGATTGAGGATTGTCGACCTTCGGCAGCAGTACAATATTGGTGGCTCGTATCTCCGTCGGGATCTCACAGTTCTCCAACCACTCTCGCCCTGCATTAAAAACATCATCACCAATCAGCTCCCAAAAGTGCTGGTAAAACCCCGGGTTGAAACCATCTGGCCCCGGGGCTTTATCAGCATTCATTGAGAAAAGGGCACTTCTGAACTCCTCCTTCGTGAACGGCTCCTGCAGATTGTTCCTGTCCATCTCCGAAATAGAACCGTCAATTGCATTAGTTACAGGTACCGGATTACTGCCATTGGCGGTAAAGATGTCAGTAAAATACCACCGAACCACGTCACCCATCTCATCGACGTCCGTCACCCTTCTACCATCCTCCTCCAATAAGCTTTGGATCCTCTTATGCTTTCTTCTTCCATTCGCCATCGCATAGAAAAATTTTGTGTTCATGTCTCCATCCTTCAACCAGAATTGCTTCGCTCTCTGCCGCCAGAACTCCTCATCCTCATGAAGCAGCTTCAACAACTCCTCCTTCACCTTCACCGCTTCGTCTGCTGCTGCCGCAGAGCTCATCTCACGGAGGACCTCCAACCTATCCTTCTTTTCCTTCACTGCCTTCCGAAAGCGCCTGGCTCATTCCCTTCCCCACTCGCCTAACACTTCCGCACAATGGGTCAACTTCCCCACAATATGACTCCCACCCTCCCGTCTCCAATCCCTTTCCACTATAGGATACAACTCCGGATCGCTTCGCCAATGATTCTCGAATCTGAAATGCCACCGACTCCTCTCCACCGTACCCCCATCGGTGTTAAGTAGTATAGGTGAATGATCAGAGGTAGCTGCAATTACGTTATGCAACTGCGCCTCTGGATACAACACCTTCCACTCATTATTCACCATTGCCCGATCCAATCGCCCTTCGACTCCATGTGGTTTACCCTTAGCTCTCGCCCAAGTAAACGGGTACCCCAACATCGGGACATCCATAAGCTGACAATCGTCAACTGCCAACCTGAACCCGTCAATGAGTGCTTGCGGTCTCGGGTTAGGTCCTCGTCTCTCACTTGCATCCAGTAAATCATTGAAATCTCCCATCACGCACCACGGCATTTGGTGTGGCACTACCAAGCTCCTAAGTAGGTCCCACGATTGCTGTCTTCTATTACTTTCCGGGTACCCATAGAAACCCGTAAACCGAAATTCCTTCCCTTGACCATCAACCACCTCCGCATTAATGAAATTTCTATTAAAGTTTAATAACGTCACCCGAATTCTCTCCTTCCACAACAACCCCAGTCCTCCGCTTCGACCCTCCACATCCACCACCACACAACCCTCAAACTTCAGCTTAATTCGTATCTCTTCTAGCTTCTGCCTAGCAACTAGTGTTTCAGAAAGAAACACCAAATCGACCTTGTGAACTTTAACAAGTTCACCCAACATCTGAACTGATCGAGGTTGGCCGAGCCCTCGACAGTTCCAAGCCAAGGCGATCATGACGGTGGGCAGACCGAGGATGCTCGATCTGCCTGCGGTACGTTTTTTGGATTGCGTCCGTCCTTCTTTGGTGACTTACTTGGCCTCCCCTCATTAAACACAACTCCCTCCATGGCATCCACCCTACCACTCTCTCTCCTCCTCTTACGTTGCTCCTCTGCAAAGTCAATAACTCGCTGCTCCTCAACCACCGCCTTAGCTCCATAATTAATTGGCAGATCTTGGATCTCTGTACTCCCCCCAAGGTTGCCAAGTAAAGCTGCAACACCCCTCGGTATACTCCCACCTCCCCGTACACCCTCCTTATTTCTTTCGTCCCCGCCACTAGAACTCCCAGCTCGCCCCCGTGACTGCTCCTCTCCTCTTTTCCCAGTGGTTTCACGTCACGAAAGCCAGCGTTCTCCTTCCCTCGCCTTCTGTTTCTTTGGTGGTGCCCGCAGCGATTTGTCCCACATCCGAACAATCTGCTCCTCCGGGACCCTGAACAGCACCTCACAATACCCCTCCGTGTGTCCCAATTTTCCACATATATAACAAAAATCAGGCAATCTCTCATATTGGAACTTGCAGGTTATAGTCTCTCCTCCTGCTTTTCGGACCTTCTTCTCTCTCTTCAGCGGCAGCCGGACGTCCAGCCGCACTCGGATCCTCATGTATGAGTCGGGTCCCGTGTAGATGTTATTGACATCATATTCCACGAAACTACCAACGAACTCTCCAAGTGCCTTTCCCACAGTGCTCGAGAACAACCCGGCTGGTAGCTCCTTCACCTGTATCCAGAAGTTTGCATAGTGTAGATCCACCGTTGTTGGTGTTTCACCTGCACGCAACTCCCTCATGACCAACAAACTCTGGTCGAACGACCAGGGTCCTGAATCAACCACCCGCCGCAGATTGACGATGTGATTAAACCTGAACAGAATCAGCCGGTTACCAATCTCCTCAATCTCCATCCTCCTCCCTGGTCGCCAAACACTTGCCATGGTGTTTTGAAACGCCAGAAAATTGTATTTTTGTCTGTCAAGAGGAAGCCTACAACACAGAGGTCATAATTTTCCTCGTCCGGCACATCGAGCAAATCTTCGAAAACCAGCTCCTCGTCGTCGTCAGCAATGGTGAGTTGCGCCACTTGTTCTTCCATCACGTCCTTCCCCAGGTAATCGTCCAGTCGCAGATCCCTGTCAGTACGCTTGTTTTGGTGTAGAAACACAAAACCCTAGAAAACCCTAGGAATAACGGCGGCCCTCAGTTCGAGGGAGAAACTCTCACAGACGGAGAGAGAAAAAGATTCCCGTAACAACTTTTTCAAGCTTCAGAGTTTAAAATTAAGAACTCCATGATTAATTAGGTAGAAATGGAAGGGCCCCGCCACACTATGAAATATTAGGCGCGTACGTAGGTGTTGTCATTTGTCAAGCAGTAGCTATTTTTTTTTTGGTCGAGCACTCCCACGGAAGAGAGTACCAAGATCGCCTAGACTAAGGGAGAAAGGGGGGTTGAGAGGAAATAACGATGGTGGGGGGTTGGGGGGCCAAAGTTGTGATACCAACGAAAGTCATTTAGAAAATAGGTCATTCGAGATGTGAGCATGCAAAATGAGTAAAATTGAGCAGCCCAGAACGGAGTGGAAGCAAAGTAAGGGAATGTCGAGCCAGGTTGTGGGCCGCTGAGTTGGCTTCCCTTTTAAGAGCGAAGCACCGGATTGAGGGGTGACGGTTTAGAAGGAGTTTGCATTCTTGAATGATGGCTCCTGCCCGTGGGTGAAGGCGTTGTTTGTCCAAGATATGTGAGGATACCATCGCAGCATCGCCTTCTACATCCACGATAGTCAGGGACCGGCCCACGCACCAACGGAGAGCTTCACGGAAGGCCAGAGCCTCAATAGTGAAAGGATCTGTGATAAATAGAAGAGAACGTCCCCCTGCAAAGAGCACAGCGCCTGTAGAGTCTCGTAGGATGAGCCCAATCCCACCACCCTGCGCCCGACGCACAGCTCCATCAACGTTAATTTTAACCCGACCCGCAGGGGGGGACGCCATCTATTAATGATCGTAGGCAATTGACTTTTGGGGAGTGGGCGCATCACATCCTCCTGGTCCAGTTCCAGATCAAATTTGTCCATGTGTTTTTCCATTTGTGCTTTAAGTGCTGGTAGGAGAAATTGCTTATTGAGGAATACAACAGTATTACGCGATTTCCACAGTCTCCACCAAAAGAACGTGAATTTCTTCCCGAGTGTTGGCGACAGCCTGAGGATCTTCCGCCAAACAATGCAAAAATTTGAACTGGAGACAAGATGCAGAGGTAAGTCAACGAAGGCTCCAAAGCGGACAGCCAGAGGGCAAAAGAGGAGTATATGAGAAACTGATTCCTCTGAGGCCTCGCAGACTGGACACATTCTCGGGAAATTCGGAATACGGGAGCTCAGGGCCACCCTCGTGGGAAGGACGCCCAACATGCATTTCCAGAGAAAAATGGGAGGGACTGGGAATGACCACAACCTGTTCCAAGCATCTGCGTCCATGGGAGAGGATGGGCCGACTTCAGGGATCTCTACTAGACCGTGGTGAATAATGTTATAGCCCGAATGTACCGTATATGCTCCTGTGTCAGCAAATTGCCAAATGAATTGATCTGGAATCCTTTCAATAGGGAGCGGGATACTGGAAATGAGGTCCACATCCACAGCTGAGAAGGTGCTGGTAAGTAATTGGATGTCCCAGGATCCATGATTGATAAAAGTTGAAACTGGAGTGAACGGACTCCGCGGGAACTCAGAGGGGATACGTTCTGGGGGGCGCGGTGGGACCGACGGGATCCAATTATCCTGAAAAGCAAGGATTTGGAGGCTGGTGCCCACTTGACACCGGAGTCCTTGGATCAACAGCTCTTTGCTAGCACAGATGCTACTCCACCCCCAATAAGGGTGAGAACTACTATCTGCAGTAAAGAAGGAAGAGGCATGAAAATATTTTCCTTTATAAAATCGGGCCAACAACGAGTTTGGCTCAGAGATGATTCTCCACCCTTGTCGGGCCAGGAGAGCCAGGTTAAAATGGTGCAAATCCCGGAAGCCCAGACCGCCTTTCGATTTTGGAGTGCAAAGTCTTGACCAAGCAACCCATTTAAGTCTCTTGCGTCCGTCATGTTGACCCCACCAGAAGTCTCGGATTAGTGACGTGAGTCGTTTAATATTCTTCTTTGGTAGCAGAAAACATGTCATGGTGTAAACTGGGAGAGCTGATAGGACTGATTTAACAAGAACTTCCATCCCTGCCGGGGATAGAAACTTACCTTTCCATGCTTGGAGCTTGCTCAGGACCAAGTCTTCAACATATTTGAAGGTTTCCACTTTAGAACGTTTCATTGTTGTAGGAAGGCCAAGATATTCGTCCTCCGCTGTGGAGACCCGGACACCCAGCGCACCACAAAGTTCCAAGCAGTAGCTATTTGAATAGAGAATTTTTCAATAACAAAAATGGGAAAATGTGGGTTTAATCAAAAGCTATATATTAATATTATTGTGTAGCATTATGTCATATTTGACACACTTGACCAGATGATTATAATTGAATTCAACTAAATGACTAAACTGCACTGTATGTTATATAATATATTCTGCATGAATCAGTACGCCGACAGTCTATGACGGTTTTCATGGGGTTGGATAATGATGATGAATGGAAAACATGTTATTTTGTGTAATGGGTATTTTTTCGATTAACAATATTGTTTATTTAAGTGGGTATTTTTTCTTTATTTAAGTGGATATTCGATGAGAGGTACCAGTAAAATTTCGACCTTTTACTTTGTCCCTTAACTGCTGATGAGCATGTCACCCACTGCTAGGAGACGACGGCTATAGGGCTAAGAGAAAAGCTATCTAATAGGGAGCACTGGTAGTTGCCAAACTCTTGAGACGAACCAACTTTTAGCCTTTGTGTCTCAATGTGACATCCATTTTTTATAATGGATATACTCCACTAAAAATTAAGTGGGATAGTGAGTTAATTAATTTGATTCCAATTTAAACCTAGGAGACTTCTCCTCCAAATTCGAATCAAGAGAAGTTGTTCAAACAAGCGGAAAAAAAAAATCATGATTTTTTTTGAAAAATCTTCCTTGCCAAATTGCCTTCAGTTTCAGATCACTCATCTACCTAACATCGTTCATAAATTCTATGCCTGAGTGCTACTAATAAGAAGATTAAGACCTAAACAACTAACCAAACTAACCCCAAAGACCAACCTAGTTATAAACAAACAGAGATCCTAGAAAGACGTTTACTAAGAATAGGGCTAACTAGCTTGTGCTAGCAAAGGGTCCAAAATATATGCGACCGAGCGAGAGCGAGTAAGAAAACCCAATACTTCCATTTTCCTTGTTCATCAATCGAGAATCAAGACAAACCGAACACTACAACCATACATTTCAAACTAGAGAAAGCTATACTGGGTTCCCAAGTTACTCTCGAGATAGGTTTAGCCTTTTCAATGCAATGTCAATTCATCAGATGCAGCAGCAAATAGCTCTATCTCCTGATCCAGGGAACACAAACCTATCCTCGAACAAGAATATATTAGCGGCGCCGCATTCTAACCAGAAGCCGGCAGTTGATGCCCCACCAATTTTGTCCAAGAGATTAGGGGCAGTTCCGACTTCCCTGGCTCAAGCGTTATTTCTGGTGCACGACAATGATGGTATTACTATATTACATCTTCTGACATCAAAACTCTATAACAGTCACAAACCCAGCATCAATACAACACATAATATAACCATCCCAAGAGGAGAGGCTCTAATTTGGTGAGATCCACGAGACGACCTTACCACTTCAAATTACAGTTACCAGCTGTTATCTATAGATAAACACAGCCTTTGTAAACAGAACAACTATTCTTACCCGTGAATATACGATACTACATTGAAACCTAACCACTACATTCGCCAAGAACTTAATCACCGGCCTTTATATAACCTCACCGGTCAGTTTGCCTCAATGCTATCAGTCCATAGAGGGGAAAGGCACAAAGTGAACAAGACAAAATCCCCCCCACCCAAAACATGATAACCATAATAACCTATGTCTTGTCAAGGCATAACAATTGGTTTACTAATCCTCTTCCACCACCTCCCTAGAAGAATCTGGTTGAAGATTCAAGATTTGGGAAACTACAAGCTTAGATAGGTGATTTATCGTAGCATGAACCTGATCATCGTCTGACTGCACAGCCCACTCAAGAGACTGAGACCGTGACTTCGTGTACTCATTCGCAGCAACTGCCGTCTTTCTTGATGTGGCTAGAACCTTTTCCAGGTCAGCCTGAGTCATTGGACGTGGTCCCTGTAGAACAGTAAAAATATCTCAGTACAGACATCAGGTTTAGCGATCAAAGTTATTGACACACAAAAACATTATATTCCTATTGCCAAGCTGAATGACAATGCCATTGTTCCCAAGAAACTCCTACCAGGGTAAAGAGCAAGAAACCAACCAAACAAGTTATGATGGAAGAAAGAATGTATTAACAGTATACTTACTTGGCGCTTCTTTCCTTTCCTCTCCTCTGATAATAGGTCCCTAATACCAAAATAAGCAGCGCTCTTGCAGAGATCAAAAAGATCTGAACCTGTGTAGCCTTCACAAAGACTTGCTACATGGTTGAAGTCGATGTTGTCTTCAACACTCTCATCCTTCAAAATAACCTGCAAGATTTCAGCCCTTTCCCTCCTATCAGGCAATCCAATCTCAAAGGCTTGTGGGAGTCGGCGAAGAATTGCCTCGTCAAGTTCAGATGGACGATTGGTTGCAGCAAGCACCATCACTCTTGCATTCTCTGCAGAATAACAAAATAAGCAAAGGTCACATTCTGTCTTGTAAAAGAAAATGTGAAGTTCATTTGCATCTGTATGGAGCACAAAACTCTAAAATCATCTGAATTAGGAAAAATCCTCACGATCTGTTGTAAAACCATCCCACAAAGCCATGAACTCAGTCTTCATATTTGTTAATGCCTCATGATCTGAAGAGCGGCGCTGACCCAGGAAACTATCAACCTCGTCAATAAATATAATTGCTGGCTGGAGTTTGTAAGCAAGGCTGAAAACAGCAGCAACTGCAACAAATGTTTGTCAAGTCAACCCACTATCAACGGATAAAAAGGAACAATACACCAGGAATGGTACTCTTCATTTATTTATATGGAACCTATCAACTGACAAAAGTAAGTGCATTGTCTGGTGAGAAATCAAGTGGGACGGCATGTTAGAAAAAATGTAGGAAAGCTAAAGCAGAATCACAAGTTCCAGTCCAAACACTTCACAGTCCAATTTCTTAATATACAGAACACCACTATCCCAATTAATTGGAAGTCTTGTTTAACCAATCTTTAGGCACGTACTTATCGGAGCTCTGTTATGTCAGTGATACTAACATAACATATTCCAACAGCCAGCTCAAATAGGGCACACACAACGATAGATAAACTTATTGGATTTGATGCATTTGAGTTCCATACTTACCAAGCTTTTGGGCATCACCAAACCACTTGCTCATCAGATTTGAGATTCTTACGTTGATGAAAACAGCTCCAGATTCTTTTGCAATAGCTTTCGCGAGCATGGTCTTTCCAGTACCTGGAGGTCCATATAACAATACCCCCTTTTGAGGACCCAGAAGCTTCCCATGAGAGAAAAGTTCTGGCCTCCGAAGAGGGAGGATGACAAGTTCATATAAAGACTGTTTGATGGTGTCTAGCCCGCCAATAGAATTGAATTCTACATCAATGTGATCAGGATTTATGACGTCACAAGCTATCACATCCTGCCAAATTATCAGAAAGGAGGAGAATCAATACCGTGAAACTCTTGAACCAACCATGTTTAGTTCAATCAATCAGAGAAAGAACCATGCATGATTTAAAACATTCTTCCAGTTATCACTCTTTGTGTTGCACATCTCTAATCACTAGTTACAAAATTTGCGGTGTACAAGAATGGCTGAAATTATAATGCTAAATCACGGAAGAAGCAGCTGACAGTGATTCAGGCTTACTAACTTTGCATACGAGGGGGACAGAAAATAGTGCTTAGCTGCACCTTATCACACAGTCTAGCATGAGAAGGATAGGAGTTCGCCGACATTGACAACACACACATACAAATCAGCTGATCCAAAATCATTCCCTTCTAGATATTCATACAGCTACTTAAATTGGCAGCTGCGAATTAGAACATCGAACCTTTTCCAATATCATCGGAACACTAGATTAGAATTTGTCAACTACCATGACAAGTAGATGCAAGGTTACTCTTGAAAACAAAATTAACCTGACAAAAAAGTACTAAACAATTCCAGTATCTAGCTACCAAGCAACATCAAATGTAATTTAATAATCTACCCAGATCAGTAAAGTTCAGATGAAGCCACAGAACCCTATAGAAGCCAGCTAATCCACGACAAACAAAAAAAATTACATCAAACATTCAAATAGATATAAAACTACGGAAGCACAGAACAAGAGGAATAGGGTTTAGAAAGAAGTAAGACCTCGTAAGGGTTGGTCTGAATAAGAGGTCGGCCAAATCTTTTGGCAATCTCCTTCTTCTTCTTCGCGGCGTCCTTGTTCGGGTCCAGGTGACGGAGGCCAGCGAAGAGAACGAGGCAGCTCAAGGCGGCGCTCGCCGCGTACAGGACGAGCTCCTGTAGGAACTTTGTCTCCGTGGAACCTCCCATTTGACGGAAGAAGAAGAAGAAAAAACTCTAGGGTTTTGATAGAGAATTATAGACTTTAAGGCGGTTAGGATTTTGTAGAGGGAATTGGGGTGGGTGGTTAGAGAAGGATTGGAATGGATTGGATTGAAAGGATGAGAAGAGAATAGAGAGACGAGGGTGGGTTGTTCGTTTGTTGAAGGAGGTTCTGTTCTTGGGGAATAAGAAAACCAGAAGAAGGCCCTAGCTAGCTACCCAACCAAATGAATGCGAACTAATCGAATCGTTGCAGGTGAATTTTACCTCATCCTCCCGCTATTTGTTTGGTTTGGTTTGGTTGGTTGGATTGATCTGTTCTCTTTTGCCCAGATTACTGCTGTTATGGGCCAATTTGTGAATCTTAGCCAATAACCACAGTGAGGCCCAATCTAGGCAAACTCTATATACAGGCCCCAACAGCTCTTGTCCCTTTCCGTTGCCTTTTCAGGGCAAAACCGCGAATTCCTCTGCAATGTACCGGGTCGGACTAGGGATGACAATTTATAACCTACCCTACCCTACCCAGTCAACGAGGATAATACCCTGTGTTGACAGGGTAAGGGTAGAGTAAGGGTATTACCTTAGATGAAAAATTAGGGTAAGGGTATGACCAAAACCCTACCCGCAAAATACCCTACCGTTAATCTCACTATAAATCTAAGTAATTTTTATATAAAATTATCAAACAAACTATTGTCCACGATTGATTCATGAGATGACTCACAATTAACTAAAATAAAAGCACATTATAATCATTAATATTTAATTATTTACTTCATCATTGTTCAAGTCTTGATTTAGAATGATATAATTATGGTTGATAGTAGAAATTAATAGTCATATATTTGTATAATATCACTTTATATATATTTTGTGCTTATATAATATATTTTATTTTATTTATGTGGTTGAGAATGGTGTGTTTTGGTATAAACATTATCCGAAAAATTGTGTAATAAGAGTTGATCAAAATATCCAGGGTACCCACGTACCCTTTGGGTATTTGTAGGGTAGGGTAAGGTTAGTACATTTGAAAACCCGTGGGGTAAATGGTCGGGTATTTTCCAATGTTATACCCTGGGGGTAAGGGTACGGTTGACCTCATACCCCGACCCTACCCTACCATTGCCAAGCCTAGGTCGGAGCATGTTAACGGAATCCCCGCTCTTCCGGATCAAATACGATCATGATCACTTAAGTTTAGAGTTATAACAAATTTGGTCACTAAAGTTTAAATTTATTGTTATAGTCACTGTTGTTTAAGCTTTGTAACTCAATAGTCGTCCAATTTTTCATTAAAATTTTCATGTCATGTTGCCATGTCACCCAAAAAATTAATATTATATGGACTATGAATCTCATTGATTCTCTAAACCCAAACCTAACTCATCACAAAACATGAATCAAAATGAACAAAAAGAGTGGGTCGCTGTAATGGACCATGGCGGCATGCCCAACATACATGGACACCATTATCGACAGAGGCAGACCACCATGAGTAACACGACAGTTAAGAGCGAGACTTATCCAATGACGATGATGATGCACATGACTTTCTTTTGAGGTAAAAAAAAATGAAGTCATATCCTCAAGATGACTTGGATCTAGGATTGGAATGTACGCTCTAACTCTAATTTTCTTCTTTGTTTTGGGTTTACTTGTCTAGTGGTTCTCTTACTCCCGGTTCAGGAATCCTAATTGGAGGAGTGCGACTGTTGGTCTGGTTCATACCATGGTCCACTCGGTTTGAGTCAGGCTAAGTTACCTGGTGGTATTAATAATCATGTCATTCAACGACGACGTTTTCAACCTCAACCTATGGGTTATGAAGACTGATGACACTCGATTTGACGTGATTATCAGCCTCATTTAAGTGATATTTCTTTGCGTAAGACATGGTTTTTAGGGTAGAATAACGGATATTCAATCGATTGCCCTATCTCGTGTCATTTGTGTTACCTTGGCCCGTTTCGGGTCTATTTGATGGTTTTCTAGTATTTTTACGTTAGCACAGGTTTTTGCCATCGAATAAAGTAACCAAAGACGTGTCTAAGGCATTGGAACATCGAGGAACTGAACCGGAATCGATCAAAGGAGCCAATTAAGTTCAAACCAAATTCCTGCCCGGTTTATACATATATTTTCGGCGAAACTACCCTTTGGTTTTCGCCGAAAATGGAAGAAGAAATCACTGGCCGATTGAGAGGAAGTCTTCGGCGAAAATACCCTTGAGAGTTCGCCGAAAACAAAAGGAAGAATCCACTGTCCCGAGTATGAAGAAGTTTTCGCCGAAATTCCTTTACTATTTTCGGCGAAAATCCCAGTTGAAATCAGAAAAATCTCGGGTTGATATAAATAGAGAACTCGGCGGCTAATATGGAGAAATCACTTTTACAACTGAACACACACACACAAACGACGACAGAGAGAGAGACAGGGCGAGTAGATAGAGTTCGAGGAGCAGGAACGGATCGTGACGCCATCCATCCATCCATCTCGGAGAGCCAGTGCTAGGAGTTGAAAATCCAGCAGATTTGAGCTGCTAGGAAGCATCGAAATTAGGTTTTGCAGTTCTTCTCTGTCTTCCTATCTGAGATGTATTTCTTGTCTGTCTTCGATTCTTCTGTATTGAATATGAGTAGATAAACTCGTGTAGCTTAGATTAGATGAACCCTAAGTGACCCAGGGCTTAAAGCGGTCACGGATCGGCGGTGATTAGATTCGAAATTCATTCAGTTTCATCTTTCATGTTTGGTTTGTTCTTCGTTTTCTGTGTTTCTTGTCTGGTTTGGCCACCTAGATTAGATTCTTGTTAAGCTAAGGATAGAAGCGAACGCTCGCCTTACTTTAAAACACCAAATCGAACAATCAACCTTATAATTGGAGCGTGCCTTTCGTAGGAACCGATTAGGGTTGATCCATTGCTAGAGTAACTCATTAATCACTAGAATTTGCACCAGTTAAGTTAAGTCGTTGCGAGAGGCGACCGTACCCGGGCGGCTAATTAATCGTGGTAGCTAGATCGGATAGAGCGAACGTTCGCCAGTCTTAAACCTAAGGGTCAGGAGTTATGATGGTGTCTATGAAATGAATGAACTAGAATCGAAAATCGCTGGTCTGTGACTGCTGTTGCCTTGGTGATCTAAGGGGAATTCGAAGTCTAAGCTTGTCTGTCATCTTTCTAGTCAATTAATCAATCTTCAATCTTTCTTCGTTTTAATTTTCAATTCTTCTTATTCTTGCATCGTAGTATAGAAGTCGTGGAACTCACACCACGCACAACTTGTGTTTGACCTTGAATTAAAACTGTCAACACCTTTGAGTAAGGAAGTAGAGGAAACCCCTGGAATACGATCTGCTATAGCTTTTTCTTAGCATTAGTAGTTGTTTGTTTGAACCCGAACAACGATCTTAGGTTCACCAAATTGGCGCCGTTGCCGGGGACTCTTCTACTTCGTTGAAAGAAGAGTTGGCATTTTTAATCTTCTACGTTTTCATCTTTCACTTTCCATTACACATCGATTCTACACCGGTTGTGTTTGTTTTTGTCTCGTGCAGATCATAGCAGGTACAGAAGCAGATCACATCCGTTCCATCTTCCTTTACCACAATGGTTACTCTTAAAAGTGTTGCGGACTATAGTAAGCCGCGTGCATCTAATCTTCGATCACCCATCACCGTGCCCTCTAATGACAATGATCCTGACTATGAGATTCAGATTCCTCTCCTGGAGCTAATTTCTAGGGACATACAATTCGAGGGAAGACCAGAAGATAACCCTTACACACACATAACCACCTTTCTGGCTGTCTGCGACACCTCCAAGTCTGGGAATCTCAACAAGAATGTGCTATATCTCCGAGCTTTTCCATTTTCTCTCAGAGGTGCAGCTAAACAATGGCTTAGCAGCAAACCGCCAGGTCATTACACTGAATGGGAGGCATTAGCTCAAGATTTTGTTGAGGAATACTTTCCTCCTGCAAGAACAACTGCTTATAAAGACCGCATTGTCAGATTCACTCAGAGAGAGGATGCGAGCCTGTATGACACTTGGAATGAATTCCAGTCTCTTCTCTTCGACTGCCCTCACCA
Organism: Linum lewisii; assembly: GCA_034768395.1. Classification (NCBI taxonomy): domain Eukaryota; kingdom Viridiplantae; phylum Streptophyta; class Magnoliopsida; order Malpighiales; family Linaceae; genus Linum; species Linum lewisii. The sequence continues at coordinate 72,495,607 of CM068297.1, read as the reverse complement.
TGGGTATGAACAAAGGCAGCTGGCTGAATTCTTTACTCGCGGTATGCGCGAAGAATCGTCAAAATGGGTCAACACCCTTGTAACACCCATCCCGAACCGACCCGGGTTGGACCCGTGGTCGAACCGGCATGAACATCACCCGAAGATACGATAATTAAATAAAAGGGAAACCAACCTTGAAATCAAAGTAAAACATTAACTAAGAGTAAAACGGAAGCGCCTCCATTATTCAAAACACGGAATCCGATTACTAGGTACGACACAAACCAAAATTCATTTCCAAACCGAAGGCTTAAAATAAACCGATACAAAAGAATCCCAACCCGAAATGGTCAACAACATTAAAACATGGTCAACTCCTGGTCCAAGCCTCCGAAGATCTTCTTCACGCCAACAACACTCTAACACTAGACTCCCAACTGAGGCACCTGACTTTACTCCCTCTCTCTAACCACGTGAACCTGAAAGGGGAAACTGGAAGGGGATCAGTTTCCTAATGAAACTGAGTGAACCCACTGGGTTTAACTATGCGCCGAACCTAGCCTGAAAGAGCGGTTCCAAACTCCGCACACACAACCACAATGGAACCAGACACATTCATACAATATTTTAATTCCCTAAAAAAAACAGTTTAAGTGATCACATAGGTGCAGTTCTCAATTCAACACTTACCATCCACGATAACATTCAAGAATAATAGAGAATCATAATTCACACATCTCGACATCACATCACAATACCACTCAAGATCATAGCTAGCATTTCTACACCCACAACAGTCACACACATTAAGTGAGCTACTAGACATCTCTAAGCAGTCCATGTTACCATTCAAGTGCATAACTCCAAACTAACCATTCACAATTCATATCATCATCATAATCATCAACCTTTCACATCTATCCCACAACTTATCACATTACACAACTCAATTCATAGATCAATCCAACCTAGTTCACAACACAATTGCATAACAGATCATCAACACATATCACACATCACATATACACACTCAACACATCACATTTCAGCTCGCAATCAAATCCAACACAACACACGCACGATAGTTCATAATTCATTTAACTAGGTGAGTTAATTAGGCGCCATAAGGAGTTGTTCCCCCGCTACCCCGCCGGCCATCACATCATCCATATCCCGTAGGATCTTTCCCCGTAGGGAGATAACACGACGCATCCCCTAAAGGATCCTTCCTCCACGGAGCTATCACGACGCATCCCATCGGGATCCTTCCTCAACGGAGATTTCAACCACTATGACTCCCTGTCATAGGATTCACCCCAGTGAATCGGACTCTAACACAATGGTATTTCGGTTGGGGTAACGTTGGCTCCTTCCGGTTCTATCAATTAAATTTCCTTAAACATAACTACATCAATCACACACATCAACAATTCAATTCCATATTACAAATCCACAATTCAAGTTCACCACATAATTCCACAATCCAAGTCCACAACACAATTCCACATCACCATTCCATGTACCAATTCCACGTCCCAATTCCAAGTTCCAATTCCAATCAACCAATTCCACTTAACAATTCCACTTGACAATTCCATCCAACCAATTCCACGTACCCATTCCATATCACAATCGTACAACGCAATCACGTTATAGACCCCCATTACACCTATCATCCACATCACCCCAAAACAACACATAGCATTCAATTCATCCAAAACACCACGTAACATCATCCCAATCCGATATCAAATAACATCATCTAATCCATTCACACATTTATAATCACATGACACTTCATCCAATCATTCCACATTACACACACAGTTTAAGGGTAAACGGCTAGCTCACCGGCCACCCCCACCTGCAAGTACAGGGATAGCCATGTCGTGAGTCTTAGGGTTACCCTCCTGTTCATCCTTCATTGGAGGACCCCACATTGGCAGGGCCATCCACCTGTTCACCATTTAAAGGGCGACCCCACATTGGCAGGACCACCCTCCTGCAACCACAACTGTCAGCACAAAGAATAGATACAATTTACAAGAATCACGTCCCACACCTCCTACACTCATTGCTAAGTCTGATCCATTTAACATCATCGTTAATCATTTCCCCAATCCAACCACATCACATCAGCCAACAATTATCAATCAATGTAGCAATTAACATTCACACAACAATCATCAAACATCACAATTTACATAACAATCCAATGCAGAACCATTTCCCCTTTTACTCTCTTCCAATTCCATGCAAAACCTATATTCATCTAAGTCAAGGTTGCAACTCCTCACATCGACCAATACTACCTATCGTACGCTAAACCCTCACCTTAGCCTAAAAGAAGACTCTGAATTCTGTCCTAGTACGCCCGTCGCATCGTCCTGATTCCATCGGTCCTGAGGGTGCGTCAAACGGAGCTCTAACGAGTGAGATATGGCCGAATCTCTGAAATGCCAACCCTAGCCCCCAAACCACACTGCCAAACAAACCCTTATTATCAAACTTCCAACACGACCCACAGACTTCAGGAATCACAGTTTGGTCAATTAACTTTCTGATGTGGCAGATCAGCCACCAAACTTTCAAGAAGCTTCCAAAAGAACCCCTCGTCTTTGCCGGCGATCCTTTCCGGCGCCGGCGAGGGCCGCCGACGCTGAATGTTCCCACTTCACTGGAATCGTGGAAACGCCGCCGCCGCCTTCTGAAACAATCGTCGCCGCCGCCACCTTCTGGAACAATCGTCGCCGCCGCCGCCTCTGAAACAATCATCGCCGCCGCCGCCTCTGAAACCGCCGCCTCTCTCGAAAACGTGTGCCGCCAATCCCCTTCTCTCTTCCTTCTATTTCCCGAACGCTGCCCTCTTTCCCTGAACCTAAAACCCCCCCAGCCTTTCTCTCTCTCTCTCCCTCTTTTCTTCTTCTGCTGAACGGGACACACCCAGCCCGCATGGGCCTCCGCCCAACTTCTTCTTATTCCTCTGTTGAACGCCGCCAGCACCAGCTGGGCCTCGGGCCCAGCTTCCTTCTTCTGCCGCTGCTGCTAATTCGAGGCCCAGCCTCTTTCCCATTTCCATCTCAACATCCGGTCATGGGTTGGATCAATTAGTCCGACCAATTGATTTGGCCCACCGATTTAGAACTCGAACCAAACAATTAACCCAAAATATAATTTATTCCGTCAATCAAAATAAATTACTTACACAAATTAATTAATTAAATCCGAATTAAAATCCTCAAAGTTTTAACCAACAAGGTTTAACCAAGAAATTTTAAATTCTAACCGGTGACTCGGAAACGGGATGTTACAACTCTCCACAACTTCAAAAGATTTCGTCCCCGAAATCACAACCCTACTCATCTTAGTAATGTAATCACAAATCACAGACACAACGCAATAGTTCAAGGATCACAGCACTACTCGAAACTCTTTCTTAACGGTTCTAGCAACACACACACCTCCTAAAACACTTCACTTACACGAACTCGGATTTCCATCTAACACACACACACTATCGAACACTTAAGGCACAACATGCCACAAGAGCACAACCAAAACACACAACTCAACAAAGCAAGAAACTACCTAGCTAACACCTTCGGCTAGTCCTCACACCCTTCAGGCATTCTACCCAACTTAACCAAAGTCTACAAGGACCTCACTCCTCCAACCCACCTCAAATTTCCAACTACTATTCTTAGCCACTCGAGCACCAACTAACCATCTAAACTCCGTCGTTACAGAAACCTTTCTCAATCTGATTTTCAAAACCAAAGCACACTTTTCAGAAAGACGAAACTTTAATAAATTCCTTTTAAATCGAAGCCAAGTTCCTCAGTTTAAAATCAAACTCATAAAACCTTTAAAATCAAACTTGCAACCAGACTCTATCATAGTTTTAAATACTCAAATACTTTCAACTCTCTAAACACTGGTACCATTGAAACACTCCCCAACTTTCGAAACAAGAACGCTTGAGCAAATTGAAAGCACAGAAACGCATAACTCAACTTTGAAAAGATACAAGCGATTTCAAACTCATTTCGAATCAACCCAAAACCCAAGACAACAATTCCCACCCAAAACCAAAATTAGTAAAAATTTAACTCCATCTCGGTTAAAATACCAAATCATTTAAACGCTCTTCAAATCCGTCACACCAATTACTCAAAGAACTAAACCAAGATTCAACACTAAAATCACATTGACAAAACAGACCAAGAAATACTCATTTCCCAAAAGCTCAAATCCTTAAATCCTTCTAACTTTTCCAATATGGAACAAAATTCAAAACGTACTCGGCAGGTTAAAATCTCGTTCAAACCACAGCTGAAAACAAAGCAAGACAAAATTCTCACGAAATAAAATCTTCTTTGAAAATTCATTTCAACAGACAAGACAGGTTCCTGTAACACTCCTAGACTCCTCCCCCCATCCGACTCCGAATTCTCTTACAAAACACACACCTAAAGCTTCCACTCAAGCTAGCATCCTAACTCTGGTTCTATTTCTAAAGGTCAACAACTCTCCTAATCTGACATTGTATTCGCACTCAACCACTACTCAAAACTACAAATTCTCATCCCATGGTTTTCTTCGTGGCTCAGGAGGACCGAAAATACCAATTTCAGTTGACCAACTCTTCAAATCACTTTTTCTCTTCAAAACACACTTTCACTTTCAAAATCCCAACCCGATTAAAACGTTTGAAAACCCCTGGAATGCCAGTACTACATCGATGTTCCGTTCTTTCCATTAAGAGGGTAGCTAATCCCCTAGAAGAAAGAACAGTTCACCCATGCAGCAGAGCCAAACCAGGCTCTGATACCACTTGTAACACCCATCCCGAACCGACCCGGGTTGGACCCGTGGTCGAACCGGCATGAACATCACCCGAAGATACGATAATTAAATAAAAGGGAAACCAACCTTGAAACCAAAGTAAAACATTAACTAAGAGTAAAACGGAAGCGCCTCCATTATTCAAAACACGGAATCCGATTACTAGGTACGACACAAACCAAAATTCATTTCCAAACCGAAGGCTTAAAACAAACCGATACAAAAGAATCCCAACCCGAAATGGTCAACAACATTAAAACATGGTCAACTCCTGGTCCAAGCCTCCGAAGATCTTCTTCACGCAAACAACACTCTAACACTAGACTCCCAACTGAGGCACCTGACTTTACTCCCTCTCTCTAACCACGCGAACCTGAAAGGGGAAACTGGAAGGGGATCAGTTTCCTAATGAAACTGAGTGAACCCACTGGGTTTAACTATGCGCCGAACCTAGCCTGAAAGAGCGGTTCCAAACTCCGCACACACAACCACAATGGAACCAGACACATTCATACAATATTTTAATTCCCTAAAAAAACAGTTTAAGTGATCACATAGGTGCAGTTCTCAATTCAACACTTACCATCCACGATAACATTCAAGAATAATAGAGAATCATAATTCACACATCTCGACATCACATCACAATACCACTCAAGATCATAGCTAGCATTTCTACACCCACAACAGTCACACACATTAAGTGAGCTACTAGACATCTCTAAGCAGTCCATGTTACCATTCAAGTGCATAACTCCAAACTAACCATTCACAATTCATATCATCATCATAATCATCAACCTTTCACATCTATCCCACAACTTATCACATTACACAACTCAATTCATAGATCAATCCAACCTAGTTCACAACACAATTGCATAACAGATCATCAACACATATCACACATCACATATACACACTCAACACATCACATTTCAGCTCGCAATCAAATCCAACACAACACACGCACGATAGTTCATAATTCATTTAACTAGGTGAGTTAATTAGGCGCCATAAGGAGTTGTTCCCCCGCTACCCCCGCCGGCCATCACATCATCCATATCCCGTAGGATCTTTCCCCGTAGGGAGATAACACGACGCATCCCCTAAAGGATCCTTCCTCCACGGAGCTATCACGACGCATCCCATCGGGATCCTTCCTCAACGGAGATTTCAACCACTATGACTCCCTGTCATAGGATTCACCCCAGTGAATCGGACTCTAACACAATGGTATTTCGGTTGGGGTAACGTTGGCTCTTTCCGGTTCTATCAATTAAATTTCCTTAAACATAACTACATCAATCACACACATCAACAATTCAATTCCATATTACAAATCCACAATTCAAGTTCACCACATAATTCCACAATCCAAGTCCACAACACAATTCCACATCACCATTCCATGTACCAATTCCACGTCCCAATTCCAAGTTCCAATTCCAATCAACCAATTCCACTTAACAATTCCACTTGACAATTCCATCCAACCAATTCCACGTACCCATTCCATATCACAATCGTACAACGCAATCACGTTATAGACCCCCATTACACCTATCATCCACATCACCCCAAAACAACACATAGCATTCAATTCATCCAAAACACCACGTAACATCATCCCAATCCGATATCAAATAACATCATCTAATCCATTCACACATTTATAATCACATGACACTTCATCCAATCATTCCACATTACACACACAGTTTAAGGGTAAACGGCTAGCTCACCGGCCACCCCCACCTGCAAGTACAGGGATAGCCATGTCGTGAGTCTTAGGGTTACCCTCCTGTTCATCCTTCATTGGAGGACCCCACATTGGCAGGGCCATCCACCTGTTCACCATTTAAAGGGCGACCCCACATTGGCAGGACCACCCTCCTGCAACCACAACTGTCAGCACAAAGAATAGATACAATTTACAAGAATCACGTCCCACACCTCCTACACTCATTGCTAAGTCTGATCCATTTAACATCATCGTTAATCATTTCCCCAATCCAACCACATCACATCAGCCAACAATTATCAATCAATGTAGCAATTAACATTCACACAACAATCATCAAACATCATAATTTACATAACAATCCAATGCAGAACCATTTCCCCTTTTACTCTCTTCCAATTCCATGCAAAACCTATATTCATCTAAGTCAAGGTTGCAACTCCTCACATCGACCAATACTACCTATCGTACGCTAAACCCTCACCTTAGCCTAAAAGAAGACTCTGAATTCTGTCCTAGTACGCCCGTCGCATCGTCCTGATTCCATCGGTCCTGAGGGTGCGTCAAACGGAGCTCTAACGAGTGAGATATGGCCGAATCTCTGAAATGCCAACCCTAGCCCCCAAACCACACTGCCAAACAAACCCTTATTATCAAACTTCCAACACGACCCACAGACTTCAGGAATCACAGTTTGGTCACTTAACTTTCTGATGTGGCAGATCAGCCACCAAACTTTCAAGAAGCTTCCAAAAGAACCCCTCGTCTTTGCCGGCGATCCTTTCCGGCGCCGGCGAGGGCCGCCGACGCTGAATGTTCCCACTTCACTGGAATCGTGGAAACGCCGCCGCCGCCTTCTGAAACAATCGTCGCTGCCGCCACCTTCTGAAACAATCGTCACCGCCGCCACCTTCTGGAACAATCGTCGCCGCCGCCGCCTCTGAAACAATCATCGCCGCCGCGCCTGAAACGCCGCCTCTCTCGAAAACGTGTGCCGCCAATCCCCTTCTCTCTTCCTTCTATTTCCCGAACGCTGCCCTCTTTCCCTGAACCTAAACCCCCAGCCTTTCTCTCTCTCTCTCCCTCTTTTCTTCTTCTGCTGAACGGGACACACCCAGCCCGCATGGGCCTCCGCCCAACTTCTTCTTCTTCCTCTGTTGAACGCCGCCAGCACCAGCTGGGCCTCGGGCCCAGCTTCCTTCTTCTGCCGCTGCTGCTAATTCGAGGCCCAGCCTCTTTCCCATTTCCATCTCAACATCCGGTCATGGGTTGGATCAATTAGTCCGACCAATTGATTTGGCCCACCGATTTAGAACTCGAACCAAACAATTAACCCAAAATATAATTTATTCCGTCAATCAAAATAAATTACTTACACAAATTAATTAATTAAATTCGAATTAAAATCCTCAAAGTTTTAACCAACAAGGTTTAACCAAGAAATTTTAAATTCTAACCGGTGACTCGGAAACGGGATGTTACAATCCTAGCTGGCGGAGATTGCACCGCTCTCACTCCTCAGGATGCTCTTCTGCATTTTGCTGATTGTGCTTCAAAATCTAGAAACTGGGAGAGGCAAATAGAAGGAACCAAGAGTCAGAGCCAGAGTCAGATAAATGTTGCAGAGCAGATCAAGGCAGAAGTTCAGAAGCATCTGCAAGCAGCTGGTATCCCTCTCGACTCTCCGTCAGCTACCGTCTTTTCGGTTAATTGTGGATGGTGTGGATCATGTGCTCATAACGGCAGAAGTTGCCTCAATTTTGGTACAGCAGAAGTCTGGTCTACAGAAGAGATCAACTTCATCGATCAGGGCTTCGCTAATAATCAGAAAGGCTATGCCGGTTACAGAAACTACGTGCCACGGAAGCAGAGCAACCAGTTGGTGGATCCTTATTATAGACCTCCGGGATTCATTGGAGGACAACACCAGTTTCAGGCTAAGCCGTACTACAATAGAGATATGGACTATGAGAGGAAGTTTGATCAGATCATGAGCCGACTTGACGACCATGACATTCAGTTAAAAGCTCAAGCAGCACTTAATCAGGGACAAAGAGCTCAAAGTCAAAGAATAGAGGACGCTGTAAACACCATGGCTAGACTTTTTACTAGCAATCCTCTCCTTAATCCAGAAGCATTTCAAGTAGATTCCGATACAAGGAGCGAACACGCTCAAGCTATTACCACTAGGAGCGGCAAGCAAACAACTGATCCAAAAGCTCCGGAACCTGACATGATACCAGATACTAGTGCTGCCATGGATATGCCAGAAATAGAAGATATCACAGAAGAGGAAGAAGAAGCACCTGCTCCTCCTCCGCCGCCCAGGGCAGCTCCTGAGCCTGTTCTGGCGCCATATGTACCTAGGATTCCTTTTCCAAAAGCTGCAAGGAGCAAAGCCAAGGATCACGACACTCAGTATAAGAAATGGTACAATGTTCTTAAGACTGCAGAAATCAAGATACCAGTGACAGACGCTGTAGAGATTATACCACCACTTGGGAAGTTCTTTAAAGATCTCGTGAAGAAAGTGAAGAGCGGCGAGGTGTACTCTATCACGCTCACTAATGAATGCGCGTCTATTCTAGGTGCGCCATCTCCCATTCGACAGCCGCCACCACCCCCAGCTAAGTGTCCTGATCCCGGTTCTTTTACATTACCGTGCATTATTAATGACATTAAAATTGATCGCAGTCTGGTTGATTCTGGTGCTTCTATTAATGTTATGCCTGTCTATTTATATGAAAAGCTAAATCTAGGGCAATTAAAACCGATTACTCTGCATCTCGTCTTAGCCGATAGGTCTGTCAAACGACCTAGAGGTATAATAGAAGATGTAACTGTTTGCTGTGGTCCATTTACTATACTGGCAGATTTTGTTGTTTTAGATACTCGTGAGTTAGACGGAACACTCATCCTAGGTCGACCTTTCTTAGCAACAGCTGGTGTGAATATAAATTGCAAACAAGGCTTATTAACTCTAAGCGTAGGTCAAGAGAGTGTTGAATTCTGCATTAAAGATAGCATGAGATATTCTGTTGCTCAAGATGATAAATGTTATGCTGTTGATCCCCTAGAGTTGGCCTCGGCCAACTCCTTTACTAATGCTTTATCTAGTGATCCGCTAGAGTTGTGTTTGATTTCAGGAATTGATAATGCGTTAGACGACCCAGAGCAGTGCTTATGGCAAGATGAGCTAGATGAACAAAAAGCGACATTCACACCCATCACTGCGCCTACCCATATCGAGCCAGCATCGAGTCGGATTACTACTTCATATGAGAATCCGCCAGAACTCACTCTGAAGGAGCTGCCTGACCACTTAGAGTACGCATTTCTGGGAAAGGACTGCCAGTTACCTGTCATTATCAATGCGAATCTATCTCCCGAGCAGAAAGAGCAACTGATCAGACTACTCAAGAAGCATGTCCGAGCTATTGCCTGGCAGTTGGCGGACATCAGAGGCATCTCTGAAACCTTCTGCAAACATCGGATAGTTGTTGATGAAGAATTCAAACCAGTTAGACAACCCCAACGCCGACTTAACCTCTGATGCAGGAAGTTGTAAAGAAAGAAGTGCTCAAGCTTCTAGATGCCGGTATCATCTATCCTATCGCCGACAGTCCTTGGGTCAGCCCGACTCAAGTCGTTCCAAAGAAAGGAGGAATCACAGTCATCCCTAATCCAAAGGGTGAACTCATTCCCACCCGAACAGTTACAGGATGGAGAGTCTGCATCGATTATCGATGACTAAATGATGCCACCAAGAAGGATCACTTTCCACTGCCGTTCATCGATCAGATGCTTGAACGATTGGCTGGTCATGAATACTACTGCTTCTTAGACGGGATGTCCGGTTACTTTCAGATCCCCATCGAGCTTGCTGATCAAGAGAAGACGACCTTCACATGCCTGTTCGGTACGTTTGCTTATCGTCGTATTCCTTTTGGTTTATGTAATGCTCCCGCTACTTTTCAGAGATGCATGCTTGCAATATTTGGAGATCTGGTAGAGAATGTGGTAGAGGTGTTCATGGATGACTTCTCTGTCTATGGAGATTCATTTTCAAAGTGTTTGGCTAATCTGGATAAGGTGTTAGCTCGTTGTGAGGAGACCAACCTAGCTCTTAGCTGGGAGAAATGTCACTTCATGGTTACAGAAGGTATTGTTCTTGGCCATAGAATATCTAAGACAGGTATAGAAGTCGATCGTGCTAAGCTTGAGACCATTGCCAGCCTACCACCGCCGACCTCAGTTAAGACAGTGCGAAGTTTTCTCGGTCATGCTGGATTCTACCGGAGATTCATCAGAGATTTCTCCGAGATTACTCTTCCAATGACGAAGCTGCTTGAGAAAGATGTTCCCTTCGTCTTTGATAAAGCTTGTCTTGAAGCTTTTGAGACCTTGAAGACTCAACTGACCACCGCACCGATTCTTACAGCACCAGATTGGAATCTTCCATTCGAGATCATGTGCGATGCTAGTGATTTCGCCGTTGGCGCGGTTCTTGGTCAGAGAAAGGAGAAGCAATTTCATCCTATCTACTTTGCGAGCAAGACGTTCAATGATGCTCAGAGAAACTACACTACTACAGAGAAAGAGCTTCTGGCTATCGTTTTCTCCTTTGATAAGTTTAGACAGTATCTGGTTCTTTCACATACCATTGTCTACACAGATCATGCTGCTCTGCGCCATTTATTAGCCAAGCAGGACTCGAAGCCGCGTCTCATCCGATGGATCCTTCTACTCCAAGAATTCGACATTGAAATTAAGGATAAGAAGGGAGCAGAGAACTTAGCAGCAGATCATCTTTCTCGCCTCGAGGAATCACAAACAGGTAAGTCTACTACCCCTATCAATGATTCTTTCCCTGACGAGCTGTTGCGTGTTGAAACGTATGAACAGGTTAACAGCATAGCCATCGAGCCCTGGGCAATTCCTCACGCTCAAGATCTGAGTAATGCCGCCGATTCAGATGAGCCTTGGTATGCAACTCTGGCTAACTATCTCTCACACGGCATTGTACCTCCTGAACTGGATTTCAATGCACGCAAAAAGCTCTTTAAAGAAGCCAAGTCATACTTCTGGGATGAGCCATTCTTATACCGCATCAGTCTTGACGGGATGATCCGGAGATGTGTCTCTTACACTGAAGCTGCGGACATCATGCGTAAGTGCCATGAAGGACAGTTCGGAGGACACTTTGGAGGAAATCGCACGGCGAGAAAGGTACTCGAAACAGGTTTTTATTGGCCTTCAATTTTTAGTGACTGCGACGTCTTTGCTAGACGTTGTGATGCATGCCAGCGATCAGGTAACATCTCAAACCATAATGAGATGCCCCAAATTGTTTCTTTAACTGCTGAAATTTTTGATGTTTGGGGGATTGATTTTATGGGTCCGTTCACACCCTCCAACGGAAACAAGTACATTCTTGTAGCCGTTGATTACGTTTCTAAGTGGGCTGAGGCTGAAGCTTTACCCACTAATGATTCTAGAGTGTCGGTTCCTTACCCGTCTTTTCACGCGTTTTGGTTCACCGCGCTTCATCATAAGCGATAGGGGTACCCACTTCCACGGACAATTCGACCGGGTGTGCAAACGCTTTGGCGTCACCCACCGAATGTCCACGACTTATCATCCTCAAGCGAATGGTCAAGCGGAAGTGACGAACCGTGAGCTCAAGCAGATTCTTGATAGGACAGTTGGCCGGTCTCGCAAAGACTGGTCATCTAAGCTTAATGATGCCTTATGGGCATATCGAACTGCCTACAAGACTCCTATCGGTACCTCACCGTATCAGCTGGTCTATGGCAAGTCATGTCATTTACCAGTTGAGCTTGAGCACAAGGCATTCTGGGCTAACAAAAAGTTGAATATGAGCTATGCAGTAGCAGGTAATAACCGCCATGACCAGATCGCTGAGCTTGAGGAGCACCGTCTCCACGCCTATGAGAGCACAAAGCTATACAAAGAACGCACCAAGAAAATTCATGACTCTCAGTTGAAGACGATCAAGCAGTTCTACCCTGGAGAGGAAGTGCTCTTATATAATTCTCGATTAAAGCTCTTTCCGGGTAAGTTGAAATCTCGATGGTCTGGCCCTTATACCGTGGTCCGACAGACACCCTTAGGCAGCGTCTACATTAAATTGCACGATCAAGAGCCGTTTGTGGTCAACAGGCATAGGCTTAAGAAGTATCTGCAAGGGTTAGCTGTATCCTCCATAGACGTGCACTACCTCGTTTTGGAATCCTGACACGAATCCAAGTATCGTCTGGCTCACGGACGTTAAACAAGAGCGCTTCGTGGGAGGCAACCCACGGCTGGAGTCAGTTATTTTTCATTTTGAGTCGTTTTGTTTTGAAACCTCTGTGTTGAAAAAAAAAAATACCGCCGTCTTCAAATAAGGTTTCGGCGAAAATGTGTCAGTATTTTCGCCGAAAACGTTTGTTCAAACTCGACCTGATCCTCCTGTTCAACATTTTTGGACCGAAAACCACCAAGCCCTTCGCCGAAAATTTTGCTTCCATTTTCACTACAATTTTCGCCGAAAATCTTCCATTCATCTTCGCCGAAAATTCTGGTTCAAATACCCCTGTTCCACCTGTCTAAAAATTTTGCCGAAAATCCCCCTTCATTTTCGCCGAAAATCCTGTATTTTCCTTTGACTATATAAGCGGTCCCACCCCTCTTCTTTTCGGCCCCTTCACATCCGAAAACTTCCACTTTCTCCCTCTCCTGTTTTGAGACCACCGCTCGCTGCCGCCAGCCCGCCGACTGCCTCGTCGCCGCCGCCCCACTGAACAGTAACCGCCACCGCCGACAATCACCAACCTCCGTCCCTAGCCCCTGTTCCAAACCCTAGAACCAGCGTTTTTCAGCTCCGGTTCCGGCCGACCTAGTTTTCAAGTTTTTCCCCGTTTTTGTGGATTTTCAATCGTTTTCTCGAATCATGTCTTCACGGTTAGTTGTTCAGCCTTTGATTGTGCATCTTTTGGCTTTTTGACTTTCGGTTTTCGGCATGGTTGACTTTGGTTGACTTTTTGGTTCTCCCTTATTTTTCATGACTGCTTTGTCGGTATCAATCGGCTAGGTTTTGGTGTTGTTTTGTGGCCTTTTCAGGATTGTGATCTGTTGTCTGTGTGATCGTGTTAATGAATCGTTCCATTATTCATACCTTCCTAATGAATTGACAGTTATTCAATGATATATCTTGATTCTATGATCACTCGGTTACTTAGTCCCCAACTTGTCACCTTAAGTGTGGGGTAAGAGTCTTGTCATCTAATGCTGGTCATCTCTGAGTTGTGTTTTACAGGACTCCCAAGCGTTTTAAGACTACCAGTGCAGATAGAGCACAGCGATCCTCAGCTCGCCAGAGCAAGACATCACCTTCTCGACGGCCCGCACCAGCTGCACAGAAATCGACGGCTGTGGCCATCATTCCCGAGGATGCGCCTACCCCTGCGACTCCCATTTCCTCTATTCCTACACCTGCCAATGGGGTCGTGCATCCTTTCATCGCCGCCCTGGAGCCGCACCAGCTCGAGGTCTTTCAGAAGATCAAAGACATCCCTCCAGCTACGGTGGCAGTTCTGTCTCTTGACAGTCTCAAAGCGCACAATTCGGCTTGGCACTCGACAATTGACACCGCTCTTCATAAAGCCGGATTGCGAGTGCTGACCACTCATGGATCCCCGTACCCGCTTGTCGCCCTCCAGAAGTTCTGGAGTTCATTTCGGCGCCTCACCCCGAAGCCCTTTCGTGAGCAGAAATTCGTTTCCTTTCGCCTCGGTGGTGTTCTTCATGAGAAGTCCCTTCGCGAGTTCGGCCGCTTGCTGGATCCGCACGTCAATTTCGATACTGCATTAGCTGGCTTTGAGGACACATACTCCATCACCAGTGCTCCTTACCCAGATGTGTGGAAATGGGCCTGTCTGCGAGGATGAGAGCTCCCTATCGTCCACCCCACGGTCGGTGACATCTTTCACCCTGTTCTTAAATTCTTGCATTATGTTTGGGTGCAGTCTCTGTGTTTTTGCAGCAAGACGAGCCGCCACCACGTTTCTTTGGAGCTCGTATTGTTCCGTGCTTTAGAGGAAGATGCCAACCTGCATCCCGGCTGGTGGCTTGCACGATTCTTTCACAAGCGCACTACCGCCAAGAAGCTTCCTACTGAGCTTCAGGAGGCCCTTTCATTTCAATTCTGATCGACAACCTCCAGCTCGGTGACAAATGGGGCCCCGATATTCCTCGTATCCCGATTGAGCATATAGGCGCTGAACTTGCCATAGCACGGCGCATCGACCTTTCAGAGACTATTGAGCATTGCACATCGCTCCCTCATCGCACGAACCAGCCAGTTGACCGCCCACCGTCGCGAGCGCAAATCACCGCAGAGATGACTGAAAGGCTGGCGCGTATTGAGAAGTGGCAGCTGGACTACTCGGCTGGTTCGTTGCAATGGCAGAAGGACCGAGTAGCACATGAGGAGACTCAGAACGAGCGTTGGTCCACTCTACAGCAAGTCATGGCCGACCAGTCAGCCAGACACAAGGACGAGCTCGCATGGCGACAGCAGATGGAGCAGCGGTTCGCCATTTCCTCCATTCCCACTGCACCTCCACCTCCTCCTGCGAAACAGTGATCAGGTTGTTTCTATCTTTTTCCTTTCTTTTCTTTCTTCTTTTCGGGTCTCGACCCAATTTTATTCTGTGTGGATCCGGGACACTTGTCCCGGTGTCCTTTTGATCTTTTTGTTGTTTGTATTTTGTAGGATTTTGAGTAGCTCTGCCCCGCTCCGGACTCTCCGTGTTCATCCACTACACCGACCATCACCTTCCAGGTTCTTCATATATCTCTACTCTAGTTAGTCCTGTGAGGACACAGAACAGTTCAAGTGTGGGGTAGGGTGTTAGATAACCATGCATGATCTTGATTGCCTATATCTTTGTTTGTGCCTCGTGATTCCTGTCCAGTTCTCTAGCATAGAATTGCTCAATTCTTGACTTTTGATGTTAAATTGACTTCAATTTTGAACAATGACGTCTAGACTGTTCCACTTAGAACCTGTAACCAACGTGTCAGAACTGATATTAAATGAGTCTAGGTCAGAACAGATCATAAATCACTTCTGTAGTTGGAACTGGAATTAATTGAATCAATCAACTTGTTAACAACAAAGCTCGATAACACCATTCTAAGATGATAAATGCTAGCTTCTTCCATGTTTTCACTCCATATTTGATCACCTGTGATTGTGGCTTGAGATTAGACGGAAATCCAATTCGAAATCTTGTGTAAAAAAAAAATTATAACTAGCTAGGATTAAGTGGCTAAATGGTGAAATCAAGTGATTGAGTGAATCAAATCAATGCTAAGTTCTTTAAAGTGCTGAAAATAAAGCTAGGCAAGCCCGACACCTAAGTGAAGTGTTTGGGTTGAGCACTAGCAAAAGGCACGAATACTGTGAGCTAGGCAGGTCCAACACCTAAGTGAAGTGTTTGGTATCGAGCACTAGTATGCAGTAAATAAATTAAAGAAAGTTTGAATCTTGAAAGAAATTGTTGTTTAAATCAGTCCTAGCTAGAACGTGTAACGTACAGATCTAGAAGCGGATGAAGTCGAGTCGATAGCCACGTCATTTTTCCTGCCTCCGCGTCCACATCATGGCTAGAGCTTAAAGTCGTTTTGATTAGAATTGGTGTTATCGTAGTCGGTTAATCATGATTAATTGTTTTGCTGAGAAACAATCTTTGTTAAAACCACTACTGGAAGTGTGCAGAAATCAGTATGATCGGAAACTTGTTTGGTTGATATTCTTGCATGTGTAGGTCACTCTTTCTACGTGGAGCAGTCTAAACCAAATTGTTAGAATTGAATCTCAGTTTAATCTCGTGTCATTTATGAATTTGAGCGTGTTTCTATTCAGTTTGCTTGAGGACAAGCAAAAGCTTAAGTGTGGGGTATTTGATGACACTCGATTTGACGTGATTATCAGCCTCATTTAAGCGACATTTCTTTGCGTAAGACATGGTTTTTAGGGTAGAATAACGGATATTCAATCGATTGCCCTATCTCGTGCCATTTGTGTTACCTTGGCCCGTTTCGGGTCTATTTGATGGTTTTCTAGTGTTTTTACGTTAGCACAGGTTTTTGCCATCGAATAAAGTAACCAAGGACGTGTCTAAGGCATTGGAACATTGAGGAACTGAACCGGAATCGATCAAAGGAGCCAATTAAGTTCAAACCAAATTCCTGCCCGGTTTATACATATATTTTCGGCGAAACTACCCTTTGGTTTTCGCCGAAAATGGAAGAAGAAATCACTGGCCGATTGAGAGGAAGTCTTCGGCGAAAATACCCTTGAGAGTTCGCCGAAAACAAAAGGAAGAATCCACTGTCCCGAGTATGAATAAGTTTTCGCCGAAATTCCTTTACTATTTTCGGCGAAAATCCCAGTTGAAATCAGAAAAATCTCGGGTTGATATAAATAGAGAACTCAGCGGCTAATATGGAGAAATCACTTTTACAACTGAACACACACACACAAACGACGACAGAGAGAGAGACAGGGCGAGTAGATAGAGTTCGAGGAGCAGGAACGGATCGTGACGCCATCCATCCATCTCGTAGAGCCAGTGCTAGGAGTTGAAAATCCAGCAGATTTGAGCTGCTAGGAAGCATCGAAATTAGGTTTTGCAGTTCTTCTCTGTCTTCCTATCTGAGATGTATTTCTTGTCTGTCTTCGATTCTTCTGTATTGAATACGAGTAGATAAACTCGTGTAGCTTAGATTAGATGAACCCTAAGTGACCCAGGGTTTAAAGCGGTCACGGATCGGCGGTGATTAGATTCGAAATTCATTCAGTTTCATCTTTCATGTTTGGTTTGTTCTTCGTTTTCTGTGTTTCTTGTCTGGTTTGGCCACCTAGATTAGATTCTTGTTAAGCTAAGGATAGAAGCGAACGCTCGCCTTACTTTAAAACACCAAATCGAACAATCAACCTTATAATTGGAGCGTGCCTTTCGTAGGAACCGATTAGGGTTGATCCATTGCTAGAGTAACTCATTAATCACTAGAATTTGCACCAGTTAAGTTAAGTCGTTGCGAGAGGCGACCGTACCCGGACGGCTAATTAATCGTTGTAGCTAGATCGGATAGAGCGAACGTTCGGCAGTCTTAAACCTAAGGGTCAGGAGTTATGATGGTGTCTATGAAATGAATGAACTAGAATCGAAAATCGCTGGTCTGTGACTGCTGTTGCCTTGGTGATCTAAGGGGAATTCGAAGTCTAAGCTTGTCTGTCATCTTTCTAGTCAATTAATCAATCTTCAATCTTTTTTCGTTTTAATTTTCAATTCTTCTTATTCTTGCATCGTAGTATAGAAGTCGTGGAACTCACACCACGCACAACTTGTGTTTGACCTTGAATTAAAACTGCCAACACCTTTGAGTAAGGAAGTAGAGGAAACCCCTGGAATACGATCTGCTATAGCTTTTTCTTAGCATTAGTAGTTATTTGTTTGAACCCGAACAACGATCTTAGGTTCACCAAAGACGAGTTAGGTTTGAGTTTATTCTATATTATTTGAGTCAATACTCAGTTGGATCAGAGAACCGAACGGGGTTTGAAGTCCATATAATATTAATTATCTGGGTAACATGACAACATAACGTGACCATTTTAACAAAAAATTGAAAGAAAATGAATTGAAATGTTGTTGAGTTACAAACAACAATTACTACAATACTAAATTTTTAAACTTGAGTGATCACACTGCTACAATTCCAAACTATGGTGACCACGACACCGCTCTTCCGGATTCAATATTTCTTTCCAAAATCATACGGCCCTACCTAATCTCTTTGGCCACCCCCAACAACCGCTGCTGTCCACATCAGATACTGGAGCCGTGGTTCTTGAGCTAATAACGGCTCCCGCTTCCTCCTCCTCCTCCCACTTTTCGGTTCCAGTCGAATGGCGAACGGTAAGTCTGTTTGAACTTTGAATGCTTAATTCCTATCAGCTTTCCGCTTTCCAAAAAAGTTCTGTTTTGAATTGTTTGGATTTGGAGCCTGTGGTTTTGAGCTACTATTGAATGTCGTACGTGATTTCACAGGCGACAATGAATCCGCTACGCCGTACGATAAGGCAATGGACGCTTTGTCTTCTTTGATAACGAAGCGGAGTCGTGGTGATAAGAGTAACAAAGGAGATGGATTCCATTTTCTTTTCGATTACCTCAAGGTTTGTTGTAGCTGCTGCGTCCACTGTCCGTCGCTCATTTTCTCTCTTCTGCTTGAATTCCATTGAGCTGGTTTTCTGTAATTAAATTATCAGATACTGGAGCTGGAGGATGCGTTGGCGGATATGAAAATTGTTCATGTGGCGGGAACCAAAGGGAAGGTAATGCTAATGCTAATTCTGAACTACTCGTAACAGTTGTAATAATCTCAGCTCTGTTTCATAGCATGCATGAATTGATTTTGTGCTGTTGTTATGATTCATTTTGTTGTTATCTGGGCCAAGGGATCCACATGTACTTTCACGGAGTCTATACTAAGGAATTGTGGGTTTAAAACTGGGCTATTCACCTCACCTCACCTCATTGACGTCAGAGAAAGGTTTCGATTGGATGGGTGAGTAGCTCATGGTGTTCTTTTGCAGTTCAACTCCTTATGTTTGTTCTTAATAATAATATGGGTAGTGTAACTAGTTCCTGCAGAATTATGTCTGGCTCTGCCCTGCTTTTATTGATTGTGCGGTCTTGTTCAAAATTCTAGAAACTAAAGCTTAAGTTTCTGTAAAGGAGAATGACTACAGTGTTGATGGTTTATATAATCTCGAAAATATATGTCTGTGAAGATAATGAAATGAGCGAATTCAGTGAAATGGTATGACATTGAAAATGGTTCTTCCTTTAAAGAGGTAAAATGTCGGTAAACGGTTTTTATTGATTCAGTGACTTTTATACGAGTTTTCAATTTTTATTTTTAAGGCTCCCTGCAAATAATTGTTCTGTCTTGATTCATCAAATTGTTTTATGTGAGAGCTACTTTTACAACCTTAGATTCAAAAAATTTAATTCAAACAAATATTGCTTCACTATGAATACAGAAAAGATATTAAGATTCATTTCCAAAAAGGAAACGAATTCTCTCACGCCTCTCCACTAACCCTATGAAATTACAAAATTAGGAGTGTCCTATAGAGAGCTTCTTGTTTTCGCACAAACAAGGAGCATTTGGCTGACTAATTATCCTGGAGGCCACCGATTGTTAGTCAACTGTGCACAATCTCGATGTAGTGCTGTGAACATCTTAAAGAGAACGATCTAATCCGCGACTCAACCAAATCCATCGTTCGGTAACCCTATTCTTTTGTAGCTTGATTTCTAACAACTACTAAAGCAGTGTCTTGTTATCCAAGCATGTGGGGAGAATGACTTTCTTGGATGTAATGTACCTCGAGGAATAGTAAATAGGATTATAATCTCTCTTTGGGTCATATGCTTGGTCGGAAGTATGAAAAATGATTGTGGGTGCATTATAAATCAATTAATACATGTTAGAGATAAATAAGCTATTTAAAACATAGTAACATCTGTTTTGACATTTATATATTAATTTTCTTACTTGTATCGCTTTTGAATATATTGCTTCTGTGGTTGTCTACTGCAGGGCTGATATATCTGAGGAGAAGTTTTTGGCCTATTTCTGGTGGTGTTTCAACAGATTTAAGGTGATTCATGTTTGGAGTATTCTTTTCATAAAGATCTAAAGTACTAATTGATGCTAATTTCCTCAACAAGTGGAGCATTTAATTAATATTAGACAGAAGATATTCGTCTCTGATCGCTTTTGTGATGGAAAAACTCACTGGTACCTGTTAAAAGGATTAACTTGATCCTGGATTATGAAACATTAGCATTGAAGTTAGAAGCATATGTCAGTGGAATTTCTATTGGAACTAGGATGACCCTCATATAGTGCAACTGCATTCCTCTTTTTTTTTTCTTTTCTTTTGGTAAGCACATTACACATTAAATTCTGTTTAACAAAACTTTTGTACCGTATTAAACGTAGCTGATTTTGTAAGATATTGACAGGAAAGGACAACAGAAGATTTACCGATGCCTCCTTTGTTTCGTTTTCTTACATTGCTTGCCTTCAAGATCTTTGCAGCAGAGCAGGTTCATGAACACTATTACATTTTCAACATTGTATCTCTGCTTATTCCCTGGAAGTCAGTTGAACTTGAATCTGGCAGGTAGACGTTGCAATTTTGGAAGTTGGACTGGGTGGGAGGTTTGACGCAACAAATGTGGTAGGTTTGACGCGACAGTTGTGGTATGCACTTATTGGTCAGATATTGATTTAGTGCAGTGAACAGGATTTGTAGTGCTGCGTCACAGTTGGTGTCAAATTCTTAACGTGATTAATGTCATGTATCAGATTCAGAAACCTGTTGTATGTGGCATAGCGTCCCTTGGGTACGACCACATGGAAATTCTTGGTTAGTGTTCCTTTGCTATGCACTATACAAATACAAAGTAATCGAATAATGTGTGCAAACCTTTGCTTTTGTGAAATTAATTTATAATTCGTTCTCTAGGTTGTTGTCAGACTGCAATTTCCATGTTGCACATGCACAATGCAAGATTTCTTTGTGTGACACTTGTATATCAGAAGGAATGACCTGCTCGTCACAATTTTTGTTCAAATAAATGGGGAGCCTTATGGAGATTTAAGTCTTCCATCCTAAGCTGGAATTTGAACATAAGACTTTAATGCTTTCTCAAAATTTTCTTTTCATGTAGACTTATACTATGGGTTCAAGGGTTTAATTGTGATTTCCACCTATTAGATTCCCGTTTCCAGCTTTGCCAAACTCAATCTTAGTTTATTTTGTTTTTCTTAATGCTTTAAACAGGGAACACCCTTGGAGAAATAGCTGGTGAAAAAGCTGGCATTTTAAAGGTGTGTTTACCTTGACACATCCACTTATGTCGATAATCTTTGTGGTCCTGACACAGAATGCTCTCTCTTTTTATGTAGTACGGTGTTCCTGCTTTTACAGTGCAACAACCCGAGGAGGCAATGCGTGTGATTGAAGAGAAAGCTTCAAGTTTAAATGTAAGTCAAAGGTCATAAGTATTCCGGTACTAGAAAAGCAAAAAGAAAATGGTTGATTTGATAATGCTAAATGCAGGTAGATCTTCAAGTTGTGCACCCGTTGGATGCCAATTTGCTTAACGGCCTAAAACTTGGACTTGAAGGTGAGCACCAATATGTCAATGCTGGTCTGGCCATTGCACTTTCTTTCAATTGGCTAAAGAGGACAGGTCATCTTGAACTTGCTAGCCAGGAGAACACTGTAAGTTGTATTGGTTAGAATTACCTTAGCAAGCATGTTGTATTTCGATTATTTCTTCTTTCTCACAGTTCTCCGTGAACAGGGCTCACTACCTGAGCAGTTCATTAAGGGCTTAACAACAGCTAGTTTTCAAGGCCGGGCTCAAATTGTCCGCGATGAATATGTAAATTGTGAAAATGATGGGGACCTCATCTTTTATTTGGATGGTGCCCACAGTCCTGAAAGCATGGACATATGTGCAAGATGGTTCTCTGGTGTTGTTAATGGTGGAAAGCAACTTGATAAAGTCCCCCAAGTGAGTTCGTCCACGCATCAATTAAAGAAGAATATCATGCAGGTTAGCATCGAACTTGTAGATTTGTGTCAATTGAGGAAGATTAGCCTCGTTGATTATGATGTTATTCACAAAATGATAGAAATATTTATACAAGAGTCGGGCAAAGACCTTCCTAGTACATAATCCTAATAACTAGAACTACCATATTTATTGGAATAAATATACTGGAGAATAACTATAAATTATGTAGGGATTATTATTCCGTTATCCTCCACACTCCCCCTCAACCTTTGGTATAGATGCTGTGGAGGCCAAGCCTGGACTTAAAGTGTTCTAATAGTTCATGAGATAGTACTTTGCTTAAGATATCTGCTTTTGTTGTCTTGATGACAAATAACTCTCATCAACAATTCCATGATCGACTTTTTCTGTTATGAAGTGTCTGTCTGTCTTGACGCGCTTTGTTCTGTTATGATGGATAGGGTTCTTGACAATGCTAAGAGCAGCTTGACTATCACTGAACATATGAATTGTTTCTTGGCCTGGTAGATTCAATTCTCAAAGAACTCTCCGAATCCACATAGCTTCCTGTATCCCAAGGGCAGTGCCCTATATTTGACTTTTGCACTGCTCCTAGCAACCACTAATTATTTTTTTCTCCTCCGAGTTAGTAGGTTACCCATACATAGGAGCAATAACCAGCAGTAGACCTTCTTGACGTCACTTTGCTCTCCCAGCAAACATCCTTGTACATCTCAAATAGTCAAATGGTCTGCTCTTTCCTTTCGGGAACATCAATCTTAAACCTGGTGTTTTCTTAAGGTACCTTAGGATGTGAGTAATTGCAGCAGCAAGGTGTTCTTCAGTAGCATTATTCATGAATTGGCTCACTACACTCACTACAAAAAAGACATCAGGACTAGTGTGCCAGAGATAGATCAGCTTTCCAACCAATTGTTAGTATCTCCCTTTGTCTATTGTGTTGACATTCTTCTTCCTACTAAACTGGATGTTCTGCTGCATTGGAGTGTCAGCTGGCTTACAACCAGTCATTCCAGTGTCTGTTAGGAGAACCATAATGTACTTTCTCTGAGAGATTAGTAGACCTTTGTTGCAACGAGCTACTTCCATCCCAAGGAAGTACTTCATTTCACCCAAGTTTTATTTCAAACTCCTTGCTTGGCTTGTTTGGTTTCTTCATTATCATTTCTGTGATGATAATGTCATCAACACAGACAACGAAAATGGCCAATTTGCCATTTTCACCATGTCTAACAAACATAGTATCATCTGTCTGGCAATGGTGATATTCATTGGAGATCACAACATTCAAAAACCTTTCAAACTATGCCCTTGGGGACTGTTTTAGTCCATACAGAGACTTTCTCAGATTGCAAACAGAATTCAGACCTCCTTCATTAATCACTCCCTCTAGTATATGAGACGTTCTTGACCTCCATTTGGAATAGTGGCCAATCTTCATTAACTGCGAAAGATAACAAAATTCTCGCAGTTTTGAGTTTTGCCACTGGAGCAAACGTTTCTTGATAATCGATTCCACAAGATTTTGTAAACCCTTTAGCTACCACCGGGCCTTGTATCTCTCTACACTCCCATCTGATTTTTACTTGATAGTGAATATCCAATTACAATTAACAGTTTTCTTTTCAGGAGGTAGACTAACAATAGTCTATGTTTCATTCTTTTCCAAAGCTGCTATTTCTTCATGTGCTTCTTGTTTCCATTCAGGGATGTTCATTACCTCTGCTACATTTCTAGGTACAGTGGTACTATCGAGACTGACAGTAAATGCTTAGGATTGGGGGTGGAACTGACTGTAATTTACATACCTCTTCTTAGTGCAATCGGCCAGTCTAGACCATCCTCTGTTGGTGCGGATTCCTTTGCTACAATTCTGACTTCCTTAGTGTTCTGAAGTTTCTGTCCTGCAGTTGCAGTAGGTACATGAGCTGTTCAGCTTAAGTACCTGCAGTTTTCAGCACCTGTTCCAGCAGTATTTTCAGTAATTTCAGCAGCTCTTCTTCTTTGGTATACGTTGTGAATTTCTGAACATGTATTTCTGAACTTCCTCTATTTCTATATTTCTCCCAATAGCAGACTGAAAAGTAGCATTGAGCAAGTGTAAATGTTAACTTCAAGGAGAAATATGAACATTAGAAATCCACTGCTTGGAATTCCTTTTCCCAAGTCTGAAATCAATCAGTGATTCTTTTTTCTTGTTTTTCCGTATTCGCACAGGTACTGTTGTTCAACTGCATGACAGTGCGTGATCCTCAGTTGCTTCTTCCACCATTATTTCAAACATGTGCTAGTCAAGGTAACTATGGAAGCAATGAGCAGTCTTTTCGGAATAGTTTCTAAGAAGATAACAGTAAAGTTATTCAAACATCTTGATCTCTTTCTGAGATAATCGGTTCCATTTGCCATCACGCCTACCCAGAGAGATGTGTATAAATGTCCAATTGCTTACACATTCAATCCTATGTGTTTCAGGTGTCTATTTTAAGAAGGCACTCTTTGTACCAAATATGTCGGTGTACCACAAGGTCGGATCTCATGCTGTACCATCAACTGATGCTAAAGTTGATTTGTCATGGCAGTCTGCTCTTCAAAGAGTGTGGGAAAACGCCATGAAGAATAAAAATGGTATCACATCGCCCACTCCATTAGTAGCGAACGTGACTCCATACCATTCTTTTAACCTTATAGATTATCTATCCTTGTTGTATACATTACGGAGGAGTTTCAGTAACGTGAAATGTGTTATTAATTACTTCGTAGGAAGGGAAGCAAATGTGTCCAAGGATGATTTAGGAGCAACAATGGGGAGTAGTGAGAAGAAGAGTGCAGTGTTTTCTTCTCTCCCTTTGGCTATCAAATGGCTGAGGGACAGTGTCCGACAGAATCAATCTGTGCGGTTACAGGTATTATGACAAAGCTTTTTTGCTCCAGTAAGCAACTCTCAGCTAACTAACAACCCTCTCATATTTCTTGTTGCAAATTGATGATCAGGTCCTTGTTACGGGTTCGTTACATCTCGTTGGCGATGTATTGAAACTAATAAGGAAGTAGATACAGATTATTTGAACACAATTCTTCAAGGTTCTGCCAATGCTGGAACTATGTATACGATACATGCAAGCAATGCACAGCTATAGATCGATACTGCCAGCCCAGAGAGTCCGATGCATTTAACCTTGTGCACTTGATTGGTTGGAAAACAAAGAAAATCTTTGGAAAACTGACCAGTGAGTTCGAACTTTGTATTTTGTATTTGTTGTACCTACGTCCTCCTCCTGTACAAGTTCAAAGACAATGCATTCATTTTTTCACCAATTTTTAACCGTGTGACCTACTCCACGTCCCTTGGAGTAATCTCTTGAGAATAATTTGATTTTTATTCACGAATCTTAGAACCTTGAACTGATTGACTATACTTTGATTTCTTCCCGAAATCATCATGTAGTTCTACCCCAGTTCCCAACTGATGAATAACTATACTACTCTCTCAATACGATTTCTTTCAATGTGGAACAACTTAATCTCTCTGATTTTGTTTCTCACAAAGTCTACACTTTCAAACATTGAGACAAGGCTTTTATAGACCAGAGAAAGTTTGAAGATTGTTCAGCTGTAATCAACAGCTCTCTCTCGATTAGCGGAGAGCCGTTGGAGATAGAATGCTTGAGCTGTAATCGACAGCTCTTCCTCCATTAGCGAAAGACAGTTGGAGATTGGATATGATCAGATTGCTTTGTCAACTGATTCTGTGCATTTTCCTTAAGCATAGCTTCTTTCCAAATGTGATCATCAGCTTCCTTGTGTGTTTTCTTTTTGTGGAATTCCATTGACCTGTCAAAATAATGAAATATACCAAACCGATCAAGTGCAGAAAAAGGGTTTTCAGCATTTACACAGCACTGCCTGCAACTGTGCTACAGATTCTACTTTCATCAATCCTGGCACTAACGACGAAGATCAATCCTTCATCTCTCTTCTTTGTTAAAGCCAGGATTGATGAAAGTAGAATCTGCAACATGATCTTCCTCCTCTAGAATAACATCACCTGCTTCATCCGAACTCTCATGTTGATCTGTTTCTTTCCTCTCAATCTCCTTCATCTCCTCACTTAATTTTGGCGAACTCAGACGAAGAACTGAATTTATATAGCAGCAGAAGATGATGATTTCATAACAAGACTTCAGTACTGAGAAATTTCCTTTCTTTATTTCACTCTCCTGTAACAAACATAATACCATTGACCCTTTTGTTGTTTTCCTCCTTTGCTGATCAAAACAATACGTACCAACTACCAAATATTCTCTTATGCTTGCTCTTAATAGGACAAAGCTATACGAAAAGCTGATGCAAGTTTGTTGCTTTAATATCCATTTTGGTCATTACAAGTTTGTAACAATGTGGTTGGTCATTCCGTCAACTCTTCATCCAAAATCTCGTTAAGTGTTGATCTTATCAAGCCAACTTAGTAATTTTTTCCACTCCTTGCCACGTTACATAATTCACCCTAGACTTAACTCAAGCTAACCAATCCAACTCATTCATTTTTCTCCGGTATACTATTGACGGTCGTGTCTTTGTTCCTCAGCGAAAACACCTGCAGCAGGGTTAGTTCTGCAGTAGAGAGCTGAAACAGAAGAACTGGAACAGAGAAAGATAAATCATAAATGAAAAATGACACAGAGAAAGATAAAACCGTTTCTTGTTATGTTTTTTCTGAGTAAAGATAGTTCCATTCAAAAATCAAAGGAGGAGAAGCACAAGCATTCATATCACTCTATCGTTACAATTAAGAATATTAATCCAGTCATCAGTGAGCGAATGTCGTCGAGCTTCCTTTGCGACCCAGTCAGCCTTTGAATTTCCTGAACGAGAGATGTAGCCGATCGCAATCCACTGACACGACGCAAGGGACTGGATCATGGAGGCAATTAAAGCTGAGCAGTCCCAAGGCCAAGGGAGGCGATAATTCTTCAGGATATTGACCAAAGAGATATTATCCGACATGATTAAGCATAGGGACCTGACGAGAGGCTGCCAAAGCGATAGCTTCCAATAATGCTTTTGCTTCTGCCACAATGGCCGAAGAGCAGAAAAAGGTATCACTGCTCCTATCATACCTGACTATGACTGTTTGCCATGACAAACGCCATAAGCCATTTCGTGTAAAACACAACAAGCAGACATCTCTGGAATTGCAATTACTTGGGGAGTTTCCAGTGAGAGAGGATTCAGAGAATTTGAAATACTTAACAAACTATATGAATGGAACTGTTATTATATTCCTGCTGCTCAAATCACCAATTTTCAGCTGACAATTTGATCCCCTCAGCTACATATTTTGGCTTCCTCTCATCATATTACCCTAATCTCTATACTAACTACTTTCTGATCTCTATACACTACACTAGCTATTCTTGGTAAACCCCATACAGATTGGAGGCTTAATCTTGGCCAAAGCAAGGATTGAAGAAGGCAAAATCCACAATCCATCTCCACATATCAACCCAGAAGCCACCGCAGGAACCATCAACCCTGCCTTTTTGCTGTTCAACTTGTGCCACACAAACACAACCAAACTCCCCACACACATGTCTATTGCAAAGTACGCTCCTACGAGGAATGGAACTGCCATTGCCATTGGGAGTGGAACCCATTTACCTAGTTTCTTGGGGAGCAAGTCTCTCAACAGATTGGCCGCGATTGCAAACCCGAAGAATCCGTAGCACAACTGTAAGCAGTGATGTGGAAGTGCTGAAAACCCTTCCACTCCTAGAATCGCCATGTTTCTGTATATGAGCGCGTAAGGAGCTTTGTACTCGCCATCCGGGTTCCCAACATCAAACGCCTTGTAGAAGAGGAAGAAAGTGAGGGGAGCCACGACACACCCTATGGCAGTTCCGATAGCCTGGCTGAGAAGCATTGAACGAGGCGAGGTTAGGGTGAGATGTCCCGTCTTGAAATCGTGCATCAAATCTGAAGAGATGGAGACTATGGACTTAATCAGGCCACAACCCACAAGTCCTGCAACCACACCGTTTTCCTTCCCTGATATGGCAGCAAGCACGAATAGTGCCACCTTGCCATAATTATATGCCATATTCATGTCTGTTAGACCAGCACCATACGCGTTGCAGAAGCCAAGACACGGAGCAAGAATGTAGGCAACCACTACATAGTACCATTTCAGCTCCGGGAACATTAGAGGGACCACGATGATCGATATGACAGAGAAGCCTACGTAGCCTATGCAAGCCACCCAAATTGGAATGGTTTCCCTCATAAACACTTCATTTCTTCGTAGATCATCGAGAGGAGGCTGATTCTGGGTTTCAGGACCTGCACATTGCAATGTACATTTTAATACTACTAGCTCAGAACTTGATTGTTTCTCTGATGAAATCATGAAACATTGAGTTACCTGTTCTAACATTCCTCCTTGTCCTTACACTTTTAAGAATGTTGGTAGCTGTGAAGTAAAGTATCTTCAGAAAGTTGTACAGTCCATCCCCTAGTATCATAGCAATAGATATAAACACCTACAAAACAGAGAATTCAAAGTGTCATGGCTAAGTCACTGCAGAAAGTAGATTGAACGAGTGTTGTGATGGATGTAGCTGATGGGACGTACCTTGTAACCGTTCAGACTCTTCATACTACTCTCCTTTAGAGACGAAGAGAACCAATCTCCCTTGCGGTGACCGATCAGTGGCCACATTACACCCCACGAGAGCACCGCTCCTAAGAGCAACGACAGATTCACTAGGTGGGAACATATCATTCCTGCTCCAACGTAAGTCATGCTGAAGTCGAAGTAGAATCTGCCAAAAACATAAAGACAACTTCAATTAGATACTTATTCAAGTATAATCGATCAAATGATGGTGCAGCTTAGCGCAAATTGAAGCACTCACGAATTCTTCCGGGCAACCAAACCGAACGTGGGAAACTGAACAAAACCACACAAAGAGTCTTGACCGCTATAGAACCACTGAAAGAAAGCCCAAACGAAGCTCATAGAAAAGAACCTCAAGAATCCATGGACTTGCTTCCTGCACAAAAACCACAACTGGAGTTGATGAGTTGCTTGAGATACAAGGAATGAACTCTCTTTCTGCTTCTATCCACAAAAAGAAAAGAGAAGAAAGATGCATACTTGGCCATCTTGTTTCCCTTTGGGGTATGAAATCCATTGATAAGAACAGCAGTAGCAGTTCCACTCGGATAAGTCAATTTATAGTCTATTATCATGATCTGCAATCAATAAATTTCCCAGTTTCATTAGTAAAAAAATACATTACTATAGACCCAAAGCTACCAAACTTTGTACATACTAACTAGGCAAATCACCGTGATCATAAGTGAAGACACTAATCTCGACTGGAGACTTCACAAGGCAAGAACAGAATTTGCAGTAAGAACATGATATTTAGATATTACCTTCCTAAGAGGAACCAAAGCAAGCAGGCCAACAAAGCTACTGACAAAGAGGAAACCAGTCATCCATCCGACACTGGGTTCCTTAACACTCCCCGGATTGTTCCCCTCCAAATTGATCTCAGACTGGTTATAAGTCTTGCTGTTCAATGATAGCAGATAAGACCCAAACCCACCTGCAAAAGTTCCATAATTGAAATCAGTTTATACCAACATAGACCAAACAAAAGAACAAAAGGGTTAACATGTCCAAAGAGAGATTTCAAACCTCCAACAGCAATGCTGTAACAAGCAACAGCACAAGTCTGAATCAACGTGTTCTCCTGTCTCGTAAAGGGCTTCGTCACAAACCCTGCTTTCTTCAAGAGCTTCGTCCACGTCTTCACAAACACAAAGGCAAGCAGAGCTGCTGAGACGTTAAGGTTGGGGACTAACCCAGTAGTTAGATTCAGCTTCATCACAATCACACAGTAGATAATCCCAATCAATAAACTTGCAACCAGCCCTCTGAAAGTGATCTGCTTTGTCCATGGAGAAATCCTCTTCACATCATCTTCCTCCTCCACAACAACATCATCTGCTTCATCTGAACTCTCATGTTCATCTCTTTCCTTCCTTTGAATCTCCTCCCTTTGGCTCATTGTTTCAAAGTAGAAAGAAGCGACAGAGAATTGGATAACTTTCTCTCTTTCTTTCTTTGATTCCCCCCTCCTGTAACAAACATAATACCAGTACTAATCAGACTAAACCCATTTGTTGTTTTCCTGGTTAGCTGAGACCAATCAAAACGCAGAGTAACATAGGAAAACTGAAACATTACGTGCCCGATATTCCGTTTATTGTCTTCTCCTTGGCAGACTTACTTGCAGAAAAAGGACAGAACTATATGAAACAACAAACGACGAACCCAGAACCCAGATGAAGAAATTTGAAGAACAGAGAGTGGGAGCCAGAGTTGAGCAGTTCAAGGCAAAATTGGGTAAGAAAGTAAAGGAATTGAATTCAGGAATTCATAAATGAAGGCAGGCATCGATGGGGGCATGGGCGGGGTTTATATAGCACAGATGATAAACTGGATTAAGAAGAATATTAAAACAAAAATTAAGAAAAAAGAGGAAACGTGGATGTCAATTCAATTCAAACAAACCCCACCAAAGCAGTTTAGTTGGAACGACCAATAGTAATATTAACGTTGTTGTACTGCAAAGGCAAAACCAGGGGTTTAGCAGTAGTACACTTATTAGGGTTTCCAAGTGGTACTACAACCTCTGTAAAAAAGGAACAGATTTTCAAACACCAACTATGGCTGCCTGCCTGCCGTAGAAACAGAATTTGAATGGAATGTCGACATTTTTATTATTATCATGCGTTGACTTTGTTCTTGTTGTGAACAAAAAATCCGCAGGAGGTTTGGGATGATTCATGATGTACTGGGGAATTGTGAAGTACGATGTGTTCATCCTCGGATTATTCGGGGAGCTGATTATGTAAATTAACTGATATTAATGTCATAAGATTGCGTCATCCTTACTACATTTGTATTATAATTGGTCGTTTTAATTGCATGTTTTAGATAAATTGCTGAAGGAAATTATCAAATTACAGTAATAGATGTTGACACTTTTTGTTTTTACTGGCACGGAGAACGAGGAGTTGTACAATTGTACTGCAAAAATAAGAGGGCCGGGAGAACGATAAACTGAAATAGTCAAATGGATGTTAATTGTTTAATTAGTGCGTCCGATATCATTAAATAATAATATAATTTGGTTTAGGGAGTTTTGGGTGGACCGAAATGATCGTGCGTGCGTCCGTCCGTCCGTCATATTTTCCACATCTAACGGTCCACAGTGCCGTTGACTTCACCCATATTTTTTATGGGCAAATAACACTTTGCCCCTTCCCCTTTTTTTTTTTTTTTGACAAAGAACTTGTTCATTGATAGGGTAAAACCCGGAGAATTACAACATTACACATCAAACCCAGCTATCCAATTGGGCAAAAGGGAACCAATTCGGATCTTCCTGGCCACTTCATCTGCCCTAGCATTCAACCTTCGAGAGATGAATGCTAACTGGATGTTTGTTCTTGATTGGAGTATAACGGTGATTTCCCCAAGTAAACCGAAGCATTCCCATGGCCACCGAGATTTCGGACCTCTGATCGCATTGACAAGATTGAGGCAGTCCGAAAAAATAATAGTGTCCTGGATAGAGGACTCAGCTAAACAAGCAGCCTCGTAGATGGCTTTTGCTTCGGCTACCATAGCAGAAGAACAATAGAAAGTTCCCGCCCTACCATCCGTGACCTGTCCTTCGGCATTTGAAACGATAATGCCGTATCCCGCCTTCTGGGATTCATTTAAAAATGAATCATCGCAGTGTATATTCCTATGAGGTATACCCGGCGGAGGATACTGTCTTGGGTGGTTGTGGTTAGGGGGAACAGGAGGGATCGAAATCGGATTGTTGTTGATGGCATTGGTTGGATTGATTCGATAGCTCATCCAATCTTCGATATCTGCAGCCATGAGCGAAGCGATGTAGTCTTGGTGAGGAGGATTCTTACGGAAGATGAATTCATTTCTAGCCTTCCAAATGTTCCAACACAACGCAATGGCTTTGGAAAGTGAGGAGATGTTGTCGTTGCTCTGCATTTTCTCGAGCCATTTCATAAACGAATCCTCCCTTTGAGATGGGATGCTTTCTAGACAGAGAACCCTCCAAATCTGGGCAGTCTTGTTGCAGAGGAAGATGCAGTGCATAATAGTTTCTTCGTGGTTGGAGCAAATAGGGCACAACCTTGTGGGAGCACAATTCCTTTTGAAGAGATTAGAGGTCGTTGCCAGAGCATTAGAACAACAACGCCAAATAAAGAATTTAATTTTTGGTGGGAGTGAAAGACTCCAAAGCCACTTCCATAGGTCGTCCTTCTCTTAGCGATTATGAGAACCAATCAAGGGGATCTTGGACGCCCGAAAAGCATGATAGGCTGTCCTCACCGAATAGTGACCCTCCTTGTTAAATTTCCACTTCCATTCATCCTCAAGATTAGCCGGGCCGATGGGGATTTTTCGTATCATTTCGAGTTGGTACTGATTACAGTACATAGAGATGGTCGGAATGTCCCACATACGGGGAATATCCAAAATCCAGTCGGAGGCAGTTTCAAAGGGGCCTGTATCGATTGGGAGAGTCATCTGAGAATAAAAGGGCAGCCAAGGGTCCTTTGAAATGACCGTCGATTCTCCATTACCTAATGCCTTGAAGCACCCAAGAGAAAGGATTTCCTTGGATTTGCATAAGCTATCCCATATCCAGGAAGGCCTCCATCCTTTCTTGGATAGCATGAAGGATGTGTTTGGAAAGTATAAGCTTTTAAGCAGCTTGACCCAAAGGGCATTGGGGTTCTGAAGGATGCGCCATGCTTGTTTCGCGACCAGCGCCATATTGAAAGCATGGAATTCTTTGAAACCAAGACCTCCTTGACTTTTGGGGGAGCAAATGGTTTCACCATTTCTCCAGTGGATTGCTTTCTTATTCATAGATCCTGCCCAGAAGAATCTTCTCAAAAGAGAGTTCATTCTTGCAATCAAATTAGCTGGGAGGATGAAAAGGCTCATTATAAAACTTGGGATAGCTTGTATAACAGCTTTGATCAGAATTTCCTTCCCTGCAAAGGATAGTAATTTGCCCTTCCAAGACTGAGACTGATTTAGCATCCTTTCAATGATATACCCAAATGTCTCTTTCTTTGATCTTCCCCATTCTGTGGGGACTCCCAAATACTTGGAATGGTTGATAGTATTAGGAAACCCACAGGATGCCAAAATCGGCTCACGGATATCATTGGGAACATTTGCACTGAAGAATATGGAAGATTTATCGAGGTTGACTTCTTGACCAGTAATGTTCCCATAAGTGTTGATAATGTGCATGATATTTTCCACTTCCTGGACAGTTGCTTTGCCAAAGATAATAGTGTCGTCCGCGAAAAGACAGTGAGTGAGCAGAGGACCTCGATGTGTCAGTCTAATCCCTTTAGAGATATTGGAGCTTGAGTTGCGCTCAATGAGATGAGAAAGAGCATTGGTGAGGAGGATGAACAGGAAAGGGGAAAGGGGATCGCCCTGGCGTAAACCTCTTGTCGGGGAGAAGGATCCTGTGGGTCTCTCGTTAAATAGAACGTCAAAACTCACTGTCTGAATGCAAGCCTTAATCCAGAGGCACCATTTCTCACTAAAGCCATAGTGGTGGAGGATATCTAGGAGACAATCCCAATCCACCATATCATATGCCTTCTTCATATCCAGTTTCAGGCACATCTCGTAGTTCTTACCTTTCTTCCTTCTTTTGAAATTATGTAGAACTTCATGCACTATGATAATACTGTCTTGTATGAGACGGCCACCAGTAAACGCGGTTTGCATTTCAGAGATAAGAGTTGGCATCCAGATTCGCAGACGATTTGCCATCATTTTTGCTATGATCTTGTATCTAAAATTGCAGCAGTTGATGGGGCGGAATTGACCCATAGAAGTAGGATTATCCACTTTTGGAATCAGAACAATATGGGTTTCATTCCACGTGTCTGGCATGATTGCAGTTTGGAAGAAAGTCTGGATACTAGAGGAGACTTCTGGTTCAACACGGTTCTAGAATTTCCGATAAAAGTGCCCGGGGAAACCGTCGGGACCAGGAGACTGAGATGCCCCAAGCGTGAAAGCAGCCTTTCGAATTTCCTCTCCTGTGAAAGGTCTGCACAACGAATCATTCATATCTGTTGTAACAATAGAAGGCAGGAAATCAAAAGTAGGCTGGACATCTGGCTGAGCTCGTTTGGTGAAAAGACTTTTGAAGTGCTCCGTAGCAATTGTTCTAATCAGCCTATCGTCAGTTAACCACTCTCCTTCGTTATTCATTAGTTTCGTGATGGAATTTCACTGTCTTCTGTAAATCGTAGAGGCGTGGAAAAATTTTGTATTGCGATCGCCCTCTTTGTACCACCGGATTTTGGCCGTCTGTTTCCATAATTTCGCCTCTTCATTCCATAAATCCTCTAGCTGAGCCTTGAGTTCTTTTTCTTCGGCTATATTTCCTTCGGTTCTTTCATTCCCCTGAATTTCAGTAATCCTAGCCTTCAAGGCGACTTGGCTTGCTATTGAAAGCCTTCGTTTTGTACGAGCCCATCTCTCCAACTGGGATCGACAGAGGTTTAGTTTCTCATTGTAAGATAAATTCTGTTCCCAGATTGAATCCACAATAGCAACGCTTTCTTCATTTGACAGCCATTAAGAATCGAACCGAAAGGGAGCTGCTGAGAGGGGAATGCGATGGTGATGGATAAGGCGGATTGGAGCGTGGTCCGATCCGATAGCATTTTCGTGGATGATTAGAGCTCTATCAAAATTCATTCGCCATTGGTGGTTGGCTAAACCCTGTCCAGTCGTTCCCGAACCAGCGTGGCGGGTTGGTGGCAGTTAGACCATGTGAATGGGGATCCTTGGAATCCCAAATCCAGAAGGGCATTATGATCTATGAAGCTTCTGAAGGGTTGGAGGGAATAGTTTGAAGGGATGTTTCCTCCTTCTTTCTCAGATGAGTGAATAATCGAGTTCATGTCACCAATGATTAACCACGGGGAGTCTGAAGTATGAAGGGCACTTATCTCATTCCAGAAATCCCTTCTCGGAGTTGGCTCATAGGGGGCGTGGATGAAGGTGCAGTGGTACCCTCCCTCGTAATTAAAATATATATGTATATAATGCTCAGTACTGCTAATAATAGAGATATTACAGCCATTGATCCACCAAAGAGCTAACCCGCCGACTATTCCATTGGGATGAACATAAAACGAGTTGGCAAAGCTTAAACTAGACCTAATATTATCCATATAAGGAAGCTGATTCTTGGTTTCCATGAGGAAAACCAAGCTAGGACGATGAGACCGAACCAGATCTCGGAGGTGGCTTATTGTAAGGGGACGTCCGGCACCCCTACAATTCCATGATATAGTGATCATTCCTGGCGAGGTGGCATATGGGTGGCCACCGACTCCTCAGATGTTGCCCC
Organism: Linum lewisii; assembly: GCA_034768395.1. Classification (NCBI taxonomy): domain Eukaryota; kingdom Viridiplantae; phylum Streptophyta; class Magnoliopsida; order Malpighiales; family Linaceae; genus Linum; species Linum lewisii. The sequence continues at coordinate 72,459,830 of CM068297.1, read as the reverse complement.
TGATGGGCTGGAAAAATTCATGCTGTTGATCGTTCCCTTGCTTGAATATGAAATTTTGAAGGCTCTGACTTTTGTACGATGCTTTGGGCGGATTCGATTCTTGGACGGGGTGATGGATAGATTATTAAGGGACAGATCAAGCTTAGGAGACTCACTCTCGGCTGAGACTCTCCTTTTCTTGGGGGCTTGTTATGGCATTCCTCCATATATAATTAGCTCGCCTTTGTCGTTCAGAGGAGCTGCCCAGCTCTGGTAAACTCCGGTCGTTTGTGTAGCAAAGCTATTAACCTGTGGAGGATGAACTCTATTTGCTTCCCTGTTTTGGTCTCCGCCATCTCTGATGTTGAGGTCTGCTCTGTAGTTGAAGCCTCCTGTCAGATGGGGGGTCTCATAATGAGTTCTCTATTCCACGCCGCGAAGGATCTGTTCGGGAGAGAGGCAGTTGGACTAGGTTGATGATTGATATTGAAAGCAGGATCAGATTGGGCCTGGAAGTTTAGCCTGTTTGAGAAAATTCCACGGGGTCTGTTGCAGTTGAGGATCTGAGCTATTTGGCCTTTAGTGGCTTCTGGTGGCGGAACCTGATTAATCCTGGATGGGCCAGCTCCACTGGAATGAAAGTTGTTCGCTTGTATGGTTTGGAAGCCTGGTGGCACTATCGGAGCCTGTCGGGGGGATAAGAAGTTAGGATGGTAGTTAGGTGGTTGGAAACCTGGCGGGAATGTTGGGGACATGGGGGAAAAGTCTTGGAATCGGCTTTCGGTTTCAAAGGAGGAGAATAGATTGGTCGGGTTAATTGGGGATCGTCCCTCAGGAGTAGCTGATTGTTCTGGGAAGAAGTGTTGGAGTTTAGGAGTAGAGAAGATGAGAGTATGAACTTGACTCCACTTGTCTGCTATCTGAGATAGGCTGAGGTGAACAGAGGGTGGGGAGGCTAGGTTGAGATGGTTGGGAGTTATTGGGCTATTCAAGGAAAAGCTTCATGTGTTACCCGAGAAGGTTGGGAAGCTACTATTTGATGGTCCGCCCGAACTTTCCTCCTCATTGTCTTCGTCTGATGATGAGTCATTTAAGTTCCCAACTTTAAGGGACGGACGGTAGGTGCCATCAGGGTCCCTAGATAATCCCGCTTCCATGGCAGTCCTCCTCCAATCACAAATCTCCAGCGTATGTCCTAGCCTTCCGCAGAAGTAGCATAGCTCTTGAATCTTCTCATAGCGGAACTTCACTTTCATAATTTGGCCTGCTGGTCTTTCAAGTTCAAAATGGGTGGTGAGCGGGTCTGCAATTGTGACCTCGGCACACACTCTGACGTCTCTCCTCCATTTGTTCCTATCGAGGCCCGCGGGATCAATTGATAGCAGAGTTGGGAAATAATCAGACACCACTCGCGACACAATCGGAGTTGTTCTCAGATGCATAGGAAGATTTACAATGTGCACCCACAGAGGGATGTTTTTGAAGTTGATCTTTTCAGCTTTGGGGGCTACTCCATCCCAGAACTTCAGGCTGAGCAGGGTGCCCGATATCACATAAGGTTGATTTTTGAGGGCGAACATTCATTGTTCCTCCGAGACCAGAGAGAAGACAAAGCGGTTGGGCTTCCCGTGAACTTCCCTTGCATCTGGTTCTCCATACTGTTGCCATGCTTTGCGGGTAGCTCCTGTGACAGCTCCCATAGAAAGGATCTTTGTTCCGAAAGCTTGGCCAACGAGGAAAAAGGATTTCGCCTCCAACTCTCTGTCCTCTTCATTAGTAACCTTAAACTTTTGCTTAGGCCTTTGGAAATTTGGTGGGGGGCTGGGAGCAGCATTTAGCATGTTGAAACTCATTGTAAAGGAGTGGGAATTGTCGGGGGAAGTCGGGGAAGTATTGGTAGTTCTGTTCTTAGGGGAAGGTATCTCCGGGGACAAGGTTTCTTTTTTCTGGATCTGGTTAGATTGACCAATATGGATGGAATTTTGGGAACTATAAAAGGATAATCTAGGAACTTTGCCATAAATGGTTTCAGATTTGGTAGTTGGCTGGTGGATTTGTTCATAAATGGAGTTCAGATATGAGGATTTTGCTCTAATTCGGAAGTGGCGGTTGCTCTGACCTATGTAGAGCTTGAACAGGTAGTTGACTTCCGTAGAGGGAGATTGAAGGGGAGTAGAATTGCCGCAGCACAGGATGTGACCCTTCCCAGGATCATAAATGAGGCTGGAGAAAAAAGGATGAGGATTTTCCTGGATTTGGTTACTGGTAGAGGGGGAGTATTTGGTGTCAGTGGGCTTAACTCTTCTGCTGCTCTTTTCCAGTTTCGTACCCCAGTTAGGCAGATTTGGTAGGGGAATGATAAGGAGAGGAGGGAATATTAGAGTATTATCCTCTGCCGTGGGGATCTTGTGCGAATTTGGGGGAGCAAGAGAATAAATGCTCTGGCCAGCCTCAGGAGAAATTGGCGCATGACTGGCAGGCTTATAAATGATATCCCTCTCGCCACCATTACTGCTCAGTTGAAGGATGTCAAAGGTTTTGAGGTCTTTAGTAATTTTGGTGGGTGTAGATGAATTATTAACAGGTATAAGTTTACCCGGGTTGGAATTGATGGGGTGGTAGCATATATTATGAATGGGATTATAGTCGAAGGCCAGATCTGAGAACAGATTAATCAAATCCTCCAGGGATGATTCAAAACCACAGAGGGTTGGGGAAGATGAAGTGTCAACGGCTATATTTTTAGAGAGAGGGCAGAGAACAACATCTCTCATCTTTTTCAATTTCCTTTTTACCCCCCCCCCCTTCCCTTCACTCTGTGAACTTAACAAATTCATCCCCTCTACTATAAATCGTTCTTTTTACCCTTTTCCTTTGACTATTTTGCTATTTTGGTTTGGTTCTTTCGTTTCAACTGCTGTCATTTTAATATTAAGGGTCGTTCACTTAAGAGATTTGGATTTAGGGAATTTCAAATCTCTAGAGATTTGAGATTCTCTAGCTATTTCAAAAAACTATGTTCACTTGGGTGATTTGGTGTAGAGAATTCTAAAAATATAAAAAATAATAATAAATATGGATATTATGAAAGACCAAAATGGCCTAATTCATCATCTCCGTTTTGATATTAGACAAGTTAGTTGGGGTTATTTTCGTAAAGTGCGCCACAAATCTCTCAAATCCCCCTCAAATCTCTGGTCTTAGTAGAGATTTCAGAAAGCTCCCCAAATCTCTAGGGGCCCACCTCGAAATCTCTAATCCTCCCTAAATCTCCATCTCCAATTGTGAAGTAAACAGGAGATTTCATCCAAATCTCTAGAGCAGAGATTTGAGCCCCAAATCACCACAAATCTCCACCCCAAATCTCTCAAGTTAACGACCCCTAAATCTGGACACATCCACACACTGAATATATATCGGAGGTAGAACATGAAAAGTTGGTTAGGGAGGTAAATTGGGATGTACCACGAAGAATATAATGAAATACAAAGGGTTCTAACACCCACACATTAGAGCTAACATGGTGCACTGAATGCGCATCAATTAACATCACGAAGACGAAAGTTGGAACGTATGCTACATTTAGACTAATGAAAAGGCAAGTGGTATATTGTTTAGGTTTAACCGTTTTAAATGAGAAAAAGTAAAAACTAGTAAACTTTACAATAACTTGTTATAAAGTTTGACTCATATTGATGTACTTTAGTGTACAAGTTTCAAATTAAGTTCAAATTGGACTCATCAAATGATTTTAATGAGCAAAGTTGAACTGAGTTTAATTCGCCAAACGTACGTAATTAACGAGCCAGGCTCGAGCTTGTTACCCGTAGCAATCATGTATATTACTTATCCAGTGAATAAAACAAGATCTACCCGTGTGTGTTTCTTCCTTTTTGTACTGCGTTTAGGTTCTTGTCGTACAACAACTAAAAATAGGAACAAAATGTTTATGCACAAAATATATCCTTTCTTTCTGCTTCCAAAAAGTCATTAATAAGACAATCAACTTCTTCATTTTACACTTTACACGCCACACAAGTGTTAACTTTTCCTCAATATAATATACTAGCTTTTTTGCCCGCCAGCAAATCAACATTTTTATTTTCTCTCCTATTCATAATCTATAACACTTTGATTTCAATGTTTTTTACTTCGTTAAATTCACATAATATAGAAACACCAAAATGTTAACTCTAAAGTAATACCCAATGTACACCTTGTTCATTACTTCCTAGTTATCAGGAGTTTCATTAGATTTTTTTTTTTTCGAAAGGATTAGGATTTCTAACTAAACAAAAATAAATTAAATATATTACCCATTACAATTAACACTAAGAATTGAGAGAGTGCGTGTTAAAAATTAAAACAGTTAACACTGAGAATTGAAAGAGAGTGTATTAGGGCAGCAGTTTGTGCTAGTGCTTCTGCCCTCCCACCCTTAAAGAAAGTGTATTAGAAGTTAAAATCACGGCTGACTACCTCACATCTATTGGTCATGACTGCCTTTTTGGGAGTCACACGGTTTCGAGTTTGGATTGTAATCTTGGTTATTGCCTTCCATAGGAATGTGTGGGCATTACTGAACCCTGGCTGATTTTTATTGATAATTAAGGCGCTTAGCACCACTTTCTTAAAAAAAACATAAATTAAAATCAAATCAACTAAGAATATAATTTTTTTTTTTAATTATGGTTTCTATTGGATTGTTATTTAGTAAATAGAAAGAGACAGATAATTAGTGAAATAGATGAGCACTAAAGTTGTAGAATAAAATTGGGATAATAGCATTTTGGCTTCCTCTAATTTGTCAACTTAACAAATAGCCCCCTATACTATAAATCGCTCATTTTACCCCTTCCTACTTCGACTACTTTGCCGTTTTGATCCTTCCGTTTCAACTTTTAAAAATAATTTTCTTTTTAAGTATGTAAAAGTTAGTTTCTAAATTAATTAATTGAATAATGTTGATTTGGAGAATCCCTAAATTTAAGGGGAGAAAGGATAAAAGGGGTGTGTTCTATATTTGCTTAATAATAGAAGGGTTTTTTTCCTGCCCTTTGGCAGATTTCATTTATGCAATATATAATTCTGAATTTCATTTAGAGAGAGAAAAATAGATAAAAATTTAAGGGGAAAACAACCTTCTTAGCCACTATAATTCTAGTGTTCTATTTTTGTTAAATTTGCATAAATGCTCAACACCCATCTATTTATTTAAATTAAGTTTGTTGTCTATATTATTATAATGTATTTTCTTACTCTATTACTACTAGTGAGTTACTGGTAGAAACTTTACACATGAGTCCATGAAAAATATGTCCATTCGTGATGGAGAAATGAATAAACTCATAGCAAGAAAACATAAATATTAAAAGTGTACAATAACTTTTGTTATCAATATGACGATATTCATGGAAATAAAAAAATGAGATGAGAAAAGAATAACAATATTTCTGAAAAAAATAGAGAGTATCAAAAGATAATAAGATGCCTTCCCATGCCAGCCGATACCCAGTTAGAGCGAGAAATAGGGGTGGGAATCGGTTAATTAGGTCATTAACCTATAAAAATTGGTTTACCTATACCTCCAAGAATCTTTGAACGATGACCAAACGAAATAACATTGGTAAAAAAAAACAACCAAAATTCGGCCAACCAAAACTAACCAGTTTAACAGAAATTGACCGATTTAACATACTTTTAACCTTAAAATTCCTTGTAAATTAAATAATACCATATATTATACACCATGTAAAGAAGCACTTACATTAGAACTCATTATTCCATTATTGTTTTAGTCAAAGTCGGTCAAGGTCGGTTAACCGCATTTTAACCATTGATCGACTTGCTAAAAATGGTTAACTACTTCTTGACCGACCAACCAATCAATTAACCAATAGTTAACCAATTTTGGCCAGTTAATCGATTTTAACCATTAATCTTAACCGAGTTCTCACCCCTAGCGAGTAAATGTTCACGGGTATGGAAAACCCGGTACCCAGTTAGAGCGGGTAACAGGTGGGGACGGGTTTGAAGCTATCTGCCCCATACCCAACCTAATGGATACCCGGTATGAAACGACGTTGTATTAGCCTCAATATATCATAGATGTTTAACGGACCTCGCCCAATTTCTCTTTCAGTCATTCAATTCTTCACTTCAACTCATCGATCGAGGATCTGTCGTTCCCTCACAAAACTCTAATAAAGAAACACTTTCTTTTTCACTTCATATTTTATCTTTCTAATTTCTAATGGAAATGAGAAATATTTTCCTATTTATTAGGAGTTCTATTAGAGTTTGTAGCTTAATGAAATAAATTAAATATAATACCTACCACGGTTAACATTAAGAACGAAATGAGTCTATATCAGAAATTAAAACTAAATAAAGTGAGAAGATATATTTTTAATTATGATTTTTATTGGCCTGTTATTTAGTAAATAGAAAGAGACCGTTAATTCGAGAAATAGATGAGCAAGAAAGTTGGAGAATAAAATTCTAGTCACACTTTTAAAAAAAAATAATTATCTTGACTGCATATTAATTTCATTTTATGTACATAAAAAGAAAATTGGAGAAACATTTTTTTAGCTAGAGAATAACAAATTAATTACGATAATTTTCCCGTGACTTTCTTGAATCAATTTTACCCGATTTTTGCTTAGGTACTTATGACTAAATTGAAATGGACATGAAGTAGGTAATGATATTTATTATTCTACCTTTCCGATGTTCGAACATACCTTGTTTTGGACTCTCATTCAACTAAATTAAAATTTAAGATCAGTTGGTTGAATAATAATTTAAAAAATTAGAGAATTATTGTAATTAAACTAACTAAAGCCGATCTTTATTTGATAAGATAAAATTCGGTTGTAAAGCATGATGGTTGTTGAAGCTAACTGTAAAAATTAATCCTCTTTATTTTTATTGTTTGAATAATTTATATCTAAGCTTGTTAGAATGTTCGTTAAATAAAGTCAAATTAAGTTTATGAAAATAATTCAATTTTTATAAGTAAAAAATTAGAAACAATATGATAAGAAAAAAAATTATGAACTCAATAAATATTTGTCATATGTTTATTGAAATTTTAATAAAATAGGATAAATAAAAACTAATCCAATATATGTTTACAATAGGATTATTATTTATTAACTTTTAAATTAAATTCGTAAAAAAAGGTTTAGATTAAATGAATAAAGTGTAACTTAAACCCCACTAACGTGGGTAGAGTGAATAAAAAAAGGAGGTGGTTGAAATAGATGTTTTTCAGTTACTATTTATTATTTTAAATTTATTCACATAACAATTAATCAAATAGAAAATTGTGAATGGTTGGCTAGCTACATTTAAGGAGAGAAGGAATAAAAGGGGGCTTGATTATATTTGCATAATAATAATAATAGATAGAAGATGGTTAGGCTTCAGTGATATGAGCGGAATTCCCAGTCAGCTATGAGGTGTCACGTTCAATTAATATTTGTAATGGAAAGTGAACGGAAGGGTAGATTAGTTGAATATGACAAAGTATAAGGATATGAAACGAAACGAAAGAAAGATTGTAGATCAATGACATATTTGTTAACTATACATAGTAGAAAGAAAAAAAAGGTGTATTAACACATGCAATAAATATATCCCAGTTATTAGTTCGTAAAAATGGAAATTTCCGAACTATAATGATATTGTTGTATGAGACCAGTTATGGGTTTTAACCAAATTCTCAAAATCGTATTGGACATAACTGGTCTCATACAACAATATCATTATAGTTCGATTTGATATGGTTTAATTAACCATAATTTCATATTGAATGAATTTTTTTTTAATATAATCAAAATTAATATATAAATTAGTTGTAAAATACTAGACTTGAAAATTTGTTCATCAAATTGACATAGCAAATATTAATCCAAGTTCCATCTTATATGCTCCACTAGACTTCCTCTTACACAACATCTTGGGCTGCATTAATGTGCCCCCACGCATAGTTTGGTCGGTAACTGAGCTCGAGCTGATAGAAATATTTCATTTTGGAAAATATTCAGTTTTGAACACCCTCGTCATGAAATTATATTAAGAACTTCAACTCTTGCTTACCCAACATAGCTAGCGAGATTGAACCCTTTAAGGCTCTTGAAACTCATACTGCCAAACTTCTTCAAACACATAATCTCTCCCACCTCATCTACACTATTCACCCACGTCTGTTCCGCTTCGTACCCCAAAAACGGTTTAGCATGTGTTCTAACTCCTCTGCGAGCGTAAGAGAAATTAAAAACCCATCCATATCGTAAATCGGTACAACTTGGGATATGGTTTTGAACATGATCTCTCTTCTATTAGTGGTCTGAAACTATTGCTTCCACTCTTGGATCTTATTCCACAATCACAAGTTGTATATGATGTATAATTAAACATAAATCATGTACTACTTGTTGTTTCATAAGCACAATCACAAGTTGTATATGATGTACAATTACAAGTTGTATAAGTTTTATACTGCATGGTATATATAGTTGAGCTAGCTAGCTAGTATTGTAATTGACTCTTGAACTAGCCCTCGAACCGAGTGGTGAGCCTATCAACTCAAACATACTCGGACTCAAACAATTTCTGAAGTTTCATAAATAGTACCAAACAAATGCAAGTATATACAAGTAGATTGGCGTTGGACCCGCCAACAAGTGTCTTCATATTCTTTCCAGCTGCGTTTGGATGATACCATACAACAAGGGGAGACTTGAGACTTCACTTCAATCCTTGAACAAAACGAAAAGTCTCAGTTCATGACAGCTCAACTACTGCGTCGTAACTTCCCCGAAGCTTGATATTAGAAACATAATTAAGTAACGAAAATGATATTCATGTATATGTATTGTACCTAGTCATGCATGTAATGGACGAAAATACAAACAATGACTATTGACTAGTTGGGTTATGCTTTCTTCTGCAGCTTTCTTTGACACTGATCCGAAAGTGCCCTTCTTTTATGTGTACCTAGCATGGGTGCTTAGCTTAAAGTGTCCGTGCTTTTCCCCGGCCTTACAGAATCAGAATATGAAAATCGAAAACGCATTCTTCTGAGCCTTTTGTTTCCAAAGATTCATGCAATTGTTAGTATTCCCTTTTTTTTTTTTTTTTTTTTTTATCGGATAGGAAAATTTGTAGTATTCTTTACGTAAGTTAGCATTAAGACAAATGGTTTTATGGTCCAATTATTTATTTATTTATTCTTCACCTTTATACACGTTTCTCCACCTCCACACATTTTAACTATTTCTCTTATCTTCTTCGATTCTTTTCAAGCTACACCGTCTATTTTATTATTTATTTTCCACTATTTTATATGTTTGTTTATAGGTGATCACTTAATTATATGCTCTAATTTGGAGCTGTTTAAAGCTATCACATGGTCCAAAAGAAGTCCAAACTCTGCCGCTCGTAGTTCCGCTCTTATTATCGAACAACGACCCAGGTTAGCGACAAAGACTGCAATGGTCTTACCTAGGTAATCGCGGAGGATTCCACCTGCCACCGCCTTTCGTTGGTTTTCAATCACTGATCCATCAGTATTGATGGTGGTCCAGCCTTCCGGTGCTGCCTTCCAAGAAATCATACCTTCAACCCGATTCGCCACCAATTTAAGGAAAAGACTTGCTTGTTGTTTTGGTTTAAGAGAGAGTAAATTCAGCATTAGTTTGATGGTATATAAGGGTTTTTTTTTATTACTTAGCAAGGTAGTAGGTGTTTAAAAAAAATGTCATTTTTTTCCTTTTTAATATCATTTCAAATTCATTCTAGTGCTTTTTAAATTTTTTACTCATAACTCCCTTATAAGATAGTTCTATAACCTATTTTAGATCTGTCGTTGAATGTGAAGTATATATATAAGTCAAAATTTGACATTTTAAACGAACTAATGCGTATATTTTGTACGGTGTTAGTGTAAACACGGTTGCAACTATCTTATTGGTTACTATTGTGAGGACCCTATTGAGAGTCCTTATATGAGGACACTCTTTAAAGTCGTTGAATGATGATCCTAATCTAACTAAAGGGAATCAAGTACGGACAAAAGGGGGAAATGAGGTAATTAATTTAAAGTGAACCAAAACGAAAATTTAAAAAAGCCGTACCAATTAAGCAATTTATCATAATACCCATTTCATATTAATCATTGAATCTTGATTATATAAATTAAGGGTGTAAATTAGTGTCCTTATATAAGATCATATTAGTATTTGCCAAATTAATCCATATCAATCAGCATATTGTAAATTTGTGATTTTTTTTTTGAACGATAAAAAATAGGGAAATATGTATCCCATCTGACAATTTTATTGGGCTTGCAAATGAGCCCAGCCCACCAACAAACTAAGATTAGGGTTTAATGAAAAGTAGGATCCCCTCCATCATTAGCGTCTCAACTTAACCCTTCCCCTCAATATTTGATTATTTTTCATTCTCCTTTCCTCATCGGCAAAGGATCTGCGTCCAAACTTTTAAGTTTGGAACAGTTCCAAACCTACTAGCCCGAGGGGCATTTTCGCTATTTTTAAAATATAAACAAACCCTATTCCTAAGTCTCCTTCTTCGTCCAAGCTGAAACAGCCGCCGACCATAAAAACGACCGTCTCCTCTTACCTCCGCCACCTCACCCTCCACGCACACCTCGTTGCCTCGTTCGAACCCCTCCCTCCTCCGATTACGTCTCCCCCTCTCTTATCCAGTGACCTCCTTCCTCGAAATCCACCGCCGTGATGGAACCTCTGTGTCCTTTGGATCTAGATCTAATCAGAGACGATGACTTCAATTGGGTTACGAGATGGAGGTCGGAAGCAGGGGAGATGGGATTTCTTGTTCACGATGGACATGGCAGTTGTGGCCGTGGGGCAGTGGAGCCGTGGAGGCATGGCAGTTGTAGCCTCGGAGCAACGACGGCGGAATATCCGAGGCAAAGCAGATGCGATGGCGGCCAAAACTAAATCCCTGGTCAGTTAACTGAATGTGCTCCTTCTTCTTCATCTTCTTATTCCTAACAGTTTCAAGCAATTGGGTGATGCTATTTGCAGGGAGATTCAGGCTGGCTCCATTGGCAATCAGGAAGCTGGAAGGGAGGGATTCAAGACAAGAATTGGCATTCAAGTCCAACGAGGAAGTAACAGTTCAAGTGAGGACCATACCACTGGATTTGTCAAATATTAAAGTTCAGTGACTGATTTGTCAAATATCAAAGTTCAGTGACTAATTGTCAAATATTGAAGTTCAGTGACTGATTTGTCAAATATTAAAGTTTATTGACTGATTTGGCATGTTTTCAAAGTTGAGTTACTAATATATCACATATTAAGTTCAGTGACTGATTGTAGTTTGGGAATTTTTAGTAACATTAAAATGTGAAATTTTGGTTGTTGAAATAACATATAATTATATAATCGGATCCTTGGTTATCTACTAAATAATCTTGTTAACTAGTTAACAACTTGATAACTCGTTAACTCCATTGGTTAACTAGTTAACTTGATAAGTTAATTAGTTAACTCGAGTAGATAACTAGTTAACTCGAGTAGATAGCTAGTTAACTCGAGTATATAACTAGTTAACTCGTGTAGATAACTAGCTAACAAGATTATTTAGTAAAAATGAATGTTACAATTAAAACGGTTGGTTAACTAGTTAACTTGATTGGTTAACTAGTTAACTCGATAAGTTAAGTAGTTAACTCGAGTAGATAACTAGTTAACTCGAGAAGATAACTAGTTAACTTGATCGGTTAACTAGTTAACTTGATAAATCATGATGTTAAACAAAAAGTTAACTAGTTATCTGCTGATAAGTAGATAAGTTAACTAGTTAACAACTTGGTAACTAGTTAACTCGAATGGATAACATGTTAACTAGTTATCTGTTGATAATTAGTTAACTGTAAAAACTCAGGTTAACTAGTTACCAATAAAAAAATATCGTTAACAAGTTATTAGTAAAAATCAGGTTAACTAGTTAACGTGTTCTCACCGGAAAAGTCATCGGAGTTTGTTCGGTCTCCGGAGCCTCGCCGGAAAAATAACCGGAAAATATGTTAGCTAACTAGTTAACTGTAAAAATCCAAGTTAACTAGTTAACTAGACGTCGTCGGAAAGGTCACCGGAGTTTGATTGGTCGCCGGAAAAGACACCAAAAAAATTCACGAAAAAATCATCGGAAAATCGTCAAAAAAGTCACCGGAGACGGTCACCGGAAAGTCACCGGAGATGGTCACCGGAAAGTCACCGGCGGCGGTGACCGACGATGGCCGCCGGTGGTGACCGACGACGGCCGCCGGCGATGATGATCGGCGAGGGGGCCGACGACAGTACTACTGTCAACATAAAGCATTAAAGGAAAATAATAAAATATAATAATAAAATATTTAATTAAATATAATAATTAAATTGTTTGTGTAAAGTCCTAAATGCCCCTATTAAATCTGAACCATTAGATTGGTCAAAGGGTCAAACTAGATCTAATGGTTGGAGTTGAGTTTGGAACTTTCCAAACCTGGAAAGTCTTGGACGTGGATCTGATGCCTTCCTCATCATCAATCACCAAAGGGCCGACGACCCATCCGCCGACCACTGTTGCAATTGGCTCATGAGGAAAACAAATGCAGCAAAATGGTTGTGATATTTGCATCAATGAATGTCGAAACGTAAACTGAAAACTAATGGGAAAAATAATTAGGATATCTTCTACTTTTCTCGAAAGTCAAAACTCCAAGCTCCATGTCAGTCCATTCTTCATCGTCTCCAAATGGTCCAGTCTCAATTGAACCATTAAACTATGAACCCTTGGACAAATATTATCTACTAAATATTATATTTACAAACTACTTAATACTACAACAAATTTATGATAACATATAACATATATAAGTTAAATGTTATATATAACATATAGCATATAAAATGTTATATAACAACTATCCACACCATCTTCTTCGACTACACCACCGACTGATGGCCCAGGCAAGTTTCATAACCCAAGTCTTTTGCGGAAATTATAGGGGGTTCGCAATATTTGTCTATGACATGACCCGATATATTTAACTTTCACTACGACATGTTTGTGCCTGCAACAGTAGACTTATGATAGAGAGAAAGTTCAGTGAGCACCTAACATTATAATTTTAATGCTCTACGTCAGTTAGAGATGATGAAATGGATGTACTTTTTCCCTTCTGTTAATTTTAATGTGATTCATGTAATAATGGGTTGAGGTGATGAATTATATATATGTTCTTCATTAGTTAATCTGAACTGACCTAGCTAGTATACTTGTAATCTGAATTAGTACATCTCACATTAGTTACTATGAACAGATCACTGCTAATCCTCTATTTAGCAATGACCACTTGGTTTTATGTAGGGTTTATTGGCTTCTGTGTAATCTGAATTATTTATTTTTGTGTTTATGGTAAATTGCAGCGCTATTATGATGAATGAGATGATCAGATGCTGCTGCTATTTACTGAATCTTGCTGCTATTGCTCATCACTGAATCTTCTTTGTTCTTGCTGGAATTCCTTTTCTTTGGGGATTGTGGTGGTGGCTTAGGAATGATCAAAGTTTCCGATTTTGTCTCTGGAGAAAAGTGTTCGTAGTATTGGATTTTAGCACACAATATTGGATTTGTTCACTTTGTCTTGTTAAAGTACTAGTTTGCAAGGGCTTGGCCATCTCACCCTAACCTCACCCCGATCAATGCTTGTCAGCCAAGTTATTGGAGCTGCCATAGGCTGTGTCGTAGCTCCCCTTACGTTCTTCCTCTTCTACAACGCATTTGACGTTGGGAACCAGCAACGAGAGTACAAAGCTCCTTATGCTCTCGTATACAGAAATATGGCTATTGTAGGTGTGGAAGGGTTTTCAGGACTTCCACACCACTGCTTGCAGTTGTGCTATGGTTTCTTCGGGTTCACATTAGCCTATAACTACGGGAAGGTGGCACTATTTGTGCTTGCTACCCTATTTGGGACAAATAATTAGGATATCTTCCACCTTTCTCAAAAGTCAAAACTCCAGGCTCCACGCCAGTCCGCTCTTCTTCGTCTCCAATGCTAGTTCTTGCACGCAAATGATCCAATCCCAATTGAACCATTAAACCATGAACCATTGGACAAATATTATCTACTAAATTTTGTATTTGTAAACTACTTAATGCTACAACAAATTTATGATAACATATAACATATATAAGTTAAATGTTATATATAACATATAGCATATAAAATGTTATGTATAACATATATAATATAAAATGTTATATAACTATTTAGTCGTAGCCGTAAATGATAACATATATTCTTTTTATTTTATTGTGATAATAGGGTAAAGTGGGCCCAACATTATCTTGGGAAAGGTTCGAATTTGAAAATCTTTACATTAGTATTTGAGTTTCAAATGAAGATATTATATTAAGTAATTAATAAATTACTTATCAAAATATTATAATATCGTGAATATTATGATTTTTGGGGTAAAAAGTGATATCAATATCATTCAAGAGATATTCATGGGGAGGGGTAAATATCTTCAGAGTGATATTGATATCACAATTTTTGTACAATTTTATCCTCACCCAAGTTTTCCAATTACAATATCATCAACTCCATTACCTTGATTTATTTTTTCTCATATTACTATTGTCTTGTATTTATGTATTTTTTATATTTATTTATTAATTAATTTAAGGTTAATAATTATGAATTAGTTTTTTTAATTACTTAATTAGAGTTTTTTTTAGTTATAATTAGAATTTATCTTGGAAATTATTTTAACTTTTTATTTTATTTTATTGTGGCTAGAAGAGGAAGGTGTGTTATTGTAAATATAATACTAATTATTGTCTGAATGAGTGGGCGTTTAGTTAGGCTTGACAAACGGGTGGGTCGGGGACGAGTTTGGTGTATTCGATCCCCACCCATTCAATTAGCGGGTCTTACCCGTACCCTCCCACCCAAGCAGTTTGGGTAATTATTTGAACCCATCCCCGCCCGGCGGGTATACCGGATTTGTCGGGTAATGCCCGTTCCATGAATATTCTGAACAAATGTCCGATCTAACCAACCAAAACTAGTGATCACATTATAGAGTTTATTGTATTCGAGTTTTGGATTTTGTTGATAGAATTGATCGTTATGACTTCAAGTTGATTCATCATTGTTTGAATGTAAATGTAATTTAGGGTATTATAGTTATAGGTTTATTAATTAGGGTTAAATCATATAGTTTACGAGTTATAGATTAAGATTAGAAGTTTAAATTTAAAATATAAAAAATGTAGTTTATGAGGTTTAAAAAAATAGAAATGTAATTCTCAGTGGTGAAGTCTTCTTATCTAATCATCATCTTCTGCTGCTATATAAATGAAGGAGATTGAGAGGAAAGAAACAGATGAACATGAGAGTTCAGAGGAAGCAGATCGATGATGTTATTCTGGAGGAGGAAGAGAATTTCTCCATGGACGAAGCAGATCACTGTAAGAGGACTTGTTGGTCTCTAAAGGAGACTAGTATGAAGAGTCTGAACGGTTACAAGGTAGGTACCATTAGCTACGTACATCCATCACAACACTCGTTTCTATCTACTTTCTGCAATGACTTAGCCATGACACTCTGAATTCTCTATTTTTGTAGGTGTTTACTCGCAAGAACTTGGGTAGTTGTGAAGTAAAGTATCTTAAGAAAGTTGTACAGTCCATCCCCTTGTATCATAGTAAATTTCCTTTCCATACAAGGCAAATTGCAATTGTTTCGTGTTGAAGTTAGGTAATCCAAATTCCCTAACTTAGGAGCCCAGTGTTGAAGTTTATAGGGAATTGGAATTTTGTAGCACAATTTTAAAAAATATGTACCGTCAGTAGCCAAATGTGTAAAAAAGTCCAGAAATAGCACAATCTGACTGGCAGCCAGCTACGCGCCAGCCAGGTAGCGCTGCGCCACCCAGCCAACGCATCGCTACCCAGCAAGCGCAGCGCTAGCTGCCTAATCAGATTTGATACCGTCAAATGCTCCGTTGCTGTTGCTGGGTAGCGATGCTCCGTTAGGCCCTCCATGAGGCACCCAGTCGTCTTTCGAGCCGATAGGGAGGAAACTCCGTCCGTATATCTGTCTTACTGTTTCCAGCCTGTAATGGGCATTGGCGTAGTATAAGGGATCTTGATTGGCGGCGTTACATGCGGCCACGACAGTGAACAAGGCATCTTCCACTGTTGGAACTTGCCGCAGGAGCAATGCCCGTCCCCCTCCTCGTAGTCCAAGCGAACTTCTTGCCTATTGTTTCCCTTCCCGTTGCTGCGATTTATCACCGTCTGTATTTCGAATATCCCAGCATCATAATCGAATTGCCTCACTGTGTGGGAAGTGGCCTTATTCACTCTTTTCTGCAGGCGCTTAAGACACTTCTTCGTCCAGATTGCACCGGCCGCCTGTTCTTCTCGAACCCTCTTCCGTCGATCTTCGAAATACGTTTGCAGCCTGTAGAAAGTGGATTCCACCAAAGCCGCAACAGGTACTGGGTAGTCAGCATGTCGTGGATGGGTGGCCTGCCAGGGTGCCCTCCTAGACTCAGCCGTCCTATGGATCCCGCCTGAAGCATGCATCATTGACCTCAATGTAGCATGCATCTCCTGCTGCTCCTGAGGCGTGATATGTGACTGACCAGTAGTCACGTATAGCCTCTCCATGCCATCAAGCTACAACACATAATAAGAATGGTTAAACATGTAACTAGAATTAGTTGTAATAATTATGACAAAGCCTACGTACCAAAAACTGGTCCACGGCTCCTCGGCGAGAAATTGTACGTCTAGTGATGTCATGATACCACTGGTTGATCTCGTCGTGGAAGTGATAGGACTCCCTCTCCTCGCTCCGCAGCCACGGGCCTGAGGCGATGTGGTCAATCTGAGTGGACCAAAGGTCCCGATATCCAGCAAATCTAGCTACCACATCAGTACGATGCCATCCACGCTGTGTCAGCTCCAGGTTATTGATGACCTCACCTACTGGCTGATCGTACGTAGGGACAGGCTGGTCCATCCCAAACTGACGCAGCACTCTATCAGGTCTATGCCACATAGCGCTGAAGAAGCAGATGAGAGGTGCGACGACGCGATGGTTGGGGAAAGTCCCTGAACTGTAATGCTCACGGTCCGCCGAGTACGGACACCACTATATGAAACAAATTTGACAATTAGACAACTACGAAACCTAAACTGTAAGGGAAAATGACATTGACTTTGTAAGAATACAATACCACGAATGGAGTCCCATCGTCAAACAGCTGGCGGTACCCCCAACAAGGATGTATCTGGTCTTCGCGTGATACCATTCTGTCCAGCTAAAAAATTGCGGAATGAACCACGTCATTCATACAACTTGATCAGATGGAATAAACTATGAAAATGGAAGAAAAAGTCGAAGCCCGAACCTAGTCATACGTGGAATGGGGGAGTGCGTCGGTGTTGTGGACTCGACGCGCAATGGACGTAAATCTCTCCAGGGCCCACACCTGAACCAGTGCCATCCAACCTCCAATGTCACCTACGTGGTCGCGGGACGGGCTGCTCTCTATGCGGAAAGCACACCGGCCAAACTCCCTATATAGCCATGAAAGTGCGGCAGCCCCCCAAGCGTACTCGCCTATCTGGCTCATGTCCTCGAGCAGTGGAAGGAAGAAGAGTGAGGCGTGGGATCCTGACCGATCAGCAAAGATGCAGCTGCCGAAGAAGTCCAGAATGTATGCGCGACAGTGCTGCTCGATAGTCTCCTGATCGGCGTCTCCCCTGATGGTGCCAAAGTGGTTACGCAACCACGTCATCTTCACTCTGCCAGCAGAAAGGTCAGCAGTAGATGGTTTCTTCCCAAGAAGCTGCTCAACGTAAATCTGCAGATCAGAATCCACAGTCGGAATGCGCCTCTGCGACTCCACAAGCACACCATCGATGCTCAGACCAGTGAGAAAGTGCACGTCCTCGAGTGTTATGGTTGCCTCACCGTGGTACAAGTGAAAAGTACTCGTCTCGGGACGCCATCTCTCGACCAATGCGGTGATCAGCTCAGGATCAGGGGTAAAATCCAGGCAGTCACGCAACTTATCTAGACCAATGGGGGCAAGATATGCCTCGAACCTAGGATCGTACTTCACGATCTTCTTAGAGAAGCGACAATTAAGCGTCATATGTGGGTCCTAATAGTTGGGGGAAGAAGATGTAACAAAATTAATAACTAGTACTCAATTTCTGAGTGCACCCTAAACATTTAAATGTAATTAACATTCAAATATAATTAACATTCAAATATAACTAACATTTACATGTAACAAACATTTATATATAACTAACATTTCAAATTGAAGTAACATTTCAATAATTACAATATACTAATATGAATTAGGACTTACATTATTTGTAATTATATCAATTAGTATTATAATATAAGTAACATTTAAAAATAATTAGTAATCACTATTAGTAGTCAATATGTAATCTTTTAGGTTACTACTATTTACTACTTTTAATCCCCATTAGTAGTCAATTAGTTTTAGTGATTTAAATCTAAGTTTAAAATTTATTAATATTAGGTACTACTAATTATCATTAGTAGTCAATTACTAATTATATTTAAAATTTTAAATATAATTACTATTATTTGTGACTTTTTCACTTTTTACGTAACTAATATTCGTTACTAATATTCGGAACTAATATTCGTTACTAATTACTATTATTAGTAAATTTGTAAGGTACCTAATGTTCGCTACTAATTAATATTAGTAGTCAACTAGTATTTAATTTGTATTTGATCCTAATATTACAATATAATATTCAAATTTGATCCTAATTTTTATTTGATCCTAATAGTACAATATAATATATTACACTAATTAATACTAATTAATGTTCGCTCAAAACCGTTACTACTATTAATATTCAAATTTGATCCTAATATTACAATTTAAGTAGTTAAATTATGAATATTATTAAAATAAATGCAACATTCAAACATAAATACCTTGTAAAAATAAATAACATTTCAAATGTACCAACCTGAGCTTCGAAAATTCCCGACGCTCGATGTCGGTCAGCATCACCCCATAAAATCGAAGGGACCTCGGGACTGCCACTTCGTACCCCAACCGCACCTCTCCAAACATGTAATCCATCTACAATTTAATATCCACAAGCAATGTTAAGTACATATAAAATCGTAAAACACAATTCATTTGGATATAATTTATAGCATGATACCTTTTGAGGGAGGGTTTAGGCCTTCTTCAAACGAAATTTCCTAGCCGGACAATTGCTACGAACCTACAAATAAAAGACGTCATTAGCGTACAATAATAATAACAAGAAACTTATGACAAACACAAACTATCAAAAATACCTTAGAGAGAATTGAATTTCAGAAAGTATGAGAGGAGGTGTGAAGATGGTATGGGGGGTAGGGGGTATTTATACAAGCTGTAAAAAACGGTAATATTGATCCCAGGCAGCGATGCGCCACCCAGCCAGCGCAGCACTGCCTGGGATCAATATTATCGTTAAGTAACGGATACTATTGTAACGGCTATTTTGCCACATGGCGCAGCGCTGCAACGGCACAAATCTGATTAGGCAGCCAGCGCTGCGCTGGCTGGGTGGCGCAGCGCTACCTGGCTGGCGCGTAGCTGGCTGCCAGTCAGATTGTGCTATTTCTGGACTTTTTTACACATTTGGCTACTGACGGTACATATTTTTTAAAATTGTGCTACAAAATTCCAATTCTCAAGTTTATACCCCTTGTTAACCGTAGGGATATCTCAACCCGCACTCTGTAAAATTCCTACATCTTGTATTCTCTCATTATAGTGGAGTTTTCGTCGCCGCTGTGCGTACGTGGTTTTTTCCCGCAAGAATTTTCCACGTTAAATCGTTGTGTCGTCTCTCTCGATCTTCTTCTGTTTCCACTTATTGCTTGTCGATTTCTAACCGCTAGAATTATTTGTTCCTAATTTTTCCATCTGTAAAATAATGTTAAATCAAACTCACATGGTAAGTGAGTCTAGCTTGTAGTTTGGAAGGACAATTAGCATTATAAAAAAAATGGCATATGTCTTCAGGATGTTGACATCTAAAGTCAACTATACTACATGACATTTAAAGTCAATTTTATATACTACATAATTTGGAATGTTTAATTTATCAACACATATGCTCGAAATGTCACATGAAATTATCCCATGACGAGAATAATGGATTGGATTTAGGTGATTCCAAGTCTCCTTTATTTTAAATGACCAAAGTATAATCGTAACATTTTCCTAGTGGTGATGTTCACATGTGTAAAGTCAACGGGACTACAGTGCGCCCGCATATGTTGATTTTATTTAATTTTTCTAAATATGAATGTTGACATATTTTATGGAATGTTGTCATAGAAGACTAGAGGGGAAAAAAAAACCCAAGTATATATGAACCGGCTCAATCGTCTTGGTTGGAGATAAATAATAATTGATTAATTTTTTTCATGCAGTGGATAACCGAGCCCCCATTTTGATTAATTACCACAATTTTCGTTCTGACCTAATCAATAAATGTTGAGAGATTTCTTACAGTGACTTGACTTAACTTCAAGTAAGATAATTTGAAATTTTTGTTACGTGAGATAATCATCTGTTCGTAAGCCTTACGTAATGAAGAATATTTCTTACGTAACATGTCAAATTAAGCATGTTACGTAATAATCATCTGTTACGTAAGCATTACGTAATGAAGAGTATTCTTACGTAACATGTCAAATTAATCCTGTTACGTAAGATAATCACCTGTTACATAAGCATTGCGTAATAAAGAGCATCTCTTACGTAACATAATTTACTAACTCCAAGTCATTATAATTACAATGACTTGAAGGCACCGTAGGTCCCTAAATGTTAATTAAGAATATCCACGCAAAAATAATGAGATTGGATGAATTAGTTAGGTATCTCATTCCTTCATGCGATTCTAATAATGAGTTAGTATAAATTTTTATTTTTTCAATATTATTTTATTTTTCCTTGACATAGTTTCTGCGTATAATTAAGTTTTGTAGTTCATATTTAAAAATCACATGGGAAAAATTAATAAGTCCTCCTGAACCAAGTGAAAAAAACTTAGCACATTTCTTTCAACTACCTGAGTTCAAACCCTCTAGAATCTAGATAACTAGAAAATGATGTTTGAAAAAGTGCCTCTAAAAAGTGGTTAAGACGATAGAATAGTAGCTAGTTGTTTAAAGTTACAATTACCAACAATTTTATGGTAGATATTATGTACCACCATATTTGTCTATAAATACATTTAGCAATAGTAGCGTTAGTGAAAAATATATTATCTACCTCTAAAACTCTATAGAGGCAAAAAAAAAAAGTGTCTTTTAGAGACAAACCGTAGCTAGATTTTTTTTGTAGTATCAGTTTGTCATTTGATTAAGATTTATTGGGACAAGAGACAAGACAATGTTATCGTGTCGTTGAAAATCACTGTTACGAGTCAATTATACCTCTATCAAGATAAAAACATGACGTCAGTCAGGTAAGATCTCAAAGCTTAGACTAGCATCAAACATCCAGACTAGTAGATAAGTTAACTAGTTAACTCGAACCGTGACTAGCTATAACATGCTAACTAGGGCTGGGAAATCGGTTAAGGTTAATTGTCAAAACCGATTAGCCGACCGATTTCGGTTAACCGATTTGTGTTTTGGTCGGGGTGCGGTCAATGATTTCTCAGCTGGTCGGTCAGCGGTTAATGGGTGGTTAACCGCCGGTTAACCTTAGCTGACCGATTTTGACCGAAGTTGTGGATATTATCGAACAGACTTGCTCCCTAGGTAGTCGATAGAAGAAAGATTAGAATTGAAAAATTAGGGTTCTGCTCTCTCACAGTGCTCTCTGCCTCTCAATGGTAGCCGCCGGCGCCGCGACGGCTTCTCCCCCCAGCCAGGTCATCAGCGGCGGTAATGGTAAGTCCCCCTTCTCTTGTTTCTTCTTCCCTTTCCTTCCTCCTCTCAAATCCTCTTATCTGACTTCGTTGGCTCTTCCTTCCCTCAACGAATCTAGCCATCCTTCTGTTCGTTCGCACATCTGGACTCTGGTCGCCGTGACGCCACGCCACCGACGTGGAGGCTGGCTATAGAGTAGCAGAGAATGGAGCTGTGACAGAGAACTACTGGAAGCAAATTGAAGAGGAACAACCCCTTGTAAAAGGTAACGAGAAGAGAAAGCCTTACAGAATAGAGCTTGTTGGCGTTGTCTGTGAGGCTTATCTTGCTGTCGTTAGAGGCATAAGGCAAGTTTTTTAATTCATTTTCTGAAAGATTCAGAGCATGCATCTATGAATGAGTAACTTAACCAACTTGGTTTGCAAATTTGTTATACAGGAGAGCCATAATCTGTAGAAGAGCAGTAAGGGTGGGGTTGCAGCTAAAATCACACAAGAGATTTGCTAACACGTTCTTAATTCTTAAGGTACTACCAATTGCTACTTGCTAAGATTCATACAATAGAGTAGTATTTGATCAAAGGCGTGGATTTGTATAGAAGGATTTTTAATTTTGGTACTTCCTTTCCTATAAGTAGTAATGGTGGAAATTCATCAAGTTCTAGCAGTATTAAGATTGATTGGAATGAGTTGCAATTATTTTTCTTCACGTTGTTCATTGCTTCGTCAATCGTAAGGTTGTTGGTATGCTGCTTGCTGCTAGTGCTAATTTTCTTCAAGGTTGTTCTTCTAGTTCATTGTGGTTATAGCTCTGCAAATCCCATTAGCTTAATGGGCAGCAGTAGTATTGTTGCAAATGGGCAGCAGTTGTATTGTTATTGCTGGTTTGGGATGAATATAGGCTTGGATTCCTGAAACACCTCCCCTGATTAACATTAGTTAATTGGGTAGTACTGGTAGTAATTGTTTCATGACTGATGCAGAATTGCAGATGAGTTAGTTTGTGGACTGATGCAGAATTGCAGAAGACCTTATTGCAGATGAGTTAGTTTTTTTTTACTGAAGCAGAATTGCAGATGACCAATGTTCTATATTAATATCTTTGTGTCATCTCTAAATGTCCTTATCTTCATTCCACCTGTTCTAACAGCTTCTTCAACAGGGTTCACAAGGGGCCTCATGTGCTCCATTTAAGGAACTAAGGAAGCTGTAACACCCGTTCCGAATCAACCCGAGTAAACCCGTGGTTGAGCCGGTCCTAGGTACTACCGAGTAAAAACAAGGGTAAAACAGGGAAATTGGCGGTGATCAAAAGACGGTAAAAACATGGAAGGCCTCCAAAGAAACGCGAAACTGAAATCCGAGTACAATCCAAACCATCATAAATCCTCCAATCCAACATAAATCAGAAAGTACATGAAAACCCCCAAAATCCCATAGTCAACTGAAATGAACAGAAAAGTCAACTCCGCGTAATCCCAATCTTCACCTCATGGCTTCCGTCCAGAACTTCGCGAAATCAACCTCGAACTCAAACTCCTCAGCCACCTCCACTAGCCACGAGATCCTGAAAGGGGAGAAGGGATCAATTTCCTATTGAAATTGAGTGAACCCACTGGGCCTACCTACACGTTGTCCTACTCTATGGAGCGGTCCCAACTCCGCACAAGACATCCAGCAATGGAACCAAACCCAACCCCCCTTTCCATATTTTAATTCCCTAATACAGTCTAGGTGATCACGTTGGTCAGTTCTTGTTCTCAAGCACAATTCATAACAATAGAATCACACAGAATTAATACATCAATCCACGGCACACACAGCATCATCACATCACATCCATCAACCAAGTCACTACCACAACCACAAGCACACAAACATTCACATTCATATTATCTAGGTGAGTTATTAGGCGCCAAGGAGTTATCCACACCACCACCGCCGGCCATCACATCAACCAGACGCATCCACTAGGGATCCTTCCACGAAGGAGAATACATTCCGACGCATCCATATAGGATCCTTCCACGAAGGAGAAATCAACCAACCTTGGCAACCCAGCCAAGGGATTCACCCCAGTGAATCGGACTCAATCACAACCAGTATTTCGGGTGGGGTAGTGTGGGCTCCTTCCAGTTCTATATTCATATTCGTATCACAACTCATACAATTCAGATTACTAATCAATCCATCCACACCATCTCATCATCACATAATTCCAACACAATCCAAATCATTCAACGCCTCCAACGGCACAAACAGTTCAAGGGTAAACGGCTAGCTCACCGGCCACCCCCACCTGTAAGTACAGGGGAAGCCATGTCATGAGTTGTAGGGTTACCCTCCTGTACATCCTTCATTGGACAGCCCCATATTGGCGGAACCGTCCACCTATCCATCGTGTAAGGGCGATCCCACATTGGCAGGACCACCCTCCTGCAATCCACAACTATCAACTCGGGCAGAACACAGTTACAACATCATATCCCAACCCTCCTACACTCGTTACTACCTCCAATCCATTAAGCATCAAGGTTAATATCTCCCCCATTCATGGCACATAACAAACAGCCCGCTATCATCACGCAATCCATCATATCGACAAGCATACAACAACGACCAACTTTCACAAATGTACAACAATTAATCACATAACAAAATCCCCTTTTACTCTCTTCCAATTCATGCAATAACCTAATCCCATCTAAGTCAAAATTGAAACTCCTCACATCATCCAAACTACCTACACAACGCTAAGCCCTCACCTGGAGAAGATGACGAGACTCTAAAATGACTCCCGAAACCCGAACGGCCAAGTTCTACAACTCCAAAGTCGTAGCTCCTCTCCTCCTCACTGACAGCAGCCTACTCCGACCCAACCAGAACTATGACCAGCGATCTCTTTCTCTCGCCGACACGAACGCGTAGCAAGAAACAGATCGTCAATCGGAGCTCTACAACTCCCGGAATCAAGGATTGACCCAAATGGGTTTTTGGTTTCCTTCAAGTACGGGTTTGGAGAAAGTTGGAGAAAATGGAAAGGTGAAGAGGTTTGGGGAAAGATGGAAAAAGTGGAAGAGTGAAAAACTCCTCAAATCTGAGTTTTTAACACTCAAGCATGACACATGCACTCAAAGCATGACACATGCACTCAAAGCATGACACATGGCTCATGTGTCATCAATAGCACCCCCAAAGTGTTTTAACTCGACCCAACTCAAATTCGGACGTCCCGAACTTCGATGGGACCTCAAGAACCCTGTTTCCAATGCCTCAATCACCCGAACTCGAGTTCCAAACCGTTTGGTTGGGCGGGGATGTTACAAGTCTCCACAACTTCAAGGATTTCGTCCCCGAAATCATCCCCAACTCCTCCTAGCGACACGATTTGGAAAGTACAGCAAGAATTGCAGCAATCCAAGCATCCTATTAACCCCCAAAATCCCTAACGACGATCTAACAACCCTCCTTCAAACCACCCAACATACCTACACCAACTCCCCACACTAGGCCATCACCAAACACTCCCTAGACCCCCTCGAGACCCTCACCACAACAAGCAACCACAAGAACACACATCAAGGGACGTAAAAACCTGAAGCATAAGCTTCCACTAATTCCGGATACCGCCGCCTCATATCCTCCTCGGTCTCCCAAGTAGCCGACTCACTCTCGTGGTTCCTCCATACCACCTTGAGCTGCGGAATCTGCTTATTCCTCAAAACCCGAACTTGCCTATCCACTATGGCAACCGGCTTCTCCTCATAAGTCAAATCTCGCTCGATCTCCACTTCCTCCGGCTGAATCACATGTGCAGGGTCTCCATGATACTGCTTAAGCATACTCACATGAAACACGTTGTGCATCCTTTCTAACTCCTTCGGCAGTGCCAGCACATACGCCACCGGACCCGACTTAGCTAGAATCTCATAAGGACCAATGTATCGAGGTGCCAACTTTCCTTTCCTACCAAAACGCATCAGCCCCTTCCATGGCGACACCTTCAAAAATACCTTCTCCCCAACATCAAAACTCAGCTCTCTTGTTCGACCATCTGCATACGCCTTTTGCCTATCCTGGGCCGCTCTCAACCTATCCTTAATTACCTTAATACGATCAGCCGTCTCTTGTACAACTTGAGGACCCGACAACACTCTCGCACCTTCTTCATCCCAACACAAAGGCGTCCTACACTTCCTCCCATACAAAGCCTCAAAAGGAGCGGACTTCAAACTACTATGATATGAGTTATTGTAGGCGAACTCAACCAAAGGTAACAATTCCGTCCATGGAGTTTGGAATTCCATCGCACAACTCCTCAATAATTCCTCCAAAGTCAGAATCGTCCTCTCCGATTGCCCATCCGTCTGGGGATGATATGCCGTTGAGAATTTCAGCTTAGTTCCCAACGCCGTATGCAGCCCCTCCCAAAAGTGAGATGTGAAACTCGGATCACGATCAGAGATGATGGACTGAGGAACCCCATGCAACCTTACTACTTCCTTTATATACAGCTTGGCCAACTCCTCCACATTTGGCTTAAACCGAATGGGTATGAAATGAGCAACTTTTGTCAAACGATCGACTATTACCCACACGGCATCTTTCCCCTCTTTGGTTGGCGGAAAACCCGACACGAAGTCCATGGTGATGTCCACGAACTTCCACTCCGGAATTGGTAGAGACTGGAGTAACCCACCCGGAGCTCTATGCTCCGCCTTCGTCTTCTGACAAACCAGACAAGTCGCCACAAAACGTGTCACGTCCTTCTTCATCCCCGGCCACCAAAAACTCAACTTCAGGTCATTGTACATCTTAGTCATTCCGGGGTGCATAGCATACATCGAAGAGTGGGCCTCCTCTAATATCCCCCTCCTCAACTCCTCCATCTCCGGCACACACACTCGACCCTTGCGCCTCAGCAACCCGCCAACTACCTCAAACCCATTATCCAAGCCCTTTTCAACTTCCCCTCGAATAGCCACTAAAGTAGCATCCTTGAGTTGCTCCTCACCAATCCTATCATTCAGCATGGGTCGGATACTAAGCTTAGCAAGCAAACTTCCCACATCATTCATCTGCATTTTCACTCGCAACGCCCTAAGATCAACTAACTCTTTCCGACTCAATGCATCTGCAACCACATTAGCCTTACCGGGATGGTAGTCAATGGTGCAGTCATAGTCCTTCAAGAGCTCCATCCAACGCCGTTGCCTACCATTCAGCTCCTTCTGATCCATAAGGTGCTTAAGGCTCTTATGGTCGGTCATGATCTTAAACGTCTCACCATACAGATAGTGCCTCCACAACTTCAAGGCGAACACCACTGCGGCTAACTCCAAGTCGTGGGTCGGATAGTTCACCTCATGCACTCTAAGCTGACGTGAGGCATAAGCAACAACCTTCCCATTCTGCATCAGCACACACCCCAACCCTTGCAGTGAAGCATCACTAAATACCACATATTCGCCACCTTCCACCGGCAGGGTCAACACCGGAGCTGAAGTCAACCGCTTCTTCAACTCCTCGAAGCTTTTCTGGCACGCCTCACTCCACTCATACTTTGACTCCTTCCTCAACAACTTATGTAAATGGGAGGCTATAGTGGAGAATCCATCGACAAACCTTCGATAATAACCAGCCAAACCCAAGAAGCTCCTTAGTTGCGACACATCCTTAGGTGGGGACCAGTTAACCACCGCTTCAATCTTCTTCGGGTCAACCTCCACACCTCTCTTAGAGACCACATGTCCAAGAAACAACACCTCTTCCAACCAAAAGGCACACTTCGAGAACTTGGCAAAAAGTTGCTGCTCCCTCAACTTGTGGAAAACAATCCTCAAATGCTCCGCATGCTCCTTCTCATTCTTGGAATAGATGAGAATATCATCGATGAACACTATCACGAACTTATCCAAATATTCGTGGAAGACCTTGTTCATGAGAGCCATGAACGCGGCGGGAGCATTGGTGAGACCAAACGGCATCACCAGAAACTCATAGTGTCCATAGCGGGTCCTAAAGGCTGTCATTGGCACCGATCTTTCCTCCACCTTCAACTGGTGATAACCCGACCTCAAGTCTATCTTCGAGAACACTTCAGCCCCTTGCAATTGATCAAAGAGATCGTCTATCCTTGGAAGTGGGTAACGATTCTTGATCGTCGCCTTGTTCAACCGCCTATAGTCAATACACATCCGCATCGACCCATCCTTCTTCTTCACAAACAACACCGGTGCCCCCCACGGTGATACACTTGGGCGGATGAACCCCTTATCCAAGAGTTCCTGCAATTGCTCCTTCAACTCCTTTAACTCCGCCGGTGCCATGCGATAAGGTGGAATAGAGATTGGAGCAGTCCCAGGGACCAACTCTATATTGAACTCCACCTCACGCTCGATCGGTGCCCCAGGTAATTCCTCAAACACATCAGCAAACTCCCGAGCTACCGGCACCTTTCCCAACTCCTCCTTCTGCTCAACCGATACCTGAACCAACAGAGCCTCACACCCCTCTCGGACCAAAGAGAAAGCTTGCATTGCTGAAATTAATCCCATAGGTGCTGTCTCCCTCTTTCTAACACCCTTGAACACCACCTGGCCAACACCTTCCACCTGAAGCAACACTTCCTTCTTCCGACAATCAAGCAACGCCCCATGTCTAGCCAACCAATCCATTCCTAGGATAACGTCGAATTCGTTGAAAGGGAGCACCACCAACTCCGCCAAAAACTCTACACCTCCCACTAACACCTTACAACCCCTACACACACGATCTACCCGGACCGACGTCCCCAAAGGAGTTCTGACACCCCAACTACCGCCTAGACTACCAGCTACGACACCCAAGCTACTCAAACATTTCTCAGACACAAAGGAATGGGTAGAACCCGAATCAAACAAAGCGTAAGCGGAAAGATCTGAGATAGAGATCATACCGGTTACCACGTCATTAGCATTCTCTGCCGCACCCCTGGTGAGAGCATACAGCCGCCCTTGGTCTCCCCCAGTTCCCACAGGCATGGCATTAGCACCCGTTCCTCGGCCAACACTCGCAGCCCCTCGTCCCATACTGCCGCCACCTCCGCCTCCATAGCTCCTAGACGGAGCTCTAGGCCCCTGCACCGATCCCACAGACTGAGTTGGTGCAGTACCCCTCCTCGGGCAGACGTTACTCTTATGGCCCGGCTGTCCACAAGTGTAGCAGGTCACCGGAGCTGACCTTAGCATAAGACACTCCCCGACATGTGGCTTCTTACAGATACCACACATCGGCAACCCTCCCGATGCTCCGCTCCTACTCACCAGTCCCGACCTACGGCAGGTAGCACTCACGTGACCCGGGAGCCCACAGGTATAACAAACTTTCACACCCCTCGGTGGGGCAGACTGCGCACCTCGGAATCCAGAATAAGATGTCTGAGCCCTCTTAGCCGGATGACTATTAGTGACTGAAGGAGAAGGCTGAGCCGACGCCTTTCTCTTCTTCTCTTCCTTCTTCTTGTTCTCCAACCTCTCCCTCTGGAGTGCCGCCGCCTTAACGGCCACCAAACTCCCCATATCAGCGGTGGTGACTCCCTCCTGAATCTCCGCCCTCAACCCATTCATGAACTTACTGATGAGCTTCTTTTCTCGGTTAGTCCACTCGTCATACCACTTAGAGAGAGAGGTAAACTCTATGTAGTATGCGAGAACAGACTTCTCACCTTGCTCCAAGCTCATGAATTCCTTGGCCTTCTCCTCGCGCCAAAGGTCAGGACAGAACTGATCGCGAAATACCTCAACAAACTCATCCAGCTCCATCTCTGGCGGAACTACCCGACTCTGCGGCATCGACTTCCACCAATTCAGAGCATGACCTTTAAACAGAAAGGTCATTGCCTGCACCTTCAGCCCCTCCCCAAGTCCCATCTGTAGGAACTTGTACTCACATTCCTGAAGCCACTGCTCGGCCACCTCAGGATCGGCCACTTCCCCATTAAACTCTCCAAAGTTCCACCCCTTCAACAGACTCGGTTGGAATCTGAGGGCTCCTTCTCTAAACCCTGAGTTCCCGGTGGACCTACTTCCCCTTGCTTGACTGGATTCACTACAGGAGGACATTAAACATTTCAGTTGACTGCTCATAATCAAATTTTTCCAAACAGTTTTCTTTCAAAACCATTCCCCAACCCGATTAAAACGATTGCAAAAACCCCTAGAAAGTTGGTCCCGTGCCGATGCTCATCTCTTCTCCCTATGAGGTTAATTACTCCTCTAGAAGAAGAGACAATTCACCCACACAGCAGCAACTAACCAGGCTCTGATACCATTTGTAACACCCGTTCCGAATCAACCGAGTAAACCCGTGGTTGAGCCGGTCCTAGGTACTACCGAGTAAAAACAAGGGTAAAACAGGGAAATTGGCGGTGATCAAAAGACGGTAAAAACATGGAAGGCCTCCAAAGAAACGCGAAACTGAAATCCGATTACAATCCAAACCATCATAAATCCTCCAATCCAACATAAATCAGAAAGTACATGAAAACCCCCAAAATCCCATAGTCAACTGAAATGAACAGAAAAGTCAACTCCGCGTAATCCCAGTCTTCACCTCATGGCTTCCGTCCAGAACTTCGCGAAATCAACCTCGAACTCAAACTCCTCAGCCACCTCCACTAGCCACGAGATCCTGAAAGGGGAGAAGGGATCAATTTCCTATTGAAATTGAGTGAACCCACTGGGCCTACCTACACGTTGTCCTACTCTATGGAGCGGTCCCAACTCCGCACAAGACATCCAGCAATGGAACCAAACCCAACCCCCCTTTCCATATTTTAATTCCCTAATACAGTCTAGGTGATCACGTTGGTCAGTTCTTGTTCTCAAGCACAATTCATAACAATAGAATCACACAGAATTAATACATCAATCCACGGCACACACAGCATCATCACATCACATCCATCAACCAAGTCACTACCACAACCACAAGCACACAAACATTCACATTCATATTATCTAGGTGAGTTATTAGGCGCCAAGGAGTTATCCACACCACCACCGCCGGCCATCACATCAACCAGACGCATCCACTAGGGATCCTTCCACGAAGGAGAATACATTCCGACGCATCCATATAGGATCCTTCCACGAAGGAGAAATCAACCAACCTTGGCAACCCAGCCAAGGGATTCACCCCAGTGAATCGGACTCAATCACAACCAGTATTTCGGGTGGGGTAGTGTGGGCTCCTTCCAGTTCTATATTCATATTCGTATCACAACTCATACAATTCAGATTACTAATCAATCCATCCACACCATCTCATCATCACATAATTCCAACACAATCCAAATCATTCAACGCCTCCCACGGCACAAACAGTTCAAGGGTAAACGGCTAGCTCACCGGCCACCCCCACCTGTAAGTACAGGGGAAGCCATGTCATGAGTCGTAGGGTTACCCTCCTGTACATCCTTCATTGGACAGCCCCATATTGGCGGAACCGTCCACCTATCCATCGTGTAAGGGCGATCCCACATTGGCAGGACCACCCTCCTGCAATCCACAACTATCAACTCGGGCAGAACACAGTTACAACATCATATCCCAACCCTCCTACACTCGTTACTACCTCCAATCCATTAAGCATCAAGGTTAATATCTCCCCCATTCATGGCACATAACAAACAGCCCGCTATCATCACGCAATCCATCATATCGACAAGCATACAACAACGACCAACTTTCACAAATGTACAACAATTAATCACATAACAAAATCCCCTTTTACTCTCTTCCAATTCATGCAATAACCTAATCCCATCTAAGTCAAAATTGAAACTCCTCACATCATCCAAACTACCTACACAACGCTAAGCCCTCACCTGGAGAAGATGACGAGACTCTAAAATGACTCCCGAAACCCGAACGGCCAAGTTCTACAACTCCAAAGTCGTAGCTCCTCTCCTCCTCACTGACAGCAGCCTACTCCGACCCAACCAGAACTACGACCAGCGATCTCTTCCTCTCGCCGACACGAACGCGTAGCAAGAAACGGATCGTCAATCGGAGCTCTACAACTCCCGGAATCAAGGATTGACCCAAATGGGTTTTTGGTTTCCTTCAAGTACGGGTTTGGAGAAAGTTGGAGAAAATGGAAAGGTGAAGAGGTTTGGGGAAAGATGGAAAAAGTGGAAGAGTGAAAAACTCCTCAAATCTGAGTTTTTAACACTCAAGCATGACACATGCACTCAAAGCATGACACATGCACTCAAAGCATGACACATGGCTCATGTGTCATCAATAGCACCCCCAAAGTGTTTTAACTCGACCCAACTCAAATTCGGACGTCCCGAACTTCGATGGGACCTCAAGAACCCTGTTTCCAATGCCTCAATCACCCGAACTCGAGTTCCAAACCGTTTGGTTGGGCGGGGATGTTACAGAAGCTTTGAAGAGCTCAAGTTCTGTGACAGTGCATTGCATAGAGTGGTCTTTCCTACATATGAATAATGAAATCAAAAATGTCAATTATTATGGATTATATCAAGATATGAAGTTTCTTTAAGCTTAGTTCCATTTACCAGCATATGAAGTTTCTTTAAGCTTATTATGGATTTTATTAGTGTTTGATGGATTGGTTTATGATCAGTTGATGTAGATTCCCAAGGATAGTGAAGCAAATTAATAGGTTAACCTTTTCTAATTCGGTTAAAAAGGTTAAGAATCGGTCAATTTTTTTTGATTCGGTCAATATAGGTTAAATGATTAGGTCGGTCAAATTAGGTTCGGTCAAAAATTCGCTCGGCTAAATGTCCAAAAATCGGGTCGGTCAATTTTCGGTTTTGACCGAATTCGGTCAAAAAACCCATTCTATATTTTCGGTCGGTCAGTCGGTCAATGATTCCTTGAGGTCGGTTAACCGATTTTCATCGTTTTTGACCGAACCGACCGATTCCCAGCCCTAATGCTAACCCATCACAAACGTCCTACTCAAGTGAGTTTTTAATGACAAACACATAATTAAATCACTATTGTTTCTCTATAATTAGCTTCACGACTCCGATGATTAACATAGTATATTGACATTCTTGAATGGTATTTAGCTTGGAGAAGCTGATAGATAGTACAATAATATGATGCAGTACAAGTTTATAAGCGTTGACTAAATGCCAACCATTTGGTCGTTATTGACAGCTACAGTTGGCTTCTTCTTCTCTATCTGATCTGAGATGTTCTTCCACTATAAATACGACACATTTGCTTCCTCTTATTCGTTGCTATTTCATGCGTTGACTTTTCAAGTCTTCGCCATAACAGTCCATTTTAGCATTCATTTTGCTCTTATTATGATCATACTTCCGCCTTTGTCTTCATAGAGAGCTCATCATCTCTCTTAATGGGAATCGATTTCTTACCCCCTGGTACGTCTTTCTCAGTGCAAGTTCTATGCTTGATTTGATGGTGTTTTGAGTACTATATCTTGCTACTATTTATTTTCATCTGTTTAGCGTTGACCAAGATGAACAAAGGGAAGATTTAGATTACTATTGAATATTCTCCAGGCCTATGTGCTTGTTAAGTTTGATGTAAAGTAAATTGTTTAGTGGCTAGATTTTGCCATTGAGGAATATTTTTGTAAAATAGGGATTGCTGTAGTATTAATTCATGTTTGTAGTATCGTTACTAACGGTGTTAAAAAGTAAAAATTAAATGATCATTGGTTAGATGTGTAGTCAATATTAAAAATTTGGTAAAAATGTCATTGAAATAGGTTTGACTAAAGCGTATTAATTAACAGAATAGATATGTAATTAAAAAGGTTTTTTTGTTAATACACAATTTTGTCCTCCTACTATGTAAAGTTAACAAACATACCCCTATATTATTTTTTCAACCAAATTAAACCCTTCTTAACACTTCTAACAAATGTGCCCTTCCGTTAACTTTTACGTTCATTTCTGCCAAAAATAATACTCTTTACGTCTATTTCTGCCAAAAATAATACTCTTTTTTGTACTTATTGAAGAAGATATCCATTAGTTTAGTAGAAACAGACCGAATTAAAGAATATTCATGAACCCAATACAGAGTAGTGAAATAGACCGAATTAAAGAATATTCATGAATCCATTAGTTTACAACATTATTTTTTTATGTCAAAAACTTTTTATATGTGCATTCTTCTTGAAAAAATTTCTGACTCCATCACTGGTTCAATGTGACTGCTTGCAAGTGGCCGAAAAACAAAAATAACTAAATAAACAGTATTATTTTGCAGTCATCAAGCAATGAGCCATTCAACAACGGTGAGAAACCGCGACGAAACAATCAACGAGAACGAGAGGCGTGAAGCCTTTGGAATAGAAGATTCATCAATGATGGAAGAAGATCACGAAGAAGAAGAAGATGTGAAGAGGATAGCACCATGGACTCAACAACTAACAGCCAGAGGGATCGTAACGAGCATAGCAATCGGGATAATATACAGCGTCATAGTCATGAAGCTAGGCCTAACCACAGGCTTAATACCAAACCTTAATGTCTCAGCAGCACTTCTTGCGTTTGTGTTCGTGAAGACTTGGACAAAGCTGCTCCACAAATTTGGGATCGTGTCGAAGCCATTTACTAGACAGGAGAACGCGTTGATTCAGACATGTGGAACTGCGTGTTACAGCGTGGCTGTAGCAGGTGGGTTTGGGTCATATTTGCTAGGGTTAAACAGGAAAACATATGAGCAAGCTGGAGTTGATGCTGTGGGGAATCATCCTGGTAGCATCAAGGAACCTGGTGTTGGTTGGATGACGAGTTTTCTGTTCATCAGCAGCTTTGTTGGACTACTTGCTTTGATTCCTCTTAGGAAGGTAACTATATTTGATTTTTGTTTCATTTCTCTTCAGTCTTAGCTAATTGATTGTTTTGAGCCTCATGATTGATTAGATATAATATGAGTAATTTAGTTTCAGCCATTAGATTTTAGGATATGAATTATAATATTGGATTTTGGTTTCGGGTTAAAACAAATGGGTCGGATACATTAGTGGTCACCTAAGTATGAATCTTGTGTCATTGTTGTCACTTAAGTTTAAATTGGGTCAATTCAGTAACTTAAGTTTGAAGATAGGGTCAGCTAAGCCAATTTACTCGATTTTTTTGTTAATTTCTGTCTAGAATGACATGTCACCTTGACGTGTCAATTTTAGCCTAAATTATCAAGAAATTGGTCAATGTGACTGAGTTGGCCCACTCTTTGAACTTAAGTTACTAAGTTGACTAAGTTTAAACTTGAGTGACTACAATGACACAAGACTATACTTAGGTGACCACTTATGTATTTGACCCTAAAAGAAATTAAGAAATTGATTTTTAAGCTTAAATCTCAAGCTTTCCATTAAGTAGACCTATATCTAATGGTTGAAAGTTTTGAGGTAGATTTGATGTGTATTTTTACCTTCTTCTTCACCTTCACATTCGCTTTAATTTCGTAGTTCGATTTGTGCCATTTATGTTCTACTTAAAAAAAATTCAGTAGTTTTCACTGACTGACATCTTTCATTTTCGTTTCTTATCTAGAGGCTCCTCCCTAGATATGACATTTGAGGACAATTTCTGATTACTATCATCACCTTGCCCCTTCTCCCAATTCGTAAAAGAAATTTTAAAACCATACCATTTATAGATGTACTCAAGTCGTTGCAACATACTCCACTTCTATAGTAGAGAATGCCACGATCTTCTGCAACTTATAAGCTCGAGAAGTAGTAAAACTAAGAATAAATAGATGTTATGTTGTACTTCTTCAACGATTCAAGTCACTTCATTCCAAATCTGCATCAACAAACCCTGCTAACTCAACTATTTTTTTTTATGAATTAGAGGATTGATTTCATTAAAAATCTTGTAAGGTCCTTACCTAGGCAAAAAAAAACTCACACAAGCCAAAACACTACAGTTTAGGTTATAGAATCAATTGAGATTTTTGAAATGTTGTTAAGGTTTTGGCTAGATGGTATTCTAAAAATTTAGCAATGCTTGAATCATAAGCCATAGTCTTTTGAAAACCCAGGATTTTAACAATCTCTCTATAGTCTATATCAAAGTATGACTGTTTATTGATGAAAATTTGGGCGATTTTATCCTGCTTCCAGATCATGATAATTGACTACAAACTTCCTTATCCGACTGGAACAGCTACTGCAGTTCTTATCAATGGATTTCATACCTCTAAGGGTAACAAGATGGCCAAGTATGTCTCTTTCTTTATAGATTGTAACAAACCTAGCTAATTGGTTTTCATTTGAATAGACTCATCAACTCCAGTTGTGTTTCTTGTGTAGGAAGCAAGTCCAAGGGTTCATGAGGTTCTCCAGTATGAGCTTCATCTGGGCTTTCTTTCAGTGGTTCTACAGTGGTGGTGACACATGTGGTTTTGTTCAGTTCCCCACATTTGGATTGGCTGCTTGGAAGCACTCGTGAGTACTGCTGGTTTTTTTTTTAAATGATGTGTGGTTGATAAACTAGTATCATTGGTATTGATTCAAAAATCGTATTGTTTTGGCAGATTCTACTTCGATTTCAGCATGACTTACGTTGGAGCGGGTATGATTTGCTCCCACCTTGTGAATCTGTCTTTGCTCCTCGGTGCAGTGCTTTCTTGGGGTGTAATGTGGCCATTGATCGGAGAGCGCAAAGGAGATTGGTTCTCTTCATCTCTGTCTGCAAGTAGTATGAAGAGTCTAAACGGTTACAAGGTTCACGATTTGAACCATGACACTTACTAATTAATCTATGTCACTCTGTTATACAGTCTAATGATACAGTTATTTCGATCTCAGGTGTTTATTTCTATTGCCATGATACTAGGAGATGGGTTGTACCAGTTTCTGAAGATAATTTACTTCACTGCTACAAACATTGTTGCAGGAATAAGGGCAAGGAAAAACGTCGGACCAGGTACATCGACATCCATGTAACTCACATGTCGATTTTCATCGGTATAATTCATAACTGTTTATTGAAGCTAATTGTATATGCAGATTCTGATGTCCAGAATCAGGAACCAGTGGATGATCTTCGACGAAACGAAGTATTTATGAGGGAGAACATTCCAATTTGGGTAGCTTGTGTGGGTTACATAGCATTATCCATCATATCAGTCATTTGATCCCTCTAATGTTTCATGAACTAAAATGGTACTATGTAGTGGTTGCCTACATTCTTGCTCCGGCTCTTAGTTTCTGCAATGCATATGGTGCTGGACTAACAGATATGAACATGGCCTATAACTACGGGAAAGTGGCACTCTTTGTGCTTGCTGCCCTATCCGGGACAGAAAATGGTGTGGTTGCAGGACTCGTGGGTTGTGGTCTAATTAAGGCCATAGTCTCAATCTCTTCAGATTTGATGCATGATTTCAAGACGGGACATCTCACCCTAACCTCACCTCGATCAATGCTTGTCAGCCAAGTTATTGGAACTGCCATAGGCTGTGTCGTAGCTCCCCTTACGTTCTTCCTCTTCTACAAGGCATTTGATGTTGGGAACCCGGATGGCGAGTACAAAGCTCCTTACGCGCTCATCTACAGAAACATGGCGATTCTAGGAGTGCAAGGATTCTCAGCTCTTCCTCGACACTGCTTGCAGCTCTGCTATGGGTTCTTTGGGTTTGCAGTTGTGGCTAATTTGTCGAAAGACTTGCTCCCTAAGAGACTAGCTAAATGGATTCCACTTCCAATGGCAATGGCGGTGCCTTTCCTCGTAGGAGGATACTTTGCGATAGATATGTGCGTGGGGAGCTTGGTTGTGTTCGTGTGGCACAAGTTGAACAGCAGAAAGGCAGGGTTGATGATTCCTGCAGTGGCTTCTGGGTTGATATGTGGAGATGGGTTGTGGATTCTTCCTGCATCACTCCTTGCTTTGGCCAAAGTTAAGCCTCCTATATGCATGGGTTTCTCTAAGAACAGCTAAATGGCGTGACTGTGTTACAACGCTTCATTGTGGTGATGTTTGAGAATAAGGGCTACTTCATGTTGACCCATTGAATTGTTTCTAGTTAATGGTGGTATATTTTTCTGAATGAAATTTGAGAAAGATGTGAATTGGTTGTATGATTGTTATTTTTCATGAACTGTTTCATCTCAATAACTCGAGTTATTTTGTGAGTTTGGGAGATGGTTATGTAAAATGAAAGGTGATTGAAGTTTGCAAAAGTCCATTAAGCCTTATACAAGATAAATTGTTATATTGAAGGGCTACCGAGATTCAATTCCAAGACCTTTCGGTCATCAAAGGTGATACCATGTCAAGAACTGTTGCATCACAGTAACTCGAGTTGTTGGTAGAGTATTATGAATAGATCTTATATTGTTTATTAACAGTTCTCAAGTAGACTTCTACTTTCTTCATAATTTGTTCCTGTCTTTTGTACGGTACTTTCATCTTTGTAGAGCCTAGTTACTCAACGACATCTAGTGTATTTTACTTCATCTCTCGATGTTTTGTCCATGATGTGTTGTCATTAATTATGGATGAGTCATATTGGTGAGTTATCACTTAACGGAAATTTGGATGGAAGAGACTGTTTGTTAGGTTGGCTATAGCAGGAGGGGTAAACCAATCATTTTATAGTATAGGGGTTGTTTGTTATGTTGGCTATAATAGGAGAGGGTGAACAAATCATTTCATAGTATAGAGGCCTGTTTGTTAATTTGGCAAAGTAGAGGGCGCAAACTACCATGTTCCCTGAAAAAATCTCTTCCATCAAACCGTGACAACTAAGAATGTGGCCAAAATTGATGTAATTGTTTAAGCCAAAAAAATGTTTAACATGAGACTACTAATTATGTTAAACTGAAAATCACATGTTAATCCAATGTCATTAACATATCATAATGATCATTAGCATATAGTATATAGTACTAATAATACCATCGCAAATGAAGTATATGGAAGCAAATCTAATTAACAAGTCAAAAAAGTCATCCCACACATATGACACGTGTTCATTCCCGTCAAGGAACGACACCTCCAACCAGACCTTGTTTGGCTGGGAACGCCCACCCTGTTTGTCATTGCTCGCTACCAATAAGGTCAAAATTGTTGACTGTGAGCTGGTGGGGCGGAAAGAAAAGAATTACTACAACTCTTACCAAACCCAGCTTATTATCCATTTTGGTCATTGAACTTATAGAGTTTGTGACAAAGTGGTCATTTATTTTTAATTTATAACTAAATTATCATTATTATATTACATTTGTAACAATGTGTGATCATTGTGTTAACTTAACTTCTCATCCAAAATCCTCATCTAGTTGTTATTATCAAGCTAACTCATCATTTTTTTTATGTCACCCCTTGCCTTATCACCCAGTTCACTATTGACTCAACCCAACTAACTAAAATTCAACCCAACCTAACCATTTTTTGGGTTTGGTTAGTTTATATTGGGTTAGGTTAATTGAGTTCGATTGGTTAGTTAGTTGAGTTGAGTCTAGAGTGAATTAGATGACAAGGAAGGGGTGACGTTGAAATAGTGGTGAAGTTGGGGGTGTATACTCCTGGACCCACATAGCTAAAATATATGTACTTTCGTATTAAAATATATTCGATCGATTGTATTTTATGTATCGGCCCTAGGGTCTACTAGAATTCTGGCTTCGCCACTATGTGGAAAAAATGCTGATAGTAATACTTAATGGAGATTTTGGAAAGGGGTGAGTTGGCTTGATGATAGCAACTGATCCGCCCAGTTGGACCGGTGGATCAATACTGTGGTTCTTTGGAGGTTGAGGCAATGAAATCCGTCCTCGGAGTGTCTCGGCGGATGGTACCTTGCAGGGTGGATGTGCAAGGGGTTAGTATATGCAAGGTGACAAGTATGTGGATAATGTAGGGAGAATGGGTTACAGAGAAGTACCGGGCGAGAGCCCTTTTGTGTGGGCGGAACCGATAGCCTTTAGCGTACAGCGTGAAAGCTTGTAGTATCAGGCGTATGGTCCCAAATCTGTCGTGTCCTCTTCTGAATGGGGGATCCTGTTATTTATAGGTCCCATTGGTCTGGCAGGGTCCACGTGTCCTGCTCTGAGTGGGCCGCAGCGAGTCACCGTCAACAGTAATGGGCGGTGGCTTCCTGTTGATATGACAGGTGATCCTTTGGCTGAGGCGGATGGAGGACCGCCCTGGAGTGACGGACCGCCCTGACCATGTTCGAGGGCGGATTCAACTCGGGCCCATCAATTGCCCCCAGTATGGTCTCGAGGCCGTAAGAGGCTCGAGGCGATACTATGGAACTGCTTCGAACGCCCTGGAGTGACGGACCGCCCTGACCATTTTCGAGGG
Source organism: Linum lewisii (assembly GCA_034768395.1). NCBI lineage: Eukaryota > Viridiplantae > Streptophyta > Magnoliopsida > Malpighiales > Linaceae > Linum > Linum lewisii. The sequence goes on along the minus strand of CM068297.1, from coordinate 72,419,518 downwards.
CGGATTCAACTCGGGCCCATCAATTGCCCCCAGTATGGTCTCGAGGCCGTAAGAGGCTCGAGGCGATACTATGGAACTGCTTACCGCCCTAGCCATGAGGGGGGGGGGCGAGTTCTAACTTGTTGCCGATGCTGTTGCCGGTGACCGAAACGGGTGGAGCTCTTCTTTTGAGGTGAATTTGCACGTGTCCCACCCTTTTTGCACGCTTTCTTTCCTTTGTGCAGGCTACTAGCCTGTTCGCCCACTGCCTGGGGGACACGTGGCTCGATTTTATTCGGCGACGTTTCGCTTACCCACGTCACCAGTATAAATATGGGGTTTCCCCCCCTCCGATTTGGCACTTTAGACTGAAAACTAGTTTTTGAGAGCATCCGCCCTTTCTTCTTGCCAACTTCTTTGAGCGTGTCTGTCTTGTCAGCCGAGTTCGCCCTTCCCTTATTACTTTGACTCTGTTCGCCACCTTCCAAAACATCCACCGAAGATGCCTTCTGATGTTGAGTCGTCGTCCTCTTCCGCCGAAGCAAGTATGTTCCTTTGAAACTTCTTGCATTCAAATTTTTATATCCGCCCATTGTTTGTTTTTGTTCTTTCGCATTTCTGTATTGCGTGTCCCGCCCTTTCTATTTCCTCCTTGGGCGTGTGAGATGTCGTCTAGTGGGTCGTCGTCGTCCTTAGATTATGACCATTTAGAGAGTCTGTTGAGGGGCACGCGGGGACGACGGCGGTCTGCCGCGCGCCCTTCTCGAGAGGCGAGGACGGAAACTGCTCCTGTATCTGCCTGCCCTTTGGTGTTCATTCCTCCTCCTCTTCTGATTTGCGCCCCTTATACTTCTGTTGTAGGAGGCTATGATGAAGGGAGGAGAGGATCAGGGGCGGATTCTTCCGCCGAAACGTCTACGCCGTCAGCCCCATCCGTGCAACCGAGTCCTCCTCTGACTCCTGAACCGTCCAAGGAAGAAGTCGATGACGAGGGATCAGACGCCGCCGATCCCAAACAGAAAGGGCAGATGCCCTATCCGGAGGACTCCGACCTCATCTTTAATCCGTACGCGGACTTCACCGCCGAGTACGTTTTTTCGGAGGATGACGAAGCGCTGCCGACTCCGTCGGCGGAGCAGCTCCGCCGGCAGGCAGAGGCCAGGTTCCAAGGACCCAACTCAAATGTCTGTCGGCGGTTCGCCTCGTGGCAGGTCGGGTTCACCAAGGAGGCTTGGGGTTTTGAGCTGCAGACCGAAGCCGTGGGAATGTACGGATACAAGGTCCTATCCTGGGAGCAGATGTGGGATGGCGCGCCCGCGGACTGCCGAGAGGTGTATGGGCCGGGGTACTTCCCCTACGTCAAGACGAGCGCCCTAGCGAGAATGTTGAACGACTGCGACCTGCCTCAGCGTTTCTCGTACGCCGCCCCCCGCTCGAGTCTGTTCAATCGGGAATTGCCCACCTGGATGGGTGGGAGTGTGGGTTGAGGCGCTTCGGTACGGCCTCCGCTTCCCCCTGGATTCCTGGGAGGTGGATGTTCTTGATCTTCTGGGGGCGTCCTTGGGAGCGCTCCAACCCCATGCCTGGGCGGTCATGACCGCCTTCAAGGTGTCATGCATCAAAAGGCATGTTGCTCCCAGCGCCAGGGTATTCCGCCAGCTATACTCCGCCAAAATTGGGCAGAACGGCATTACGTTCTCAAAGAGGAGAGCGTACTCTGGGAGCGGAGTCTACGGCGTCATCAAGGCGTCCTCTGTGTGGTTTCATAGCTTCTTTTTCATGAGAGCTGAATCGCCGGAGGATGCTTCCTGGGCGGAGCGCCTCCGACCTACTTGGTCGTATGGCGCAATTGAAGAGTTCAACCGACTTCACCGTCTTCAGGGTAATGACGCCAGCATTGTAGACTGGGCGAATACCTGGAACTACAATCTGAAGAAGCGGGGCCTAAACGCTCTGAAGCACTGGCTAGACGGCGGTGGTGAGCAGACAACAACTGAGGGCGATGCGTCCATTGTAGTGCGCCGCTATTTTACATGTTGATTGTGATGATGGTGCCTAAACTGTTTCCTTGTCTTGCTGTTCTTGCAGAGAGCTCCATCTTCGCTGCGTTGCTGAACGCTAAGTCCCGGAGGGCGGTTGGCCCCACACAGCCTCAACCTGAGGGTTCGGGAGCTGAGCAACAACATCAGCAGCCGAAGGACGCGGACCAGACGCGCCCTGAACAAGAGAGAGCGGAAAAGGAACGCCTTGAGAGGAAACGTTCTAAGCAGAGTCCTCCCGCACAGAACCTGGAGCGTTCAAAACGCCGCAAGTCGATTATGAGGAAGGACTCTGGCAAGGCGAAAACTGGCGGCAGGGCCAGGTCGGAGACCCCGTCAGGGGAGTTCAGCGCTGCCCGCCTCCCCATCATGCAGCCGACACTTAGCGGCAGCGAGGTTCTCACCCAGGCCGCCCTTCAACTGGCGGCCGACTGGGATATCGACCACCCCCGTACCGAGGACGGGGTTCGCCGCTTGGCGATGGAGCAAATGGCGATTGGGGCCAGGGTAAGCTCAAATTTCCTGGTGCCGCGTACTCGTTCCGTTTCACAAACTGACCCGCCTGGATTTTATTCTGTTGCAGCTCTTAGGTACCGCCGGGGCCCTGCTGTCGGCCGATCAGGCGCACAGGGCAGAGCGGCCGCAAGGTGTGGAGGAGATGGAGGCTGAGTTGAGGGAGGCCCGGGCCGCCTCTCAACAATGGAAAGCCAGATACTCCCGGGCCAAAAGGGAAATGGAAGAGGAGGCGGCCCAGCTTCTGGTAACTACCTCTTATCAATTGGACTTGCTCCGTGTTGCGCACGCTAACCAAGCTACTGAACACATGTTGGACTTACAGGCGGAGCAGGAGAAACGATTCAAGGTGGAGAACGCCTTGACGGAGGCGGAAGCTGATAGGGACGCCTTGAAAGAGGAAGTGGTCCGCTTGGAAACCGTCAAGGCGGTCATGGCTGAGGACCTGGAGGCCAAAACCAAGGACGTGGAAAGCCGCGACCATGCCTTGAAAGAAGCCGAGGAGACCCTTCAGGCGCTGAAGGCGGATGTGGAGAAGGCCGTCGCCGAGAAAACTGCAGAGGAGCTTGGCGACCGGGTGCAAGATGCTTTGGACAACACCCTTGCTGCTGTTCGCCACGAACTCCGACGGGGAACGTGGACTGTTCCTGGAATCAGGAGCAGATGCTCTTTGCGGCGTCTCGGCGGCTGATGGCGCAGGAGTACAAAGAGGAATCGGCTGACTCCCAGGTGATTCCTTCGGACCGCCGCAAGGAGCTGTTGTCCGAGGCCTTCTCTGAGGTGAGCCTTCGCCACAAGGAGCTGAGGAAGAAGGCTCGTGCTGATAGGCTGCGGGCGGACAAGACAGGGTCGTCGGGCGGGCGTTCGTAGTTCCATGTCTTGTAAATTTGCTCTTCCTTTCGACTTCTTGTCCTTTGTATCAAACGTATTCATCCGCCATGTCAGGATAAGAAATGAAATGCCATTGTTATTCAGTTGTCATCCCCTTTTTCTTCTCTTTTTGTTTTGTTTGCGTGAAATTCGCATGATTACTGAGATAGATTTCCCCTTGGGGAAAACTGGACAACGAAGTGTTGGGTTCCGCCTTGGGGAACCCGAAGTTGGAGGGAATGTTGGGTTCCGCCTTGGGGAACCCGAACACTGATGAGCTAGATTCCGCCCTGGGGAAAACTGAACTCAACGAGGTGTTGGGTTCCGCCTTGGGGAACCCGAACGCTGATGAAGTAGATTCCGCCCGTGGGAAAAACTGAATTCAACGAAGAGTTGGGTTCCGCCTAGGGGAACCCGACGTTGGAGGGAAATGTTGGGTTCCGCCTTGGGGAACCCGAACACTGATGAGCTAGATTCCGCCCTGGGGAAAACTGAACTCAACGAGGTGTTGGGTTCCGCCTTGGGGAACCCGAACGCTGATGAAGTAGATCCGCCCTGGGGAAAACTGAATTCAACGAAGTGTTGGGTTCCGCCTAGGGGAACCCGAACGCTGATGAGCTAGATTCCACCCTGGGGAATCCGAACTTGGCACAGGGGTTAAGTTCCTCCTAGGGGAGTTCGAACCCGGCCATGCTTTTAGTAGTATTTATTTGTTGATACATAATATCGTATATATATCCTTGAATGAAACTGCCTTCCTTTCCTTACATATACGCCCTTAGTAGGTTGCCTTCAAAATAAACCAAACCCAAAAGTTAAAGCAAGGATGGAAAGTTGCAGAGTGAGCTAGGTCTTGTCTTCATTTGCACTGTACTTCCGCAAGTGCATGGCGTTCCATGTCTTGTGTATGGGTTCGCCGGTAGGGTGTTCGAGTTTAAAGGTGCTTGGACCGATCACTTCACGGACCTTGTATGGCCCTTCCCAATTGGCGTTTAGTTTGCCCTGTTGGGGGATCGGCCGAAAAACCTTTCGAACCACCCAGTCACCTTGTTCCAGGTGATGAGGGCGAAGATGAGCGTTGTATCGCCTAGCCAATTGTTCCTTTTCAGCTACCAGGCGGATAGCTGCATCCTCCCTTCGTTCTTCTAACATGTCCAGATTATGATGTAAGCCTGCATCATTGTTGGCGTGGTTGAAGTGCTGAATCCGAAGGCTAGGCAGATTAACCTCCACGGGCAGGACTGCTTCGGTTCCATATACCAGGGTGTAAGGGGTTTCATCTGTGGCTGTTTTGTACGAAGTCCTGTGCGCCCATAGGATGTTGGGCAACTCGTCGACCCATTTTCCCTTAGCCGCATCCACTCTCCTCTTCAATCCTTGCAAGATGAGCTTATTGATGGCTTCCGCCTGCCCGTTCGCCTGGGGATATGCCACCGATGCCAAGCGAACCATGATTTTGAACTCTTCACAAAAGTCAAGGAACGCCGTGCAATCAAACTGAGTGCCATGATCGCAGACAAATCCTAGAGGAAGGCTGAAGCGAGTGATGATGTTTTTCAACACGAACTTCTGCACCTGATATGCCGTGATGGAGGCGAGAGCTTCGGCCTCCACCCATTTGGTGAAGTAATCCACCGCCACGATGATGTACTTTCTCTTGCCTACCGCTTCTGGGAATGGTCCTAGCAAATCCATCCCCCAGAAGGCGAACGGCCATGGCGAAACTATTGGCTGGAGAGCGGTGGAGGGCAGGTGGTGCGTGTTAGCGAATAGCTGACACTTGTGGCACCGCTTGACCAGCTCTTCCGAGTCTCGGCGGATTGTTGGCCAATAGTACCCCTGCAATAATATATTCTTTTCCAAGCTTTTGGCGCCTACATGCATCCCGCAAACGCCTTGGTGGATTTCTCTCAAAGTGAAAGAAGCTTCCTCATCACTTAAGCATCGCAAGTATGGCCCTGCCGAGGACTTACGGTACATTTCGCCGTCCAGCAAAACACATCTTGCCGCTCGTCTACGAACCTTGGTAGCCAGCGCTCGGTCCGCCGGGAGGGCGTCCGTTTCAATAAAAGTCCGTACTGGCGCACGCCAATCCGTGAGTGGCGCTGTGGGCGGTGTTACGCTTGTCTGGGCATCGACGGCCATACACTCACCCTCTTCTCTTTCTTTCTCCACGGTGATCATCCTGTCCTCTTCGAAGCTGAGAGCGGTAGCGAGCTTAGAGAGAGCGTCAGCGTGGGCGTTGTCTTCCCTCGCCACCTGATGGATCTCCGTTGTTTCGAAACCCTTGAGGGCGATCTTGGCTTGATCGTTGTACGGGGCCAGAGTTTCCTCCCGGACCTCGTACACCCCACTGAGCTGGTTGACCACAATGGCGGAGTCAGAGAAAACCTTGAGATGAGATACTCCCATGGCTTTGGCCATTCTGAGCCCTGCAATGAGCGCCCCGTACTCCGCCGCATTGTTGGTTCGTGGCCTGTTGAAACGGAGGGCGGTTTCGTGTAGGACTCCCTGTGGGCTTTTTAACACTATACCCGCCCCTGCTCCGTTCTTGCTCGATGCTCCATCCACGTAGAGCTCCCAGTAATCATCCGGGCGTCCTTCCGCCCGGACACATCCTTCGACCACAAAATCAGCCAGAGCCTGTGCCTTGATGGCTGTCCGTGGTTGGAAGTGTACGTCATATTCACTGAGCTCTACCGCCCATTTGGACATGCGCCCTGCCACTCCCATGGACCTGAGAGCTGCCTTGAGTGGTAAGTTTGTCACAACGTGAATTGTGTGAGCATGGAAGTATGGGCGCAGCTTCCTGGAGGCGATAATTACCGCGTAGGCTGACTTCTCCAATGGAGAATACCTGGTTTCGGCATCTACTAACGACTTGCTCGTGTAGAAGACCGGGCGTTCTTCCTTGTCCATCCGCTTCACGAGAACTGAGCTGACAGCTGTAGCCGCGATGGCGACGTACAGGTATAGCTCATCTCCGGGAACCGGGGCTGCTAGCGTCGGCGGAGTGGTGAGGAATGCCTTGAGTTCCTCAAAAGCCGTAGAACACTCTTCCGTCCATGAGAACTTGGCCGCCGCCTTCAGAGTGGCGAAGAATGGCGCCTGCCTTTCGGCGGACTTTGGGATGAATCTGTTCATAGCTGCTAACCGCCCCGTCAACGTTTTGACATCTCTCACTGTCTTAGGGGGTGGTGTCTGTATAATAGCTTCTATCTTCTTGGGGTTCGCCTCGATTCCCCGCCTGGTGATTATGAATCCCAAAAACTTCCCTGAGGATGCGCCAAAGACGCACTTCTTCGGATTCAAGCGAAGTTGGAACGCCTTCAAGGTGTCGAAGGTTTTCCTGAGGTCTCCCAGGTGGTCCTCACCCGCCTTGGTCTTAACCAGCAGGTCATCAACGTATGCTTCCATGTGATGACCCAACTGATCTTGAAAAACTCTGTCAATCATCCTCTGGTACGTCGCTCCGGCATTTTTTAGGCCAAACGGCATCACATTGTAGCAGTAATTGCCGAAGGGCGTCGAGAATGACGTTTTTTCTTGGTCCGCCTTTGCCAGAGGGATCTGGTGGTATCCCGAGAACATGTCCAAGAAAGACAACGTCTCATGGTTTGCTGTGGCGTCCACCAGTTGATCGATATTAGGCAGCGGATATGGGTCCTTGGGACAGGCGTCGTTGAGGTTGGTAAAATCTATGCACATCCGCCAGCTTCCGTCCGCCTTGCCCACCATTACTACATTCGACAGCCACGTCGGGTATTGGACTTCCCTGATGAAACCTGCCTCCAACAGTTTTGTTATTTCTTCTTGGACCGCTTGTTTTCTTGTCCAATTTACTGTCCGCTTCTTTTGCGACACGGGGCGGGCGTCTGCCCTCACAGCTAGGTGGTGCTGCATGATCGCGGGGTCCAGCCCAGGCATATCCTGGGGTTTCCATGCGAACAGATCAGCATACTCTCTCAGCAGTGCCACTGTGCGGTCTCGGTCTGGGACCGGCATATGAGCGGACAGCCGTATCACTCTCTCAGGATTACCAGGATACAGTGGGACTTCTGTATCCGCCTCTGCGGATTCTGGGCGGACATACGCGTCGTCTCTAGTATCCACTGAGAAACACGCCTCTTCCTTCTTGAGAGCCACCCTATAGCATTTTCGTGCTAATGGAGTGTTTCCCCATGCTACTCCGATTCCTCTTGCAGTAGGGAACTTCATGACTTGATGGACTGTGGAGGAAACCGCCTCGAAGGCGGCCAAACTGGGTCGCCCCATTATCATGTTATACGCCGAATTGCAATTGGTGACGTACCACTTTATGTGCTTTGTTTCCTGGTGATCGTCGTCCCCCAACGTGATGGGTAAGGTGATCACGCCCAGTACAGGTACGTCATTTCCCGCGAAGCCAGTTAGCATGATCTTAGAACGCTTGAGTAGGGCGGGGTCTAATCCCATTCTGCTGAAAGCGTCGGCCGAGAGTATATCCGCCGAACTACCCTCGTCCACTAGCACTCGCTCTACCAGAGTGTCTTCAATGATGACACGGATCACCATCGCTTGGGTGCTAGGACTTCCCCCGCGCAAATCTGCCGATGTGAACGTCAATGGCGGCTCTTTCTCCGACTGTCTGACCATGGAACATTCACCAACGACCCTTCTGCTCTGGGGCGTATCCTCCTCTCCTCCCAAAATCATGCTGCATGTTCTCTTGTATCTGGGCTTTCCGCCCTCCTTTTGGGTATCCGGACTTTCCTCATCCGTTATCCTGTCGAAGACACTCGCCTTTCTGGGGGGCGTGTGTCTACCCGCCTTCGGAGGGGGTGTCCCCAACCTTTCCATTCCTCCTTGCCTTGGCGATTCTGAGCGTTCCCGCTCTTTTCTCCTTCGGTTACTTATGATGAATTCCTTGAGGTCACCATTCTTTATGGCTCGCTCAATCTCACTGCGGAGTTCCCGGCAATCCTCCGTGTCATGCCCCTTCTGCCCATGAAACTCGCAATACTCATTTGGGTTCCCCCTTTTCAGTGCCGCCTTGGGTAACGGGGCCGGCCAGCGCAATCCCCCTTTCTTTTCTTGGAGGACGTACATGAGCCTTCGCCTTGATTCCGACAGGGGGGTGTACCCTTGTTCCGATCTTCCCTCTCCGTGAGGGCGGTTGTCTCTTCTGTCGTCAGGGCGTTTCTCTTTCCGCCCTTGGTATGCTTTATCCCTGCTCTGATCGCTAGAGCGCCTGTACCCGTCCTGTATCATGGCGACATTCTCTTCCACTTCAGCACACTGGAGGATACATGTCTCCAATTCGGTGTGGGTTTTTGGCTTTCTCCGGACCAAGTCCTTCACCAGTTCGGTGCTGAGTGTGGTGGTTTGGATGTGGTGGAGCACAATGTCTAGTGCGAGGTTGGGCACCGCCGCGACCGCCTTGGCCCACTTCTCGTAGTACTGCCTGAGAGTCTCGGACCGGTTCTGTCTCAAGTTCCAGAAGGCGGACAAATTGCGTCCCGCCTCCTTTTGGTTTGAGAACTTGTGGAGAAAGAGTTGGCAGAAATCTTCCCAATTCTTTATGATTCCTTCTGCCAAACCTCCATACCAGGTTAGTGCAGCTCCAGTTAACGTTCCGGGGAACGTACGGCAGTAGGTAGCGTCCGGGGCCGTGAACATCTGCATGGCAATGGTGAATGTTAACAGATGTTGGTCGGGATCCCCTGTTCCGTCGTACGCCTTGATTGCTGGTGGCACGAATCCTTGTGGGGGAGGAAAGCTGAGGAGACTCTTGTCCAGAGGCTGCCGCATGGCGAGTTGCTTTGGGCCTGACTGGTGGCGAGGGAGGAACAGTCGGTACATTTCGTCCGAGTCCGCCATGCCGGTTGCCAGTCCGCCGGATGAGCCCTCGGTGTGATTTCCGGGGGTTGCCTTGGCCACTAGGAACTTCATCATCACTGCCATTTCAGCGTTTTGTCTTTGTAGATCGGCCACCTGTGCCGCTAGGTCCCCCGCGCGGGATCAGCCGCCACTCTATCTTCCAACGGAGGGGGGATGTGGGACTCTCCTCGGAGCAATCCAAGGCCTAGAGGGCGGATTGGATGGGGTGTTTGTGTAGCCGTCCCCAAGGGTGGGTCTACGGAAGGACGAGGGTCTCGGGGGACACCCGCCGATACGATTTGTTTGGCCGGGGTGACGAGCGTATCCGTGGGGATACCACTCCTGGGATTTTCCTCCAAATTCTGCATGCTGTTTGTCTTTTGGGAACAAAACGTTTAGCTGTCCCCTATCTGGCGCGCCAATTGATCCGCCCAGTTGGACCGGTGGATCAATACTGTGGTTCTTTGGAGGTTGAGGCAATGAAATCCGTCCTCGGAGTGTCTCGGCGGATGGTACCTTGCAGGGTGGATGTGCAAGGGGTTAGTATATGCAAGGTGACAAGTATGTGGATAATGTAGGGAGAATGGGTTACAGAGAAGTACCGGGCGAGAGCCCTTTTGTGTGGGCGGAACCGATAGCCTTTAGCGTACAGCGTGAAAGCTTGTAGTATCAGGCGTATGGTCCCAAATCTGTCGTGTCCTCTTCTGAATGGGGGATCCTGTTATTTATAGGTCCCATTGGTCTGGCAGGGTCCACGTGTCCTGCTCTGAGTGGGCCGCAGCGAGTCACCGTCAACAGTAATGGGCGGTGGCTTCCTGTTGATATGACAGGTGATCCTTTGGCTGAGGCGGATGGAGGACCGCCCTGGAGTGACGGACCGCCCTGACCATGTTCGAGGGCGGATTCAACTCGGGCCCATCAGCAACATTTAATGAGATTTTGGACGAAGAGTTAACAAAATGACCATATTGTTACAAATACAATAGGTTAATGACAACTAGATTACAAATTAAGCCATTCTGTTATGAACCTATACGTTAATGGACCAAAATGGATAATAAGTCTACTAGACCCAGTTTTCTACTGAGCTTTTTTCTACCCAAGTTGTTCCTCGTAGGCGGCCGGCACCCTGCCCCCGTTCAATGTAAATAAAGTCAAAACTAAAGGGTATTCTAGGCAGTTCACGAGCGGGCTTTCTTACCGTATACAAAAATGTTAAAAGAATCTGCCTGCCACACACCACCTTATATTTGCACGGCGAATTGGGACTGAAACAAATACACGAGGCCAACACAGCAGCAAAGTGAGCCAGGCGGGCCAGTCAACCCTCCACTGAATCTCTTCGATTCTGAATCTTATCAGCGTAAATCACCTCTCTTTTCCCCTTTTTATGTTGTGGGTTCTTTTGATTTGGTTGTGGTGGAGATTTCAGTCCTGTTCACTTCTGATGATTCTGACTTGGGGATGGTGGTGGATCGTTTGATTTTGGATTTCAAGCTGTTCAGTATCGGTCATGAATTCTTGTGGGTTGTGATTATGTTTTTGGTTTTCTGATCAGTTTTGGTGATAAAGGAGGAAAAAGAGATGGCGTCAGATCCGAAGAAGGTTTATGGATTCGAGGAGGTCTCTACCCACAACAAGACCAAGGATTGCTGGCTCATTATTTCCGGCAAGGTTAGATCTCCTATATCACCTGTGTGAGCTAGCTGACCTGTTCTTACCATTCAGATCAATTTGTGAGACAATCTGGTGTCCGATGTTAAATGAATCTGATTACTGTACATTGCATTTCTGTTCAATTTTGTTGTTTTTTTCATTCCTATAAGCTGCTTCTTTGTAATAATCATGTTCCATTTACAGTTGTGACGAGGGAGAAAGATATGGTATGCCCTGATTTCTTCCTCCTCTAGGTGCAAAATCATCATTCCTGAAGTGATGCCAACTAAAGTTGGTCATTAGCACTATACCAACCTGTGGACTGATACACTCATCACTCGTCATTGTTTGGTTGTTTGTTTAATGCCTTTCTATGACTTGCAAACGATACACTCCGCTATCTGCATGTTTATAGTTTACTGTTTTGAATGACAAAATGGTGGAGAGATGATTGTGTTCTGCTGTCATCTGCTCGTGTTTTAACCATTCCTTTGATATTATGAGCTACAACAAACTCCCCAGTGGTAATGTACAATAGGTTAATTGTAATGGAAGAACTATACTTGGGATCTCAAATCCTTGATGATATGTGTTTAGGATTTTGGAGGCATAGAAAACAAGCTTACTTGGTTAAAAGAGTGACCATATAATCAACTCAATTTTTTGTCTTTACTGTACACCTTAAAGCTAAGTCCTTCAGTATACATGAAGAGGATAGATAGCTTTTACTCTGTTGCCTTCTGTATTCTCTTTTGGTTTGAGTCCACATATGGTGCTAGTGGATTTGGTGTTTGATTATTCCGGTTTGTGAAACTTTAGGTCTATGATGTGACCCCATTCATGGAAGATCATCCTGGAGGAGATGAAGTTCTGTTGTCAGCAACTGGTAAGTCAAATGACAGCAATGTGGAGATAGCCGTCAAGTTAAAAAGTATAAAGAACAATGATTGATCAATTTGATGGGCCATGTTCAGGGAAAGACGGGACCAACGATTTTGAAGACGTGGGACACAGCGACTCAGCCAGGGAGATGATGGACAAATACTACATTGGTGAGATTGATGCAAATACTGTTCCATCAAAACGCAAGTACATTCCTCCACAGAAATCGGCTTCCAACCAAGACAAGACCCCCGAGTTTGTGATCAAGATCTTGCAGTTTCTTGTTCCTCTCCTGATTTTGGGGCTGGCCTTTGCTGTTCGCCACTACACCAAGCAGGAAACTTCCTGAAGAAAACTTTTTACATGGTTAGCTTAGCTCCCTCCCCACCCACACCATTGAGTCGGGAATGCTCGTTGCGATCCAAACCCCCCATTATACCGTTGTAATGCTCGTGTCTGTGTTTCTGTGTTTTCTATTGCAGTCTGTGTTTTTCAGCACTTAAGATTAACTCATATGGTGTGTCGTAGTTCGTTTCAGTGTAATTTGGTGACAGGACAATGGTAATATCTTCTTCTGCAATAAATTTCGTTACTCATCAAAAGATCTGCTTTTCTGTAAGGCACCTGATGAGCCTTAAGGCTTATGCGATTAGTTCATCCCGTTCTGCACACACAAGATCCTGATTAAGGAGGATTCCTTTCCCGTAGTGCTACTGCAAGTCTGGAACGACACTTGAATCCTAATATGAATGATGTGGTAAAACTAAAAGCAAGCATACGTTTAACAAAAGCACAGAAATCCCAGAATCCAAATTGTACATTGGAAGGTAAATGAAATCAAAGCAGAGCATTGAACTGTTGATTTTACAACTTGGCAATTGGCAAACACCAGTAGATCAGCTAGCTGCCCGCCGACGACGAGGACGAGGACCCATAAGCTTTGGTTATAATAGGATTCCAAACATCTCTGAGCTTCTTATACCTTTTCTCATAATCTTCTTTTCTAGCGCTCTGGTTCTCATCCAACCAATTCGAAGCCTCACCAACAGAGCTATCAACCTTTCTCTTCTCATTCCAGCTCATCTTATCTCTCACTCCATTGCTCATGGCGTTTCTGATGTCATACAAGTAGCGTTCCAACTGGTTCCTGGCATCTACACGTGCCTTAGCCATCTTGTCTTCGTCGACCATCTTGTTCGCTTCTTTTATCATCCTCTCTATCTCTGACTTGGTCAAATCTCCTTTGTAGTTTGTGATGGTAAGGGATTCATGAGTGCTTGACTTTCCTGATGGTGATGATATCTTCTCCTTTGCTGTCACTGTTAGTATTCCATCCTCGTCTATCTCAAATGTCTCCTCTATTTTCGCTACTCCCCTGAGATTGATCAAGACAAGGTGACATGACGATTTAACGTGAAAATTAAACTTTGCGGGGAAGAAATCATTTACGCATAATGATAACAAAAACTCCACTATAAAGAAAAAAATGTAAGAATTTATAAAAACTCAACTTATCCCAACTAGTTCCTACATTTTAAATTATGAAATTTGGATCACCAAACTTTAAAATATTGCATGTTTGTTAACAATTCGGGACTGAAAATATTAATTTACTAGAAATTTCATACCTTGGAGCTGGAGTGATACCAGAGAGCACAAATCTTCCGAGCTCAATGCAGTCTTTTGTGAGGGGTCTTTCACCTTGATATACCTGAGAGAGTCGACATAATTATATCAGCTGATCATAAGCAATTTTGATTCATATTTAAAAATTTAAAGGTCTTTAGAATCTTAAAGCTTAATCTCAATCCTATAAATTTGAGTTAAAGCATTGACTTATTATCTAATGATTTAAAATGTAGAATATTATTTCAAGAAATTAACTATAATCTTTATTTTTTTTAAAAGTATATTGGTACCATCTTCAATCATTGGGTGGTTAAGTTCATAACCAAATATAAGATTATTTTAATTATAATCACTTATGAAACCTATATAACTAATTATATTAAAACAATTGGGTTGTTGGGTCAAGATAGCAAACTCAATCCTAAATTTTCGGTCTGATTCAAAATTGCCATTTGAGTCTCAGCCAATAGGTCTAGAACTATAAGTTGATTTCTTTTTATTTAAAAGATCAATGTTGATCCTAAGAGTGGACATTTCATGGCCTAAAATATAATTTAAAAGTTGAATTAATAAGTATTTATCAGCAAGATGAGTATGTTTGGCCGGCAATCCAAAATTAATATTACTAATTAGCAATTAACTAATTATTTAATGAATATAATCAACAAACCTTGATAGTAACAGAGGTTTGCTGGTCCTCTATAGTGTAATACTCTCCAGCCAGTTTGGTTGGAATTGAAGTATTCCTTGGTATTACAACAGACATCAATCCTCCTACAACTTCAACTCCCAAACTTAACGGTGTTACATCACACAATGTTACATCTGCAATGCAAATGTAACTAATTAGTATTCATCTTAGTAATTGATCTTATAAAACTATAATTACCGTACCATATAGAGCAGCGGTTTGGGAGCCACTGAGACTAGCACCTAAGACGGCCGCACCATAAGCAACAGCTTCATCAGGATTCACACCTTTACTAGGCTCCTTCCCGTCGAACATCTCCTTCAACATCTCCCTCAGCCTAGGAATCCTAGTACTCCCACCAACCAACACTATCTCATCTATCTCGTTCTTCTTCAATTTCGCGTCCCCCATCGTCCTCTCCACCACCTCCAACGTCTTCTTGAACAGATCCAAATTCAACTCCTCAAACCTCGCCCTACTCAAAATCTCCGAGAAATCATTCCCGTCTATAAATGAGTCCATCTCGACCATCACTTGGCTCTGATTGCTGAGTGCCCTCTTCGCCCTCTCGCATTCCTTCCTCAACCTACCTAACGCCTTACTTTCTCTACTCACATCTTTTTTGTACTTTCTCTTAACCAGCTCTATGAAATACTCCATCACTCTCCGATCGAAATCTCCCCCGCCCAAATGAGTGTCACCGCCAGTCGCCAGAACCTCAAACACACCGTCCTCAATCTCCAACACGCTCACGTCGAACGTCCCCCCACCCAAATCGTATACCAAAATTTTCCTCTTTCTTCCTTTCATCAAATTGTTGAGTCCGTACGCCAGCGCGCCAGCTGTTGGCTCATTGATGATGCGGAGGACGTTGAGCCCCGCGATCGTCCCAGCGTCCCTCGTGGCTTTCCTTTGCGCATCATTGAAGTAAGCCGGGACAGTCACAACGGCTCCAGTCACGGGCCGCCCGATGTATGACTCAGCGGTTTCCTTCATTTTGCCAAGTATCATTGCGCTGATCTCCTGAGGGCTGAAGGATTTGAGCTGACCGCCTTTTAGGGTTAATTCCACGTAGGGCTTTCCATCTCTGTTGACCACTGGATACGGTAAGAAGCTGATGTCCCTCTGGACCTCAGGGTCGTCGAACTTCTTACCTGTGAAGAAAGAGGTAAAAAATGTCAATTTGTCAAAGTTCGATGACTAAAGTGTAATTTACGTATAGTCAAGTGACTCGAAACTATATATTACCTATGAGGCGTTTGGCGTCGAAGATGGTTCTGGTGGATTGGTGGATGCTTGGTTTCTGGCGGCTTCTCCGATGAGACGCTCTGAGTTGGCGGCGGCGAAGGCAACGAAGGAAGGGGTGATTCGGTTGCCTTGGTCGTTGGCTATGATTTCGATCTTGTTGTCACGTGCGACGGCGACGCAGGAGAAGGTGGTGCCAAGGTCGATTCCGATGACATCTCCGCCGCTCATCTTTGGCTTCGCCATTGTTGGAGTTTGAGTCCAACTGAGATGGGCTAATTGAGTGTTCTTATAAACTACTGAGTTTTTATTTTTTTATTTTTTTTTTATTTGGTAAATTACCTAATCGATTGGATGAATCTTTCTTTGATATTTCTTCTTATATATCTTTCCAACTGATTTCATTGCCTTCGTCATTTACTCATTTCTACAAAATTTATGAAATTTCTTTATCGGATATATTAATTTAATTAAGGAAAGTTCCTGTTATCTTTCTATTATTATTTAAAAAGGATTTTGTAGAATAAAATGTATATTTTCTTTCTTCTTATTTTGGCCAATTTTAGAATTAGTCTTTTGTGTTTAATATTAGTTTAATTATTGTTAACTTTTGATTAAGGAGCATGTCGTGTTATCAACATAGTCACATGTGTGATTACTAATATTATTATTTTAATATATATTTACTAAATATAGATATATATATATATATATATTCACCAAATAATTACCCAATACCTACTCCGACGTATTATACAATCTACTTCGTATACTGAATTTATCGTCACTCTTAATCCCGATAATATTTGAACCTTCTAAAGTACTTCGTTCTAACATGGTTTGACATGGCATACTCCTTCGTCAGAAGTTAACGACAAGTGAATTGAAATTTTAATAAATGAAATTAATTGTTAAATATTTTATAGTACATCAGCCTATTTAGTAATTTGGTAAAGTAGATATTTATTTTTTTTCTTCACTTATTTGAATTCAAGAAAAAAAGTTGTAGCAAAAGAAAATGAGAAACCAAAGTGTAAATCCAATAAAGTGGTCATGGATGTCCCTTTTAAAGCATTATTATATTGAGAGATTAAGCTAAAGTCTCCTTCATAAGAATTAATAAAAAAAGACTTTGCAAAAGTCTTCTTCATAATTCATTTCCACCCTTAAGCCTTAAGGTGTTAAACACCACCAATCAATCCATCTTGAAAGATAAAAGCGAAAATAAATAGTCGAATAGCCTAACGCTGGTGTTCTAGTGAGTGGTGACAACTGACAACAACAGCAAACCAACTTGATCAGCAGCCATATATGACAGAATAGATCTTTAGCTATCTCCAAACAAACAAGAACAATGATCGAAACAATTGACAAGAACAGCACCTTTAGAAGTTAGTGAAGTTCCTGGAAATGGCAAGTATATACAATCGGAGTTGATCCATGTCGTGGGTGTGAAGTAACGTGATTAAGGGAGAAATTGATAGTTTAATCCCGTTTATTAGTTTATGATATTATTAATTTTAGAACAACCAATCATCAATCATTCAATCTAGCACAATAAACCAATCCAATTAAATTCATTATTCAATCTCTCGTAGTTTTATTCAATTCCTAATTCCAGTTTTAAATTGAGTTGTAATGTCCTCATGTGTACATTATAATCTATCGACACAGAGTTCTCACCTTAGCCTAATACCGGATCTAAAAGCCTCAGAAGATCCGTCTTGTTACCCCGATTTCACGGGTTTAACCAGTTCGTCGTTTGGAGGTCAACCGACCAAGTTATGACCAAAACACCCAAGTGCACCAAGCAACTTCCCACACTAAATTGTAATTTCCCAAACCTTAGAACCAAATTCCTGCACCAGTCTCTGAACTTCATCCGTTAAGTAAAACAGTCCAGAGACTTAGGAAGTTAACAAATAATCCTGGCGTCATCATCAGTCACAGTCCAATAGTTAGTGACTAATCCAATAACTAACCCAAAGTCCCATACTAGTTCATAGAGTTCCAGAATTTATGCAAGGGTCACTTAACTTTTGTAAACCTTCTGTTTGGTCACCAAACTTCCAGAAGGTGGCGGTTCGGTCACTCCACTGGCATTACAGATTGAGATTCCGTTAACTGAGGATAGGGCAAGAGCTAAGTTCCAGAGTAATCGTTTGTTTGTTCCTTTTTTTTTTTCTAAGGCAAAGAAGTGAACTCTTATTAATTCTTATTAATGGTTGTTGTCAAATAAACATTTTGTTGTTCATCACGACTGTAGGAGAATAACTCATAAAAACTGTATCTAAGGAAAAAGATTGACGCGCTAACAGATGCATAACCTAATTCCTATTCCTCCGAATTACCTGGATTCTGAAATACGGATAAGCAGCAAGAATTTCACGGCATTGAGAAATGAGACAGCCAAATTCCGAGAGATCCTCCTCATCATCATTAAGAGCATGCTTGATTTGTTCAGCGTCGCGCTCAAATATAACATCATTGTGGCCGACGCCAACGATCCACCGCATCGAAGTAAGAAGGGCTGCAACTTCCCCTTCCCTCGGGGTCCACTGGCCGACACCGTGCCACTGTCTGAACCCAAGGACACGACCGGTATTATCTCGGAGGACGATGTCCATTCCCATCTCATTCGTGGACGCAAGGAAGCCGATATCCGAATTACATTTCAACGTACCTTGTGGCGGGGAGTGCCACTTCTCACAAGAAGGAGGAGAGGCTGAAGGAAAACGTTAGATGCATAAACTAGAATCGCAGCGGAAATACGAATCAAACATCTAACAACGTAAATCAGCCTGATATGCATATCAATCAATAACAAAAGGGTTATCGTAACTCACATTCTTGAAGCGTGATATTAGCTCGAAAACCAATACCTCTCGTAGCTCCCGTAGCCTTTAGATCGATCCAGAGAGCTTCAAATGTAGCTCCTCTACTTAGTCCACGCTAGCTGGGATCCGGATCTTCCTCGCCAAAGCTTGCTAGAACTTCTGGTCGAAGAACGGCTTTTAGGGTTATGGCGGCTAGGGTTTTCTCCGGAGAGAAAGTGTATTCGGCTTAGGATTGACTGCTACCATAGCAGTCTTATTTATAGGATTAGGGCATAAACCCTAATCCCTTCCTAACCCTAATGGGCCGCCAGCCCAGTAGTCCCAATCCACCATGGATTGAGCCTATTAATGATCCGGTCCATACTATAGGCGTGTGACCTTGTAGGACCCGGTCCGATTAGCCGTGGCCCAAACCACTAATTAATATTGGTCTCTAGCAAGACATATTAATCTCTAACCGGCCCGAATTAATTATATTAATCAGGTCCAACACTTAACTAGTTCCTATGCGGATTTGGACTGATGGACATAAATCCTTCAGTCTCCCACTTGGCCGAGGGACAAGTCCGCACGTTAAGATTTCCTGTGTCTCTGGTCGACCATTTTGAGAACGTGATAACATGGAGCGGTTACTCACTTATAGCTCAAAATATTTCTACTTGTCACTGAGATTCTTGAACTGTTTTAAATAAACAAATGATTGTAACAACAATCCATTTGAGCATGGCCATGCATTTCCACAGTTCTCACTCTACAAGGGGCCCGGGTCACCGTATCCTGCCTTACAGCAGGAGAGACATCTCCAGTCTTGTATCGATCATGTTCCCACTCAAATCATGACTACCCCGAAAACAGTGCCTTTATAACTCCCTTATTCAGATGAGCGTTTGACAGAATCAAAGGTGAGTCACTCATTGAATGAGGTCCTACCATACTCATGTCGGAGGAATCCACTAGAAGTGTATAACTTTAGAAAGTATTGGGTTACTTTCCAAAGCAGGTCATGTCCAGTATGCAACACTTATACATACCCATGTATATGACAGGACAACACTTTGCCTCTATAGCCCGTGAAACTCGCGACTATCACAACCATCATACAAACTAGTCCTTTATGGGAGTTCGTTTATGTTCAGTTTAACAACTCCAGACTAGGGACAACACATAGCTTGAGAGGTTCAGTTCACTTATGGGGTTTCATGCATCAGCGACTTGTGGTGATGATCCCATTGAACGCTACTCAACTATTGAACATTTCATTCGATTCTAAGCCAAAATCAAATGAGAAGGAAACATATTTCCTTTTGTTGAAACAATATCTCCAATGTCATACAATCTCATGTAATAAACTCTACTACAAATGTATACATCAAATCTAAGCAAGGTCTTCCAAGACAATCTCCAACAACTTGTCTGAGTCCTTTTGCCAAGTTGTGCTACTTATGCTTAGCACCGCTTAGAGGCTTAGTCAACAGATCGACCAACTTGTCATCTGTTGAAGCTTTGCACAATCTGATCAAGTGTTTCTTCACATAGCCTTGAAGTAGACATTACTTCATATCAATGTGGCTTGACCTAGCCTTTGGGGCTTGGTTCCTTCAAACGAGAAGTGGCTTCATTGTTGTCACGACGAAGACCTACTTCCTCTTGACGTGAAGGAACCACATCAAGCTCTGTCAGAAACTTATTGATCCACATAGCTTACATTGTCGCTTCTACTGCAACAATGTACTATGATTTCGTAGCAGATTGAGCCACCAAAATCCATTTGGTGCTCTTCCAGCATACTACTCCTTCATCTCCATGAAGATGTATTTGGATTATGACTACGTGCCATCACGATTAGTCAAATGGTTGGCATCACAATACCATTTAATCATCAACTTCCTTTTCACCTCCAATCACTGGAGAATAATCCTGAGTCTTTAGCAAGATACTTAAGGATACTCTCAACAATCCAATGATAAATCACTTGGATTCGATTGGAATGTGTTGCACGTGATGCAACATCTCTTCGAGTACATGCCATGACATACATGATGAGTTTATAGCCAAACCATGTGGAACACTCATCATATCTCATTTTCAGCTTGTGTCTAAAGACATGATTCTTTGCTGAAATGTATGTCGTGGTTCATAAGAAGGTATCTCCTCTTGGATTCCCTCATATCGAACCTATCAAGGACCTTATCAGTATAAGCCTCTTGACATAGACCAATGAGCTTGTCTGATCTATCTCTATAGATCTGAAAGCCCAATATGTATTTTACCTCACCCAAGTCTTTCATTGAAAACACATTTTCAAATGACTAGTATGTCATCCACATACAAGACCAAAAGACTACATTGCTCCCACTGAATTTCTTGTAGACACAAGTTTTCTCTATACATAAGATGAAGTCAATTTCCTTGACAGCTTCATCAAGTATGAGGTTTCGACTCCTTTACTCAAGTCCATACATGGATCTCTCAAGTTTGCATACCTTCCCAAGATTTTAGGATCTTAAAAACCTATTGGTTGTGTCATGTACACATCCTCTTCCAAAAATCCATTCATGAAGGCGGTTTTGATATCCAACTGCCATATTCATAATCATGAAATGCAGCAATCGATGGGATAATCCGAATGGATTAAATCATAGCCTCTTGCCAAGATTAGGAGTCTGAACTCGTCATTGCTCGATTGTAGGTTATTGGTTCTTGACTTTCAAGAAGCAATATGTCTAGAGTTCCATTCATAATGAAGATTACAAATCTTCTTAGATTGAATTCTAGTCCATTTAGACTAACGAATTTGGAGTGAACAACAACAACTTGAGTGTATCGCTCATCCTTTGGCATTTCCTCTACATCTTCACTGTTTTGAACAATTTATTATTCAATCGGGTTCTCAGATGTAATTGGATCAGTATCCATTTGTTGCTCATCATCTTGAGTCTCTTCAAGACGAATATTTCTCCCACTTGTTTTCTTGAAAATGAACTCATTTTCCAAGAAGACACCATCACAAGCAACAAACACTCTGTTCTCTTCAAGATTGTAGAAGTAATATCCCTTCGTCTCTTTAGGATAGCCTACAAATAGGCACTTTGTCTGATTTTGGTGCTAGTTTATCGAAAAGCATACGCTTAACATAAAGTTCACGACCCCAAACTTTTAGAAAAGATATCACTGGTACCATACCAGTCCATATGTGATATGGTGTCTTTTCAACAGACTTAGACGGAGTTCTATTCAGTGTAAACGCAGTAGTTTCATGTCCCCAAAAAATATTTGGAAGATTAGCGAAGCTCATCATAGATTGAATCATGTCTAATAAGTTTCAATTTCTCCTTTCCAACACGCCATTCAACTATGGCATTCCGAGAGGAGTGAGTCTGTGAAATGATTCCACAACTCCTAAGATGATCAGAAAAACTCTTGGCTAAGATATTCACCATCTCGGTCAAACCGAATGGCTTCTATCTTCCTTTCAATTGGTTTTGTACTTCATGTTGTGAATCTTTGAACATTTCATAAGATTCAAACTTTCGATTCATTAAGTAGATGTACCCATACCTACTTAAGTCATCAGTAAGAGTAATGAAGTATCTAAACCTCCACAAGCCATTGAACTCATAGGTCCATACACATCAGTATGTGTGAGGGCCAAAAGATCACTTGCTCTTTCACTTTGGCAGAAGAACGACGACCTAGTCATCTTTCCCACTAGTTAAAGCTTCGCATGTATCAAAACTCTCACAAGAAAATGAGATTGAAACACCAACTGTCTAAAGTTGTTTCATGCGTAGCAAACTAATGTGTCTAAATGCCAAAGTTTGTGGATTATGAGTTTGTCTATTGCTTCTTGGTGTTATTGGAACTAAAACTCCCACTTGAATGCATGCCATCCTAGCATCATTGTCGATGCGAAGTTTTATTCTGCCACTAACTTCTTCCAAGTTACAACTATTATTTTGTCTGAAATCCATTTTCATTTACGATCTCTTGCTCGTATAGTGCTTTGTGGGTATCACACCTCTCATTCCTTTGTTTAATACTTTAAACGCGGCTACCCTTAACACCATATCCGAAGTGGTTCACAAGAATGTGTATAAACTAGCCAACTACGGACGAGAAGCAATCATTGCTTCTAGTTCTCCTCCCACTTAATTCATGCAGCCATTGTATGAATTTTGGGAGAGATTTGGTCGTTTGGGGTACCAAGGATAGAGTATGCATTCATAAAGTTCACTCCAAGTGGTTCGATGAATGACAACACATGGCACACGACAATCAACTATTGTCTTTTAAAATTCACTTATAGTCTTCTCTTCCTCATATGAGGTGACTATTTGAATTTTAAAGTATGAATTTCTAGGACATTTCCTTAAGAACACTACTTTGTTCTATGTGTGGTGAGGGCTTCAAAAGCCTTTAGCATTCACAATGCTTTGAATTTCTCCTTCATAAGGATAAATTCATTTGGTGATAGGATAAACGAGTTGACTAACCATAATTCTACGAAAATAAAGTGCAAAAACTGTTATTATTTCAAATATACATAGCTCAATAATTTTCTCTAAAATTAAGAGCATATGTGTACTTCATTCACACATAAGTGTGTCCCCTTGAATGAAATACTGCCCAAGATCCTAAATCCATCAAAAAAGTTAGTCGTACTTTGGCACTGCCACTAAATTTTTGTAATTTAGGTAGACCAACTCATTGGTCAATCACAAACCTTTTGTGACTCTTGGTTGTTTATGTGACAATCACAAAATCGACTATGCTTCGAACCAAAACTTTGTCTTTTGTATTCGTTGAGTACGACCAAAAACGAACTTATGGACCCCTAAGATCCACCCTTGCTATCCAGTGCAATAATAGGTCCATAGTCTACTTTGGCAGAAAAGGGCCTAGTTCTTGTAAAGGCATCACAGGTCACGTTATGGTAAAGCATTGCCTCAATTTTACTTTGGGGACATTTTAGGTGATGTGTTTTTATCTACGTTTGCTAGTGAACTAATCGCGCAAGAGACATACACAACAACCTAAAATATGGTTCTAAGCATTCAGATAGTAACGCTTGTAGGTGATCGGATCTTGGCCCCCTTTAATCTTGGAAAAGCGCTTCATGTTCATCATCGAAGGATCTCCTATCCTTGAGTCTTTGACTAGCATCCATCCCTCCTTTGTTGTAATTACATATTTTTGTAAACTAAATACAAGATTCCTAATCTATCTTATTAATTTACAAATAATAAAATTACAACAAAATAAACGGTACGCAGACCGTATTTCCAAAATAAAATAATAATAAAATTAAATTGGGGTGGGGCCTTTTATCCTATCACCAAGAACCTGCACGCTTTGCCACAAAACGCACAATATACATAATAACACATGTATATAACATCCATTCATTCACTACCGCATGAGTGAATGACCTTAAATCTAGCATGCTTGATAGATTTAACCCTAATTAACCAATTTTAATTAAGGTGGTAATTAATTACGAATAAAACAATTTTATTCTAATTAAACCCTAATAATAAACTCATTTATTATAATTGCTTCAACAATAAAATTCATTCAATTATAGGGACTATCGTTAATATTTAAAAGTTTCATGGATATAGATTTTAAAACTTGCCTATAAATCCATCAATTAAAACTCCCACTCAATTTAATAACTCATTATTAAAATTAGATAGGAAATTAATTATGAATGTAAGACTTTTCAATACTTAATAAAACCAATGATTAAAATCGAAAAATTGCCCTTAAATCGATTCGAATTAAATCTGTTCCAAACATAAAAAGAAAGAAATTTTTTTTTTTAAATCCGAATCAAAATCGGTCGGACCGAACTGGTTCGGCCGAACTGGGTGAACCAAATTGGTTCAACCCGGTCTGGCCCGAGCCAAACGGGCCGACCAGGGGCTGATTTATGGGCCTAGAAAGTGGGCTGTCAACAGCCAGAAAATTTAAAAAAATATATTATATATTATAAATGAACCAGCAGCAGCCAACCTACGCGTCAGAGTCTCCTGCCGTCGCGCTGTCCCGCCGGTCGACGGTCGGCGGCCACGGTGACGGAACAGTAATATATATATAATATTTTTTTAATTCAGTTTAATACATAAACTCAAAAATATCCATGAACACTTTTGAAAACGATTTTGAACGAAAATACTAACACGACATAATCCCAACTTTTAATTGAATAATTTTATTAAGAAAGCAATTCGTTTTGTTATGAAAATTATGCAAAACGAGGGGCTCTGATACCACTGAAGGAAAACGTTAGATGCATAAACTAGAATCGCAGCGGAAATACGAATCAAACATCTAACAACCTAGATCAGCCCGATATGCATATCAATCAATAACAAAAGGGTTATCGTAACTCACATTCTTGAAGCGTGATATTAGCTCGAAAACCAATACCTCCCGTAGCTCCCGTAGCCTTTAGATCGATCCAGAGAGCTTCAAATGTAGCTCCTCTACTTAGTCCACGCTAGCTGGGATCCGGATCTTCCTCGCAAAGCTTGCTAGAACTTCTGGTCGAAAACGACTTTTAGGGTTATGGCGGCTAGGGTTTTCTCCGGAGAGAAAGTGTATTCGGTTTAGGATTGACTGCTACCCTAGCAGTCTTATTTATAGGATTAGGGCATAAACCCTAATCCCTTCCTAACCCTAATGGGCCGCCAGCCTAGTAGTCCCAATCCACCATGGATTGAGCCTATTAATGATCCGGTCAATACTATAGGCGTGTGACCTTGTAGGACCCGGTCCGATTAGCCGTGGCCCAAACCACTAATTAATATTGGTCTCTAGCAAGACATATTAATCTCTAACCGGCCCGAATTAATTATATTAATCAGGTCCAACACTTAACTAGTTCCTATGCGGATTTGGACCGATGGACATAAATCCTTCAGGTCTGGCCGCAGTGACTGTAAATGCCTGAGTTGCTAGCCAATTTGCCACATCTTCAAGGGCGAGCTTAGTGGCTGTCCGAGTGGTACAAGCCTCATTCGTCCAGACTCTTCTATTCCTCTCCCGCCAGAGACCCCAAAGGACTGTAGTAGCTTTGTCACGGGAGTCAACAGCTGCATTGAGGAGAAGACGTTGTAGTCGATCTGCGAACAGCGGGGTATTAAGCTTAATATCACCAATCCAATCAAGCAAAGAAGCGTGCTCCCAACAATCTTCGGCAAACGAGCAATCAAAAAATAGATGATTATAGTCCTCAGTAAAGCTGCCACAAGCACCCAGAACAGCTACGTGTCGACGACGGGGTACTTCGCGAGTTGGAACCACTGCCCTGGCAAGGCGCCGCATGAAATTTCTTATTCTCAGTGGAACGTTCAAGCTCCAGGCCTGTGACCACGCACCTTGGACAGCAAACTCAGGTTGTAGATTAATAGTTTCCATGAACACCCTATAAGCTGAACGGACCGAATACGTACCCTTAGCTTCATAGTGCCTGATTAGCTTGTCGCTCCCTCCCCCAACTCCAAGCGGCACGTTGAGAACCTCAAGAACGTCTCGAGGCTCAAACAAAGCTTCGATCATCTCATGATCCCACTCCAAATAGCCGGGTATGAAAAGGTCGCACACCTTTAAGCCTTCAAGGGTGGCATCCTTCTCAGTGGTAAGACTTAGATTAAGGTCACACTACTGTTTCTTCCTTTTTGAATTTCCCTTACCACCAAATTGTTCTTTGATGACCTTCTGACTGTTCAGGCTTGGATTGGACGAACCGGTATTGGATAATGTTGTGATACAAATGGAGGCAGACCGAATACAGATGTTAGTAGCTCGATCAACCTATTGATGCCCCGTTCAAGAACCATATAATGGTAACAAATATATAGGGACAGAATCACAGAACCAAAATACAAAAGAGAAATCTTTAACGAATTAGAAATGTAGATTAATAACATTAGACATAGGGGTGAGCCACGACACTTAGCAAATCAGTAAATCACCGATCAGCTCCACCCCTACACCCTTACATAGAGACAGAGTATTGTGGATATAGTGATTGGTCCAAATTGGAGAAACAAATTGGCAATTTTGTGAGTCAGTGTACTGTTAATCATAAGTCTAGACAGTACACAGTATTTTACTTCCTCTCAATCACCCAGCCCCCAGTACATAATCGTACAGGACTGGAACGCAGACTATGACATATTGTTTTATGTCAAATAGCTGCAAAAGAGGAAGTTCCAGAAGAACTTGGCTGCAATAACTCCAGAAACAAATTAACCAAAGTGGGGTTTCTTTCTTTTCCAGAGTGTGTACCCTTCTCCCTTTCCAAAGTAACTTTTAAGCAAATAAATCAGTGAGCAAAGTCCAAGACCAGCAGGTAGCAGGCAGCAGGCAGAATTAGCTATCAGAAGGACGCGATTCTATCTTCTCATGCAAGTTAACCACCAAATTATGTGCATCGTCTAAGAGCTTCCATACATCAAGATGCCCAGACATGCCATTGCATTCTCTTAGGATCTCATCCATGCTGCTGTACTTCTCTATTATCAACTTCCTCTTCTGCAAAACCGATGCTGCTATAGCATATAGCAGCAGATCATCCGTTGGTGGTACCCGCTGCCTAATTCTGCTCCCTGCAGATTTTCCAATCCCCGCCCTTATCGCTGCTTGATCTGCCCACATAACCTCCCACAAACAGAGCGTCTGCTCAAAACTCAACTCCCTCCTAAATAACACCACAACCATCCTATAAACGAAAAAACAATCCTCAGCCTGTAGCTTCTCCAGATGCCTATAGAGATGTGAATCCTTGAATTTGATTATCTTTGACACGATACTTAGCTGCCTGCGGATGCCAACCTCATCAAGCCTAAAGTTATGACGAGCCTTCTTCATGAAACCCACAAAACACCAAAAGGCTTCATGGTCTTCTTGCATCACAGCAATTATTGGGCTAAGCAAGTCACTCATTCCTTGACAATATCCAATCTCTGGGTCATACAGTGCATACGCTTCAAGTATCGCAACTAATCGTGCAGCATGGAAAACCCTGCATGGCTCCAGATGCTCATGTTCCTTTAACCCAACAGCCACAGCCGAGCGCTGTGCTCTTGCTTCTGATATGGAAGCCTGAGAAGGGGAGTAAGGTATCCATTCTGAGTTAGCACGCACAGCATCAACACGGATTATACGCTGCCAAGTAGCAAAATCTTCAACAGCCTTATCCGTTGAAAGGATGCCCGTTGCTGACGGAGAAGTATCTTCTTTGGAAGAAACATTAGCATCACTATCTTCCCTGTTTTCTGGAACAGTGGCCTGAATGACTACAGAATCTTCAGATGATTCTGAGTCAGATGACTCAGTATTTTGTGCAGATGCATCAGCACTCTGTGTCTGGCTTCCATGATCGTCACCTTCTGATACTGCAACATGTTGATCATCTGAATAATCAACATCTGGACTCTTTCCTTCACTAGACAGGGACTCCCGGGCACTGACAACATCTTCATGACTAGAAGAGTCTGTATCATGAGTAGAACATCCATCATCCCCATTGTCAATCGTTTCACCATTTTCACTCAATTTCAAGCTCCCACTATTTCGCCTAAGGAGTCGACGGCATTGTCTCCGAAGTTTCTCATATTCTTTCCTGCAGGAATATCCCAGAAATAATCATGAGAAAATATCAAAGAATTCAGGTCAGAACTACCGGTGGAGGTTTGAAAGATCAATGAAACAAAGACCTTACAACATCTTACAGAATCAAGTTTATCATTCTTAGTATTAACATACCTTTTTTGGGTTCTAAGGAGCTCCCTTTCCTCTTTAGTACTGTCCAACTCATAGCTGTTAAAACAAGACAAAAAATGAGTACTCTGTTCTAAAGGAATATGAATATTAATCATCGAATAAGATACCATTTACCAACATTACTACACAGAGTCTTAAAAAGTTATGTTTATGGCCATAAAGACAGAGATGGCCATGGTACAAAGCCAAGTTCATTTCAACTATATAATATTGCAAGTATCATTTGTTTCCACCTTCCCTATTCCTCTAATAAGATAATTTTATGCACAGAGAAGGGTTTGCGGAGGCATGAATACTGCTTTCCCAATTTGATTACCACAGATACTACTAAGGGATAAAACACAGCAAAAGGGGTACATTTAGAGTCAAAGTGATCAACAATAACCACGGCATAGAATCAGATAAATGATGTCATCATGATGCAAAATAATTAATGTATAAGGTATCACAACTAGTTTTTGGAGTAGAGAGTGTACAAATGTGAGTCTTTCAATGGTGCATGAATATAGGTAAGCTCCTTCATTGTACACATTTACTAACACTGTGGTTTAGAACCAAACTGAGGTTGTATCTAAGTGGAAGAGAACAAATCCAAAAGATAAGTACTAAAAACCATCTAGAATGTAATGATGCCTACCAAGAATTCCTTCCAAAATCTATATCCCCCCAGTTTTCCTAAATCCTAAGTGCAGGGAGCGTATTTAAGAATCTAAAAGGGATCACATATGAAAAGCGAGATTCAAAAATGATAGGCAGACACGGATATGTGAAGAAAGCTCACAAAAGTAGGAACAACCATACAACTATCTGAACAGCAAGATCACAAGAAGGACCAAACAAGGTGGGGATGACTTACACTCCAAGAAGAAATAGCCAAACCTCTGGTCTTATACTTGGATCAACACCCTATACCAAAAACATGAAATATTAATATCACTAAAAAGCAAGCATGTCATCTAATAATCAGAGACTAATCTTCTCACCCCACTGCGAACTTTCTTCAAAAACTTGACTCCACCGTCACGTAGCTTCCCATCAGGTGTAAATAAATTACACCATTGTTGCGGAGTAAGAACATTTTTTCTTTTCCTGCGGGACCATGGTGATTTCAGCCGACCCCTGAAATGGAAGAGAACAACTAATTAGCAACCAGATCTTCAGACCAATAAGTATGACAGTAGATGACACATTTGCAAACGATAGAGATAAACATGACAGACAGAAAGTGTGTTATAGAAAGGAAACGCGATGTTCAGCAAAAGCAGGAGATACACATTTACAAGCATGAACATGCAATTCAACCAAATTGAAAATGTGATTCTCAGGTGGAACACAGCTTCACCCATGAATCGAAATAATACATATGGAAGGAAGCACATCGAAAAGGGAAATTATCAGATGTCAAACTTAAGCTGACGCACCTTGCTACTTGATGACAGGCTAAGAGGTAGATTAGTTTATCTATTACAAGCTACAACCCCTACTCCAATCAATCAAGAAAACACAAGCAATTTCAAACAATGGCAACTGCTTCACACTCTCTTCCGGCAACTAAGGAATCTAAATCATCTTTAAGAACCATAGATACTACCTAAAGACAGCATCCAGCCTACCAGGAGGAGCTATAAATGGACATGAAAAGGAATTTGCTATTGAAACCAGTAAAGGAGTAAGAAGTCGTGAATCTAACTCTAAGAACAACCAGGTTCAAGTGAAGAGATGTACTTAAAGCAGCATGAAGAGCAGTCTGGGTACCGGATCTAAAAAAAAACACTCAAGAGAATTGAGGATATTGGAAAGATTAAGAGAAGACCGGGAAGAAAAAGGAACATCTGAGTAGCAAAAGAGAATGAGGAAGTTTGAGGGAAAGTGGACTCACCGATCAGAATGGCAAGAATGAGCTGGTGAGGAGGAGTTAACAACGAATAGGACTGAACGCAAATGAACCCAGGACGACGACGACGAAGAAGACGCAGACCTAGAGGACGATCCTGAACCAGACGACGACGGAGAAGGTGTATTTGAAGATGATGACGAAGTATGACTTCGCCTCAGAGCTTTCATCTACTAAATAAACAATAATCTTTCCCTTTTTTTCGTTTCTCCCTTTCCCTTTCCTCTATAACCGTCAGTTTGAACTACCAACTAACAATCACAATATGAAACCCTAGAAAGTTACAACCACTAGAACTGAATTGAAAGAAAAAAAAAGATCCAAACAAAGAGGACAAATCTGAATCCAATGGTGCTGTATTTCACTGCTTCAAAGTAGCAGAATCTGCTGAATTCTAGTTTCCCGGTGGAGAATTACCTACTAGTAGTGTAGAAGATGGCGGCAAAGACAGCGATTCCAGCCAAGGCAGTGACGGCTACGACAGCAGGTGAGGAAGTAGGGTGTGGAGCCGCCAGTGCCCAGGGGAATCGACCACCACCTCCACCGGCACTGCCACCGTTGCCGGAGATGTGGAGAAAAGCTTTGAGGCTGAAGTTTGGGATGGGAATGAACATTGAGTGAGAGAGGACCCAGATCCGTGTGAAATGACTCGGATGCCCTCGTCGAATGTTTACTGCCGGCGATACTGATGGTCGGGATGGCGGATCAGGAAGATCGGAAGGGACGGCAAAAAGGAGAGAGAGAGAAATGAAAGAGAGAGAGAAAGCCGTATTAGCTTATTGGGGTCTTCTTCTTCCCCGTTTTGTCTTTGTCTCACTCAGTCCGATCCACAGTTCTCTGCATCTTATAATTCTCCTAAAAAATTAATTAGGAAAAAAGAAAAGCAATTGAGGTGTGATGAAGAAGATCAAGTGCTCGTTTTTTTATATTCAGGTCAATTGTTGTTAATAACTAAATTGGCAAATGACAAAAATTTACAATTCATTATTCGAAATCCAGAAACAAGGAAATTGAATTTTTAATTTTTAAGTTTTTACCTTTTTATACATAATGGAAAATATTTTTTAAGGAGATTAAATATTAATATGCAGATTTCTTTTTTGGAATGAAAAATAACCTATTCATCCAAAAAAAATATGTAAAATATTTTTAATTTTCAAAACATTCTAAACAGTTTAATTTACAGATTCTAATCCATATCCCATATAATCTCATAATAGGCACACCAACATTATCTAATTATATTGTTGTCTTCATTGGTCGGTGTTGACAAATTGGGTAAGATGATTATATTATGGAATTATATGAGGTATTTATTAGAATATGTAAGTTCAATCGTTTAGAATGTGTTCAAAAATTTAAAATATATTAAACAATAAGATTTAATTAAAAATATATTTTTATTATGTATCGATAGAATAATGTCGTGTGTTAGCATAAGCAATACTATGACGGCATTGGAGTGTTCACCTTTAAATTATATAAACAATAATATAACTAAGTTTTATATACATTTCAATACAAAAAAAAAACATAAATAAGATACCAAGAATACCAAACTTGAGCAATTTACTCAAACTCGTGAGCTATTTATGTAGACTAGTTAATCTAAATTAAATAAAATACTTATTAATTAGAGTCTTATATCCATTAGTTTTTAAAAGGAAAATAACACTTTCCTCTTCACTTTGTCAATTTAATAAGTAGCCATGTACTATTTTTTTTTGGTTACTAGTAGCCATGTACTATAAATCGGTTTTTTTACTCCCTCCTACTTCAACTATTTTGTCATTTGAGTTTTTCCTTTTCAATTTTCGTTTTGACGTTAATTGATGTACATCAAGTACACCACATTACCTTCAATAACCATGTATTGACTTACTAAGCATTTTTAATTGGGAATATAAGTATATATAATCGTATATGATAAAATCGACGAATAAAATGTGTGATTTTAAAACATTTCGCATTTCACCATACTCTTCATGATACCTCCCCAATTTATCTCCTTCGTCAACTCTTCATCTCCTACCACCGATATCTCTCAATGTCGGTCGGTGTGTGGATGTGTCCAGATTCAATGTTAAGAAACGGAAGTACCAATATGACAAAATAA
This sequence comes from Linum lewisii, assembly GCA_034768395.1. Taxonomy (NCBI): domain Eukaryota; kingdom Viridiplantae; phylum Streptophyta; class Magnoliopsida; order Malpighiales; family Linaceae; genus Linum; species Linum lewisii. The sequence goes on along the minus strand of CM068297.1, from coordinate 72,387,516 downwards.
TCATAGTAGATAATTAAAAACACACTTAGTATAATTTAAACACAGACTAGTGTTGATGATAGTGTTGAAGTGATAATTAAGATCCATAATCGGTGTGGTTGAACAAAGAAGAAGAGATAATTATAATTAAAACAAAGAGTGATGATGATAGTGTTCTTTAGTGGACTGTCAATCATTCAGACAAGGCCTAAATGGGTATCCATAACTAATTTTACTGAAAAAGGGAGAAAGGAGAAATTAAAGCAGTAAATAAACAAATGATAACAATGATGCTTTCAAAAATTAAAAGTGCGTTGCTTTTCCTTTGTACAATCCATGGCGAATTTTTATCACAAAGCTTGCAAGTGTTCTCTTCCTCAGATCATATTTCAGACCGTCCCCCGATAGTTGAACACGGCAATCCATTGTGTGGCTCGTTATGATCTTCGATGTCTCCCAAGCCAAGGTATGGTAAACCTTACGGCTTGGGCAGACACTTAATTGTTGATTTTATATGGTTACCTCCCTTCTCCTGGAGAGTTATCATGGAAAAAAAAATGAGATAAAACGTTTAACGAAGTTAATTAGAAACTCAAAAATCAAGATCATTAACATGAAAACAAATCATAATCATCACTCCAATGGCTTTACTCAAATTCTTTTTATTCTCTTTTTTCTAGTTATCATGACTTCTTCTTTTTTCTTCCTTGAGAGGGTGATGAGATTAAATCTCACTACAACATAATTTTTTGCTGCGGTTAATGGCGTAACTAGGATTGGTATACGGGGGAGCCAAATTATAAATTGAAAATGGGTGTAACCAGCAAAAAAAATTCTTCGAATTTGCTTAATAGTAGAAAATTTTCATGAATTTAATATTACGTAAAAATACACAAGAAATATGTTTGTTAGAAGTTTCTTAATTAGTAAAAAAGAATTATATGTGCCATCGACAATTTTTTCTTCAAATTAGGATGATTTATGATCAAATATTGTAATTATTACATATTATAAGTTGATTCTGAGTAACTATTACGTAAAATTTAAGATAACATTTCACTGAAACATCGTAGTGGGGGAGCCGAACTTCAAATACCTCGGCGCCAAACTCCGAAAATACCAAATATTACATATAATTTTACACTCGATAATACTGGGGGAGGGGGCGTCGTGGCTCCCCCTGGCTCCCCCTATCTCCGCCATTGGCTGCGGCATACCATTTTTGCCTCTAAAAGATCTTTTTTTTTCCTCTATAGAGTTGTAGAGTCAGATAACATATTTGCTACTGACGCTGCTGTCGCTAAAGGTCTTTAGAGGCAAATACAGTGGCACATATTATCTGCCACTAATGGAAGAATTAGTGATAGATAAAATTGTTAGTAATTGGAACTTTAAACCGCTACTATTCTGTCATTTTAGCCACATTCTAAAGGCCCTTACATATATATGCTTTTAAAAATAATTAATTTCTAGCTGGATAATTTTCTCTATTGGGCTCTTTCACTATTTACACACATCATTTTCTACTCCTTTGCTATCTATAGGGTTTAAACCCGGGTGGTTGAAAGAAACGTGCTAGTTCTTAGTTCTTACCACTTGGTTCAAGAGTACTTATTGATGTTTGCCTTTATATCCAGGTATTGTTGTAGTGCTTTGAGTTAATCTATTCATGCTTCTTCAACGCATTCATTTAGATTCATCGAGTTATTGATTGTGAACGAAAATTCTCCAAACTTTGATATTTGCTCTTGAAATATGACGGGATGGCTTAAAATTTTGTTTAGGTTGTCAATAGTACTCCAGCCAAAGATCGAGATCTTCATGTTGTTGCTATAATTTGCTTTGGGGGTGAAATTGTGGTTTCAGAGTTTTAGTGCTCTCAAATGGAGAGATGGATTATGCCTCTTCCGATTTTTTGGTTTTAGATATGACATGTTGATTGGTGTCTATTTAATTTTAGTATGTAACCTATGTTAACCCGCTAAACGACGTAGGATTGTAAAGAAAAAACGTGGTGGTAGTAATATACCTTCGATCAAGAAAGACGAATTCATGAACTTTAGAATAAGTAAGTTAGAGGTTGGTACCGAACAAAAGGGGAAGAAAGAGCAAAAACATGCGATGAGTTGAGAAGAAGAAAGAGTAAAAGGTATGGAGAATGGAGCCCAATTGGGTCCCATTTTTGGGTCAGTCAACGAAAGCAGGCGCATGTATTAGCGTAAGAAAGAATACATGGTGAGACATCAAGAGAGAAGAAAAAAGAAGGTCACGTTTTCCTCCAAGGAATTCGGGTGATTCGCCAATTGCGGTGGAATTCGGCCAATTGCGGCGGAAACTCCTAATTCCTTGTTTTCCTCGCATGTAATAGCGGCCCAATTCCAACGGATTTATGGGCTCAATTGCGGCCCATAATTCCGACCAAAAATGGAAGGAATCTAATGATTCCGCCAGAATTATGGGGTCGTTTACTTGAGAGATTTGGGGTGATTTGGGGCTCAAATCTCTGCTCTAGAGATTTGGACAAAATCTCATGTTTACTTCACAATTAGAGATGGAGATTTGGGGAGGATTAGAGATTTCGAGGTGGACCCCTAGAGATTTGATGAGCTTTCTGAAATCTCTACTAAGACCATAGATTTGAGGGGGATTTGAGAGATTTGGGACTCACTTTACGAAAATAACCCCAACTAACTTGTCTAATATCAAAACAGAGATGATGAATGAGGCCATTTTGGTCTTTCATAATATGCATATTTATTATTATTTTTTATATTTTTAGAATTCTCTACACCAAATCACCCAAGTGAACATAGCTTTTTGAAATAGCTAAAGAATCCAAAATCTCTAGCTATTTCAAATCTCTAAAGATTTGAAATCCCCTAAATCCAAATCTCTCAAGTGAACGACCCCTATATTTTTTTCCCCAATTTGCCCACTTCTCCTCTCTCTCTTCTAAGGTTATTTTAGTAATTTAGGTGGGTTTAAGTTTCAATTCCAAAGTGTTAATTTTGTAGGAAAACAAGGAAATGTGATTAGGATTTGTGTGGATTCTGATTCCCCCGGATTTGCATAATTGCGGCGGAATTTGACTATTAAGCAGGAAAACGAGGCCGAAATCGAGTGATAGAGATGGTCAAGTATAAAAGATAATATATTTATAAAATTACCGGAGGTCCCGTAAAATTTGGAAGTCCTATGATATAATTAAGATGTGGTCTTACACGAGGGCCTTTGGTTTAGGTGTTGGCGGTGTGGGGAGTATAATATTTACGGTGCCAATTTTCTTTTGGCTTTTTCATAGCCATCACTACAAGAAATTGACTTATCCGAGACCGTATTTATATTTATTGGGGATCGTAACTTTAAAACGGTCTTGAAATGTTCATTACTTTGCTACCGTAATATATTACAATCTCTAATCCAATTATTACACGGTTCCCAATTATAATCTTAATAAAAAATATTTAAACACGGTCCCTAAATCTTTTTTAACGAAAAAAGAAATTTTAGTTTTGATTTTTCAGAAAAAATCACGGTATTTTGGGTATGGATTTTAGTAGTTTTTTCTCACCCATTTCTCCTTGTATTTTGTTACTCAAGTATATAATACTTATCATTCACGTAAAATATATTTTGACAAAATAATTTGAAGTATATCAAAATAAAATTCATATTTTATATTTTCATAAATATTATTATATATTTTATATTTTTTTCAGTTATATAATACACACCTTTATAAAAAAAATATTTATACGCAACCATAAATAATTTATTTTCTCGAATTTTTTCTCATAAATTATAATGGATGCTTTTTTTGTAAGTTGGCATATTTAATTTTAAAATTGAAGTTCTATTCAATAAGAAATTGATATTCAAATGCTTAAAAATATATTATTATGAAATATCTAGCAATAATGAAATGGAAGGCTTTTGAGAATAAGAGTCTATAGATGAATTATTTAATAAAAAAGAAGGATCTCATATACTCATGAGATAAAAGAGAAAAATAACCATCTTCATTTTTGTTAGTATACGATATAAAATACATTCAAAATCATCAACAACTCGAGTTGTTAGAATGCAACAGTTAATGACATGATAGTAGAGTCTTTGATTACTGAAAAGTCTTGGTATCGAATCCCGGTAGGCCCCAATATAACATTTTATCTCGCAAAGTCTTGATGGACCTTCGCAAACTTCAATACATGAAAAACAATTTTAATATTGATCAAATAGAATACAATGACAATTGAATTGCTTATACTCGAACGACACTACAAGAAACTGCTGATTTAACGGCGACTGTTTAACAGCGGCCAGACGCGGGCCGCTGTTAAATCTGTTTAGGAGCGGTAAATTTAACAGCGGCCATGAGCCGCTGTTAAATTAAATAATTTAACAGTGGCCACTTAGCCGCTGTTAAATTATTTAAATTAATTTATATATACTAGCAAAGGATCGCGGGACAGACCATCTTCTTCATTCATCTTCTTCACTCATCTTCTTCTCCAGCGATTCCGAGCGCCCCGCCGCCGACCTCCGCCCGCCGCGACCTCCCCCGCCACGCCGCCGCCGACCTCCTAGACCTGCCGTCGCCGCCTCTGGCACTGTTTGCAGGTATTAATTGGTTAAACTTCTCAAATTTTCAGACCTAATTTCTAGGTTTTAGGTTTAGTTAATTGAATCGGTTAATGATGTTTTGTGGTATTGATTAAGTTAGAAGTGTTGTTTAGAGTAAGAAAACCTAGTCTATAATTGATGGATTGTGAGAAATGATGAGTTTTGAACATGTTTAGATGAACCCTAATTTGAAAATTTGGGGGTTTTCGAAATTTCAGCAATTATGCACGAATTTGAATCATTTTATTGTACGATTTTGTTTAGAAATGTGATTTATGGAGGTTTTGTTTAGGTTTATGGAGTTTATCTTACTTATGCAATTATTTGTTTCTTTGGTGTTATGTGAATATAAAGAACTTCATTGTTCTTTTGGAGTACAATTAGGAGTTGCAATCTCATCATACGAGTGAAAGAATTTGAAGTTGCTGAATTAAGGTACACAATTTTATCTCATTTTTGTTGTAATTTCGTACATCCTAATTAGCTAGTGCATGAATTTTGGATTCAATACCATGATAATTAAATTGCGATGTTGTACATTGTTGTGTGAATTCAAGTGTTTGATTGCCTAGAGTTCAAATGACTAGTTCACTTCAAATTTTGATAAAATTTGTTATAGTATATAAGAATTCTTATATGATATATAACTTATGTATATTTGTGTGTTATGAGTATATTATAATGCTTATATGGTGTAATTATGTGTTATGATTATGTTGGAATTTTTATATGGTATATTAGAATGAATTGTATATTATTTCATAGGCTAAAGAGTATGAGATTAGGTGCAAATACGAATAGGTCATGCCGAATTTTTTTAAAAATATGCATATAGGTTGTGTTGTAGCTAATATTGGTGTAGTTAGTGAGTAGTTAGATCCATTAATTAGGAACATAAGATCATTAAATCTTAATTACTAGCACATATAAATGCTAATTTATATCTCCCTTCTTTTTTCTCACCACAGTTAGGTACACTAGTTAAGTAGTACCTTAGTGATGGATAAGTCTTGGATGACTTTACCTCGTAACCACCCCCAATACCTTGCTGGTGTGGAAACATTCTTGGATTTCGCTTTCGCACATAGCAAGGGCGGAAGTGTCATATCATGTCCTTGCTCTAAATGCAAATTGAACAAGAGCTACGACAGAGACACGGTTTTCCATCACTTGTTAAAAAAAAACCTTTTCTTCAGAACTACACATTCTGGTATATTCACGGTGAAACGACGTAGGTTGGCCAAACATCATTTACGCCAAATGCTGGTAATAATCCTATTAACACTACCAGTGGTTCAACACCAGTAGAAATTCCTGTTCAACCTAGTCATGTAGAAGCCATGCATGATCTAGTGAATGATGCCTTCGAGGTGATTAGACAAGAAGGTCTAATTATGGATGATCCTGCAATTCAAGCAGATATACAGGTAGAAATGACACCAAATAATAATTTCGAGCAAGGCGAAGCCAATCCAGATCATGAGGAGTTCATCCGTCTATTAAAGGATGGGGAAGTTCCATTATATGATGGGTGTAAGAACTTCTCAAAATTGTCATTTCTGACGCGTCTGTTCCACATCAAATACATGCATAAAATCAGCGACAAAGCAATGACGATGATATTGGAACTTTTGCTTGAAGCATTTGAGACTGCCAAAATTCCAAAATCTATTTATGAGGCTAAAAAGACGGTAAAAGCTCTAGGATTGACATATACGAAGATACATGCATGTCAGAATGATTGCATGTCAGAATGATTGCATGTTGTATTAGGGAGATGCTGTAGAGGACACAAATGTGTAGAGTTTGTAGTTTGCCAAGATACAAGAAGACAAAGACTGGGAGTGAAGTAACTGGGAAGAGGAAGCAGATTCCAACCAAAGTTTTTCGTTACTTCCCTCTAATTCCTCGCTTGCAGAGGATGTTTATGTCTTCTAAGTTGGCAGAAGATATGGTCTGGCATGCAGTAACGAGTCAAACCAATGATGGTATTGTTCGACACCCGCATGATTCAAAAGCGTGGAAAGATTTTGATCAGAAATACCCCGAGTTCGCGAGTGATCCAAGAAATGTACGCCTAGGACTTGCGAGTGACGGTTTTACCCGTATGGTAACATGGGAACTAGCACTAGTATTTGGCCTGTGGTTCTCATCCCGTACAACACCGCCCCGTGGTTGTGCATGAAGCAAACAAGTTTAATGTTGAGTAGCATCATTCCTGGAAAAACTCAGCGAGGAAATGACATAGATGTCTATTTGGGTCCTCTAATTGATGAATTGAAGAGTTTGTGGGTAGGGGTTCAAGCGTATGATGCGGCAAAGAAGGAAATGTTTAAGTTGAAGGCGGCTTTGATGTGGACTATTAGTGATTTCCCTGGTCTCGAAACCTTGTCTGGTTGGAACACACACACTTCTTATGCGTGTCCGACTTGCAATTTTGACACGACACCTTTTTGGACCCCAAAAAGTGGGAAGAATTGTTTTATGAGTAGTCGTAGATTTCTACCAATAGACCATCGATTTCGAAATCAACGCGTTCGATTCAATGGTCACACGAAGTTGAGAGAGCCACCTCGTTTATTATCTGGGTCTGAAATCTTGGCGCAAGTCCAAGATATAGACATCACCTTTGGGAAGATTGTTGATCCAAAAACAGGGAAGAAAAGACCACGTTCAACTACCAGGGACACCCAACAGTGGAAGAAGCGTAGTATATTTTTTGATCTCTCATACTGGCAATACAATCTTCTACGTCACAATCTTGATGTGATGCATATCGATAAAAATGTTTAACCTATAGAGAAATGAAATAAAATGAAAGAAAAAAACAAAAGAGATCAAGATGAAGATCTAGAGAGGTTCTTTCTGTCCGACACAAATTGCGACCAACTTCTCACAAAGTGGGTACACCTTTTATTTATCCCCATCGATAGGTTTTAAGGTTGGGTATTAAGTCACATATGTTTACCGACCAAGTTCTTCTTCACGATCTATTCCTAGTGTGAGTCGTGGTATGACGTCCCAGGGATCTCCTATTGTGAGGACTCCTATAAGAGTCCTTATTTAAGGACCATATTTACAGTCGTTGGATGTGAATCCTAATCGAACGGTGGAAATCAGATATGGGTAAAATGGGGAAGTGAGATAATTAATTAAAGGGATCTCTTAGCTCATGAAACAGAAAACTAAATCCCTAAAAAATTTACAGATCCGAAAAACGATTCTCTCTCAGCAAAAAGCAGCGCCGTCTATCCTCCGCTGAATCAAGCTCCTCTTATCGGTCATGGAACCTGAAATTGTCGTCGGCAGCTTAAGAACAAGGGTGGACCGTCATCGAGTTTGGAGGGGAAAGAAAGAGTGGGAATTAAATTTTCTAGCACAATTTTAAAAAATATGTACCGTCAGTAGCCAAATGCGTAAATAAGTCCAGAAATAGCACAATCTGACTGGCAGCCAGCTAACCACCAGCCAGCTAGCTATGCGCCACCCAGCCAGCGCATCGCCAGCCAGCCAGCGCATCGCTGGCTGTCTTCCCAAAGGTAATTTCGTTTCCCTCCGTCAGTTTGGGCAGTTAGGGTTTCTTCAAACCCAGCCAGCTATGCGCTGCCTGGTAGGCTATGCGCTGCTGGGTTTGAAAAAACCCTAACTGCCTCATTTTGAGTATAAATACCTCTTGGAAGATGAAATTTTTCACCACACCTCTCTCAAACCCTAAACTTAGAATTTTAAGCAGCAAACAGTCATCTACCAAGCTCAGAATCTTAATAAAAGAAACTTCATAGTAGAACAAGAAACCAAACATTACATTGAAAATGAAACATGACACTGACAACAAAGATTGAAGTACTAAAAGTTAAACAAACATTGGAAAAACTAGTACATGATAACAATGCAAATACCCTTAAACTTAATAGTGCAATTAACCATTCCTTGTAGGGTTTGGATTTCTGCTGCTTCGCCTCGCACGTGGGCACGTCCTCCTATTGTGCCCTTCTTGCTGACAGTAATTGCAGTGAGGCTCAATATCTTCAATCCAGTCCATCTCGTTGTGTATGCGAGAATGTCGTGGTCTCCCCATCTCCCTGACCCTTCCTGGGTCATGCATCAGCTTAGGCCCTCCATGTGGCTCCAGTCCTCTTTCGAGCCGATAGGGAGGAAACTCCTTCCGTATATCTGTCTTACTGTTTCCAACCTGTAATGGGCGTTGGAGTAGTATAAGGGATCTTGATTCCGGCGTTACATGCGGCCACGACATGTGAACAAGGCATCTTTAGCTGTTGGAACTTGCCACACGAGCAATGACCGTCCCCCTCCTCGTAGTCCAAGCGAACGTCTTGCCTATTGTTTCCCTTCCCGTTGCTGCGATTTATCGCCGTCTGTATTTCGAATATGCCAGCATCATAATCGAATTGCCTCACTGTGTGTGAAGTGGCCTTATTCACTCTTTTCTGCAGGCGAGAAAGACACTTCTTCGTCCAGATTGCACCGGCCGCCTGTTCTTCTCGAACCCTCTTCCGTCGATCTTCGAAATACGTTTGCAGCCTATAGAAAGTGGATTCCACCAAAGCTGCAACTGGGAGAGCCCGGATTGACTTGAATGCCCCATTCACGCTCTCCGCCATGTTTGATGTCAATTGGTTCCATCGTGCCCCGTCGTGTTGAGCGTTTACGGCTCTTGACCAATACAATTGATCTTCAAGCGCCCACTTTTTATTCGCGGGGTCGTCCCTTGCGAATCTTGCTGCCCCCTTTATGAACTTTCTCAAGGACCGCCGTTTAGCTTAACGTTAGGGAGAATGGATTACAATGATGTACGGTGAACTTGTTAACTAATTGGTGGAGTGTCATGATGCTTACCTAAATTCATAAGGCGACTTTTGAGTTTTGGGTTCTTGGCGCTTTTGTTGTAATTGCTTACATAGTGTCGGGCGCACCACCGCCAATGCCATCCAAATCTGATTTTCTCCATTGCACTCACGATGCCCGCATGTCGGTCGGATATGACACATACTCCGCGTCTCTATGTGACTAGTCGTTGTATGCAATCAAAGAACCATTCCCAAGTCTCCTTGCTCTCAACGTCCACAATTGCGAAAGCCACAATGAAGATGTTCTTATTACCATCGAACGAACTGGCCATGAGTAGTGTGTGCTTGTATTATCCTGTCATGAAGGTACCGTCGACGACGAGCACATGAGGGCAATGTTTGAAACCTTCGATGGACGGGGCGAAACTCCAAAATACCCAGTCAAATTGGGTGATTGTATCTCCAGCATCCGTTGTGATTTCTTTCGTGACGAATTCAACTTGCGTCCCATAGTTCCGATCTTGTATTGCCTTCATTAGGGTAGGTAACTCGTTGTATGAGTCCTCCCAATTACCATATATCCGCTCCATGGCGCGCTGTTTGCCGTTCCATGCCTTCTTGTATGAAATTTGTCGTCCGTACATAGTATGTATCTCTGTCTGAAGTAGTTTGATTCAAACATGGGGGCGTTCTTGGACAAAGGGCATGACTGCATCAGCTATGACATTGACGTCCAGTTGGCTCGGACTGATGTTGTTCTGGCTGCCCAAACACAGGTGGGTCGGATTGAATTGTTTTACCGTCCACACATCGCTCTCATCTGTAGTGAGCCTTATCCTCCACGGGCAGCCATTGCTTTGGTATCCATGACATCGTTGCTCAAGCAACCATTTGCTAGACCGTGTCGTGCATAACATGCGGTTATTCCTGAGTCCATATTGTTTTAGACTAGTTTGAGCAACAAGTTTGCTTTCAAATTGTTGCCCAACAGCAAACCCTGCCCGTCAATGTGCCACTGTGGAACGTTACGAACGCCGTACTCGTTGTTGCTTGTAGTCATCAGTTCACCGATATCTTCTGGTAAATTTGTGAAATGGCTCGGGGGGTGTAGTCTCTCGGTGGTTGTGCATCCACAAAGGGTTGAGCTTCAGTGTCTGGCTCAGATACATGTGCTTCGTTCTGCTCCGAGTTCATGTCGCTCTCTGATGAGTCTCCTTCGTTCTCATTTCCCAAGTGCGCTACCGTACTTTCTTGCCTGCTAGCTCCACGCAATTGTCCCGAATGTGTTTGATTGCTCTGACTGCTTTGACCATATAACAGACACTTGCTCCATCGCCCATGAATATAGATTCTCCCTGGATCGGCGTCCCACGGTGGTCGAACTCAAAGTATAGCTCTGCGACTCGGTAGTCTGACTAGGTCACCATCATGTTGTAGATAACCTCCAACCCAGTAACATCATCAAGAATGAGTGGGTAGTGTGCCACAATCTAGTCATTCGCAAACACTGAACATCGATACATGACAGTCCTCAACACCGCCGAAGCTCCTACCCCCATCTTTCGCAAGAAAACTGGACATGCCTGTTGTAGCGAAGGTTGCCTCGTCATTTTGAGGTGACATAATTTCCTCCCGCTGTAGCACACCCCACCGTGTTGTCCGTGTACTATGTCGCCATCCCATCGGAGCCAAAACACGAAATTCATTCTGTCTGGTCAGAAGAAATGAGAATGGAAGTAGGTTTCAATTATTTTGAAGAATGAGTATGGTTGTTGTGGACTCATGCCTCTATATAATGTCATGAAGACAGTACATCAGTGTGTAGTCAATTCTTGGTGGTCTTTATGAAGAGCTGCAGCTTTTTCCATGTGTGTGATCAATTATATGTTGCAGACTATTTTGGAAGAGTGTGTGGTCCATTATTGGATGTCTTTGTGAAGAGCTGCAGCTTTTTTCACGTGTGAGATCAATTATATGTTGCAGACTGTTTGATCAGTCTGTGGTAATTATATGAGTGGGTAGTGTGAAGAGCTGCAGCTTTTTTCACGTGTCTGATCAATTATATGTTGCAAAAGTCCATTTATGTGGTGTTGTCAACTCATAAGAGAACATATCATGTCAGTAACAACTAAATGTGGAAAGAAATATGAAGTACAACAAAATATAATGTCGACATCGTAAACTATCATAACATGAAATAAACCTGAAATATGAATTACAATGTAATATGAAGTACAATGAAATAACTCAAAGAACTAGCATAACACTCACACCTCCTCACGACCCCTCCCTTCTCGACCCCTACGCCGACCTTGTGCCCTCCAATGTGCCCCCAGCTGATGGCCACCAGTAGCGCACATCCTCTGTGACGGCTCTCGCCTCAGTCCATATCCATGCTGCCCATCGCCGGGGGCAACATCATCATCATCGAACGATGCCTTATATGTCACTACGGGTGGTGTGACATAATGAGTCCCGGATGGACCTGCGTAAGATGTGGATGGACCGGCGTAAGCTGTAGATGCGCCAGTGGTGACTGTAGGAGTGGTGTATGGCTGGCTCGGGTTCTGAGGCTGTGTGTAATCCTGATGCTGTGTGTATTCCTGCGGCTGGGTGTAGTCCTGATCCCCATATAATCGAAAGCCGCGTCTCCAACGGTGTCGAAAGGATAGTGCTCGGAGTATCAGGCTTACTGCTGTTGTGGATCCCATTGCGGTAATGATGGCTCCCACAACCGCGGGACAGGGGGGACATCTACATGCTGTCGGACCCTACGAACAGAAGGAATCCTGGCAGCTGGAGGATCAAGTACTGGGTAGTCAGCATGTCGTGGATGGGTGGCCTGCTGTGGTGCCCTAGATGCACGCCTAGACTCAGTCGTCCTATGGATCCCACCTGAAGCATGCATCATGGACCACAATGTAGCATGCATCTCCTGCTGCTCCTGAGGAGTGATATGTGACTGACCAGTAGTCACGTATAGCCGCTCCATACCATCAATCTACAACACATAATAAGAATGGTTAAACCTGTCACTAGAATTAGTGGTAATAATTATGACAAAGCTAACGTACCAAAGACTGCTCCACGGCTCCTCGGCGAGAAACTGTACGTCTGGTGATGCCATGATACCACTGGTTGATCTCGTCATGGAAGTGATAGGACTCCCTATCCTCGCTCCGCAACCATGGGCCCGAGGCGATGTGGTCAAGATGAACAGACCACAGCTCACGATATCCCCCAAATCTGGCAACCACATCACTACGATGGCATCCACGCTGTGTCACCTCTAAGTTACTTATGACCTCACCTATCGGCTGATCATACGTAGGGACAGGCTGATCATCCCAAACTGACGCAACACTCTATCAAGTCTATGCCACATAGTGCTGAAGAAGCAGATGAGAGGTGCGACGACGCGATAACTAGGGAAAGTCCTTGGACTGTAATGCTCACGGTCCGCCGAGTATGGACACCACTATATAAAACAAATTTAACAATTAGACAACTACGAACCCTAAACTATAAGGGAAAATGACATTGACTTTGTAAGAATACAATACCACGAAGGGAGTCCCATCGTCAAATAGCTGGCGGTACCCCCCTACAAGGATGTATCTGGTCTTCGCGTGATACCAGTCTTTCCAGCTAAAAAAATGCGGAATGAACCACTTCATTCATAGCACTTGATCAGATGGAATGAAATATGAACATGAAAGAAGAAGTTGAAGCCCTAACCTAGTCATACGCGGAATGGGGGAGTGCGTCGGTGCAATCTGTCGACTCTTGTGGACTCGACGCGCAATGGATGTAAATCTCTCAAGCGTCCACGCTGGACCAATGCCATCCATCCTCCAATGTCACCTACGTGGTCGCGAGTAGGGCTACTCTCTATGCGGAAAGTACACCGGCCAAACTCCCTATATAGCCATGAAAGTGTGGCAGCCCCCCAAGCGTACTCGCCTATCTGGCTCATGTCCTCTAGCAGTGGAAGGAAAAAAAGTGGGGCGTGGGATCCAGACCGATCAGCAAAGATGCAACTGCCAAAGAAGTCCAGAATGTATGCGCGACAGTGCTACTCGATAGTCTCAGGATCGGCGTCTCCCCTAATGGTGCCAAAGTGGTTACGCAACCACGTCATCTTCACTCTGCCAGCAAAAAGGTCAGCAGTAGATGGTTTCTTCCCAAGAAGCTCCAGCACTAATTCTGCAGATCAGAATCCACAGTCGAAGGCGCCTCTGCGACTCCACTAGCTCACCGTCGACGCTCAGACCGGTGAGAAAGTGCACGTCCTCGAGTGTTATGGTTGCCTCACCGTGGTACAAGTGAAAAGTACTGGTCTCGGGACGCCATCTCTCGACCAATGCGGTGATCAGCTCAGGATCGGGGTAAAATCCAGGCAGTCACGCAACTTATCTAGACCAATGGGGGCAAGGTATGGCTCGAACCTAGGATCGTACTTCACGATCTTCTTAGAGTAACGATAATTAAGCGTCATATGTGGGTCCTAATAGTTGAGGGAAGAAGATGTAACAAAATTAATAACTATTACTCAATTTTTGAGTCAACCCTAAACATTCAAATAAGTCCTATAATTAACATTAAAATATGAATATTATTAAAATAAAAAAACATTCAAATATAAATACCATGTAAATATAAATAACATGTAAATCTAAATAACATTAAATTATAAATAACATTTCAAATGTACTAACCTGAGCTTCGAAAATTCCCGACGCTCGGTCAGCATCACCCCATAAAATCGAAGGGTCCTCGGGGCTACCACTTCGTACCCCAACCGGCACTCGCCAAACATGTAATCCATCTACAATTTCATATCCACAAGCAAATTAAGTACATATAAAATCGTAAAACACAATTCATTTGGATATAATTTATAGCATGATACCTTTGAGGGAGGGTTTACGCCTTCTTCAAACGAAATTTCCTCGACGGGCAATGTCTACGAACCTACAAAAAAAAGACGTCATTAGCGTACAATAATCATAACTAGAAACTTATGACGAACACAAACTATCAAAAATACCTTAAAGAGAATTGAAATTGAGAGAGTATGAGAGGAGGTGTGAAGATGGTATGGGGGTTGGGGTATTTATACAAGCTGTGAAAAAAGGTAACCCGGTTTCCTGCCAGCCAGCGCAGCGCTGGCTGGAAACCAGGTTACCGTTAAGTAACGGTCAGCATCTAACGGTACTTTTGCCAGGTGGCACAGCGCTTCAACGGTAGCTTTTTGTGAGGGCAGCCAGCGATGCGCTGGCTGGGTGGTGCATCGCTACCTGGATGGTGCGTAGCTGGCTGCCAGTCAGATTGTGCTATTTCTGTACTTATTTACGCATTTGGCTACTGACGGTACATATTTTTTAAAATTGTGCTAGAAAATTCCAATTCCCGCAAAGAGCACCGAGAATAAACAGTTCCAAAACTGGGACGTCGTTACAGCCGGCGTGTCTCTGCTAGTGGACGTGCAGCAAGGGCTGAAACAGGTACAAGGGGAGGATTGGATCGGTTTCTACGTCGATAGCCGATTCTCACCTTCCCTATCCTCTGATCTCTTGCATCAGTGTGTCCATTGGTGTGCCAACTGCCAATTCTCAAAGACTCCAATTTTGGATGCAGGGTGTCAAGGAGTGGCCTAGTTCGAACCCATTTGTTGACGTACTTTGCTACACAGTACGCATCAATCGTTTGCCTTCTCTTCCCTTCTTCGGTAGCAGATTCCGTGCACGCAGTATCCCAAGCTCAAGAATCCCAATGTTCGACTTCCTCAGATGCTTCGAAGAAGGCTGGAGAGTACTACTGAAATGCATAGAATCATCAAGAACATTATACCCAACTTCCAAAGTCAACCCAAGAAGAATCTTGCTGCTAAACTTCTCCTTCCTTTCCTTCCCTTCTTCATCAGCCAACTATGGTCTCATCAGAGTGAACCATCTTGGTTCCGGTAGTTTACTCGTGGCCTGTGAGGAACATTAACAAAAATAACTATTTTGTTAATTTTTTTTTGGTCGAGCACTCCCACGCAAGAGAGGGCCAAGATCACCTAAGCTAAACAGAAAGAGAGAGGGAGAAAAAGAAGAGGGGGGGTGTGGAAAACCACTGACTCATAAATGAAGACCAACCCATGGTTTAGCCCAGGTTCGAACACGAGAAAACGTAAAATCCAAAAGGCGAGATCTAAGAGGAAGCATTGTAAGGGCATGTTTAGCCAGATTGTGAGCTGCTGTATTTGCTTCCCGTCGCACTGAATAACATCGGATGGTCGGGTATTTGCTTAGTAATATCTTACATTCTTGGATAATTACCCCGGCCCGGGGATGCAGATATTTCTTATCCAGTAGGTGTTTAGTAACCATGGCGCATCACCTTCCACATCCAAAAAAACAATTGATTTGCCAATACACCAACGAAGGGCTTCACGGACAGCCAGGGCCTCGAGAGAAAAGGGGTCCCAGGACAAGCGGAAACGACCTACCACCAGCAAAAATTACAGAGCCTGAACTGTCCCTTAGGATGAATCCAATTCCGCCTCCTTCAGCGCGGCGAATAGCCCCATCAACATTTACCTTAACCCTGCCTTGCTGGGGAGGCCTCCATCGAGTCTGTGGGGCAGGTCTTGGAATAGGATTAGGGCGAACAAAACGGTCCTCCGGATCAAGCTCCAATTCCGAATTGGCAAGGTGCTGCTCGTATTGGGCCTGGAGACCAGGTAAAAGGGTTTGTTTGGCCTGGAAAACAACGACATTTCTGGATTTCCACACCCTCCACCAGAAGAAGATAATTTTCTTACCCTCCGCTTGCGACAAACGTAGCACTTTCCTCCAAACGATGCAAAAGTTCGTGCTCAGAATTAACCCAATAGGGATATCAATCAAGGCCGCTAATTGCACTGCCAAGGGACAAAAAATAAGAGGTGGGATGTGGATTCATCGGCCGACTCACAAACTGGGCACAGGCGAGGAAAATCTTTGATTCGAGAATTCAAAGCCACCCTTGTGGGAAGGACCCCTAGGATACATCTCCAAACAAAGAAACGTAGCTTGGGAGGAACCGGAAAGGCCCACAACGAATTCCAAGCATCTTGATCCATTGAAGAAGTCGGACCAAACTCTGGGGAAGCCACCAAGCCATGATGGATGCAATTGTATCCGGAATGAACTGTGTAAGCACCAGAGTCCGAGAGCTGCCAAACAAGTTGATCCGGGATTTGTTCGACTGGAAGCGGGATGGATGAGATTAGGGAGACATCTAGTGGAGTAAAAATTTGATTAAGCAATTGGATATCCCAAAAACCATTGTCAATAAAGGTGGACACATTTGTATGTGGGCTCCATGGTTGATCCGACACAATACGACATGGGGGCCTGGGTGGATTTGTCGGAATCCAGTTATCGTAGAACGCTTGGATTTGACGACCACACCCCACTTGCCAACGTAGCCCATCAATCAGGATTGGTCGACTAGCCACTATACTTTTCCATCCCCAAGATGGGTGTGATCCTTCCCCTGCTGTGAAGAATGACTCATTATGGAAATATCGACCTTTGAGGATCCAGGTAAGTAGTGACTCTGGTTCCGAGATGATTTTCCATCCTTGTCTCGCAAGAAGTGCAAGATTGAAGTGCCGAAGTTCCCGAAATCCAAGCCCCCCAGTAGTTTTGGGTGTGCACAATCTAGACCATGAGACCCACCTTAACCTCCTCTTATCATCATGGTGCCCCCACCAGAAGTCCCGCATTAACGATGTAAGACGTTTGATATTGTTTTTAGGGAGCAGAAAGCAAGTCATTGTGTACACGGGTAAGGCGGACAAGACAGATTTAATGAGAACTTCCATCCTTGCTGGGGATAAGAATTTTCCTCTATAGGTTTGTAGTTTGCTTAACATCAAATCCTCCACATATTTAAAAGTTTCCACCTTAGAGCGACGAATGTTCGTTGGAAGACCCAGGTACTCGTCATAAACAGTAGACGCACGAACCCCAAGCGCCATCCCAAATGTCACTTGATCTGAGTCCGCAGTAACCTTACAAAATGTAACAGCTGATTTTTGCAAGTTGACTCGTTGACCGCTTACATTCTCGTATGCCTCCAACAACTGTAGAAGTGTCCTAATATCATCCAGAGAAACACGTAGAAACAAATAAGTATCATCCGCGAACATGAGATGTGTCAAGATAGGCGTATAAGCGTTCATCCGTATGCCAGCTAATAGCATCAAGGACAGACCTTCTGAACAAATGGCGAAGAGCAGGGGTGACAGTGGATCTCCTTGACGCAAACCTCTAGACGAGCGAAAGAAACCTTTGTTCTGGTCGTTCACCAGGACGGCAAATGATGATGTTGAAATGCATTTACGAATCCATAATATCCACAATTCTCCAAATTCCATCATTCTCATCATAGTGAAGAGAAATGACCATTCGATCCGGTCGTAAGCTTTTTCCATGTCAAGTTTCAACGCCATATATTTAGTTTTCCCAGATGTCCTACCCGACATGAAGTGCATGATTTCTTGGGCAATCAAGATATTATCAGCAATAGCTCGCCCCTGGACAAAGCCGTTTTGAGTAGGGGTAATAAGGACAGGAAGGCACAAACCCAAGCGTTTGGTGAGAATTTTACTGATAACCTTGTATGTTACATTGCATAAACCGATGGGTCTGATGTCCTTCATCGTCTTAACTTCAGGGACTTTGGGCAGCAAAGCGATCCATGTATGATTGAGACTGGGCAAAAGGTCAGCAGAGTCAAAGAAATCCAGCACTGCTCTTGTCACATCCGAAGCAACCAGGTCCCAAAATGCATGAAAAAACGAAGCCGGGAATCCATCGGGGCCTGGAGCTTGATGCTCACCAATATCAAACATAGCTTCCTTGACTTCAAGGGGCGAGACCTGAGCAATCAAAGATGCGTTCATTTCATTTGAAACCTTGTTCGCCCCTAGGATGGGTGGAACCATGTCTGCAAAAATGTTTGGCGGATTATCGGAAGAAAATAAATTTTCATAGAAAGAGATGGCAATTCGACCCAAATCTTCAGGGTTTGTGAATACCCGACCTTGCGAATCTTCGAGAGACAGAATGGTGTTCTTACGTCGCTTCTGTGCAATAGCCTGGTGAAAGAACTTAGTACACTGATCTCCCATTTTAGCCCAACGAGCCTTAGATTTATGTTTCCAATACAGTTCCTCTCTATACGCAGCATTTGCCAGTTCAGCTTGCAATGAGAAAACATGAGTCCAGTTGACCGGTGATTCCAATTTTGCGCCTTTGATTTCCTCTTCCAGCTCCTTCATTTTTTTTGCAGAGTTCGTTGACCCATTTCTAGCCCATTTGAACAACACATGTCTGATTCTTTTCAATTTATCATGGATCTTAAATTGTGGGGACCCTTCCATTGGTCGTAACCACTCACGCGAAACCATTTGTCGTACCTCTGGATTGCAAGCCCACCTAGCGTCAAATTTGAATTGACGTTTGAAAAAGGACGTGGGGGGAGACCGGTGCAAGACAATAGGGAGATGATCTGACCCTAAACAATCAATGTGTGAAACCATCGTTTCCGGCCAAATTTCCAGCCAATCCAAATTAATTAGAAAACGGTCAAGACGTTGTTCAATCAAGGCTTCAGGCGTGTGACTACAATTTGTCCATGTAAACTCAGGACCCTCAAATCCCACATCAATCAATTGAAGGTCACCAATGAAGGCCGTAAAGTCGGCCAAAGAACGGGGGATCGGATCAAGACCTCCCCGTCGTTCAGTGCTAACTGTAATAGCATTGAAATCTCCACAGATCACGTAAGGGCCTGAGAGTGCCAAAATGGCAGATCGTAATCTATCTAATTGAGCAGCTCGAACTGATACAATAGTAGAGAGGTAGACGCCAACATAATGAACTGATGTATTATTATGGGTGGAAATCACTCGAATACAAATAGCAAATGAAAAGACAAAAACACGAGTACAAGAAAGTTGGGGTAACCAAGCCCAAGCCAAACCACTCCCAGTACCTTCCCCAGCTACATGTTCAAAATTATAAAAACCTAAAGTAGATAATTTAGTTCTAAGACGATCCGAATCAAGTCTCGTTTCACATAAAAAAAGAAAATGAGGACCAACTTGATGAACAAGTTGGAGCAATTTCCGGTTTGTCAAGGGGGTCCCCAACCCTCGACAATTCCATGCGATGCAGCTCATTTGACCATTGGGGGCCTATTTTGGCTGGCTACCTCCGCCGTTGGCTCATCGTCTTCATGATTAGAATCATTAATCTCCCCTTCTTCCGAACCCGAAACAAAAAGGGCATCAGGATCAAAGTTAGCATCGTTGTCAGTCACACTTTCCTCCCTCTCAGATTTATCAACATGAGGTTGATCTTCGGCCGAACCCACCAATTCCTTTAAACTCCGATTGCCATCTGTCATCTTGCATTTGGAATGAGGAATGGATAGGTCAACATTAAATTCAGAAGAAGATGCAACATCCTTTTCAAAATCAATTAAGAGTTTACGTTTAACAGTACCAGTATATGGGGTAGACTTTCGGCCAGAAGAAAACCCGACTCCACCCAATGATCCAACCTGAGGCTGCGGTTGGGCCGGCCCATTAGAAGCAATCACCAGACCCATTTCAGAACCAGCACCTGCGAGAACAGTCTTCGGAACTCGGTTACCTGCGGCCGAGACAGCTGGACTCAAAACCGGACCCAAGCTCTGCTTCTCACGATCCGCCGAAGCCGCCTCCAATGAGTTTCTCCAAACAGATGACGAGCCACTCCCGTTAGGCTCTCGTCCATGTAGGGCAGGTCCAGCTGACCTGACCCTATTATCTGCATAATGAGCATACTGAGGACGCGGCATAACTGATCGAGTCGGCTCGGAAGCTCCCCCCCGGGACGCAGGGACAGATCGGAGTGGCCTAGCCGAGCGCGTCACCGGACCAGGCCCAGGTGGCTGGATCGGGCCCGGCCATGTGATGGCAAGAACAGGCCGAATGGCCACAGCGGTTGGACCAGGTCGCCGTTCCGATCCTCCCAGGGCTCGGCCCCGACCCCGTTGTCTCAGAAAATTGGAGGACAACCCGGCTGCCACAGCTGGAGGGAGGCCACCCCCTCGGGGCAAGGTATGGCTCGAACCTAGTAACGACAATTAAGCGTCATATGTGGGTCCTAATAGTTGAGGGAAGAAGATGTAACAAAATTAATAACTATTACTCAATTTTTGAGTCAACCCTAAACATTCAAATAAGTCCTATAATTAACATTAAAATATGAATATTATTAAAATAAAAATAACATTCAAATATAAATACCATGTAAATATAAATAACATGTAAATCTAAATAACATTAAATTATAAATAACATTTCAAATGTACTAACCTGAGCTTCGAAAATTCCCGACGCTCGGTCAGCATCACCCCATAAAATCAAAGGGTCCTCGGGGCTACCACTTCGTACCCCAACCGACACCTCGCCAAACATGTAATCCATCTACAATTTCATATCCACAAGCAAAGTTAAGTACATATAAAATCGTAAAACACAATTCATTTGGATATAATTTATAGCATGATACATTTGAGGGAGGGTTTACGCCTTCTTCAAACGAAATTTCCTCGACGGACAATGTCTACGAACCTACAAAAAAAAGACGTCATTAGCGTACAATAATCATAACTAGAAACTTATGACGAACACAAACTATCAAAAATACCTTAAAGATAATTGAAATTGAGAGAGTATGAGAGGAGGTGTGAAGATGGTATGGGGGTTGGGGGGTATTTATACAAGCTGTGAAAAAAGGTAACCCGGTTTCCAGCCAGCGATGCGCCAGCCAGCCAGCGCAGCGCTGGCTGGAAACCAGGTTACCGTTAAGTAACGGTCAGCATCTAACGGTACTTTTGCCAGGTGGCACAGCGCTTCAACGGTAGCTTTTTGTGAGGGCAGCCAGTGATGCGCTGGCTAGGTGGTGCATCGCTACCTGGATGGTGCGTAGCTGGCTGCCAGTCAGATTGTGCTATTTCTGTACTTATTTACGCATTTGGCTACTGACGGTACATATTTTTTAAAATTGTGCTAGAAAATTCCAATTCCCGCAAAGAGCACCGAGAATAAACAGTTCCAAAACTGGGACGTCGTTACAGCCGGCGTGTCTCTGCTAGTGGACGTGCAGCAAGGGCTGAAACAGGTACAAGGGGAGGATTGGATCGGTTTCTAACGTCGATAGCCGGATTCTCACCTTCCCTATCCTCTGATCTCTTGCATCAGTGTGTCCATTGGTGTGCCAACTGCCAATTCTCAAAGACTCCAATTTTGGATGCAGGGTGTCAAGGAGTGGCCTAGTTCGAACCCATTTGTTGACGTACTTTGCTACACAGTACGCATCAATCGTTTGCCTTCTCTTCCCTTCTTCGGTAGTAGATTCCGTGCACGCAGTATCCCAAGCTCAAGAATCCCAATGTTCGACTTCCTCAGATGCTTCGAAGAAGGCTGGAGAGTACTACTGAAATGCATAGAATCATCAAGAACATTATACCCAACTTCCAAAGTCAACCCAAGAAGAATCTTGCTGCTAAACTTCTCCTTCCTTTCCTTCCCTTCTTCATCAGCCAACTATGGTCTCATCAGAGTGAACCATCTTGGTTCCGGTAGTTTACTCGTGGCCTGTGAGGAACATTAACAAAAATAACTGTTTTGTTAATTTTTTAATATTAAATTAAAAACAACGGAAATTAAATAAAAACAGTTACAAATTAAGAAAATTACCCAAATACCCACTTTATATTAACCATTAGATCTATACTAAATAAATGAATGGTCTAGATTAGTGTCCTTATATAAGGACACTTAAGGGAGTCATCATATTAGGAATTGCCGACGTCCCAAGTGATTTTTCCCCCAATGTGGGATGTAATCACGCTTTCATGGAATAGAAATCGGACAGACACTACAAAAAAGTTTACCTTTAGTTACTACAAAATTACAACGGCATGAAAATGTAGTAGTAAATAGTTAGTATTTGCTACGGTAGTCACTATTTCATGTAGTAATTTGCAGTAGCAAATACTATTTGCCACACCACTATTTGCGACAGGATGTTGAGTGTAGCAAATAGTGGTGTGGCAAATAGTATTTACTACTGCAAATTACTACATGAAATAGTGATTGCCATAGCAAATACTAACTATTTGCTACTGCATTTTCATGCTGTTGTAATTTTGCAGTAGTTAAAGATCAATTTTTTTGTAGTGAGACCTTTGATGGACATCGGTTCATGAGAAGACATGTATGAGATAATATATTCTTATAAGTGTTGCACTGAATATGGACTAAGAGTATATCTTTGACCTCATCGGTGACAGTTGAGTGGTTGGACAAGATGTTGGGCTTGTCTCATGGTGATTATCCATAGAGGAGTTAGTCTCTAAGCTTCATTTTGAGAAGCCGAGGAAGGCTGAATGCTAATTGAGATAGTTGGGAGTGTGAACTCCAAGTGGCTAGACGCTGAGTAAGATAGCTGGGAGTGTGTGAACTGTGAGGGCTGACGTCCTGGTTGAACTCCGACCGGTGACTAAACTCAGAGGGTTGGATGCCTGGTAAAAGTACTGGGTAGTCTGAGTTGAGTTGTCCCATCTATAATGGGGTGATACCCTTGACCTTTTATAGTGCCTTGAGATAAGTGTTGACTTTTATATTTGCCCGTGGATAATCAACGATGGAGATGAGTCTTAGAATTCTTAGATATGGCATGGATTTGGCCCTCCATAAACTCTATGATTTGGGTAGTCCCATAAGAATACTAATCCTTATAGGTTTTTAAATGTTTAATTAATTTTTTAGTACACCTATAAAGCCCGTAAATTGTACATGATTTTGCTATGGGTTGAGCTAATAGAAAAATGATATATAGTTCCTGCCTTCCTGGTGGTGGTAAACACACTTGCTAGTAGGTAGACCAAGTATATATATAATCAAAGATTGTATATCGTACGTATTGCATTTGACTTCTTCTCACGTGCATCAAACAGAAACACAATCATCGATCCTCATCTAGGAACAAGCTCTGAGATTAAATATTATAAATTTAACCATAAATATCTACAAGAATCGCTTGTTGGGTTGTTTGTAGCAATTGGCTGATGAGAGTTGAGAAGAAGTACGTATATATAATTTAATTAAATTTCTTTCAAGTGGCAGAGTATGGGAATCCCACTGCTCCTACACCAGTACCAATTGGCTGCAAGTGGGTGGATGCAAATGCAAATGCAAGTGCAAGTTACTATTGTTGTTGGAAATTGGGATAAAAAGCCTCTGAAGACAATGAATTGAGCGATGCCGGCTAAGGCAAAATGCTTTACCAAATACCAACCCACTGAACCGTGTAGGCTATATGCATGCTTGCCATTTTGATCAGTGGTCTCTTGATCTCTGTTTCTTGTGCAATGAGTCTGATCCCTTATCATTGTGCATTTGGGTTCGTGCTCATCGAGCATAAACTGCGGAGTGTACACACACATGGCGTACGTGAGCAACATCCAACAAGTACAATCTATTAGTCATCAATCGTCATACACTGATCATATCAATATCACTTTGCAACTAGCCCAAGACGAGAACACCCACATGCATGTGCATTAAGTTTGATATAGGAAAAGCCTCGTTGATTGAAATTGTTTGGATATGCTAGCTTCTCAAGATCTAATCTATGGCTTCTTTCATAAATGGTGTGGGTTTTATTCGC
Source organism: Linum lewisii (assembly GCA_034768395.1). Lineage (NCBI taxonomy): Eukaryota > Viridiplantae > Streptophyta > Magnoliopsida > Malpighiales > Linaceae > Linum > Linum lewisii. The sequence goes on along the minus strand of CM068297.1, from coordinate 72,363,341 downwards.
AACACGGTGCGTTTCTCTATCCTCTTTAACGACCACCGTTCATATATGTTCTGCCTTAGCCATTGCGTCATTTAAGGTGACCTTATTTCACCCTTCATCTTCATTATCATGATCAATGCCTTTTCTTTCATGATTGAAGGAAGTGTGAATAGCCATATTATTGACGATATCCACCTTATACAAGGGACTCATGCTCACCTATTGTCCTTTTTTTGCGGATGAAATGATAATATTTGGGAGTACCTTGGCCCATGAAGTTGATCGAATAGTCAACATAACAAACAGTTATGGAAAAGTTATCGGTCAAGAGGTCAACCCGACAAAGTATTCTATAATTTTCAGTAAGAATTTCGAGGTGGAGCTTAAAGGGGCTATCCTTGCTCATATTGGTTGTCATTCAGAGCACTCTCAAGACCTAGTACTATTCCTACTAAATGGTAAAGATATTGCAAGGAAACGTTTGCTTTCCTCGTTGACTGTATGGAAAAGGCCGCCCATCCTAGACACTCTACTATAACATGTTGGTAAGGAAAACACTTCTGAAGTATAATATTCAGGCCATTTCATCCTATATATATCATGAGCTTGTTCCTCCTTTCGAAGAACAATACTGAAAATGTGGACTTTATGCTCATAATTTCTTATGGTTGGCCCACTTTATATCATGAGCTTGTATCTCCATGAACCTTTGGCTCCCTTCCTCTCTCGGATTAAGATGGATGTCGACCCTGTGTGGGATAGTTTTAGTCGAGCTACTTCATACCTGCACACATCCCCCGGTTGTAATCGAACGAGAAGAGTCTCGTTACCAAATTCCGTTTCACCCGCGAAATAACTAACTCTCTTATTTTTTTGATGCAAGAAGTCCCTCTTAAAAAGTATAAGAAGGGTGTCATGTACGATTCGGTAGAGTGGCAGTAAGGGTGACCAATCTATCAACTTTATGCATAAAGTTGCTAGAGGTTTGTGTTATTATAAATGGCGATTCTACCTCCTATCTCCATGAACTCTTGGCTCCCTTCCTTTCCCTCTCTCGGATTAAGATGGATGTGGTCCCTTTTGAGAACAAGGATGACAGGATCAAAACGTCTCCACATGGGTGAGGTCTTTACACCATTGGAATCTCTTGTAAAGAGTCTCAGATTGACGCCACCAAATGATTCTCATTAGCCGGCCCGAAATGGTCGATGAATAGAGGTGGAAATACATGAAGGATGGATCATTTTTTGTGCGATCGGCCTACCATGCAACCCATTATGCTCTAGAGGAGAGGCGACCACTCCCCCACCACATGAGATCGGCAGACTAATAATGAAATGGCTTTAGGGTTTGTCTATTCCACCCATGATCCGCTTCTTCCCGTGGAGATATGTCCATAGTGATCCTGTTAGTAGAATTCAAGATCCTATAATGTTGCGAACTTGTCATTCAAATTTGTTGATTTTGTTCTTCATGGATGTTTATCTGCATTAGTGTGTGCAACTTGATTAGGATAATGCCCACCCATAGGTAGAATCGATAGATCGCCTCATCTTAAAATCCCAAAGTCAACTGAAAGACAAGTCGAGACACTCGAAGGAGGGTCGATCGGCTAGCTAGTTTCAAAAGTTGAGATGAGATCATAGAAACAGTAACCAAAGCTGTAACACGATGTTCTTAAGGTCCAAAGTAAAAGTGTCACTTCGATAGCAGAAGTAAGGAAGAAACCAATAAAAGAAAACACATGTAAAATGATGCAAAACAAATGATCAACACACATACAACATGAACATCATGTTCTTTTACCTGAAAGCAAAGACATGTATCTGTTCAAAAGCAGATTGCAATTGTTTTGTAGGGCCAATTTTCTTACAGCATTTGGAAGACTCCTGTTGATCATCTACCCTAAGAAAAAAAACTTCACTCCTTCCACAGTAGCCATTCTTCTCTAAAACCAAATGAAATCAAACCTAGATAGAAGCATCAAAACTATTCGCTTCCTTATTATTTGCCATACACAAAACGAAATCGTCAAGGCAGCATAGCACAGTCCATCATCACCAACACACAGCTAACACATTCCACAGACTCCTATGTGGATGAACCCGGCTATCGGAGACAGCTCTTTGCGAAGCAACTGCTTATCAGAGGCTTCATATGTTTACGCATTCTTTGATCTAAAGTTTTGAGGCCGCCTCTTTGTCCAAAAACCACTTCAACTCTCCTTCAGGGGAAACCAGCATAACGGGCAGCGGCTCCCCTGCGTTTCCATTGTTGTTTCCTAATGCTCTTTGCACAACACCAGCTTTACCATCACCGCAAACTACCATTGCAATGTTGGCTGAGGAGTTAATAACAGGGTAAGTGAAGGTGATTCTTTCTGGTGGCGGTTTGGGTGAGTCCAAGATGTGAGTAACCCATTTCTTTTTCTCGTTCAGCAGCGGATGTCCGGGGAACAGAGAAGCCACATGACCGTCAGGTCCCATGCCTAGAAGCTGGACATCAAACTTGGGTAACCCACTAGCTTTTGATGTGACTATCACCCCTGAGTGCACCAAATGTTTGAGGCAGGTCTCGTAATCGTCAGCTGCGCCTTCGGGAGACAAAGCATCATTGATTGCATAAACATTACCAGGGAGAATCGGTACCTGCAACAATGTAAAGATTTACAGTAAAGAAGGATGTCCAACCATGAAGCAACAATGAAGCAATATTGAACGCAGAGTAAGCAGTAGCCAAAAGGACCAAATCAAGCACCATCATTTAAATGATTAGCAAGAGAATCTGGCAAATTGGGACAACACTTTACACGAAATCTCATTCCTATATCTAATGCAGTATCGTACTCTTTTCCTTTTCAGCATTCCACAGATACGATCCGATCAAACAAGAAGATAAGAATATCATCACAATCCGCAAGAACAACCTTCTTTGCACATGTTGCTCATATATGAAATGAACTGAAGAGGCCTACGCCTACATCGTTTCCCTAAGCGAAACTTTCAGTCGAGTCAACAGCCAATCACTAACAAAATGATATGGAAACTGTTCGAGAAGCAACTGAATTCATAATTGAAAAGGAAGGAAATTGCTCAAGAGAATAGAATATTTTACCTTGGAGAGAAACAGATCAAAAGCGAGCTTGTAGTTACTGTCATCATGATCCTTGGGAACAACTCGTTCATCCACCCAAAACACATGCCATTTCGACCAGTCTATCGAATCGATATACGGCGCCTCCAGCAACTTCCTGCGCGAATTCAAAACAAGTCATCAATATCAAAACCTAATTCGTCCAAATTTAAACAAAATCCCCCAAAAATTTCGAAATTTCTAAAAGACAGAGAGAAACGGATGATCACCTGAGGGACTTGATGAGAGAACCGCCAGAAACAACAACGGTGAACGACCCCCTCTCTTTACAAAACTTATCAGAAAGATCAGCAGTATACTTTGCAAGCGAAACCGCGAGATCCTCCTCCGTGTCGAAAACCTCGATCTTCTTCTCCGAACCGGAAGCAGCCATACCAGCGGCTGACGACGACGACGACGCCTTGGTGATCGGAGATAGCGGGAATTTCGCCCGTCCAAAACCTAATCGGGCAGACCTTAACGAGAGCTGAGAGCGGTACGCGGGAAGCGGTGAGAGCTGCGGCAGACGGAGGTAGCGACAGAGGAGGAGATGGTGGTGCGGAGGGTAGGCGAGAATGAGATGGAGAGGGAGGAAGCCATGGGAGAAGCGAGGTGGGGAAGTTTTTATAGGTGAGTGGGTGGGGGAGTGAAGTGGAAAGTGGTGATTAAGGGAAGGAGGTCGTGGGACCTGCGTGAAATGTGGCGCTATTGTGATGGATTTGATGGCGGAATCGACGATGTTAATCCGAAGGAAGGGAGAAACTGGGAATTTGGTACGGTGTTAGCATCAGGAGTGAGACGCGTGGAATTTGTGCGAGGAAACGAATGTGGAGACTTTTCAGTGGTAGCTAGTAAAGGTATCAACATCAGTATCATCGTCACATCTGGGAAATCAAGCCAACTGAGTTACACAAGAAGAATCAGACTAACAGATGGAAATCCGCCAAAGCTTCATCCCTTTCTCTCTTTGCCAAGCGATCAGCCTCTGCAACAACATTCCTCCCAACATGAACAATCGAAATGCTCATGTGATTCCTCAGAACTTGAGAAATAGAAGTCAGGATCGTCGCAACCTCCCAAGGCCATTGATTCGGCTGGTCTTCTAACGCTTTTGTGAGGATTAGACAATCCGATAGAACAACTGTATTGACCTCATGACAGGCTATCAACTCAACCGCCACCAACATTGCCTTAGCCTATGCACAAATAGGAGCTCTACAAAAGAAACTCCCCGCTCTTCCATCCACGACTCCCCTTCGCTATCATACATGATAGCTCCGTAGCCCCCCCCAATGGATGACCTTGTTGAAAGCACCATCGCATACGATCTTCCCTTGAAAGTTCGTCGGGGGAAGGGTAGAAAGCGGAATAGACTGATTCGAGCTTGGAGAAGGAACCAGAGCGAATCTTTTGCTCCACAACCAATTGTTCAACTCATTTTTCAAGTGATTCTCCATCACAGACGCATCAATACCAGCACTGGCAGTCTGACACAAGTGATGTTCATTCGGCCTTTGTCTCCCGATATTTTTTTCCACTCAGGTACCTTTTTCTACTCATCTCCAATGGTTGACGAAGCTTTTGCAATCAAAGAATCGGTCAGCATGGCGCCCACTCGCCAAGTCTCCACGGAGATCATGTCCGATCGCCTTTCTATCGTGAATGTGCTAAACAATTGTCTAAATCTTTTGTCGTGGGAATGCGTTGCTCTCATCTCACAGATTACACAGAAGGTCCATTCATGTCCTTGAATTTCAATGAAGTTCACGCCTAGAAAATTCAATACCAAAGTGAATTGGGTTGCGAGGTCCGCTAGAATGAACACCCTTCGGATAACTGGATGGATAAGCTCAATGATTAGTTGTATACTTTCATGATTTTTCTCTTGTGTAATGCTTCTTATTGGAAATGAATGAAATCCTTTACTAAAATAATTATATTTAATCTTAATTAAAAAAATATCTTCAAGAATGAGACAATCAAAGTTCCTTTATCTACCTAGCATCTTCAGGCCTAAAATTCTTGGCCAAATGTTGACTTGAGTACATATTTTTTTGGGTTTGACTCTCGCTAGAAGCAACTCTAAGAATTTTCTTGTTGAGAGCTAATGCGTGGTAGAGAACACTCGAAGTTGATAGTAATGGACTTGAGCCATTTCCTAGTCTGTTTGCTCCTAACAAGGATCAATTGGAAAGACTAGTAGCAGGCGACTATTAGTAACGATGGTGAATGAAATACTCTCGCGTGGGGAAGAGTTCAACTTTGAGAACACCCGATGGCTAGCCATTTTGTTGAAATGGGCCGAGATGGCTACCTATTACTTCAATATTCTATTCATTAAGCCTGGTCTCGTATATTGAGCATTTGGGCCACAGCCCAGAAAGACAGCCTTAGTCAGTCTAGCGGAGTCGCTACTATTCCGTATTTGGGTTAAGTTGTACCCAGAACCGAATATATGATACGAATAACCTCTCAGCCAAACAGGCCACATCCAAAACCCTAATCCATTAAAAAATCCACATATAAATACTTCACAATCGCAGCCGCAGGAACAGACTAATAACGATCAGAGAGAGAGCTCCAGAGAGCGGCGAACGGAAGAGAACGAAAAATGCAGATCTTCGTCAAAACCCTCACCGGCAAGACAATCACCCTCGAGGTTGAGTCCAGCGATACCATTGACAATGTCAAGGCCAAGATTCAGGATAAGGAAGGTGAGTAAATTACTTCATCAATGTATCTTTGTTCTCTTTGAGTCCGATCAAATGCTGAGAATCCGGTCTGTTGAATAAGTTGTCTGACGGTTTGGTTGTGTGGTCAGGTATTCCTCCGGACCAGCAGAGGCTGATCTTCGCCGGGAAGCAGCTGGAGGATGGCCGTACTCTTGCTGACTACAATATCCAGAAAGGTGACTTTTCTCGATTTGCTGTTTGGCCTATTCTACTTGTCATGTTGAATTGTGATAGTTAGAGAATCGCTTGTCTATGGATTGGTTTGTTTTTCGTAACCTCTTCTGGATTTACATGACTGAAGAATACGTTGTTATTTGACTTCGTTGGTGCAGAGTCAACTCTCCATTTGGTTCTGAGGCTTCGTGGTGGCATTATCGAGCCTTCTTTGATGGCTTTGGCCAGGAAGTATAACCAGGACAAGATGATCTGCCGCAAGTAAGTTTCTCTCTTGTAATGATACTTGGATAGGTTTAGATGATATCCACGAATTTCCAGTTATATATAGTTTGTTTGTTCTTGAAAATTCAGCATGATCGTCTGTGTGTATATTTTTTATTACATTTGCATCTTTGAAGGCTTTACAAGCTTCATCACTATGTTTATGCACAAGTTTTCGAAGGTTTTCTTACAACTGCATAACGTTTGTGTGGTTTCATAGTCTAAGACACATTACTTTGTTTATTCAACCCTGTGCTTGTGAAATTTTGGAATTGAGAGACAGGGCAATGCTCTTAGATATCCATATAATTTAGTAGCATCTGTGTCTGATTGTTCTGTTTCTTCTTAAGAGGCTACGTTGGCCTAATGGATTATCAACTATTGCCATATATAATCATACTTTTGCGTGCTCATGCTTGTCTTGTGTCTTTCTTTCTTCTTAGATGCTTCTCTGGCCAAATGGATTATGGACTATTGCCATCTATAGTTGTGTTTCTGTGTGCGCATGCCCTGTTCCTGTTTCTGCGTCAATACACTGTATTATTGAATGTGAAGTGATAATAATCATATTTTGAATTCAATATAAACGCAGGTGCTATGCTCGCCTCCACCCCCGTGCTGTCAACTGCAGGAAGAAGAAATGTGGACACAGCAACCAGGTGAAAACTTTTGTCAGCTGCTAATGTTTTATTACTGTGTTGCCTCCACCCCCGTGCTACTAACACTGTTTCTACCTTTTGTTTCAGCTGAGGCCAAAGAAGAAGATCAAGTAGACTGCTACTCTCCATGCTGGGATGCATTTGCTGTTAGGTTGCTGGGTGTTATCTTTATGTTGTCAGAGAATTTTTGGTGTATTAGTGTGAACAATTGGATGATGCTAGTACTTGTTTCAGTGTTTCTGGGTTTCCAGTACACTTCTAATATTGGTATCTTAATGCAAGGGAAACATCTTTAAAAAAGTTTGAATGATTGTTTGGTGCCTACTCTCTTTTGGTAGTATATATACCATTTCCTTCCAACGTCTTGCATTGGTGTTCATCATAAATTAGATTACAACTTTCTTACATGAACAAACAAATGCAGAAAAGTGTTATGCATTGTATATGTCCCTCGCTTCAGCAATGTTTGCTTCATGTTGCTCGAGTTCCTATTGCTTTCTGGGATTTTCATGTAGTCAGTTTTGGCCAATTTGGCCGCCAAAGGCACTTGTGCTCCTTTTTCTTCCAAGTCTCATCATCTAGCATGAGAAGTGCAGAGTTAAAAATGGCTTAGAAACGTGGCAGATAGTGTTAAGCTCAATACCTGGTCTGGAAAACGTTTTGAATCATTCCTCTAGGTGAAGCAGATGCTGCGTACTCAAGCTGACTCTGTTCCTCTAAGCTCAGTTTCCATCCAAGAGCACCCAAATTGTCCTCTGCTTGTCTTACTGTCTTCACCCCTGGTATCGGAATTGTGCCTTTGCAGATGCACCAGTTTATCGCAACCTGCAATTCCTCTCGGCTTACATATACCGCTTTCTCATTGTTAAGTCTTCAGAGGCTCAATTTGTTAACAGACGAACCTGGGGTATTGTTTTGTTCCTCTTCTGTGCAATTTCTGTGAGTACCTTCAATAGAGGATCCAATCCAGGAAGAATTTGCCTGAACAGTAACCCTCTGCCACAAAAAATAAGACTGGTAATCAGATGAGAAATGTGATGTTATTACTTGTGATGAGATGAAAAACAGTATGTACCTGGGTCCGCTTGGAAGGCTGGAAGATGTGTATTTCCCAGTAAGCATTCCAAGTCCCAAAGGACTGTAAGCGATCAACCGAATCCCCAAACTATCGCACACTTGTTTGATCTCCATCTGCTCTTCACCCATACTCACCAATGAAAACTGAACCTGCTAATCATCATCATAAACACTGTTTGAAATCAACGTGCAATGCATTCTGGTCACTGATCCGAAGAATTCTCGACGGTATCACAGTACCTGAGCGGAGCATAAGGGCACGCCTCTGGGTTTGAGGTAATCGTGAATCTTTACGAGTTGCTTTGGTCCGTAATTGCTCACTCCTACTCCTTGAACTAGACCCTGGAAATGACCCAAACCCACAATCTTATTGTAGGAAGTATATCTCGTCAAAGCTCAAGAATTAACCTCATGTAATAACCTGGTCATACATAGCCACTAAGCCATCCCAGAGAGCTTGTTCCTGAAATGGAGCATAATTAGCAGTCGACCAATGCAGCTGGCCAATCCCAATTTTCTCGATTTGCAGCCTCTCCAACGATCCCCTACAACCCCACAGCCACATTTCATTTCAGTACCATCACTGAAACACCACTCGAACTCATACCATCATACTAAGTACATACTTGCAGGCCTTGACAAACTGCCCTGGTGTTACCCGCCATGGGTATGCAGCAAACTTGGTAGCAATCACAATGTCATCTCTAGCCCGTTTCCCTGAAGATATACGGCATTATTACGAGTAATGAGAAGGAATTAACTATTAAGGAAGGGTATTCCACAATTATCCAACCTGGGAATTCTCGAATGAATTTGCCAAGGAGCTTTTCACTCTGCCCATTGAGTTTCCCAGTACCATAAGAATCAGCTGTGTCAAAAAGATTGATGCCGTTTTCAACAGCCAAATTGAAGATGCGTTGAAGGTCAGTGTCCATTGATTCGTCGTAACCCCAAAGAAGCTGGTTGCCCCATGCCCAGGTCCCAAACCCCATTGGAGACACGCTCATTTGGCCCATCTTCACCTATATCGAACGCCATGGATAAGACAAAATCAGCTGGAAGATGGAACATTAGCTGCTAGAGGAAGGCATGAAGCAGTTACCTTTTGCCATGGCCAGAAGAGGGGAAGCTGGAAAGGCTTCAAGGATGAAGAAGGAAGGGATGAGGAGGATTGAGTGGATGAAGCAAAATTGGCGAAGTAGGAAGCAGCAGTTGTGGAGGCTGAGAACGCCATTTTCGGACTGCAGATTTGTGCTTGGGGCATGTGGTCAGGATTGCTCAAAAGGACATAAATGATAATTTTGCAAAATAGCTGACAGCTGTGGGATTTGAACCCACGCCCTTTCGGACCAGAGCCTAAATCTGGCGCCTTAGACCACTCGGCCAAACTGTCTTTGTTGTTTCAACTTGGACAACATCCATCTTCTAATTATACGTATGGAACTTGCCAGTTGGTGATGATAAGTTTGTTCCAGGATATTGGTTGCCTGATAATTGTGGGAAATTTCCAGTTTGGAATTCAAGTTATTCTATAGGAAGTACTCAACAATGTGAATCGATTTGCTCTTACAGCTGCAACTGCACTGCTTATTCTTATCAGGGAATGTGTATTACATTTGGTCTATGGAGTTTTTGAATCAATCTCCTTAACTTAGAAAAGATCGATACAACCAGTCTGTATACATTAGGATTGCAGCTTCTGTAGATGTTATTTATGAAATGAAGAACCCTGATGATGTTAGGAGTAGCAGAAATACTGTTCTATCTGTGGTGACTGGTATTCTCATTATGCTTCTGGCTTTGTTCCTGATATTTACAAGGTAACCTTTTTTCTTGAAGGTGCAAATTTGTTTTCTTTCTTTCTTTGGCTGCCTTATTGAGATTGATGTACCTTTTAAGTTTTACCTGATGAAAGGGGAAGTTGAGTTGTGATCAAGAAGTAGCAATTAAGAGACTTTCAAAGAAATCAGGTCAAGGTTTTGGAGGAATTTATGAATGAGTTGAAGCTCATTTCCAAGCTGCAGCATACCTATCTGGTCAGGCTTTTGGGCTGCTGTGTTCAGAGTGATGAAAGATGCTGCTGATATATGAATACATGCCTTATAGTACGTGTTTGTTTCCTCAATGTTTTCCCTGGGTTCGGCTGATGAGTTTAATTGACCAATGTTTCGTAATTAATCAAATATGTAACACTGTATATATCATTATGATGCAGTGGATACATGTAAATCTGAATACGCGTTCTACGAGAAGTTCTCCCATTCTCCCTGGCTTGTTGTGTAGGGGAGCTCAGAAGAGCTGATTGATACTGCAGTGAAGAATAGTAGCTGCAGTAATCCAATAGAAGCTGTGAAGTTCAACCATTTTGGTCTTTTGTGTATGTAAGAATCTCCAACTGAAAGGCCAACAATGTCTTGAGTAACTCAGCTGCTGTAGAGTAACGATTGTCAGCCATTTCCATGACCTGAAGAACTGGCCTTGATCACCGGGAGAGCTGCTGCTAACTGCTGATTGTTTAAACAAACGAATAGGGATAAAATCGATAGATGACCTAACATCTTGGGGATGTAGCTCAGATGGTAGAGCGCTCGCTTAGCATGCGAGAGGTACGGGGATCGATACCCCGCATCTCCATCTTTTTGGCCTTCATGTTCCTTACCGACCATCAGACTGCAGAAAAAGGGTTCATTTTGTGCACTAAAGGTGAATTCAGTAAGGTTGTTTTCCGCGATAGATTGAACTGAAGAATTAAGCATTGCTAACCCTTTTTGGTCTGTGTTAAAAGTAAAGTGAAAGTGAGTTTGGTGATGGCAAAAGGTTTTAGGCCAAAGGCTGAGAATGTATTGCATTATCTGTTAAAACCAGTATATTTGTTCTATAATACCACAACATTCATTCAGATTGATCATGAAGAAAGTTAATTCCTTTTAAACAGTGGGTAGCCTAGACTAGTTTTATGACATGATTTGATTGATTACTTGATCAGAAATTGGGAAGCTTGTCAATTGTTCTTTTTCCCTTTTTCCTTTTTGTATGTGGCTGCTGATTGCTCAACTTGCTTTACTTTTTTCAGTGTCCTTTTCCAGTTGCATCACACACTTCACATAATAATACTGCAATCTTTTCCTTCTGATACATACAGATCAAACCAATCGCATGTTGTAGTAACTGTCCATAATAATACCATCTACACTTCTTGAGAATCCAGACACAATTCTAACTACGTTGTTACTACCATATCTTTTAACTTTTGCTTATAATGTATAATGCATACTGTCACAAGTCAATATCTTTTTCGTCAAATTAGTGCTCTAACACTCCGGTTGTTCATTCTTGCCTTTCGAAACAGCATTTTGCAAAGCCAGGCCATGAATGAACACTTCAGACATTGCAGCTCAACACCAGTAGTTGACCCCTTGTGAACTGCCATAAGAAGACAGGAGGTCAAATTGATAGCCTGAGTTAAGACTGCACCATTTCTCCTGTGATGCTAACAATGATGAGCCTTCAGTTGTAGCTTGAAACTTGTCCATTAGCTGGATTTCGTCGTACCCCGGATGCAGAAAGCCTCTGTTCTTGTCACACTGTGAACTTGTGAACACTTTGTTATCTACTACTTGAGAAGGCTCAAAGATAGGCTTATCATTTGAAGCCATTATGACTTGACTACTTCCTTCCAGACCCTTGCAGATACCATCATCTCCTCCCCAGGTTTTCTCAACTAGTGCAGTCAAGCTCTCGAACTGTTACAAATACGAGTTAAATGTTTGTTAAGTAGATGGAATCAATCTTTTACTTGGTTGTTTGTTAAGTATAGATATATGATATATCACCTGTAAGAGCAATGACTGCCTCTCATTCTGTAAAGACTCGAACCGGGAAGCTAGGCTGTCATAGTTAGCCTTCAACAACTTGTAGTCTTTCTCAATCTGCTTTGATCTCCATCTAGCTCTCTTGTTCTGGAACCATATGGCAACTTGTCGAGGCTGAAGTCCGAGCTCTCTTGCGATAAGTGTCTTCTTCCTCGGTTCGAGCTTTGTCTCTGATTCGAAGAATGACTCTAGTGACCTGATTTGTTCATCACTGAATCTTCTTTTGTTCTTGCTGCTATTGCTGCTGCTGCTGCTGGACTTCCTTTTCTTAGGAGCTTGTGGTGGTGGCTCAGGGATGACCAAAGTTTCAGACATGTCTGCTTCCTTCACTATTAGATCACTCATGTTTTGACAGGTATGATAGCTTTGGATCATTCGATGCACTTAAGGACAGAAGCTCCAAAGCCCTTGTCTTTTCATTGAAAACATTATTATGCTGAAAGGATGAGTCTTCTGGAATATATAGGAGTGATGGCCAATGAAATTCAATGCCGTGTGGCATTCTACCTCTTATGCCTTGGTGGACATGTCTGTCTGCTTTCAGTGTTTTGACATATTTCATGAATTTCTAATCTGTTACATCTTTTTCCTGCAGTCATGCTGTAAATGGGAAACAAACACTTTTGTCGCTTGTTCTATTAAACTTGTTTAACGTCACTGATGAAACAATGTAAGAAATTAAGGAAAACCCATCTCCAGATTCTGTTAGACACACCAAAATGTCCCCTTTTTTACCGTGTCCATTTCAATTTTGACCTTGGTTTGTTCATATTGCAGGTAAATGTGGCTTCCTAACTTGCATTTCTTTTACAGTAGCAAATCCAGGATGGATCATGACACTGGGTAATTTCGTCAAATCATGACACTCGAAAGTGAAGTGGGCCGCAGCCTGGGAAACCCCACCCAGACCCGCCATTAATAGCTTAGTATGGTTTATTAACCTAAATGAATGGCCATAGCCCCACCTTATCTGAAAAGTTAAAAAGGGCTTAAAGCAATGCCAGCAAAATGGAAGTCTGATTGCTGATGAAAGTTGCCACCTTTCTGTAGCTAAGAATTGTCCTTGCAGAGATAAATGCATGAACCTCAGTTAGATGGGAGCCTCTTTGTTAAAATATGGTGTAAGTCAGTCACAGAACTTTCTATCAGCCGCAAAGCCTGTTATGCCCTATTAGGCTTTTAGTACTCCCAATTCCATAGGGCATAGAGTGGGCAAGGGGGGATGGATCCCGTGTCTTTAGCATCAATGATTTGGTGCAGAGGTGGGTTTAGAGTATAGGGAAGAGTTTAAGTTTAAGTTTGTTATTACTTTGCTAAAAGAGTTGCTTGTTGCCTATGCAAGGACAATTGGATAGGTTGGAGTTGTGGCAGCAAGACTCAATCTTTACCAAAGTTGGTTCTTTGGCAAAATAGCAAATTCTTATCTGGTTTAGTGAGTTTTTTTTTTTTGGAATCTGAAGTTGAAAAAGTGGGTGAAGTGTCTATACTTGAAGAGGATGAAGATGTGGGTTTTTGATGATATGACAATTTGGAGTAAATCAAGTCTTGCAAGCAACCCACCAAAATTAAAAAAGTGGTCTTTGGTAGTTGGTTGGTGATTTGGAGAAGGAAAGTGTTTTCATGGCCCCCCTTCAATTTAGAGTGTAGCTAGCTATGCTTATGCTCTCCCTTTTGCATACTTATCCTTAGCTTAGCTTAGCTGGTGAAGCTTCTCACTTCACCATGGTTTCGGTACCACGGAGTATTATACGATAACACTAAAATTTTGACATATTTGTGTTTGAACTTTAGAGTTTTGAGGGTTTTAGCTTAATGTCAGGTGTTAGGGATTTCAAGTTTATTTTATGATTTTATGATTTTTTAATTTGGACTTATCGTCAAAAGTTAGAGTTTGATGTAGTATTCCAGAAGACCTGCAAGTTCAAATCAGTACTTGTAAATTCAAAACGGTACCTAATATCAACAACCAGATACCTTAAACGAAATTTGGTACTTAAGATAAAAACATCAAGTACCTATCATGAAAATTTGGTATCCTAGATAAACAAATGGGTACCTAAAAAAAATAAAATCGGTACCTAATAGTGTTGTCATACGATAACACTAATGAATGTTGTCAGCATAGCTAATCCAGAATTAGAGTTGTTAAAAGCTGACCCGACCTAGTCCAACCTTAACTCGACTTAATCCAATCCACAAATGTAACTTGTCAAATCAATAAATCGATAGACTCACCAGTACTCACCACCTCGAATGACACGTAATATATTAACCTGTAATCTAATAAACTCACTACCAAATTCACTCGTGACCCGCCCAATCCGCCTATTTCACAGCAAAATGGCTTAGATGGTGTTAACAAATAGCAATCAATTGTAGTTGGATACAAGTTAAGAAGAAAGTGATGATGATATTGTATGTGAAGACAAAGTTGTGAAATGAGTGTGTGTGGGACAAAAGGGTACATGTCCAAGGCAGAGGAAGCTGGGGTCTCCCTTTGCTGCATCGTCATCAATAGTATGAAAGAAAGAGACATCTTTTCATATTCAACACATCAATCTGTGTGAATGCATGAATCTTTCAACACCAAACCAGACTGAGTTGTTTCAAAAAACTGAAAACGACATCCTGTTTTGTCATTAAACGGCCATTATTAGGTGCTCTGAGTTTGTCACTTGTCTGTGTACAGTGTGGGGGGAGGGAGGTTTCATATCTTCATTTGGTAATTAGGGTTTACTTATTTGAATTCTTCTTCTTCTTCTTTGTGGTTAAATTCTGTCTATCTTCTTTCTGCCTATGACACGTTCTTCTCTGCAGTCTTCACACGCCTTCTCCTTTTCAATTTTTGCTTCTATAGGTTAAGTTTTCGGAAAATAGCATTTTGGCTCCCTCTACTTTGTGAACTTAACAAATAGCTCACTATACTATAAATTACTCATTTTATCCCCTCATACTTTGACTACCTTGTCGTTTGGGTTGTTCCGTTCCGACTATCGTCTTCTTGACATTAAATCTGGACACATCCGCACATCGACAGAGAGATATCAAAGGTATAGGAGATGAATGGTTGGTCAAGGAGGTAAATTGGGGAGGTATCACAAAGTGTATGGTGAAATACGTAGGGTTTTAAAACTACATGGTTCTTCGTCGATTTCATCCTATCTAGTTATTTATATTTATATTATAAATTAAAAAAAATTTAGTAAGCTAATACATGACTATTGGAGCTAATGTGGTGTACTGAATGCGCATCAATTAACGTTAAGAAGACGAAAGTAGGGATGAAAGGACCCAAGCGGCAAAATGATTGAAGTAGGAGGGGGTAAAAAGAACAATTTATTGTGCAGGAACTATCTGTTAAATTGACAAAATAAA
Organism: Linum lewisii; assembly: GCA_034768395.1. Lineage (NCBI taxonomy): Eukaryota > Viridiplantae > Streptophyta > Magnoliopsida > Malpighiales > Linaceae > Linum > Linum lewisii. Next base: position 72,348,077 of record CM068297.1, on the reverse strand, counting down.
GGGGGCCGAAATGCTATTTTCCCTTAAGTTTTTCTTTCTTTTTTTATGACGCAAAAGGTCAAACAAGTTAACAAAAAAAATGTAGGGGTCTTTTTTCGCTAAAATTACACAGTCAGAATGAAATTTAATTAGAATTGACAAATTTCACTATAATTATATTTGTTATTTTTCGAGATGGAATTGACCGTCGTAATTGTTAAATTTGGGATGAATTGTCAATTTTTTTTGTCTGTGTGTGAATTGAATTTCGGCTAATGGTGGAATTTAGCCCCAAACGGAATTGAATATTGGACGAATTTGATCTCACACTATTAATCGGAAACACATGAAATTAGTAATTTCACCGGATTTTACCAATTATGGCTTCCAAATCGTGCGCGGGAAACGACCCCTGTAGTTGAACCCTTAATTTTGGATGCATATATACATGCGACTTGGAAATTATTTTCTCTTCTATTAGGGTGAGACTATTTATTGTTGTGTTAATATTAACATAAGATGGTAGAAGTAGGAATAAGAGACCAGTCATACGTAGGAATAAGAGGCAACACGTAATAATAATTCTCAATCGTAGAAACAAGAGTCATGAATTAAGAATAAGAGGCGTAGGAATAAGAGCCCCCGACATAGGAATAAGATCCCCAAATATAAGGATATTTTTACATTAAAAATAAATTTTTTAAATTTTCAAAATATTATCAAGGTCTATCTTGCTAGATTCTTCTTTAAAATAAGCATTTTGGTTTAATAATCATTCGAAACAAAATTAAAATGAAAAAATAATAAGAAAAAAGTGAGAAAATAATAAAGAATCACAACTCACCAGAATACTCCGCGTAAATATGGGCGCTTATGTCATTTTTGGTCCATCTGAAGGATGAGATGAGTTGAAGTAATGCTTAAGGATTCCTTAAACAAGGGAATCTGATGCCTTTTTTCTTCTTCAAAGATGCCTTCTTGATACCTTAAACTAAATAAAGTCACAAGATACAAGCTATGAAACAAAATCAAAACTCTCTTGAAAATGGTACATAGAGAGAGTTTTATTCTGTCACAAACTTTGGCAAGTTGGTTACAAGATCGCCTTGATCATGAGAAAAGCAAAATTAATGTAGAAATTAATATAAAGAAAAATATCTTTATAAGTTGACTGCCATGCGAATCTGATGGTGATCGACGTTTGAAATTATAAAATGATACACCAAGCAACACCTTAAAAATGATGGGATGACTTCCATGATCAAGGAACCAAGTCACTACTTTCCCAATACCAATCAGCTCCAAAATGGAAACATCGATCCGACATGGGGGGAAAATCTCTTCGCCCTTGCATTCAAAATTTCTCAGTGGCAATGAACCACCAAACTAACTGTACTTCCTGCCATGATCTAATGGGAGCATCAACATTAATTTTAACCACTTCTAAAGGGAAGCTAGCTCTCCAATTCGATAAAACAGAATGTCTTTGACTAGGCCATTCTGAGGGGTGAGAGAGAAATTGTCAAAAGCATTTTGAAACTCTTGAATTTAGAATTGAAAACTTAGGAGAAGGACGGGAACAAATTGTTGCAATTTGAAAAAAAAACAATAAATCATTTCTTAACTTTCAGACACACAAAATAATATTATTTTGACAAAGACATCTTAACAATTCAGTAATTTAAAAAAGAATTTCTAGGTCAGGACAATGTTAGAAGTAGGGAGATTCACTCGGAATTGGAATTTTGTAGCCTAATTTAAAATTTTATGTACCGTCAGTAGCCAATTGCGTAACTATGTCCAAAACTAGCACAATCTGACCCGCAGCCAGCGCGTAGTCAGCCAGCCAGCGCATTGCTGCCCAGCCAGCTAGCGCAGCGCTGGCCAGCAAGCGAAGTTTCTGCAAATGAAATGCAACACAATTGTAAATATGGGAAAAGAGCAAATTAGTCACTTTTCTTTACCTTTTTGTAGATAGATTATTATTATTATTATTTTGATAATATAAGTCGGCCTTGATAAAATGATAATATATATAAACTACGATTAATTACAAAAAAAATTATTAACCGCCACAATCTCTTGAATTACGGATCACGAGGTCACGTTTGTTGGAGACACAACAATGAAGGAGAGAAACGACAAACGTGACTTCGGGATCCGTAATTCAAAGTTAAAATAACCGTGACCCGAGGTCGTGTCCTGCTGGTCTGGCTATGCGCTGATTGATTCCATGTTAAAAAAAATTATTGCAATTTGTTCTCTCCTTCATTGTTGTGTCTCCAACAAACGTAACATCGGGATCCGTAATTCAAAAGATTGTGACGGCTAATATACAATTTTCTTTAATTAATCCTAGTTTATATATATTATTATTTTATCAAGGCCGACTTATATTATCAAAATAATAATAATAATAATCTATCTACAAAAAGGTAAAGAAAAGTGACTAATTTGCTCTTTTCCCATATTTACAATTGTGTTGCATTTCATTTGCAGAAACTTCGCTTGCTGGCCAGCGCTGCGCTAGCTGGCCAGCTACGCGCTGGCTGGGCAGCAATGCGCTGGCTGGCTGGCTACGCGCTGGCTGCGAGTCAGATTGTGCTAGTTTTGGACATAGTTACGCAATTGGCTACTGACGGTACATAAAATTTTAAATTAGGCTACAAAATTCCAATTCCCAGATTCACTTGGCATAGAAAATCTAGAATTAGTTCTGCACATTTGAACCATCAAGACACTCTAAGAAAATGTACTCAAATTCTTCAAACTAGCACCAGACAAACAAGACATACAAGATTGTGAGAAAAAACTCTTTATGCAAATGTATGGTTAATAGAAAGAATATCCGTGAAGACACTTAGACACACTAAAAATAATATTCAAATTTTACGTGACTAGAAGGCTCCATACAGAGTTTCAAAACTATTTATATGGGGACATTGGCCTTGTCCTCTCAACATGTTGTCATTGAATATGGTTTTCCAAGGTGATAAGTAGAGTTATGAAAAAGGACTCGTGTGGAGAAAAATATCATATAAGTTTATCTGGAATATCATAGACGAGGAGAGAAATTCAAAGTATTTGAGACGTACAACAATGATAATTTAATGATCTTAGACAAACGATTTGGAGCCAATTATCACCATTTTTAAAGTGCACAAGATAAAAAATGGAGCTGAATAACATCATTATGAATAACTCGCACAGATTAAAAATGTCCAAAAATCCAAAAATTATTATAGATGTAAAATCTAGAATTCGCGCCGACTTATCACCAACACCTTTAGACATGGGTTCTCATATATATGCATAGTACTTCTCCAAATCTAAAAATTGGGGCTTTCCATGCCAACATGCAAGAAAGAAGACTAAGAAAAATATTTTTGTTTAAGAACTTTTATTAATTTCATCTACAAATTAAATTATTGTGTACTGAATGTTGATTCACCGAAAAAAGATCAATCAAAAGACTAGTTTTAAACTTTTAATTATCAACAAAACCATCAAAACACAAAATCAAATAAGAAGTACTAGCAAATATGCATAATAAATAAGAATATCCTGCAAAATTATTAATGTATAAGATATCCTAATTTGTTGATTCATTGGAACAGTACTTGGTTTGCCTAGGATTCGTCTGAGTGAGAAAATGTAACAAACTTGACGTTATATAATCAATCATATAATACACGAGGGTGTTGACTACATCGGAAAACCTCATTGGTTGGAATCAAGATTTTCAGAACTGGATCGGGGTCGAGCTAGCAAGGTCAAGGGTTCAAAGGTTTAATGGGAAAATCAAGGTTAAACCAGAATCGAATCAGGTTTGAACCGGAATTTATCGGTACCGAATAACTGACTAGTTCACGGTCGGACCAATCCAACCGGGGGCAGGATACGGCATTTTGAAAACATTGGTTGGAATCAATCATCTGTACAAAGAGTAAAGACAGATCAAAAAATAATTAATTAATGAAATTGGACTCGTCCTTGTCTCAGTTTTCTCGGTCATTTGCTAACAAGAATGAGAATATGTACGTAAGGATATAGGATTGGTCATTTATGTTATGTTATGTGAGAGATGTTTTTCTTTTACAATATTATTATGTTACTAGATTAGTCGCGGCCTGTTGGCCGACTTCAACATAAGATAAATATTTAAAACATTAAATATTTAGTACGCCTGGACACAGCCCCTTCGAGTTGGCCACGGGGCTTCCTATCCTCTCCAAACTCACTCGAGTGTCTTCGTACCTCCTAAATTTTAAATTCTTTACAAAGTGAACTCATTACTTTAATACGGGTTCGGGTGTATTTTTTTGGCAATTTTACCACGTCATTGTTGACATGTAATGGAAAATATAATTTGAAATTTAAAAAACTAAAGATATTTAAAAATATTAAAGGTATACCTGCCAAAGAATTAAAAAATAACTGTAGACAGCCCATTGGCCGATTTTTTGTGTTAATATTTTACCGAATAATATTTATTTTTATTTTTATTTAGATTACTTAGAAGTGTGGTTGAATTTTTTCTACTTTTTAATATATAATAATTTAATTCATATGTTGGTAAAAAATTATAAATTTATTATCAATTGTTGGAATATAATAAATAAAAGCATTATAATTATGCTTTCTTGTTGTTACGTTGAAAACACTGCAACTTTTCTTTGATTAAATAGTAAACTACTCCAATCATTAGGTGTGGCATTGTTGGTTGTTTACTTTGTCTCTTAAACATGAGGTTGAGAGTTCGATCCTTGTTTGTGAGAAAAGAATCAAAAAATTTTGTTTGCCAAAATCGATTTTTATCCAAAATACCCTCATTCCTAGAATGAAGAAGAAGCTCTAAAATCCTCAAAATGCTGACGTGTCAACTGAAAAAAATGGTATCTGCTTTAATGTATTAGAAGATGTGGCATATACTTGTTTTTAGTTCATAAAGACATACGTTTTAAACGAACAGAGGAATGAGTAGTCAGTTATAATGGATCAATTAGGTTGTGTGTATGTTTATTGTGTTATGAACCAATTGAATTACGTACTTGTCAATTGATTTACAGCTGCATTGAATTAAATTATGTGTTAATTAGATTTTAAGTCAGTCGTGTTATAAGTTTATCGTGTTACATGTTAATTAGGTCACTAGTTAATAGGGATGTATGTTCATCTGGTTATGAGTTGAAATGATTATATGTTATTTTTTGCCAACTGTATTGGATATTGGTTGGCATGGACATATTTATTAGATTATATAACATTTTAACTTCTAATTCAAATAAATGAATAAATAAATAATTTTTGTATAACCAACAAGTAGTCGTGTTAGGATTTATTGAGCGGCATGTCAATCGAGTCATGAGTTAAACAAGTTAGGAGTTAATCATGTCATAGATTAGACATGTCGCAGATTGTTGACCTTTAATTAATTCACATTACAAATTGGGTAAACGCTACAAGAATTGACAAGCTAACAATGAATTTTTATTAATCCTAACAGCGGATAAGCCGTTGTTAGTATCAACCAGCTTTCCGCTGTTAGAATGAGTAATGAAAGAAAATCTAACAACGGATATAGGTATCCGTCATTAAACCCAACATTGGATTCGTCGTTGCTTTTGAAATTTACTATCTTTGGAAGTTTTAAAGGGAGATTTTCATCTAACTGTCGATATTAAGAGAACCCAGAGATTTTGGTGGTTTTTAATGTTGATGGTAAATCTCTTCTTCTCTTCTATTCAACTTTCACAACTTAATCACCGTTAAACTTGTTATTGTTATTGAGTTACTTCTTCAAGTATTCACTTATTTGTTTTTTTCTCTCAATTGACACATTTAGATGCTTATTTCATATGTGGTTGCCGCTTCAGAATCAGAAGCTTCTTATGGTTTAAGAGTTTGTATTCTCGCCAGAAAATAGAGAAATATGGAGATGTAATGAATTACTTGTCAAGTGTTTTACATGAATCTATTTAGTTATGAATCCAAAATCTAGTGAATGCATACACATTTTTTTTGGATGAATTGAGCGGATTATATTAACCAAAAACGTGGAATCACAGTACAAGTAAGGAGAACTATAAACTCTATACTACTAACAATGAGGTCTAAATTAACCTTTCTATACTATCTCTAGACTTATGTCCTATAGCAAACATTTTTATCTCATCCTTAATATCTTCTATAATAGCACTTTCATCCTTCTGCAAACCTTCAAATACTCTAATACACCGTTCCCTCCAAATTTTGCAAATCATGATACGCCAGAGGAGAAGCTTTGCCCTGCAAGTATCACCTGTCTTATCGCAACAGCAAACTGCACTCAGCATTTGTTCCCAGCTCTTACTTCCAACTTCTGGTAAGATAGCTTGGATAACCTTGCAAGTGAACCTACAATCACACATCAAGTGCTCCCTTGTCTCAACTGCATTTTCACAAAGGGCACAATTACTGTCAACAGTAGCATCCCAGGTGCTTATCTTATCCCTGGTATATATCCTATTAGTGACTATAAGCCATGCCACATAGGATCTTCTGGGAATAATAAAGCCACCCCACACAGATACATACCAATGCACAGGAGAAGTTTTCTCTCTAATTGTATCCCACACTTCACTTACCTTATACTTAGGCATAATCTTCCCATTCCATAACCGAAAAAAAAAACTCTCTTTTTTCTCTGCTTCTCGCCGTTGTCTTCCCAGTGATGGAGCCCTTGCCGGAGGATCCCGGCGTCGGGGGCACAGCTTCACCGACCAAAGTGGTCAAAAGGGCACGAACGGGTCTTGATGAGAGTGCAGATATGGTTGTCGAGCACCGACCCGGCCAGTCCCGTCTCGGAAGGCGCGTCTTTTCGGGATAAAATCACTGGATTCTGGGGAAGACCCAAGTTTATGATGATGTGCTCGTCTCCGATGAGTCAGACGTTGAGGATGACGATGATGATCCCCACTGTCCCACAATTCGCATACCGAATTCGGAGAAGGTTCGGGTGCGCGGTCGCTTCCGCCACGCCATCATAGTCAATACTCTTGATCGGTGCTTTCCGTTTACCTTTATGAGCCGCAAGCTCCCTCAGTTGTGGGCTAAGAAGGGCGACGTTCAAGTGTCGGATGTGGGATTCGGCTTTTATGTGGTGAATTTTGAGTCAGTTGCTGATCATGAGCGAGCTATGTTCGGTGGACCTTGGATGATCAATGATCACTATGTTGTCATCCAAGAATGGCGACCCTACTTCCGTCCTGAGGAGACATTGCTCACAACGCTGCGTGTTTGGGTGCGCCTGCCTGGGATACCATTTGAGTATTTTGATAGGACGATTCTTAAGCTCATTGGGGATCGTATTGGCAAACGGTTCGCATTGATCACACAACACTCGAGGGATCTAGAGGAAATTTTGCAAGAATTTGCGTCGAAGTCGATTTGTCTAAACCGCTCTTGTCAAAGTACAGGCTACGAAGAAGAGTCTGGCGTATCGAGTACGAAGGATTGCATACCATCTGTTTCAACTGTGGCTGCTATGGTCATAAGGATGAAGCTTGTAAGGTTGCTGCGGAAGAGGTGGTCTCGGTGAATCAAACAACTTCATTTGCTAATCCTATCTTCCAAGAGGTGCGGGTCGAGGAAGTACAACCGGAGGTTGAAGAAGACTTCGGTCCGTGGATGCAAGTGAAGAAAAACCGCCGGAAACCGATCATTGGAGTGACGACGGGCCCGTCGACGGCTACGAAGACGGCGAAAGTCAAAAAGGGTAATTCTTTCGCCGCCTTGGTTGATTTGGAAAGCCCAGCTGATTCGGGGGAGGGTAAATCAAAGGAAGATGCTCAGCCCTTAATTAATATTAATGAGGCACCCGTTGGAGATGATTTGGTGGAGGAGAACAAGGAAAATAATGATCCTTTGTAGGGTTTTCAAACGGCTCCTGGTGCTGATGTGTCTGGTCAACGTGAAGCCCAATTATCTAACTTAGTTGGCATGGGCCAAGTTCTTCCGGAGCCTCGTTCATCGTCAGCTGATGGAAAATTGTTGGGCCGGGAGCCCTGTTTGACTTCACCGAACTCGGAGCCCCCACGCGACTTTCCGTTGAGTGCCTTTGGTCCTTTCTCGCAGAATGGGCCCAGGTCGGAGTCTTCGGGATCCCTGGCGAATATGGGAAATGGAAGCAATGTAAAACATTCTTTGGGGCCTTCGTCTTACCCACCTACAAAGAAAGGCGTTGTTTCAGTTAAAGGAAGCAAAATTACCAAGTCTAAGTCTAAGGAGTCTACAAGTCTTAAGAATCTCAAATCTAAAGATCGGTCGACTGATTTCGGTATTGGAAATGGGCCGACGGCCATGGAGGAGCAGTAATGCTCTCTTCGCGTTCTCATTCGTCTTTCAGGGAGTTCTCTCATTTTCCTCTGTTTTCTTTTATGTTAGCGGATATTTTTTGTTGGAATTGTTGTGGCGCGGGCCATAGATCTTTTGTTACAAGTTTCAGATCTTACGCTAATTCCCTTTCTCTTTCGGCTGCAGTTGTTGTGGAGCCGAAAATTAGTGGGGATAAAGCGGCGTTAGTTGTGGATAAGCTGGGTTTCGATTCTAATTTCAGGGTGGATGCTGTGGGTTTTAAAGGAGGAGTGTGGCTTGTCTGGGACTCGAAGAGGGTCAGCTTCACAGTTCTCTGTTTCGGAAATCAATTCATCCATGCGAAGGGTTGCTCTAGTGACGGGTCCACGTTTTTTCTTACGCGGTTTATGCAAGTCCCAAAGCTACTGAACGTGTTCTTCTTTGGGATTCTCTCAAAGTGCTGTCGGCCTCGATTGATGGTCCCTGGGTGGTTATTGGTGATTTTAACTCTGTTCTGTCTGCTGAGGATAAAAGAGGAGGGGCCGGGTTTAATAGGGCTCGTAATAAATCTTTCATTGATACTGTTGACACTTGTGGTTTATCTGATCTGCCTTTTCAGGGACCTAAATTCACTTGGGCGAGGAACAATGTCTTGGTGAGACTTGACAGTGCCTTGGTGAATGCAAGCTGGCTTAGCCAATTCCCAGAATCAAAAGTTCTCCACCTTCACAAGCTGAAATCGGATCATAGACCGATTGTTCTGCGTTCCGATAACCAGGTGTTTTCTCCCAATGCTAAGCCTTTTCGTTTTCTGTCGGCCTGGCTTTCTCATGCTAGTTTTAATCATGTGTTGAACAAGAAATGGCACAGGGGTGCTGATCTGCCCTCGGCGCTCAGTAGCCTCATAAATGATCTCTGCCATTGGAATAAATTTGTCTTTGGCAATATTTTTCGCAGGAAAAGGAGACTGACGGAGGAGCTGAGCAAAGCTGAAATTGTGTCGGCTAATTGCCCCTCCTCGCTCAATCTGGCGGAGGAGAAACGTATTCGAGCTAAGCTGGAAACTGTCCTCTGGCAAGAAGATTCTCTTTGGATCCAAAAGTCTAGGTCGAAATGGCTGTTGGAGGGTGATAGAAACACTAGCTACTTCCATTTGGCTACTTTGCGCAGAAGGGCTTTTAACAGGATTGTGCGTCTCAAGGGTCCGGATGGGAATTGGATTACAAGCCAGCCCGAACTCCTCGAGCATGCCGTGAGCTATTTCAAGGATTTCTATGAGTCGAGGGGTAATCAATTGTCTCTCTTGAGGGGGTTTTCGGCGCACATTACTCCGGAGGATAGGGAGAGGATTGGCAGGGAGATTACCACTGATGAAATCTATCGTGCTGTTAAGAGCATGGGAGCGCTTAAAGCCCCGGGTAAGGATCGTTTCTGTCCTATTTTCTTCCAAACCTGCTGGGAGACCGTCGGTGGTGAGTTCACGAGGTTTGTGGCCAACTGCTTCCGTGACCCGACCCGTATTAGGGAGGTCAATGAAACCCTGATCACTCTCATTCCCAAAGTCACTGGTCCGACTCTGATGTCTGATTTTTGTCCTATTATCCTATGTAATGTGGCTTACAAGACTCTAACCAAATGCATTGCGAACCGTCTTAAAGGATTAATGGCTGGCCTTACGCATCCCTCTCAGACAAGCTTCGTCCCGGGAAGACATATTACTGATAATATTCTCATTGTCCAGGAGGTGGTTCACTCTCTGGCTTCCGGTAAAGGGGGCAAACCCGCCATGATTATTAAAATTGATCTGTCCAAAGCCTATGATAAGATCGAGTGGAGCTTTGTGCGTGATACTCTTGAACAGGTGCAACTCCCTTCCAACCTTATTGAGATTATTATGAACTGTATATCCACCCCGTGTTTCCAAGTGCTATGGAATGGATGCTGCTCGGACAGGGTTGTCCGCTCTCGCCCTACCTTTTTACGCTCTGCATGGAAATACTGAGTCAAATGATTAATTCTGCGGTCTCCTTTGGCTATTGGAAACCGGTTCAATTGGTTCGGAATGGTGAACCTCTCTCGCACGTGTTCTTTGCCGATGATCTTGTCTTCATGGGACATGCCTGTACTGAACAAGCTCATGTTATTGTCGACATTCTTGATAGATTCTGTGAAGCCTCCGTCAGAGCATTAACAAGGCCAAGTCGAGAGTCTTTTTCTCTTCCAAATTGGATAGGCGGCGATCCAGTGAGGTGACAGATATTCTCGGAATTGGGGCTACCCAAAACCTTGGTCGGTATTTGGGGGTTCCTCTACTGCATGGTAGAGTGACACGTTCGACGTACGAGTTTATTCTTGATAGGATGGATAAAAAGCTTGCCGGGTGGAAAGCTAATAATCTGTCTTTGGCAGGTAGAGTCACTTTAGCCTCCTCTGTTCTGAATGTTATCCCTTCTTATGTCATGCAGACTGCTGCTCTTCCTGTTAACATCTATGAAGCTATTGATAAGAAAGTTCGCGACTTTATTTGGGGCTCGGTGGATGGTGTGCGTAAGATTCACAATATTAATTGGGAAACAGTTTGCAAACCCAAAAGGCTGGGAGGGTTGGGGCTGAGAAACGCTCGTGATCATAATAATGCTTTCTTGATGAAAATTGTGTGGGGTTTAATTTCTCGGCTCTCGGAGCTCTGGTCGAAGGTTCTGGTGTCGAAGTATCTTAAGCGGACTGAAAATGGGTGGGTGCTGGCCCGCAAGAAGGGCTTCTCGGCGGTTTAGCGTGGGTTGCTTAAGGTCTGGCCGTTGGTGAATAACGGTCTGAGATTGAGCATTAGAAACGGGCGTAGTACCCATTTCTGGACCGATAGATGGGTTGACAGCGGTGCTGTCCTCGTGGATCATGCGCGGAACATCCAGAATATTGACAGCTCATTGCTTGTTTCTCAGGCTTGCGATGAATCAGGTGTGTGGAATTTAGATTTTCTCTCTTCGGTGCTTCCTCGTGAAATGGTTTTGCAGGTGATGGGTATGTCACCGCCGGTTGAGAGTTTGGGAGCAGACTCGTTGGTTTGGGGTCTTGAAGCAGATGGGAAGTTTTCTGTTCGGTCAGCTTATCTCATGATCACCGAGAATGACAATCCCGAAAGTGATTCTATGTGGCGGCATATCTGGAAATGACAAGGCCCGAACAAAATTAAACACTTTCTCTGGCTGGCATCTCATAAGCGCCTCCTCACCAACGAGGAGAGAGGTCGACAACACCTCACAAATCAGGTTCTGTGTCACCGATGTTCATTTCATACTGAGTCAATTGCACATGTCATCTACGAATGCGACTTTGCTTTGCAGGTTTGGAGGACCGTTCTCCCGGGGCAATTGAAGTGAGGGCAGTGCAGGTTAGCTTCGACGACTGGTGGAAGTCAATGCTTTTGGATAAGGATATGAATATTAGGTTCGGCATCACTGCTTGGAACCTGTGGAAAGCAAGAAATAAATCTATCTTTGAAGGAACCAATCAGTCCTATAGCGAGGTCTCGGAACAATGTAGGTTTTGGATCAATCTTGTACTCTCGAGCTGGAAGACCAACCAATTGGGCCGAGAAGCGCCGGTTTAGCTCGGCAGACCCATTTGGTTGCGTGGCGGCCGGGAGATGAGGGTTGGTTCATACTTAACACTGACGGATCTCGTTATACTTCCCTGGGCTCGACGGCTAGCGGAGGACTGATTCGGAATGATCAGGGGCAGTTTGTGAGTGCCTTTACTGCCAATATGGGAGACTGCTCGATAACCAGAGCGGAGATGGGTGCTATTGTTCAGGGAATGAAATTGGCTTGGGATTTGAGGATTCGAAAGCTTCTTGTGCAGTCCGACTCTAAGGCGGCGATCGCCATCCTGCAGAAAGAAGATACAGACCATCAACATGCGATCCTGGCGTCTGAGTTTAAGGAGCTTTTTTCGAGAAGATGGGATGTGATTCTTATTCATGTTTTTAGGGAAGCCAACTTTTGTGCTGATTATCTGGCCAATATTGGTCACCGTTTTTATTTTGGGTTGCATCTGTTTTCGCAACCAGACCCTGCTCTGGCTCATTGGTTAAGGTTTGATCTGCTTGGGATCGCCTCGCCAAGAGTTATTTCTATTTAATCAATTGGGGCTTAGCCCCGCTTTTTCACCAAAAAAAAAAATCTTCCCATTCCAATTAATGTCTCCATCCTCATCAATCGTTATATGCTGCCTTATCATTTCCCTGGTTTTTAGCAACTTAAACCAGTGCCATGATCCAGAGGATGGCTTCACATCCCAAAAACTTCTACCCTTCAATCTGTACTTTCCCAACCAAGCCACCCAAAGAGAGCCTGCTTGAAGCAGAATGCACCAAATATGTCATATTACATTTGAATAATTCCAGCTTCTCATATCCTTCAAACCAAGTCCACCTTCTGTCTTAGGGACTGCAACATGTTTCAACGCCACCTTGGCTCTACTCTTCTCCTCTGTTTTCCCCCAAAGAAAGCTATTACAAATCTTTCCCACTTCCTTAATAACACCGGTAGGAAGAACGAAATGGGACATCCAATATTGAAGAGTGCCCCCAATAACAGATTCTATAAGCTGTCACTTTCATGCATAAGATAGGTGCTTAGAAGTCCAGCTACTAACTCTACTTGTAATCTTATCTATCAACACTTTACAGTCCCCCTTCCTGAGTTTTCCTGAGGCAAGAGGTACACCAAGATATCGAAAGGGAAATTCTCCACTACAAAAACCAGACATAGTTGCCAGCTTATCTTTTGTATCAGTATTCACTCTAGCCATGTAAATGAGGCTCAGGGTTGAATCTTAATCCTGAATATTCCCTAAATTGATGCAGCACACGTTTTATCTCCTCAATAGCATTCATATTCGCCTTTGTAAAGATTAAGAGATCATCAGGAAAGCTTAAGTGTGCCAACTGTATTCCTTTGCACTGAGGATGTAACTGGAAAGCTTTCTTAGCTATTGACTCTTCAAATAAACAACTCAACACTTCCATTGATATAACAAACAGGTAGGGAGAAATTGGGTCTCCCTGCCTTTGTCCTCTTTTTGCCGGGAAGTAGCCTTTTGAGGTCCCATTAATGTTCACGGATAACATAGTGTTCTGGAAACAAGCAGCTAATGCATACACATTCATTTCACTATTGAGTAGGGAAATCTATTGTGAAAAGAATCTGCAACGATGTGAGTGTCTTACATGTATCTATTTATTTTTTACTTCAAAATCTAGTGAATGCATACATATCCATTTCACTATTGATCAGTAGGAGAATCTATTGTGAAAAGAATTTGCAATGATGCGAGTGTTTTATGTTCAATGGGCTTAATGTGACAAATATGAATTGTTGATGAAAATAGAGGACACAGGGGTGGAATCAGTGGATCGCGAAAAAGTAGATATCTTTAGAGTTAATTAGAAATACATCCAAATCTCAATGATATATGTATTGTGTCGAGGCATCAATTTTGTTAATTTAGAGGATGACCGAGGGAGGGAGAACCACACATTTTGGCTATATACCTATATAATCCCTTGATCATACTCTTACTTATGGGCCATAGGCCCAAGGTTCCTTAGGAGGACAACTCATCCACCTGTCACTGTTTATCCGCCCTCACCTCCACTTAACCTGACAGAGTAGGTACTGACCTCTCACCTCAAATTATCTCAACAACTAGGCGTCCGCTCTGTCACCTGTTACACCAGTATGGTCCGTAGACCTGTCACGTAATGTCACGGAAAACTTCATCGACTTGTCCCTGACGCCGGCTTCCGAACCTATAACGAGCTAGTGCCCCATCTGATGACTCACATGTCAATAGTCTAGACCGCACACAGTGTCACCACTCAAGGGTTGACATGTGGAGTTCTGACCCATGTCACAGTGACCCTATAAATACAAGGTTGACTACTCATCATTGGACACGACACATTCATTCTAACTATACGTCTGATACTACACTCCCTAATGATGTACGCTAAAGGCTTGGTCCTACCCCATAGGACGCACCCCACCACTTCTCTTATACCCGCTCATATATACACTCACCCCCCCACCCCCAAACTCACATACTCTCTCTCTAACTACCCTCCTATTTTTCGCCTTGCAAGGAACGCCCTCAAAATGTATATACGTGCACTCTCATCCTTCAAACCTTTTAACTCAGCCCACTATTAATTCAGCGGCCCACTATAAGTCAACTATTTTTTGTTGTTAGAGAAAAAGCCCAATTTGGTAGCCATGAGTTTGATCATAGTGGGCCAATCGCGAATAAGCGGTTGGTTGAACTTGAATTGCTCCTCCCATCCCATGACAGAAAACAAATAATAATAATAATAATAATGGGAAAATAGCACTTTGCCCCCCTCTCCTTTACCAACTTAACAAATAGTTCACTATACTATAGCCCGCTCGTTTCACCCCCTCATACTTTGATCAATTTGCATTTTGGGTCCTTCTATTCCAACTATCGTCACCATGACGTTAATTGGTGCGCATTCAGTACATCACTTTAGCTTCAATAGCCATGTATTAGCTTACTAATTACTTTTTAATTGAGAATATAAGTATATATATTTACATATAGGATGAAATCAACGAATAAAACGTATAATTCTAAAACCCTTCGTATTTCACCATACTCTTCGTGATACCTCCCCAATTTACCTCCCTATCCAACTCTTCATCTCCTACCTCCAATATCTATCTCCGTCGGTGTGCAGATGTGTCCACATTTCACGTCATGAAGACGATAGTTGAAACGGAAGAACCAAAACTGCAAAGTAGTCAAAGTAGGAGAGGGTAAAAAGAGCCCTTTATAGTATAGGAGGTTATATGTTATGTTTGCAAAGTAGAAGGGGGAAAATGCAGTTTTCCCTAATAATAATATTAGTTGGAAGAGCGAAAGGAAACGCCTTTATAATTTATGATGTACAGTCCAGAGTCTACTGCTGGGTGTTGGGCATAAATTCAATAATAAATACATGTAGTAGTTGTAAACCTGGCGGTTGTTGTAGTGTATTTTTATGCTCTTAGTATTATTATTATTATATAAGCCGGGAATCGGTAGTGGTGCTATAGTGCATCGAGCAAGCAAGCACACAGAGAGTGATGCCATGGGCTGGCATCCGACCCCTCCACTCCTTCTCCTTTACTTCTTCATCCTCTTCCTTTACTATCTCTCCTTTTTCTTCTCCAAAAACCAAAGCTAGAAAAACAAAGGGTCTTTTTGGTTTTGGGTGATGATCTTACATCTAACATGCTGAAACTGAAGTTTGTGTTTTGTGGGGAATGTTGTCTGGTCCAAGGGTATACTGCTCTCTGATGAACACTCCTCGGACCAGGCTTCATTCCCCTCAATTACTCTTTGCTTCTGATGATCACTCCTTCAAGTACTAAGTACTATACCAGATCATCATTCTACCTAGGTACCCTTCTCTCTCTCTATCCTTGTTTTATGTACATATTGCTTTTGTTGGACAGCTTCTGCTGGGTGTTGGGTGTTCCAGCAACACAGATTGATTGGTGTAATGATGAACCAATTTTGACCTTGCTATTACTCTGATTCTACGTGGGTTGACTCCAAAGATTCAATCTTTACTTGGTTTTCTTCATCAAATCAACCTAACCCATCATTGCTATACTAGCTAGCCTTCACTTTTTTCAACCATTGGGATCTAGGGTTGGCTTGCATTTCTCTTCTTCTTCTTCATTACCCTTGTCACTTTTGCTCTACTTTTTTAATTTTGGATTCTCTCTTTCTTAGTGTCAAACTGATTCCATTTAAAATCTTGTTTCATTGGTTACAGTGATTTTTAGTAATCGACATTAATGGTGTTAGCTAGTGGGAGAGTGGTTGGGTTCTTCTGCATACAGACAGATATCTCTGACAATATTGTTTCTATCTCCTAAGCTTTACCAAAATTTGTTAATTGTTTTTTTTTTTTTTGAGTTTCTTTAGTATTTACTAATATTTGATGCTTGTTGGAATATATGTCAATCTTATTAACTAATGTTGATAAATGAACAAGATTCCATGTCTTTTGAGAAGTGGAAAGAAAAGGAATCCATATCATCTTCAACATACCTTATAGATTTCTTTTGAAGAAAAAGATAGGCATCTTTCTGGTGTTGCATTTCTGGATAATATGCTTTGCTTGCTTCTTCACCACATGCATTATTAACTTGAATTTGGTGCATGTTCAGGTTTAAAACACTATCTTATGTGGTGTAGTGGTAGATATATAACCTTAAGTCCTTAACACAAAACATGTGTAGCATTTGAAACTCAATATAGATTGAAATTCAAACCTATAATCACTTTGATTTGAATTTGTGTATGTGTAGGCTCTCATGTTCTCATAACATTTGATCGAGATGATGAATGATCGAGTTATAGATGAGAGAATGTATGTTCTCCTTATCTCTAAGGGATGTTTGAGAGTTGAGATTTGATTTCGAAATTTGACTTAAGGATTGAGAAGAATCTGCCTTTTTACAAACTTTGAGAGAAGAATTCTTTGATTTTGAATCATAAATATGTATGAAGAAGAAGAATCTCTTTGAAGATATCTGAAAGTTGACCAAAGTTTCAACATATTTTGAGAACAAAATTGTTGTATTCTAAAAAATCATTTGATTTCAGAACACAAATTTGACGAAGAAGAAGAATCTCAACTAAAAGGCGAGGATTTGATTCCACCTTATAAAATCTCATACACCAAACGTTTTTTTTTTCTTAAAAGCCTCGCATGTCAACCATATAATATTTACAATCTCAAGATAATACAGAATCACAACATTTTTAATTCCGGATTGTTATGGAACAAAATTGCAAGAATCATAACTTACCAGTGCAACATAACACAATGTCAAATATCAAATTAAATATTGCATTTAAATCTTGGATTCTTAAAGAACATAATTCTAAAAGTCACAACTTTTTCCTTAATTCCCTCATTTTATATCTTATTTTAAAGTAAAAAATAATGCTAAAAAATTTGTACATTTAAAATGATGAAGGTGATCATTTGGTTGAACTTGTAACATTAATTAGGAAGTTGGTATAAGGTAATTATGGAGCAATGAAAGGTGCTGTAATAATCCAGAATGATTGTTCGGATGCTTCATAGATTTTGTACTGTAACAGAGAGACACAATTCAGAACCGGACCGGGAGTTGAGCCGGTAAGGTCAAGGATTCAAAGGTTTAATGGAAAAATCAGGGTTGAACCAGGATTGAACCGGAATTTATCAGTGCCAGAGAACTAACTGGTTCACGTTCGAACCAGTCCAACCGAGAGGCAGGATACGACATTGAAAACATTGACATTTATTAAATATTTTGGGAAATTGAGGTTACGTGTTACAATTACCAAAGGTTTTCACCACAGAGGAAATGTTCATATTCGTCGTTACCATTAGACTGGTCTCACTCTTTCTTCTATTGGCTTATGGCAGAGACGACATAGATTGCATACATAAATATGCAGCCTGCAGAATGCTGATTATGCAATACTACTACAACTTGCAGTACTGAGATGAACAAACTAAGAGATCAACAGAGATGTGACTATGTAGCTACCTAGATAGATAGATTGAGAGCTGCAGAATATATATATATATATATATAATACAGTGGTCCCTTTCTTTTCTGGGGAATTAGAATGCCAAACTTTCTGACTTTGCTTTTGTTAGCTTCTTTCTTTTGTTGTTTGGTTTGATTGACAGCTATGAAGTTCATCGTCAGCCTATGCTGAATTGCTGATATGGGCTATGGGTAATCTATCTATGATCTATGTATCTATCTGTGTTCCCCAGAATTCCGTTTGCCAATCAGATTGATTATATTGCTGCTGCTTCCTCAGTTTGCTCCTTCAATTTGCATCTGTCCGTTTGATTCCAAGAACAGGCATTTCGAAATCCCACTAATCCTCATGTTTCTGTGTCCTAAGTCCTGATCAATTAATTATTGATTGGATCATCAGCCAAGTTCTGAGTTGATAGAATGGATTAGGACCAGTAGACAAGTAGCCAAGCCATGTTGAGAAGTTTACAAGTGTTAGTTGGGAGAATTTGTAAAGTGTGTGTTTTTGCAAAGTAGCAAATTTAATTCCACTATCAAGACCAACAAGAGCCAATTTTTTTTTGTCATTTTGTGTTGTTGGTACGAGTTAAGTATTAGCAAGCACTTCACCAAATAAAAAAGTATTAGCAAGCATTGAAGATGATGAGAAAAAAAATTCAGCGGCCGTTTTTAGGCTAAGTTGCTCGTGGCTAATTGTATTTAGCAACCATTATTTATGAAAATGGTCTCTAACATAGTGGTGACCGTGAAAATGGAAAACTGTCGCTCGACAATTATTATTCTGGTCGTCACTTTATCAGTGACTATGTCAATGCTCATACACTAAATGATTAGTGACTGTTACACTAAATCGATTACTAGGAAATTCTCAACTGTAAATACATACATGTCACGATAATATAGCGACCCTTTTTTTTACATACAGTCGCGATAATATAGTGACTGGTACGTATTTACGGTCGTGAACCAGACTTCATGCTTGGTGGCTCCTATGCCACTTGGCTAGTTAACACCTACAAGTGCATGCCATAGTTTGGACCGATCACAGTGCAACAGAGGGTCCAGTGGGGGTTCATCACTGCTGCTCTACCCAAGTCTAGGGGGTTAATTCCATCTTGCCAAACTCCTTTCGCCTAACCTTCCTTCCCATACTTCACCAAAAGGTTTAGAAATCACTAAGGGTCGTTTGGTATGGGCAATCTCTAAGGGATAATTAAATGTGCAATTACCAGATTTTCCTATTTTTGTCATTTGCTACTATATAAGAAGTCACCTTTGCTAATTAGGGGATAAAGAGATTAATTGAACCTATGCAAACATATTGCTTCCCGATGACAATTGAAGAGCACACAAACAATGGCAGAGTGAGGAACATAAAAGATTATGGTTCTTGCCTGGTTCATACCACGATTCCTGAAGAATGGAATTAAGTAAAATGGTACAATTAATCAACTCAATTCATCGAAACAAAAGCAAACAAGTTAATCTACAATTAAGATGAAGTGAATCAATTACTGGGTTAAGAAGAATGCTCGACTCCCATAAAACACTTTTGATCCATCCTTTTTCTTGTTCTAGGTCTGAATCGAGTTTCGGGTCTGGAGATCTTAGAAGAAGGCTGCTTTATCGACTCTGTTTTTTGGCTATGGGTTTTCATCTTCTTCTTCTTGTGGGTTCCAATGGTGGTTTCTTTGGGTTTGACCATATCGCTATTGGAGGAAGACCGAATCTCTGATAAGGAATTATTATTTTTGGGATTTTGTTGGATTGTTTGTTCGGTTTACACTGGAGCTAGAAAACAAAGGTCAAGGAGAAGAAGAAGAAGAAGAAGGAATTGAATTCTCCAACACCATCAAAATTAGCGGCGAAGGAGCCGTGAACATTTCGTCTTACTTTCCGCCTTCTCCATATCAATCATCTTACTTCCATTTCCATCTTCTTTTCCATCCTTTTCGTCTCAGATTACGCTTCATTTCATCAACGTGGAAGTGTCCGGGCACCCGGCGGAAGAAGACGAGCTCTGATTACCTTCGTCGAGAACGGAGATATTCAAGGAGGCCGACGACGAGTGTCACCCCTTCACAGATGAATTCCTCTCATCGCTGAAGCTCGTAGCGGTGGAGCTCATGCACCCAAATGATGTCTGAATGCTTTCACCGGAATAAATCGAAACACCGCCACTGGGATGGCGCTCGTTAGAGGTCATTTCACAATCAGGGAGAGGAGGAAGACGAAAAAAATTTCCTAAATGAAGGATGGTGGGAGGAAAGAGAGGAAAACATTGATTAGTGGCATATAATAAGTCAAGAATAAGATGAGCATATTTGTCCGAAAGTTACAATAGCACTCTTCCATTATAGAAATCCACCTCTTTAGTAGGATATCAAACTCCCCGCATTTAGCATCCAATAACTAGATAATTGCAAATAGCATAATTTTGGTCATGCTAATGAATTGATTAACACCCTTATCAAACAACCCCTAATTCCGTTTGTTCTTTCTTTGAACAGGCCTAGACTTTTGCAAGCCCATTCGGTGGAGCAAGCCTTGCCTTTGAAACTTGGAGAATGATACTCAATAGGTTCTAGAATAGAAAGCAGATTATGATTTACAAAGTCTTGAAAGAAGCCTCTTGAATTGCACATAGCCTTAGTTCATAACAATGACGAACAAATTGAGTCAGAGTAACAATGCGAGGATAATTCATATTGAATAGACGCAGAAATTATCAAGCGATTACTCCATAAACATGCAAAAATGGCGTTTATATATTCTATGTGAGAGATAAAAATTGAATTGATACACAAATTTGTTATCATCAAAATTTAACACATGAAAAAGTTTTCTATGTATTTTGCATACTCATCAACAATGTCGCCGTCAAGCATGCCCCCCCCCCCCCCCCCCACAATCTCTACTCTCTATCAGCTCTTCGAATCAGCACTTCAAAGATCCATCCCCTTCCTTTTCTCTTTCTATAATTCCTCATCACACCTGTACACTACTACCACCACCGCTTCCGTTTCTGTCTCCCGCCCCAACTACCGCCACCATCGCTATCTCCTCCTCCCCCGCCGCCGTCGTCGCGGTCGCCTGATCCTGCTGCCTCGATCCCCCCAATTGAATCTCCTGCGATCCGACTGCAAGCGAATCGGCTATGGGCCGAATCACCAAGATCCCTTCCCCAACGGCCGCGATCACGAGAGCTGTAAGGAAAATCATGAGGGACAGCACGGCGTAGGCCTCATCGCGTGGGGTCCACATAACTGAAAACCCCAGAGACACCAGCTGTAAAGGTAGCGTGATCATCACGACGAGCGTCAACCCGTACAGCCTCATCCTCAGCCCTTTGTTAATCACAAGCGTCAACGCCTTGAAGCACGAAATCGAAAACGCTACCAGATACCAAACCACGAATCCTCCGAACACGATGCAGCTCATGAACGGATACAAGCACAGCACCTCGTCTTCGTCGGTGTTGTTGTGTTCCTTTCCGGAGAGGACGCTCTTGGGAATGAGGTAGCTGCGGTTGAAGAACGCCGGGAGGTGGAACACGGAGGCGCCGAACGCGACGATGAAGATCTGGAGGAGGAAAGGCGGGAGGCAGGCGACGGAGACGAAGAGGAAGGCGGCGAAGGAGTGGCGCGGCGGGGCGGTTTTATTGACGGAGATATTGACAAGGTAGAGGAGCGTGACGAGGAACCCTGGCTCGAATAGGCCGAGGGAGAGAGAGACGTGGAGCTTGCAGAGGACGACCTGCTGAGAGACGGTGAGTCCCTTGGGGGTGTAGCTGCGGCGGAAGGTAGGGATGCGGATGAGGTTTGTCAAGGCCCAGAGTGTGATGAAGAGGACGAGGCAAAATCGGGCGCTCCAGAGGGAATTGAAGCTACGGAGGTGTCGGGAGGAAGATCCAGCGGCGGTGGTGGATTTGAGGTAGAGGTGGAAGACGAAGAGGAGGGAGACCAAGGAGAGGATGAGGATGGCAAAGATGGAGCAGAGCGTGACTAGATCCACGATGACTTCGAGGAGTGGTGGTGAGGCCGTTGGTGCGTCTCTCACCATAAGAAGTCGCTGCGGTGGTGATGGAGTCGACGGCGACAACGGCGCGTGGAGTTCAGCAGCGGCGATGAAGGTGAAAGTAGAATTGGTTGCCGTGAGGATGAATCGGGAGAAGGATCTGATGATATAGATAGAGATTTGGGTGGAAATGTAATGAGATCAAATAATTTCATGATACGGTAGGTGGCCGTAAATGGCGAATGTGGGAATGGTGGCCGGAAGGAGGAAGGGAGAGGAGATAGGTGTTTAATTATTTTGTTGTGTTGATCTTTGTTTGTTGATAGGTCTCCCCCCGCCCGATTCCCCGACCGGCGAAGAAATTAGGGCGGTTCGCCGGTAATTAGAAGAGAAGAGAAGAGAAAAAAGAGAAACAGAGGAAAAGAAAATTAAGAAGAAAAAAATAAATGTAATTTTTGAGGCAGAGAGAGTGTGAGCGTGAGAGAGGAGAAGAATGAATGGTTTGTTTGTGGTGTAGTTTAGAGACAAACGGTATTAAGCCATAAGATTAGGTTTCTAGTTCCTAAATATGTTCTCTGCACCTTCATATTTTGCTTATGTAGGAGAAGCCTTACCAAACAACCCCTATGTGATTTTAAATAATTATTTGTGTTTTTTGATTTAATAATTATTTGTGTTATTAGGACCATCTTCAACATAAATCTATTCAATACTATAGTTAAGCTTTTAAGAGGTTTATAAAATGGACCCATTTGTAAAATTGATAATTTGATATTAAGAATTGAGGGAAAAACATAAATATCATTGGTCCACTTGGCCATAAATTTATACCCTTAAACTTTATTTTGGACGTAAACTTATTTAAGATTTAAACCTATTATGATTTACCATTGAAGGTGCGGTTATAACTCTATGAGTTCTTTTACCTATCCAATTTTTAAATGAAATTTGTCATGATTAATAATTCAACAAATATCGATTAGAGCAATTGTCAACTAATTCTATGAGTTCTTCCATAGTGGACGGTAAAAAAAAACATGAATTTCAAGCAAGTTCATGTGCAATCATACGATTCTGTTTCTCCGAATAAACTAAACTTTCCAAAGAGAATTAGCCATTAGAAATTCTTTACACTACCATACACAAAAAAAAAAGACCAGCTTGATATCAAGGAAATAGGTTCAAGATCTGACATTTTCTCTGAAAAATAACCGTCGCTGTCGCTCCTCTTCGTGCCGCCTACCTTGCTTTGACGGGCCCCGTTCTGCTCGTCGGGGCGTTTCCGTTTCGAGTGTTGCCCTTTGCTTCCTCTCCCCTCTCCTTGTCCTTTTTCTCTTCCCCTCTGGATTTTGGTGATTGTTGGTGTTCCCCCCCTTCCGTAGGTTGGCCTTTGGGGTCAAACGGTTGTGGTTCAATGGCAGTCACGGGTC
The DNA here is from genome assembly GCA_034768395.1 of Linum lewisii. NCBI lineage: Eukaryota > Viridiplantae > Streptophyta > Magnoliopsida > Malpighiales > Linaceae > Linum > Linum lewisii. The sequence goes on along the minus strand of CM068297.1, from coordinate 72,324,697 downwards.
TCCCGTTGTCTGAAGTACAGGCTCTTTGGAGTCCTGAGTACGTCTTTATGGCGATTTCCCTTTTTCCGTGTTACAGGTATTGGTGGGTTGCTCTGTTGGCGACGTCGTGGAACGATTGCCCTTCCGTTCACTCTCGAAATTTCCTTGTTGCGGCCTTCTCCGTGTGGAAATTCGATTGGGAAACTCCCTTCATCAAACTCACATGCAACCGATCTCAAGGATCGCTCCTCAAATTCGTCGTAGCTCAGTTCCGGATGGCAGGCGCTTCGCTGTCCATTCCCTCGTCGATCGCTATGTTTTCCCCATTTCGCCCCGGCGGCTCAGTTGGTGCTCTCTAGGTTGGTTGGTTTGATTTTCTCTACAATGTTTCGGTTTGGGTCAATTTCAGTGGAAGAGTAATTAATCTGTTAGGTTGTTATTATTCTACCATATTTATCTCCTTATTGTTTGAGCTATTACGTGTTTATTCTCAACTCAAACTCTTTAAGCTACCCTTAGTCAATCTATTTAAACAACCTCCTTTCTCCGTATTTTTCACCTGCTTACGAACAATTGCTTTTCTCCCTCTTGCTTCTGCACGTCTGATTCTAATTTCCCCACTTCTTTTGGATACTATGGCTGCTGTTAATCCTCTCGAAGGCTCTGCTGCCATTGATGCTAATGACATCCAGGTTGGCGATGCTACCGATGCAATTGTTCCACCGGCTGCTTCTTTCGTCGGGTCTGACGTCGCCCCCCAGTTGACACGACCAATGCTGATGTTGTCCAGTCGGAGGAGGTGGCTGGGATCGAGACGGTCCCGACGGTTGATGCTGTGGTCATTGAAGAAATCCCTGATGGCGTTGATGATGGTGGGATCCCGGTGGAAGGGATCAACAATGAGGACGCGGGGGAGCTAGCTCCTGATGCTGAAGTTGATGCCGAATTCCAGGCCGATCCTTTTCATGACGAGGATCCGGCTGTTCAGCTCACAGACGAGGATCTCACGGAAGTTAGAGAAAGGGCAGAGCTGAGCTTACTTGCAAGGATATTCTGGGAGGAACCTAGGGAATTAAGAGTGGTGGAAAACTCGTTCCTTTTGGTTCGGAGGTGCTGCAGAGTATGGATCTTTGATGTGGGCTCCGGCCTGTACCAGTTTGTCTTTCCATCGGTTATCAAAAGGAACTGGGTCCTTGAGAGTCAACCATGGTTCTTCCAACGTTCGATAATTCATTTTACTGATGTCATGACTCCATCTGAGGATCTTTTCCACTCACTTCAATTTATGCCAATTTGGGTTAAAATTATTGGTGTACCTTTCTCGTCTCTTACCATTGCTGTCGGTAGGAAGCTTTTGGCTAAGCTCGGGGAAGTTATTAAGGTGGGTTATTTCGATGCGGGCACGCCAGAAGGCAGTTACGTCAAGGGGAGGGTTCGGAAGAACTTGTTGGGCTCATTCCTTGGCACCGCACCGGTTTTTAGGCCGAATGGTACTTCTTTTCCCGCCTTTTTCCAATACATTGGAGTCCCTTGTATTTGTTACTTGTGTGGGTTCTTGGGTCACGTCATGGCAGATTGCTCGCGCACGGATTGGTGTTTGATGAACACGTTCGAGGAGACTGGATTTGTGGTAAAGTTGCTCCGAATGAAAAGGAAGGTCAGGGGCCACAGATCCAACCTTTACCTCCTGTCCTCCCACAAAACTCAAGAGGACGTGGTGGATTGCCTCCCTCGGTAGCTGCTGGACTTTCCTCGAACCTGAATAGACAGTGGGCACGAGAGCGTCAAATTGGCGGTACAAGGGGTCGTGGTGGCTCGGCGTTTGGGGGCCCAAGACCTCTTCTTGCTATTACGGGCCCACCTCCGATCTGTGACCCAAGACCGTTGCGCCATCCAGGTGGACTCGGCCCAACTGATCAACAAGTTCGAACAGTGCAACCACTTCAAATCATGGCTCCCGGAAGCTGGAACTCGATTGGAGGCCAAAGAGGAGCAGGCCCTTGTCAATCTGGCCCATCCAGGCCACAAGCCCAATTAGCATCAGCCGCATCAGTCATCTCAGGTGGAGGGAGCTCGGGTCACTCTTTGGGGACGTCTTTGACAAACCGGGAAATTATTACAACTTGTTCATCAAGTTGGTCCCTTCTTTTTATGTGTAAGTGAGACACGTATGAATTCAGATAGGCTTCGAATAAAATTAGCTCCCTTAGGTTTTTCGAATTTTGAGCATGTAATCGGGGAGGGTACGGGGGGAGGTCTTGCTCTTGCATGGTTACCTCAACTTCCGTGTCAGCTCGTTTTCTCATTTCCTTTTGCTATTTGTATTAAATGGAACTCTCCTAATAATATTATAATTCATTATATTGGTGTCTACCTCTCATCGGTTGTGGCGGTTCGCTCTTGTCAGTTAGAGCAAATTCGAAATGCTTTACTCGCTATTACTAGTCCCTTCGTTGTTTGTGGTGACTTTAATGCAATCGCAGTTAACTCGGAACGGCAAGGTGGGCTCGACCCAATTCCAAGGTCTTTGGCTGACTTTTCAGCTTTCGTCTCTGACCTGCAATTAATTGATGTCGGCTTTGTTGGGCCAGACTATACGTGGACGAATTGTGCCCGGACTGATGACGCTCTTATCAAACAAAGATTGGACCGTTTCTTGATTAATGATGAATGGCTACGCCTATGGCCCGAAACCATGGTCACACACGTTGATTGTTCGGGCTCGGATCATTTTCCTATTATTTTAAGACAGACTGCTCACAATCCAACTTTCAAAAGGCAGTTTAAATTTGATGCCCGTTGGGCTCGGATTCCGGACGTTAGAGTTATGGTGCTACATGAATGGCAACGTCCTGTATCTGGCTCGCCTCAATTTAAGTTGCACGATAAGCTTAAACGTGTCAGGACCGTGCTTTTCAAGTGGTCTCGGAACGGAACTACTAACTCTGCTCGCCAAATAAAAGAATTGAAGGAGGAAATAGCACGGGCCAAGCTGGAGTCTCCTGTTTGCTGGACTCAGGTTTACTCTCTCCAAACTAAATTGGCAGAGGCAGCTTACAGAGAAGAACTCTACTGGAAACACAAGGTAGCGGCCAGATGGGCAAAGTTGGGTGACCAAAACTCAAAATTCTTTCATCAAACTGTCACTCAGAAACGTCGGAGAAACTCTATCTTAACCCTCGAGGACTCACAAGGTCAGACATTCACGAGTCCGGCAGAAATGAGTCACATCGCAATCGAGTTCTATAAACAGTTATTTGCTACAGATAATCCCCCAAATGATTTCATGACTAGAGTCCCTCCCATTCCTACTGATCGTCAGGTCTCGGATGCAATGAATGCAGCATTAATCACTCCAGTAACACCAATCGAAATCAAGGAGGCTGTCTTTGACATTGGAGCTCATCAGGCGCCGGGTCCAGATGGATTTTCAGGCTTTTTCTATCATGAATTCTGGGATCTGGTTGCACCAGACTTGATTGCAGCGGTGACAGATTTCTTTGACTCCATTGATCTCCTGCCAGCATTGAATCATACTTGGATTGCCCTATTGCCGAAAGTAGCAGAAGTCAAAACCATGAAGGAAATTCGTCCCATCGGACTGTGTAACGTTCCGTATAAGGTCATTAGCAAGATTCTCACGAAACGCCTCGGCCGCATTCTACCAATCCTGATAAGTCCTACACAAAATGGTTTTGACCAAGGACGAGCCATTGCTGACAACATCCTCATTGCCCATGAAATCATGCATTTTATGGCAGGACGAACTTCAGGGAAAATTAAATACATGGCGTTGAAGTTGGACATGGAAAAAGCATATGACCGGATTGAATGGACGTTTCTTTTCACAGTAATGAGAATGATGGGGTTCGTTGAGCTCTGGATTGCTTGGATTCGTAAATGTGTGACTACCACATCTTTCGCGGTGCTCTTAAACGGTCAAAAACACGAATTTTTTCACTCTTCTCGGGGCCTCAGACAAGGTGATCCTTTATCTCCATTGCTCTTTGCTATTTGCTCTGAAGGATTGATTTTGCTGCTCAATCAAGCCCAAGCAGCGAACTCTCTTGCAGGAGTTCGTTTGAACGCATATACGCCTATTCTAACTCACCTCATGTTTGCAGATGATACCTACCTCTTCCTCCGCGCCTCAATGGAGGATATTACGTCTTTGCTTGAAATTCTCGGCACTTATGAAACCGTCAGCGGTCAGAAAGTTAATTTACTAAAATCGGTTGTCTCGTTCTGTAAGGTCACACCAGACGCTACTCGCGTGGAACTTTGTGAAGCTCTGGGCGTCCGGAATTCCACAGTGAAGGATGAATATCTCGGTCTTCCTACTACAATGAAACGTTCTAAAGTCGAAACCTTCAAATATGTTGAAGACTTGGTCCTGAGCAAGCTACAAGCATGGAAAGGTAAGTTTCTATCCCCGACAGGGATGGAAGTTCTTGTCAAATCAGTCCTATCGGCTCTCCCGGTCTACACCATGACATGCTTTCTGCTACCCAAGAAGAACATTAAACGACTTACGTCTTTGATCCGAGACTTCTGGTGGGGTCAACATGATGGGCGCAAGAGACTGAAATGGGTGTCTTGGTCAAGACTCTACACGCCTAAATCAGAAGGTGGACTGGGCTTTCGGGATTTGCACCATTTTAACCTGGCTCTTCTTGCACGACAAGGGTGGAGAATCATTTATGAGCTAGACTCGTTGTTGGCCCGAGTTTATAAAGGAAAATATTTTCATGACGCTTCTTTCTTTACCGCAGATAGTAGCTCTCATCCTTCATGGGGATGGAGTAGCATTTGTGCTAGTAAAGAGCTGTTGATCCAAGGACTTCGGTGTCAAGTGGGCACCGGCCTTCAAATCCTTGCTTTTCATGATAATTGGATCTCGTCGGTCCCGCCGCGTCCCCCGGAACGTGTCCCCTCGGAGTTTCCATGGAGCCCGTTCACTCCAGTGTCGACTTTTGTCAATCATGGGTCCTGGGACATCCAATTACTTTCCAACATCTTCTCCGCTGTGGATGTGGACCTCATTTCCAGTATCCCGCTCCCTATTGAAAGGATTCCGGACCAATTCATTTGGCAATTTGCTGACACATGTGCGTATACGGTCCACTCTGGCTATAACATTATTCACCATGGCCTAGTAGAGATCCCTGAAGTTGGCCCATCCTCTCCCATGGATGCAGACGCTTGGAATAGGTTGTGGTCATTCCCGGTCCCTCCCAAGCTGCACTTTTTTCTCTGGAAATGCGTCTTGGGTGTCCTTCCCACGAGGGTAGCACTGAGTTCCCGTATTCCGAACTTCCCAAGAATGTGTCCAGTCTGCGAGGCCTCCGAGGAATCAGTTTCTCATCTTCTCCTCTTTTGCCCGCTGGCCATCCGTTTTGGAGCTTTCATTGATTTGCCTCTGCACCTTGTCTCCAGTTCTAATTTCTGCATTGTTTGGCGGAAGATCCTCAGGCTGTCGCCAGCACTCGGGAAGAAATTCACCTTCCTTTGGTGGAGACTGTGGAAATCGCGTAATACTGTTGTTTTCCTCAACAAACAATTCCTTTTACCAGCACTTAAAGCATAAATGGAAAAACACATGGACAAATTTGATCTGGAATTAGATCAGGAGGATGTGATGCGCCCGCTCCCCAGACGTCAATTGCCTAATACCATAAACAGATGGCGCCCCCCCAGCAGGTCGGGCTAAAATTAACGTAGATGGAGCTGTGCGTCGGGCACAGGGTGGTGGGATTGGGTTCCTTTTGCGGGACTCTACAGGCGCTGTGCTTTTTGCAGGGGGACGCGCTCTGCCATTTTTCACAGATCCTTTCACTATAGAGGCGCTGGCCTTCCGTGAAGCTCTTCGTTGGTGCGTGGGCCGGTCCCTGTACCTGGTGGATGTTGAAGGCGATGCTGCGATGGTATCTTCACATATCTTGGACAAACAACGCCTTCACTCGTGGGCAGGAGCCATCATTCAAGAATGCAAACTCCTACTTAACCGTCATCCTTCAATCCGGTGTTTCGCTGTCAAAAGGGAAGCTAATTCAGCGGCCCACAATCTGGCTCGACATTCCCTCACTATGCTTCCACTCTGTACTGGGTTGCTCAATTTGACTCACCTTGCAGTCTCACATCTCGAATGACCTTTTGTCTAGGTACCTTTCATTGCTGTCACATCTCTGGCACCCCCCCAACCCCCACCATCGTTCTTTTCTCTCAACCCCCCCCCCCCCATTTCTCCCTTAGTCTAGGCGATCTTGGTACTCTCTTCCGTGGGAGTGCTCGACCAAAAAAAAAATTCTTGACACTACCAAATAACTGCATTATACTTTGTTTGATCATCCACCTCCTCTCGTAAGTTATTGACAACAACTTGGACACCAACCTCAAAGATGAATATGTCTTTGTAAATAGCTCATGTTCACAACAAAGTCTTAAGCAAAGGCATTGCCTCACATTCCTTCGACGGAGCACTTATCTAGTCATCGTTTTCATATCCATCACCTCAACTCTCTGACGAAATTCCTCGGGATCATGACATAGTCCACCATCCCTCTTGCATCGCAAACACAAGAACATAAATTTAAAATAAGGTCTCTGAATTTCATGGCACGACCCTACTTGCCACACGCCATGCAACATGTTTCATTTTAAGAGGTTAGCCATATTATCACTTTCATTTAACACATAAACATGAACTTTTAACTTTTAAACAAATGATGACAAACGGTGCTATTAATTTTAAAATTTATGCTAGATTTGGTGTTTGATTAAGTGAGGCTAGATTTATCCATATCAATAAAGTTGAGGTCTTGAAGTTCGTTAGCCCTAGAAAATATGTAGCTCTCTAGTTAAAAGAGTCAAAAACACTGTTGGTCATCTAAGTATGGGTCATGTAACAGTGTGGTCACCTAACTATGTTTTGTAACATTGTGGTCACCTAAGTTTGTAAATCATAACCGATAGGCATCTCCGATGATTTTTCACCAAATCTCATGTGAATTTGCTAGCTCAAAGAGCAACATCAGCTAACAAAATAATATTGTTAACATGGAGAAGATGGAATAAAAATATTTTGTTGTTGATGTGACCCTCTGAAGATTCGGTAAAAAATCAACGGAGATGCATGTCAGTTACGATTTACAAACTTAGGTGACTACGTTGTTACAAAACATAGTTAGGTGACCACGCTGTTACATGACTCATACTTAAATGACTGCTAGTGTTTTTGACCCCTAGTTAAAACCAAGCATAAGAAAATACGTGCTCCGCGTAACACCTACATAAGTAGGTATATAAGCTCTCTCTACAGAGAAACTTGCATGTACAGATTGTTGCCAAAGAAGATTGCGCAGTTTTTTTAATCCAAGTTGAAAAGAGATGTTATAATTACTGCTTTCTAATCTACCTTGAGAAGATCTTCATCTCAAGCCACTAGAAATAACAGACGGGATCAACTCAACTAACTTGTCTCTCAATCTACACGTTGTGTTCTTCAATGTTCCACACGAGCTCACATCTTCAGGAGCGAACCCCTCTTTCAGTAAAGCACGATGCTGCGCTTCCAGATAACTCCGTAAACTAGCCTCCGCGACATTAATTACACTGAGAAGCTCATTTGTGTGCATGAACTTCGTAACAAGAAACCCAGCCAAGACGTTCTGATTGGCCTTCACAAGCTCTGCTATAAAGCTAGGAAACATAACTCTAACGAAGAGGAATGACAAGTCGATGTCATTCCTGGAAGTATCTTCATTACTAATCATCTGCTTCATCCTGCACAACTGGGCTTCCTGGCATTCACGGGAGAAACTCCCGACCAAATAGCAGAGATAAGAGAAAATACTGCCATATGAATGTTTGGTGAAAATGGATGATACGACCCCAGAGGATAACACGAGGGTTAAGAGCTCGTGGTCCCTGGAAATCGTGTCCGGGATGCCTCCTTGTTTGAGCTTGTCCTCAACTATGTCCAAACACTGAAACCATAGAGCTTCATATGGCAGAAGCAGCACGAGTTTCATAGCTATAAAGGAGTCTACTTCTCTTATACTCTCACCCAAGCTCCTAGCCTCATTTTCGTCAATCAATGTTCCGTTGGATTTCGACAATGATTGGTCAATCAGTCCCATGACTTTGTCAACGTGAGACAGCTTGATCAACTTTCTGAAAAGCTCAATCCAACATGTATGTAAAGGATGAAGATTGGGACCAACGACAACCTTTGGCTTCTCTTTTGGCATGGCGTCTATTTCTTGAAAGCTTTCCCATCCTTCATCCCAGTCATCATTACTCCAGTTATTTCCTACTTCCGCATCTTCTGCTGTATCTACTGGTTCTCTTACGCTAGCAAAAAGCCTTTCCCACTCTTCTAGAACAGCTTGCAACACCTCTGCATGATGAACCGTACTGGAAACTTCACACAACCTCAAAAAGCAAGAAGTAGCAGTCTCAGTATCTGAAAGATCGTCAGGAGAGATTTCCATGCCAGGAGAGATGGCCGACACGAGCTGGGATGATTTCAGGGCGACCAAAGTGCTTGTGAGCCTGCTAGAATTATCTGGACGCTCAGGCAGCCCAAGGTTTCCAGTAGACTCATTCTTGCTACTTGTGAGCAATTCATGCCAGCCTTCCCATGGCAAGACATTGGACTGCAGCTCTGAAGAGAAACCCATAGTGTTTCCACCTGAAATGAACTGCATAATTTCTAAGGCATACACTCGGATGTTATTTGGTAGCTGCAAATCATCACAGAACTGTGCCATTCTTTCCCAAACCACGTGCCTAACCTGCTGCAGATCCTCCACCTTACCCTCCATCTTACCCAGAGATGATAGTAAGTGGTATAGATCCTTGCGTTCAAGGGTTCCATTGACCAAGTCGCTTAAGATCGGATCCAGCATACTTGCGTAGAGGTGAGCGAGATTTCGAGTTTCAGCAGCTGGACTGTCGGCATTCTGTGATATCATTTCTGCGTATAGTTCCGATACAGCACCAAAACTGCAACCTGAAAATACCATCGCTCTGCAGAAGGCCGCAGCTTCAACTGCACAATCACCAATTAAGCCATGATTTACGTAGCTCACAATGGTCCCCCAGGCCTGACTTGGTGATACATTGTCCTCCCTCACTAATGTCACAAATATTCGCACACAGTTTGACAGACACACTGGATCGAAACTCATTTTTCTGACAGAACTCTCGCTTGATATGAGTTTGTGCATCTCTTCGGTTAACCTGAACCAAAAGTTTAAAAGGAAGATGAGGCTATCCTGCCACATTGAGTCATCATGGATACTCTCATAAGCACCAGGTAGAAGCAGAATTATAGTTAAGCAACGCTTCAGGACATCCATGGCATCTGATGTCACCAAATGTCCGATAAACTTTCCACAAAAATCATAAGTTCGCTCTAGCTGGCCAATGAATTCCTGAAACTTTTCAGCATTTCTGACTGTAAATTCTGTTTTAGCTCTACTTTCCAAATCTGTAAACAAACTATGAACATAATGCTTGTAGACATCCTGATATTCAATCATGCCCTCTGGCACTGGCTTTGAATGAATACCAACAAGTGCCTTCACCATCATTGCCAAGGGTTCTAAGCTACATTCGTTAATATGAGAGAAGACTTCATCTCGGAAACACTGCAGATTCAAACCCCCCAATCCGGCAATATTTTTGAAGTCTAGATTCTTAATGAAGGAAACTCTTAGACACTCTTCCCCAACAAGCTTGTAAAACTGCGCCATCTGGGAGCTGGATAAACGTGGTGAGAATGGCGATGATCCTCGAGTTTGCTCCAAATGCAAATAGCAGTCAGACAGCAGGGCATATATAATTGATAGACGCTGCTTGTTATGACCATCAATTGCAGGGTAAACAACTGATGAAACAGTTTTGATGGTTTCAGAGGCAGAACTGATAATTTCACCTTTGCATTCTGAAATTTGGATCATGATGTCATCATTTGTCCAAGCTTCAGAAGTAAGAATGCAACTAAGATAACACTGCAGTACCTGCAGAACAAGGACACGACATACAACATGTCAAAAATCTGGCGAAAAACATGATTTGTGTGCATCAGAGAACACAGTAGGAACACAATGCACCTCAATATGATCCACGCCATACGTATCGGCCAACTTCAACACGTCCTTTATAACATGTTTCTTTTCCAGTCTCACTGATTCAATAAGGGAAAAAACAGCATTGCGAATGTAATTTAAGTCACCAGAGAGAAACCGAGCAGTATCCACACCAGGGATGACTTGCTCCAACACTCTGGAATGTTCAGCCACTCGCTTCTTTTCTTCTAATTTGAGCTTCCAATCCCTCCAAAAAGTGGACTGCACCTTATCCATCTTGCTCATCTCATCTGAAATAGAGCGACATGTTATCTATTATACTCGAAAGAAATCCAACAGTCATCTTAAACAAAACATACATTAGTTGAGTGATAATAGATCAAACAAACTTCGAAGTAAGATAACATCAAAATCAATCACCAGAACTCAGTGGAGCATGCTTCTCATTGAACTTTCTCCTAAGCAATTCCCTTCTCTGAGCAGGGTCGTTGCACTCGACTCCAAAAGTGTGTAGGGAACTGTAAGTCATCCCAACATTCATTATGCTACAAATTTCATTGTAATTCTCTCTGAGCTGAAGCTGCTCTTCTATTATTTCAACCCCACTGAATGCATCAACAAGGTTCAACAGTAATGAACATCCCATCACGTCTTCCTCTTCTGTCACAGGCGGTTCAATAACTGACTTTGCCATGGAGGCAATTACACTATCTCTTGGAGAAAAGTCATTCCTAGCCAACCAGGAAAGAATGGTTACTAGGGCTTGGGTTCTTATGCTCATAAACTCCTTTCCAGTAGCATATCCAGAAGTCCGGTTCTTACAGTATTCAGCATTCCTACTCAATTCAAGCAACCACGGAAGTTGAGAAGTAGTAAAAGAGAAAAGTCTTCCATTGTTCTTCAAGAAAGATTCCAAATCTGCTGCCTCCTCTGCAAGGCAGTGTTTAGCAACTAAAAGGAGCGTATTTCTTTTGTTCCTCAAAGGAGATTCTTGATCACCACTACTTATTTCAGAAACTTCAGAGAAATCTTTGAACTCAAAATTTTCGAGAGACTCTTGGAAAGGAGGTCTTCTGTTTGAGGAACCATGACCAGAAACACCAAAAGAATTTGTGCCAGACAAGTTGCATAAAACCTCACACTGCCCTTGCATATCAAGGTCCTTCCATGCATGAAGAAGCTCCATTATAGATTCCTCATCACAGTGACTCAAAGCAAAACCTATTAGCTGCTTTCGTGAGCATATATCCATATCTTCATGGGCAGGACCCCTTGCTATTGCAGTACACAAATCCCAGATCGGTCCATGTCCTTTATTAGACAAAACAAGGCAGAGGTCAAATGCCAACTGCAGATCATCAGCCACAGCGGCTTCTCTGGCAATTGCTTCCTGAACTGCTGATATATCATCTGGAGAATTCAATCCAAGAAATTTGGCGACTTCTATCAATTCATCAACATGTGTATACGCTCCCGGTTGGCTAGAAATTGTCATTTTAATGATATCCATTGGGTCTTTTATTTGCCTGAATTGCATAGGCAAAAGAGTCATTCCAAGGTTTGGCAGTTTAACAGTAAGCGCATCAATTATGTCAGCCTCTGCTTGTACATTTCGACTGCTAGGAAATAAATTGAGGCATTCCTTAGCCTTCCAGATCTGAAACAGTTCACGGCAATGGGAAAAATTAACATTTCAGTCCAAATCAAGCACGCAACTAACTTAAATTCCCAAGCATATGAATATGTTACTAAACCAAATTTATAGAAAATACAAAATAACATATTCTGGTATTGTGAATTTATGCCTATCAAATCATTTTATATCCTCTTTCCGAAATCACGACTCCATCATGGCACTTTAGCCGATACCCTTATCCTTATAGAAAATGTATCATGGAAGCACTTACTTCAGGTGAAGTCAAACTCGAAGCAGAGAAAAAGTACTCTCGTGCAGCTTGAATAACAAGGTATTCGGCTTTCTCTGGTGCCAGGGACACTGAACCTGTTCCCTTCAGATAGTTTCTTGCAAGAGAGAATTTCCCAGCTTTTAGCAACCCTTTGCAGAACTCCATTAACATATACTCCAAATCAAGAAAACGAAAAGCCTTGTCTTGCAAGGACAGCATATCACGCCACATGTTTGCCCAATCATTATCTGAACGGCTTGGCTGACGACGAACAAATTTTGAGAGAATTAGTCGTATAATCTGTTTCGCTCCTTTTTCATCGATGTGAGCCTCAAGGAAAAAGTTCATTGGCTTTGGCACCTGAAAGAATAGAACAAGTACAATCAAAACTAAGTCTATACTTAGTTACAACTTCCCCAACCAAAGGTCCAAAAAAATGCAACCATACTTGCTCAGAGGTCCTAAACAAGTACAGATCTAGAAATAATGACCAATAGGAGATGCTCTGCGATGGCAATGAAGATAAGTATAAGGAATAAGGTTTGTGTTGTCTAGTATTGATTGACAATCAGAAATCCAATTAAGGGTAGAATGTACGCTCCATTACCATGTGAAAGAGAATTACAGTTTAACACAAGGCTGTGACTGCAAGTTTTCCATCGTTTAAAAATTCACAGGTCAAATAACATCGCCCTTAAGAGTGTAGCGCTGATTAAGTAATGCTATATATTTACAATTGCAGAAATCACAATTGCTGAGTCAAGTGGTTAGAGACATGAATGAGCAAATTTTCCAGTATTTGGCTGGCTCACATTATGAAGTAAATTTGGGTAGCAGGAATTGGGACTTGGAAGCATCGGTATTTCGGGTTTCCGTTTCTGAGTTTCCTTCACTGCTCAAATGGTCAGCATGGTTGTTGGTTAGTGAATAGGCTTTCTCATTGTTGTACTTAAGGTCTTCTACATTCTGGGGTAGCTTACAAATTTATGTGACATTCAGAACCACAATGCCAGTTTCCAGGCAAACTAATTCTACAGAGCACATGAGGAAAAATGGCTAGTGACGGCTCTCAAACATCTAGAGTTATTATACAACAGCCTTTACCACTCTGTAGGGTCTAATAATAGTACCATCCTTAAGATAAGAGAAGGGGAACTCCTCTAACTTAACTGCCTAACACAGCAAAAACTACGGATGATGTTTTCCTGATAGTCGTGACTATTAATCACTTTATCGTCAAATACAAAGGACACTAACTTCATTCAACTCCTTCAAGCAATGAACAAATTTGTCCATCCTCGAAAAACAAAAATAAGATATAAAAACCTTATGATTTAACACCAGTTAAACGTGCTTAAAATGACAAAATTATTGTCGAGCAAAGAATACCTGGTAAAATGATAAAAGCCTTCCTGCTTCAATGTGACCTTCTGCAAGTTTGAGTTTCTTCTCAAGAATATCACCCGGTGCTCTAACATCTGAAACCGTTTCCACCAAGACACAAAACAGTTGAAAGGAGTGGATATTCAAACTTCAACTATGAAAGCTGATCTAACAAAAGTAGACAATCACCGTAAACAATGTGAAGATGTAGCCTTATTATTTTCCAAGGACCCTAAGTCAGAAAGATTGGATGGAGAGCCAGCTTACTAACCAATTATGCCACGGCTCACAAAAGGAACTATAAAACTGAGACAGCTAAGGTCATGTTGACCTATAATAAGATTAGGTGTTTGTTTCCAGCATTTTTTAAGATCTCTTATTCTTATGTTACAAATAATATAGTTATGGTCAATAGCTAGGGATAAATTGATGCTTATGTGGATTTGAAAGACGCAAATAGCAGATGGGAACTTATGATATGTGATAAGAATCTGCTAAGTTCTTTGTTACTTGCTAGTGATTTAGGGATTCAATTATTCCCGTTCTTAAATGTATTATATAAAAGTTCTTATCGTATTATTTAGAATAGATGAATAGAATATAGGAAACATACCTTAATTAGGATACCTATAAGAAAGGTAACTACCTAAAGTAAGGACTAAGGAGTCTAAACAACGGAAGAAATAAATGACAGAAGAATACTGAGAATTATCAAGAGAATCAGCTGTATCTCTACATTACTTACGTCAGCTATAAACTTGAGCAGTACAACTGTGAGAGATCGAATATATGTAACCAAAAAACTAACCTTGCTTCTGGGGAAGCTTTGACAAAATGGCACCCATGGTACTCCATCTGTCTGTAACAGTACACAGGTATATGCACTGAAGAGCACAATCCATGGCTTCAATCTCATCCTTGAAGAAACCATTACACCGTAAGTCCTTGCATCCTTCTTCAATCACCTTCAAACATATGTCCAATTTATTCTCCAATGCCATCTCTTTTAGCCAGCTAACCAAGAAGGACTTGTTCTCATGGTGTATTGCATATTGGTGATTTGTAACCGGATCTTTGGTAGCAGAGCTCAAATCAGTAGTTTGATTTAACATAAACGGAATTCCCTTGTCTTTTAACCTTTTGACCACATTTTCCACATTGACGTCTCTTAGCATCATTTTAAATTTCTCATAATCGGACAACTGTTTCCATGTAACAAGATTCATATCGAAGCAAATGTCACTGTCACCCTCATCAGAATAAATAAGCTGGTAGAGGTAATTAATATCCTGATGAAGATGCAGTAACTCAGAGATACCCTTTCGACATGCAAAGTCCAGTAAGCAAAGGCAATTCTCCAGCTGACCAGTATAGCGATCAATATCCATGGCTCTATTTTCGTACCATAAACAGATTTCGGTAGTAGATGGCCATTGATGTCCCTTGCACAGCATTACAATTGGTTCTGTCCTGATCTGGATGTCCACTTCATGAGCTTCAGATAACCGGTTTATAAATAGTACCATATTCTCACTTTCAACCCAATCTTCTTTCCTAAGAGCAACGCTTGCAGGAGGAAACTTCCCAGGAAGAAGTTGTCCATATGTTTGAACAGGAATAGTCTCAGGAATTGCAGCTAGAACTTGCAACATAAATGGAGACAGGGAACAGGGATGACGTTTGAAAAGGAGATTGAGTGCCCCAATTTTTCCACTTTCAGCCAGGGTTACAGCCACTTCTTCCAGAGGAGTTACACGAAATTTGCAATATTCCTGCTCAGAAAACCTGCACGGGACTAAGTTAGTAAATGTCAGTCAATAGCTGAAACTTACCAGGTATATCAGCATTAAAGTTCCAACCATCTATCAGTAATCATACAACAGAACACCACTTATTACTAACTACTGTATTTTAATATTTACATTTCTGTATGGAGATACAAATACATTTCGCAGGTTACTTTTAAAAACGATGAAGAGACCTGAAATAGATGTGTCACAGGAACTTGCAAGCAGGAACAAAAATACACACACTTAGACGTTTAAAGTTTAAATAGTTGACATGAAAACATGGTTGTATAAACTAGATAGCAAAAGACTGAAAACTAATATCCACTACCAACCCCATTCGAAATCATACTACAAAATGTGTTAACAATATGTGAACTCGCAGGTACACCGCTATTATAAATGCAGGATGCTATTCCCACACATCCTTCCACTTAAGTCTTGTATAGGTAATGTTGGCCCCAATACCATTCAAGTGTTTTGGTATATAAACTTCACCGAGCAACTGAAAGGCTATTGCCAATTTGTAATGATGGGAACCCTCAAAACATCAGGATTACCCCAACAAGAAAAAACTATATCATCTTCGACAGTCAGATATTGGCATGAATAATAACTAGAAACTAGAGTTGGAGAGTCCTTGTGTTTTCCCACATATCTGATGTAACATATGAACTCTCTTCAAAATTTCAATGGACATATACGCATTGTATACGTCAATAGTTCTCTTTCCGTTTAATATATTTCTCATGATCAGTTAAAGAGAAGTTAGAGAGATACTGATAATGTAGTACCTGCCCATGTTTATGCCCAGATACGTCTCTAGCCTATCTCTGAATTGGAGTAACTGAAGCCTGGCCATTCGAAAAATCCACATAGGGCTATCATAATTTTCTGCTTCGGAAAAGCGAAACTTATCAGATGCACCAATCCCGTGAGCAAGAAGAGCTTTCACATCATCTTCTGTCTGTCCAGTTCTTTCACAGCATTCAGAAAGAACAAAACTTAGGTCCTTAATCTTTCTTAGGAACATATTTATATCTTTCTTTCCCTTGGAAGATTGCAGCCATTGTGATTTAAATACTTCGTCACTGTCTAGTCTATAACGATTAGCGAAGCCCAATGCTGACTGATATTCACGATTTCCAATAAATATTCTGTACATTTCATGCACAGATCTCTTAGAAAGTGACATCAGACGCCAGTTCATCCGGGAAGTATCAGAAATTACCTCTGTTTTCTCCTTCAAGTCTTGCAAGTCACTTAAGTCATTGTGCTTAGAATGAATTTCCTTGTTGTCTGAAGATTTGCTCTCTAGAAGAAATATCAACCCCATAACTTGCTGTGCTCTGTCGACAGTGGGCATGGAATAAGCAAAATCATGTTCCTTGACTTTTGAGCCAGTCAAAATATCAAGCATCATAATAATTCCACCCCTTTTAACAACCGCCATGATATGGTTTGACCACCACGTGAAATCGACAATGTTATTTAAGCAACCATTCTGCTCTAAGTTACTGGTGGCAGATGAACTTGATCTCTCCAAGTTGCCAAAGTTGGAAAGTGATGAGGAATCTTTATCCACCCTAAAAACATGCAAGCTTCCTGTTACATCCAAAGAAGAGATAAATTCGCCTTCTGGTGACATTAGTACCTTTGGATATGCCAGACATCTAATATTATCTTGCAGTGTGTGATACAAGCCTTCAAACTGAACACTCGACAACTGTTCAAGATTTAAGTTCTGACATCGCCGCCAAATGGAAAGATGGTAGCAGCCTGAAAAAAATACATATCAGTGGAGCTGAACACCAGGTTTAAAACAAAGATTATGAGCTAAAATCACAATGCTTAAGCTATCTAAGCCTCACCTCAACTTCAAAGAAATACATAGTTCACATAGAAACAACGTTAAAGTCAAGTTTGAGAAAGACCATTTGACTATGTAATTTATGTGGCCTTTACAAAAATAAATTGATTATGAAATCTTCATTATCTGCAAAACCTGTATCAATAATTTCATTTCATTCTGTTCACAAAAACTATTGGCCACGTGGCCTTCCAAAATCAGAAATACAACCAAATGAATCCTACCAGCATTAGAAGTTAGAGAGCCAACGGAAATGCTACCGACCACAAGAAGCAGGGAACTTTCTGGAGCATACTGAAAGCAGAAAACATCCTTAGGGAACTGCCCTTTAGCAGCTGATCTGCTATTTGACACAGAGCTAATGCTCGACTCTCGACTGACATCAATTTGATGTATGTATCCATCTGATGTAATGGCTAAAAAGCGACATCTGCAAAATTTTCATCACATGCATCAGCTGTCCAAACTCTAATTTTTAGCTGTTCAAATTCAACAAAAATTATAATATATAAGGGGAACCAAAAGGTCAAGTGAAAATAACCTTAAAATTAGAAGATTGATAGGAAGACAGAATAACTTAAGAGGAAACTGATAGGAAGACTTACACACAAGATCCTGAAACATCACTAGAGTCCTGTGGAATTAGACCAATTATTGATGAAGAAATCTTGAGTTGCCTCTTTGTAATTCTTGATATTTGTACACCACTTGCTTTGATGAAATACAGTGTGTCCATGTCGTCAACCACTCCAAGAATACCTTCGGACCAAAATCCACAAGTATATGCACAACAGCTGGCACCTGAAGTACCCAAAATGAGTCGTGATAATATTGGTCTGCATCTATAGAGATCAGAACTCTGAAAGAATAAAAATTGTGAAAAGCTAGCCTCTAGTCAATAAGATTTCATGATCCAGCAGAATACACGTTGGCCCCTAATACATGCAAATTCTGAAAATCTGGCAATATCCCTTAGCTTTTTTCATCAAAATCAAAACATAAAAGATCACGTCTGAAAGTTTGAAGGATCAAGGACACAACTCAAAAACAATTGATTCAGGTTGCTATGTACAAAAGAAAAAATCCCAAAATATGCCAGCAAGATTTCCCATGCTACCTTCAGACAGCATACAAATTGAAGACATTTTTCATTCTGAGTATATACTTCCAACAGATTATTTATCACATGATGTCATGAAATACTAAACTGAATCTTACTATTGAAAAGACCAGTTGGCTCCTGGTAGTCATCATCCTTCTGCAAGATTGTTATTTGACTCCCAGTAGCAACAGCGACACGCTCGCCCATTGAGGAAATAAACAAAGATACAGGTTTCTTGAATTTATCTCGACTACTATGACTGCTCCACTTCTCTCTGAGTCGGCTAATACCTGTTTTCCATGAACGAGAAACATCTGTAATTAAATTATGCTGAGAGCTGTAAACTAAGAGAGAAGAGATCCAATAACGAAAAGAATCACAGAAACAAAAATAAAAAACAGAAGCAAGTACAATCTAGAAACCAGTGAGGCTCCTAACAATAAAAGACAACATCACAGAGACAATGATCAAATTTATCCGTCGCATCTTATCTCTTAGTTGATTAATGGTGAGCTAAAGCTCAAAAAGATAATATACAAAACAAGATGTTCCAATCAGTGCAATTGAACACTTCAAATTTGTTCTTCTTGTTGTTGAACCAATATTGTTTTTTATTGATCCCATCGTTCAAAAAATTGCTCACAATAAACACAAATAGCAGCTGAAGTTTGGAACTCAAATCAAATTCAAATAGCCACTATTAAATTGTGCAAGTCTCAGCTCATACTAAGAACAGAAGATGATGCAGAATAAGAGTTTATAGTCTGTGTAAAATTGGCATACCTCGAACTGAAAGAAGCGAGAGGAAGCTGCCGTTTCCGCCATCATTACTCTAGAAATACAAAAACGAGGTCAAATCCAGGTCAGAAGAGGCAAATTCCCCTAAAAGGTATTAACTAAATCGTCATCGACGGGCAGAGAGATCTAGACAAGCGTACCTGGGAAGGGAGAGGAGGGTAATTAGATGAATATGGGCCAGAAGCATGAGAACGCTCCTCGTAGAGCACTTCTCCGACACTCTGCTCCTCCATTTTCCGAAACTCAATGGCTTCTCACGGACGCTCGATTTGTACCGATGATTATCAGTCACCGGAAGGTAGAAGAAGAAAGAACAACAGCGGTGATCAGGTAGAAGAGCGAACCTACCTAACGAGAAACCAAATCGTTACTTGTGCAGAGTGCAGACCGGAAGAAAACTGGATCAAAGATAAATTGTGATTCATTAATGAAGCTAAGGCCCGGAAGTTGTTTGTAGACTGGGCCTTACATGGACATTTGTTTGTTTTCCGGGCTCAATTCTAGGTAGCTTGTAGGGTTGAAGTGGGTTAATTCGGTCATTAATCGATCAAAATTGGTTAACCGATCAATAAAAAATGGGTCAAGAACTGATCAAAATTTGGTCAACCGTAAATTAACCCTGCCTTTTTAACAAATGGTTTCACTGACCATTTTTTTACCGGAATAATTTTTCATGTTTTGACCAATTTAATTGATTTTGGCTGACTTTGACTAATTTAATCATTTATAACCTAATTTGATCAATTTAACCTAATTTTAACATATAGCACAAATTTGGACATGTTATTTCTTAGAGTGTTGGTGAAATTATATGCTTACCCTAATGCTTGGACAATGTAGAGAATTCTCCAATTCCATCTCGAATAGTCCAACACCAATGCAACAGAAAGAGTGGAACTCGAAGTTCATCAAGTGGTTCAAAACAAAAGTAAGGTTTCACTTTTAGTGATTTTGCATTGAACTAGAAACGAAATTGAAATGACTTCAATTTTCGTTGTTATTGTCAATTATAGGTTGCGGTCTTGTGTGAAAATAGTGAAAGTGAGGGATTGGAAGATCTTATTTCACTTTCACGAGGCCCATCCACTATAGTGAAGTGCTATAAAGGTTACATAATAGATGGATATCGATTTCATACAAAAAAAAAATGAGAAAGGTCGAAAGACACAAAATAATGGTGTAGTTGTTGTTGGTGATCATGGAGTTGATATTGACTCCATAGACTATTATGGAGTATTGAGAGAGGTCATTAGACTAGAGTTTCTCGGTGGAAGAGAAGTGACCTTGTTTCGATGTGATTGGGTTGATGTGTACGATAAAGAGAAAGGTGTGAAAGTGGACGAGTATGAATTTGTTTGTGTCAACCTTCAAAGACTATTGAAGACAAATGAGCCATTTGTCTTGGCTAACCAAGCTTCTCAAGTTTTTTTTGTCGATGACAAGAGAAATAAGAATTGGCATGTGGTTATAAGAGTAGAACCTCGTGATACATATGCGCTACCAGTCGAAGACGAATCAATCAACACTACAAAAAATTCTGTTATTAGTGACCAGATCTTAGCGACAAAAGGCTTAAGTCGTCACTAAACCACTTTTTGTGACGTAAAAATCAAGGCGTCGGAAATGTTTCGTCAAACTACTCTTTATTTATGACCATTCGTATGTACATCGGTGATTTACAAATTTATGGTCAGTAATAACAAATTTATGATCGGTGTGTTTATAAATAATCAAAAAGAAAAAAGAAAAAAAAATTTGGGTGAAGAGAAGTTTTGCGCCAATAATTTCCCCAAAATTGAAAAGCATATTCAAAATGAAATTTCCAAAACCTAAATTCCTCCTCCTCCACAATTCTCCCCTTACAATTACTGCAACCCACTGCCACCACTAGCTAGGTACCTGCACTTGAGTACCCCTGCTCTCCCGTTGACGATAGCGGCATGAGGAGGAGGAGATTACAGCCAATGTAGTTAAAATCACAATTTTACGAGTCCATCAATTAGTTATGATCAAGATTCCACATAAAATTGATTTATCATATAATCGGATATAATCATGGGTGAAATCGTACAAATCATAGAATCAGTCAATTCACACGATTTTACCGATTTGTTGAATAGGTTCAAATCAGGTGGGTCTTTAAAATGGGTGGAGTTTTGCCCGAATTAAAAACCGTCTAATAACTAGGACTTAAACACTGCATTTTGATTTTGGTTGAAACTAACCCTAAAATTGTTTCATTCTCACAATCCTCAACTCACTTTCTCACAGTCGCAAGAATAGAAGCCACCGTCGTAGCCATTTTCTTTGGATTATGAGCTCGCCGGACGATGCTTACTGCTACTTGTTGGACGAAGAAGCTCTACTTCAACCTGTCAGTTAGTCCTCTGCTCCAGCCCATCGATTGTGACTGTCCTCTGCTCCAGCGCTTACCAAGCTTCGAGCGTTCGCCGCTCTAGAAATCCCTTCGCAGCTAGTTCTCCGCCGGCACAAAGGACCCAAGACAACAAGACCCAAAGTACTCTCTCTATCTCGCTCTCTCTATAGTCCGTATTTATGTAGAAGACCCATTCCGAAATCCAAATAACTCCCTCTTATAAATATGAACAGAAATAGGAAAAGAAGTGTTTCCTGCATCAACAGCAACAACTATGGCAGATGACAAGACCCAAAGACTCATTCTCTAGAATTGCTTATCCTGGTGAGTGAGGTTTTAGCTTTCTTTACTGTGGATGATGTGACTTTATTTGGTGCATTTTAAGCCTTCGATTAGCCTATGAAATGCCCGTGTTTGATCCTTAAATGTCATGCTTAATATGCTTTTATTGAAGTTTTGTGCTAAGTGCTATTCTGTTGCCCGATTGCCACTTTGAGGCCAATTCCATGTCTATTGGAGGTGTTTTCTTTGTATTTTCAGGTCTTGGCATTGTAGTACTGGTGACAAGGAGCACGTAGGATCAAACGGGAGGTCAATCGGAGCTAGGACGGAGGAGATATGGACGTTGCAAGATCGAAGAAAATGCACTTTAAGCTGAAGGAATTTTCGGCGAAAATGTCATGGCATTTTCGCCGAAGAGGAATTTTTCGGCGAGGTTGTCAAGTCTTCGGTCCGAAAAATCTAAACAGGCGGCGGACGTTTGATCATTGAAGTTATTTTCGGCGAAAATTATGCAATGTTTTCGCCGAAAATCTGTGAAGAGATGGCAAGCCGGACGGTGTTTACAGAGGCAGTTTCGGCGAAAATCTCACATTATTTTCGCCGAAAATTCTAGTGTCTTCCGGCGTGCTATATAAAGAAGAAGGGGCGAGAATTAAAGAGAGGAGCTCATATCTTATTTTACACATTGCCGATCAATTCCTCTTTCCTCTCAACTTCTCCAACACTTTCTCCTCATCAACCAATCCTTCATCAATCTTAGAGCAAGGTGCAAATTGGAGTAAGGAGCTTGGATTGAAGCCCACAACCTTGGGGAGAGGAGCTTGCAAGAAGAGGATTGCCATGGAACCCTTGGTGACCATCTCTCTTTCTTTCTCTTGTGTACCATTGGCCATGTGTGGCTGATTTCCTAGGTTTTCTTGGATTGATAGATGGTTGTGCTAGGATAGAGGTTAATTGTATAAACTTGCCATGATTGATCTTGGATTGTAAGAAGATGGTCTCTATGACTTGTTGTTAATTCCATTGATGGCTATGGCTTGATTGGTCTATTATTTGTAATGTAATGCATGAGAGTGCTTGGATTACATGGATTGTAGGTCTAGGGATTGAAGAGAGTGTGTTCTAAGAGATTAGATCATCTCAAGTCAACCATAGTTGCATGATTTCTCACTTGTGCATTTTATCGAACACTTGGTGTGCATTAGGTTTTTCATTCAATTGAACCTTGATTAGTCTTTGGATGATTCTCTTAGTGTTAGGACATTGACATGAGAGTGTGGTGTCTAGCCTAGTGGTCATAGAGTCATAGGAGAGGGTTTTGTGGCTTGGCATTTCATCAAACACCTTTAATGCATCCTTAGTCACTTAGCTTGAGAGCGAGAGCCTAGGTTGAGTGGTTCTAGGATAGGGATTTAGTGCGACGAGAGTGCATTGAGTCTATAGAAGGGATTTGCATGGTCATTCGATTGCATCCTCGATCATGTTTGGCTTGTTTGTGCATTTGTTCCTCTTGAGCATGATGAAGCTATCTTTATAAGTTAACCTCCTTTACCTTTGATTTGCACCCTTTTGATTTGTTTGTTTGTTTAGTTTCTTTTATGTTTTTATTTCCTTTCCAAACTAAAACCAATTTTTAAATGAATAGACCGTCCATGAACCGTGTGAGTACAAGCTTTTGAGAGAGCCCTCGTGGAATACGACCTTGATAGTTGTGAGTTAAATCTCGCTTATCAGTGGAGTATCAATAAATGCAACATAATCCTACAAAGGTAAACCTCTGTAAGTCTTGAACTTCATCATGCAATTTTGTATGTAATGCTAAGAGAGTATGTATCCTTTACACTTGTTCTCTTTTTTTGTTTCTCCAATTACGGTTCAAATTTCACTAATGAACCTCTGTTCACATCTTGCATTTGTGTTCTCTTTTTTCTTTTAGGTGATTGGAAAAGAGTAACTACAATTGCTCAAGTAAGTTGAAACTTCCAGTTCCTTTAGCATTTATGATCTTATCTCCCCTTGTTCATTAAGAGTTAACTCTATCTTTAGTTGTTTAGCTATGCTTGTGATTTATGATGATGCAAAGATGATCATTACTGTTCTTGAAGAATGATTAGATAGATCATGCAACAAATTGATTTCTGTTATTAGTTTTGAGGTGGTGATTGAACATTGATACCATTTATGCTGATACATTAAAGAAAACAAGTAGAATATACACGATTTTGAGAGAGAGAGCTCGAAACTCTATCTATGGATTTGAAGCTAACTGCTAGACCTAAGAAAGCTGGTTGGTCACTGTTATTTCCTTTTGTTCTTCACAAGTCTGTCTCATTTGGTATTTCTGCATAATGAATTTTGAATTTCTTTTTTGATATGAATTGTGTGTTTATTATAAAGGTAAAGTGATGCAGCTTCCAAAATGGAAGAGTAGTAGTCAAGCTGTGCAGCAAAGCAAGATGTAGAGAAACAAAAATCAAGCAGCAAATAAGGAGCTGACAAAAAAAACAAAGGAATAGACAGATTTTCCTTGGCGTGAAAAGTGACATCAACTAACAAAAAAAAACTAATAACAATAAACTGTGACGAATGTTACTTGAACTTAAAAGCAGTTGAGCATCTGAGGAAGATAAATGAAGTATCCGCAGAAAAATTTCATCAAGCCAAGTGGAAGGAGGAACAAGCATGAAAGGTAATATCATGTCGCATTAGTTGTTCAATCTCACACCTTTGTTATTCGTGTACTTACATGGTAGAATGTCAATGTCTTCTAGGAGTGGGAAGCTGCACTGCAAACCTTGAACGATGAGGTAGAGACGAAGCAGAAGTTATATGAAACTTATTAAGGATATGAATTAACTCCAATCACATGCTTTTTCTTCTTTTCTTGATGTATTAATATTTTCAGGTTCTAGAAAGCAGCAACTCGCAGTTTGCTAGACTTGAGGAGTTAAAAAGACGAATCAAAGCTTTAAATCCAAACAGAGCATCGTCTACCATATCTCCTCATGTAAGTTCTCCGACCTCAGTTTTCTTCTGTGTATCTATGGGGCTCATCCCATTAGCGAGTTTTGCAGGACGAGGACGCCATTCTATGGTGATAATGAGTTGTATACGCGTTTGTCTAGAGACCATTATATCTGTCGTATATGTCAAATGTATGCCAGTTCTTAGTTTCTAGTAATCATGCCAAAACGAAATCTTATATTTTTGTTAGTTTTGAATTGATCTGCGTTACTTAACTAGTGGAAGTGCAAACTTGTCATCAGTGCAGGTTAGTCTAAGTTGGCCATTTGAGTGGGAAGCAAATCTTGTTGGGAACAATCCGACATTTGGTGGCCTAGTAGAAGAAAGATGATGAATGATGAATCAGAATCTTGTTTAGTTTCACGGTTCAAAGTTTGGTGTTCATAATATGAGTTTAGGAGTAGCTGTTATAAAACTGGGGAGAGACCTTGTTTTGTAGTAGGGATGAGCAGGAAGAAGTTTGACTTTGTTGCAGCTTTTATCAATCTTGTCAGTATGTAAAAATTTGTCAAATCGTTTGGTAAGTAATAAGGGTCCTCAGTACTTCCTTTTGTTAAAACATTTATAATATATAACAAAAGTTGTTGATCCAAATTTATGGTTAATCTGCTATGTTGGAACAAGGGTTTTAAATGGCTCATTCGGATGAGAAATAGTTGTATAACTAATAAAGATGCATCCACAACCATCGTTGACGCATCGTAAATAATTATTAGCGACGAATATAATTGACGTACTGAAATTTGTCACTAAAGTACTAATTGCGACGACTTTTGATAAATTTGGTCAAGTATTTTCCGATGACCCAAAAAGATATATCGACCAATTTTGTTTGTCATAAATAACTATTAGCGACGGTTGGTCACAAATATATTATTTGTGGGGAGGGTATTTGCGACGACGTCCGACGACCACAGATGGTCACAAATAATTATTTGCGACGAATTTAGCTATCAGTGACGAATTTTCCTTGTCACAAATAACTGACTTTTTTGTAGTGCAATTTGGAAGACCATAATGAAGAAGAGGCCTAGGTGGCAACATTACAAACACATTGTCTCTCATTGTGGTGATATAAGTTTAATTGATTACACATGTTATTCATCTATTTATTAATGTACTCATTTTAAGTTTATTTGTGTGTGTAGCGAATTTAGACAATATCATCATGAAGAAAAGTGTGCCAAAGTTCATCGCTCCGTTATCATTGAAGAATCCAGCCAAAAGACTAGCATCTTTTAGGTCGATTTCCTCCCCAGCTTCAAAAAAACAGCACGTACCTACACGAGGATCATCTCTTGGTAAATACCTGATGTATGATTTATTATGATTTATATGTTTGCGATGGTCTGCTTATAGGTTATTTATTGTATTATAAATGAACACAACCAAGTAGGTAGTAATAATAGTATTCCAGTAGTAGTTGGTGCAGTGAGTAATTTAAATTTGAGAGTAGCGAAGTGTTTAGTTCGCCACAATGTCGACTGCTTCCCTAAACGGTTGCTTCCTTACTTCCCTCTCCACACCCAAACCCACCAAACTACAAAGATTACCTTCTGCTCTTGTTGTTGCTAAGCTCACCAATTCTAACACTCCCTCTTTCTCTTCTTCAAACAACAATTCTTCTTCATCAGTACGTATTCCCCGTCTCATAAGAAACCAGCCTGTTTTCGCTGCCCCTACTCCTCTTCTCAATCCTACTTTGGTACGGATTCCTACCCCTCCCCACCACTCTTATATCTTGTTTAATTTCTTTACACATGTCACTCATCCTGTGGTTTGCTGCATTTACTTACACCTCGTTTGGTTTCTGTGATTTGAAGGTGTGATTTGGGTGAATGTGTGTATTCAGGGAAAATCTTTGTTTTTTTGGATTTGTGATTTAAAAAATGAGTGATTTGAGGATGAAAAACGAGAGAGAAATGGCTGATTTCAAAACTCAACTATTAGTTGAGTTTTGGGTGATTTGAGAATGGTGGATTTGGAGCTAATGTTCATTTACATATATGTCCTACTTTTCTACATTATTACAACCAATGCACAAACCTTTTCAAAAAAAAAAAAATACAACCAATGCACTCTTTTAATTCATTATAACAAGGATAAATGAGTAATTTTACTTCATTATAATAACACTCACTCAAATCCTAATTGAATTACAGCAACTTCCAAACAAAGGTTTTCAGCAAATAAGCTTAATCACAAAACATCTATTTCTAAAATCACAATATTAATCAAATACACTATTTTCAAATCACAGAAACCAAACGACTCGTTACTTACTTACACTCTGCTGTCATTTCAGTCACTAAATTGCTCATTTGTACATTTTCTCTTGTGTGGGAATCGAAATCTAGTTAACTCAAGTGATATACATGTGGATGCACGTGAAGATGCATCAACTTTGAATACCCAAGCTTCTGTGGTACTTAATAGACCTCCCGTCGTGCCAATTGCACCACAAAACAATAACATTGAAAACCAAGCAGAAGAGGTTGTAGAAGATGTTGTAGAAGAGGTACCAAATGAAGGTTAGTGCAACTAATTAATGTCATTTATGTTGTTTAATTCCACTTGTATGTTGCTGAAATTGTTGGTGATGTTTTATCAGTAGATAATGCTATAACAAAACGTCGGGGAAAGAATAAATGTGCAACACTTGCCAAGCTTAAACAAGGAGAGAAGTTATATGTTGATTTTTTCCAAAGGCGTGCTGTTGGACCGAATAAGGATGTTTTTGTTAGAAAATTGGGCATCATTTACCGCGATTCTAACATAGTACTTGTTCAAGTAAAGAAGTGGAATGATCTTTCTGGTGTTCAATTGAATCATATATGGGCTGCTGTATAGGTAATGTAGTGATGCTTAATTATGTTTTTCATATAATGTTTTACATCATGTATCATTCACTCTATATTTAATCAATGCAGGAAAACTTTCAATCTGATGACATGGAGAGCAATAGAGCAAATACTCTAAAGCATATGAGGAGTTTGTGGAACAAATGGAGATCAACACTAAACGTTAAGTATGTTGGTAATCGTAGTGAAGAGGATGCCGTGAAAAATTTGCCGCCTATGTGGAACAAAGAAGATTGGGAATGGTGTGTGTAAAAAATGATTTCATGTCTGAAGAGTATAAGGTGATCATTCTATTTCTCAATATTCATTCACAGTTTAGTATCTTTCAGTGTTAATGTTGTAATTGTCTTATTATAGAAGAAAAGCAGTACAAACAAACAAAACCGAAGGAAGCATGATGATGACGAGATTCCAACTGTGCGTCATCATAACGGAAGCAAGCCGACACGTCAAATTATATATGATATGGTAAAGGTTACTCGACTCCCTAGTTTAATATTAAACTGAAGTTATATATGATATGAGCAAAAAACTTGTTATGATGGCAAACAGATTATATTACTACCCTCTCTGTTGTTGATTGTTGTCCTTCACTTCTCTTCTGTGTCACTGTCATGGCCATGATTGAATCATTAGGACACTCTAAGAATAGTAACTCTCTATATCCACCTACTATTGCTGTGATTTTTGAAAATTGAAACACCTTTCCTTGTTCCTGCCCATGCCTCAAATTTTCTTCTTTTCTGTTTTTGTTGGTGTTTTCTGTAAGCCTACCGTACTTAGAGTTTGCTGTTGGTGTTTTTTGTTGTCATTTGAATCTCTTAGCCTTAATTGTATTAAAGGGTTGCTCATCTTAGGCCCTTGTTATCTCTTTTGTCAGCTGTCTTTTGGTTCTAGTTTCTGGATTTGGATGATCATATTTACGATCATAGTATGACTATTAAGTTCTCATTGTGATTCTTAATTGTGAGTTTGCTGATCTGAGTGTTTATGCAGGAAGGATGCTAGTTTAATGAACCTTTCTATAATTGTATAAGTTTGATTTGTACATATTGGTTTCATCTTTATTTCGGTTTGATCTGAGTGTTTAGAAACTGCTTTTGGGAAGCAAACACATGGATCGGTGGCCGTTCTTGGAGGTGGTGTGAAACCTAAGGATTTTAAAGAGAAAAGTGAGAAGAAAGACAAGATTATTGCTAGACTACGACAAATTGAAGAAGAAAAGTCTACTCTCGAAAAGGAAATGGACGAAGTGAAGAATGCTGCTAGAATAGAAGCCGAACAATAGAAACGAAGGCTTGATGAATTGGAAAACCAAATGGTGAATATGCAATCTGAAATGCAAGCTCAAATGCAAGCATTCATGGAATCTCAAATGCAAGCATTCATGGGTGCTCGAAAGGTATTTTCTAAATTTATTTTTGTTGTCTCCTTTAATGTGTGAGTGAAGAAGAATAGAGTAGAGTGTCTAATAATGTGGGAGTGTTTGATAAGTTAATGAATTAGGCGTAGTGTAGCATTACATTTAGAAGAATTAGGAATTGCGGATATCAGATCCTCTAAAGCTTATGAAAACCTCATACTCCAGAGATGAGACTGAATAAGATCGGATTTAGTTTCTTTTACTCTTATTGGAAGCTCAACTTCCTGTGTTTAGGTGAATGATTTCGTCAGATATTAGGTGAATGATTTCCTGTGTTTAGGTGAATGATTCTGGATAAAATTAACTAATGTACAGACATTGTATTGTGTTCGTCAGATATTGTTTTATGTCTTGTAATTAAATATAATGCAAAACAAAACAAGTAGAAATCGTTCACACTAGAAGAGCAGGGAATGATTTAATATAGTGGTTAGAATTAGATTGTCATTGTGATATGATATTATATTAGTTAGGTGGAATTTTGGGCAACTAGGTAGATTGCTTAGAAGAGCAGGGAAGGATCATGGAGCCTGCTACTGCTACTGCTTCATTACATGATGTGCTGAATTTATTTCAGACTATTTAAGATTGCAAGAAAGGTATGTGGATTGAGGGGTTGGTTACTTAAATGATCATTAAACTTTGACCAAATAACTCGGTGGTCACTGTTCTTCAAAAAATTTCCTAGCACTCACACAATTTTGGCCAATTATCCTAGCAGTCATTACCGTCTACGGACATCCAAAATTCCGTTAGTCAGCTTATGTGGACATGCCAACTGGGATTCCACGTCACACAAGTCAACCTAGGTGGCAATTTTTTTGCCCAATCAATAACCAACCTACCCAACCCAAATAAATAAATCAAGTCAGAAACTCCCCGCTGTCCCTGCACCTCTTCCCAAACGCCGCCCTCGCTCAGATTCACCGCTCCGCCGCCGCCGCCACGCCGCCGCCCCGTCGCCTCCGTCGGACGTCGCCGGCAAGAAGCCTTCAACTCCTCCATCTGTTCTTGTTGTTCGAAGCCACCTCCTCCAATAACCCAAAGCCTCCATCGCTGCTGATGGAAAGAGAAACCCTCACCCGCCGCCAAAACTCGAGCCTGGAGATGAATCGTTGGTGATAGCACTGTCTGGGGGAAGAGCAGATCTGTCGAGGTTTGGGAGTCTGGGGGAAGAGCAGATCTGTCGAGGTTTGGGAGTTTGGGCTTGGAGTTGGAGGATGGAGTGAGGGAGGCAGAAGGAGACAAGACGGGCGGCGGCAAATGGAGGATCTGATTTTCTAAGGAAGAAGACCCTCCTCCATCTCTTTCCAGCAAAGTTAGAACCAGGGCTTGGAAGCCATTGAGGCTCACAGCCGGCCAAACCAGCACACCCAAACAAATCCACTCCCTCACCCGCACAAATCCACACCCTCTTCTCGCCTGTACGGAGTATTCGGAATCATCCAGTTGGCTACCAAACCCGATCTAGTTGGCCGCCGTCGCCGATTTCTCCATCCTTGCCGCCTTCGGCTTTCTTCCTCCTCAGCAGAGTATTCGAACCTTCTTGTTTCAATGTAGCAGCTGAGGGACCAAGTACTCATCGAGGTTTTGAGCTTTTCGGTAGCTCTCCTGTAAGGAAAGTAGAAAAAGAGGAGCAATCCGGTGGTGGTATCGAGGTATTTGATTCTGGGATCTGGGTTGTTGTTACTCGACGATTTCCTAATCTGGGTTCCGATTTTCTCACTGGCGAACGCGTCTGCAGTATGCTGGACGGAACTCTGTTCTTCAACCATTGAAACAGAGCATCATCCAATCCTCTTCTTTTCTCTAGCATTTTGATTTCGGTAAGGCGGCGGGTCGGCGGCGTGTCGGCAGCGAGGCGGCGGCGGGTCGGCGGCGAGGCGGTGAGGCGGCGGCGGCGACATTCCGACGGTGGTTGGGAGTGAGGGTGGAGAAGAGGAAGAGGAAGAGAAAGGAAGGAGGAGGAGGAGAAAGAGGGGGTTTGATTTGGTTTGGTTTGGTAATTAGGGTGAGTGTTTAGGTTTGGGTTTTGGGTTTGGTTTAGATGATGTGGCAATGTAGATGATGTGGCTGCCTTGATGGCACCGCCACGTATGCAAATGGATGGAAAATTGGATGTCCGTAGACAGTAGTGACTGTTAGGATAATCGGTCAAAGTTGTGTGAGTGCTAAGAAATTTTTTGAAGAACAGTGACCACCGGGTTATTTGGTCAAAGTTTAGTGATCATTTAAGTAACCAACCCGTGGATTGAGTGAAGCACATTTTGAACATTTTATTAATTTTTTGTTTTGTTGTCGATTTGTTTGCAGGGCATATAGGTGATTGTTGCAGTCTTTCGAACGTTAATGGAAGAAGTTTTGGTGGTTGTGAAAGACATTTTGTGACTATGTTAGTTTTATAGGTTACTTAATCTTGAAGGATACAGATTAAGAATATTATATTGTGATGTGATTTTGCGGATGGTGAACATGTGATGGATAGACAATTATTTTTGGATAATATAATATGTATTGATAGTATTTCTATCTATTTTAAAATATCTCTCTTATCTATGGATGAATTGTCATCTTGAAAATGGTCATTAATTGTAACAAACGGTCCATAATTATACTTGTTATAGCCATCGTTAAACGGTCCCTAATTATCTGAACGAATAGCCACTGTTTTAACGGTCACTTGAAACGGTCCCTAATAGTTTTGTAAAAATGGTCACTACCTATTTTTGGCGACAGTATATACGGTGGCTATTAAATCGAAAACATGACCGTAAAATAAACGGTCCCTACTGCGAAAAATAGAAACCGGTCCCTAGTGTAATATTTTTGTCACCGTTAACATAAACGGTGGCTAATTTATTGGTGACTGTTAATTCAAAAACGGTCACTAAATAGCATTAGCCACCAACAAGTTAGTCACCGTTTTTATGTACGGTCGCTAGTGTTTTTGGGGACCATTTTTTCCTTTTAGTGACCATTTATAGAGTTTTAGGGACCGTTTTTTACCGTCACTAAATCCTCATTTTCTTGTAGTGCACTAACCGTAACTGAATTACCACCCCTAGTAGCTTGAACATACTCCAGGTACTCTATCTCTACCTAGCTACCGTGGGTAATATCGTGTGTTTTTTGTTCGTCTTAGACAGCTCTCATATGAAATAACGAAAAAAATAAATATCAACTTAAGTTGAAAGGTTTACCGTACATTAGATTGGGAGATAACAAAGAGCATGACAAGCCACATAATGGGTCTTTGTGAAAGTTGCTCGTGGAACAGCGACAAGATGTTATGAAAATCCGTCAAGATTCTGTCTAGTTTAGTACATTGGCCATAAATCTTTACTCGAGGCCCCAATTAAAGCAAGTTAAATATCCTCCACTATCGGGAGCATGCCCTGTCAATCAATCACCTGTCACTCTACGCTACGCTACAGGCCTGTCAATGTCTAGTCAAGGACATACCACTCAACATACCTTGACACCAACCACCCACCTACAAGTAGACCCTCATCCAAGGGTAAGGATCGTGCCTTCTACAAGGCACCACTCAGAAAAAGACACATGGAACACAAATTACTCATGCCATTGTGGCTCTATAAATGCGGGGTCATCTATTCAGCAAAGGACACGACACACCTATACTAGACCATACGTTTGACATTGCACGCTCCTACGTTGCAGTTAAAGACTTTGATCACACGCCCTAAGTGCTCACCCCTGATAATTCTCAGTTATCCGCTCATACTCAGCTTACACCTATGTTCACCCTACACATATACTAACTACTCCCTCATTATCCATTTTGAAAGGAACCACCTACACACGGAGCACAGAGCCAACAGCGTACAAGAGTCTTATCCATATCCACCTTTATTTAATCTTTATTGGTCTACTAATCTAACTGGATGGATCGAGTGTGGATTAGCGTAGTTAATTATGATAAATGAAGTGTTGTTAAAAAAAAAACAGTTGTGACGATGGACACAAAATGATATTCATTGCATGATGCCCGCCTTGCCCGGTTGATGAATATATATAAACTGCTTCACGCCAAGACAAGAACAACCTTTCTTAGTTTGTATAAATCCCTTTCTGCCTTTGTTTCATATGTAGCATATACAGCTGTCTCCTCGCTCGATCGAATCCGTCACTTCACCAACGATTATACATATACAAAAATGTTGGTTGATTAATTTGATTAATAATAGGGTTATTATTTTTTAAAAGCTCCAAGTATTGTGAATTGTTTTGGATATACTCTATCTTTAAAAAACTCCAAATCTATCTCATTTTTCGAAAGACTTAACGCCGTTAGGCCTCGTTTAAACTTTTTTGAAAGAAAGTGACCAATTCGCAATTTTGACGACACGTTGCCTAACACGTGTTTTTTCTATCCATATTTACGGGTTAAAAAATAACCCTTTAATTCTTTCTTCCTCACCTCTTCTTCTTCTCCCATCCCCTGCCGGTTGCCATGCCGATGGCTGTCAAATGCTGACGGAGTCGTTAGATAAGCTTTTGAATCCAAAAATCATCTTCTACAACTCAGTAAATCTGCTTCAAGCCATCATTAGATAAGTTTTTCACAGCTGGAGATGGAATCCGCGGCCTCTAAAGTGAAGAAGGGAGCCACCGGCGGCAGGAAGGGCGGTGTCCGAAGAAGAAGTGTGTCTCCAGATCTGTGAAACCCGATCTTTAGTTCCCTGTCGGTAGGATCGGGAGTTACCTGACAAAGGGAAGATACGCTCAACGTGTCGGCACCGGAGCTCCAGTCTACATGATCGCAGTCTGAGTACTTGGCTGTTGAGGTAATAGGTTGGATTACTCTTCTAATTATTTCGTTTCGATTTCAGATCTGGTTGTCTAGGGTTTAGTCCAGCTAGTAACCTGGCACAATTGAAATGTCTCGAACCCTAATTGATTTGTGCTTTCTCTCCCCCCAGGTCCTTGAGCTTGCTGGAAACGCTGCCGTGACAAAAAGAAGAACAAAATAGCTCGGAAAGCTGCTTGCTGGAGTTACCATTGCCCACGACAGTGTCTTCCCGAACATCAACCCGGTTCTCCTTCCAAAGACGGCCGATAGAGCTTCCAAAGAACCCATGGAAACCAAGTCTCCAACCAGGCCAGAAAGTCTCCCGGAGAGCCGGCACGAGGGTCTCTCAAGTTGAGAGCGACGACCCGGTCGGCGTCGCAGTTAATGCCGGCAAAGTTGCAGGGGTCGGCGGTGAAGTCCCAAGAGAAGAAGAAGTTGGATCCGGGCATGTCGTCCAGGTTGATCTAGCCCTCTCTGTCTTCGTCGATGACGGAAGCACACAACCCCTCACTGCCGAAGTCTGACGATCGCGAAGACTCTGTCGGAGTCGCTTTTCTTTTGATGAAAAGATAAAGTTTATTTCGCGGATTAGGGAAAAATCAATATAATAATATTAAAGGGTTATTTTAAATCCGTAAATATGAAGTACAAAACACGTGGCAACAAACGTGGCAAGGAAAATAGCTATTTAGTCACTTTCATCCAAAAAAATTCAAATAGGCCTAACGGCGTTAAGTCTGCCGGAAAATGGGATAGATTTGAGGTTTTTTAAAGATAGAGTATATTCAAAACAATTCGCAATACTTGGAGCTTTTTAAAAATAATAACCCTTGATAATAAATTAATATTTTGATCGATCCTGTTTGTGATAGGCAGATTTTTGTTTCTCATAAACTTATTAAATGTGTTCCAGCCTTGTCGCCTGGCCCAATAGTGGAAGCTCAAGCCTGTTGGTCTTCAGGGAAGTTGTACCTCGTAAGCGATCATGGGGGTAGTTAGTTCAAGGGAGAGTGAGGCGATCAGTTTAAGGAATGGGAAGGGAGGCGAGTTACGTACCGCAGAGCGTTTGTCCGCTGGGTAAAAGTGTTGTCCTCTGGTTTATGGGGTGTACGAGGAGTATTTATAGTACCCTGTCTTGGTCGCCAAGGTTGAATCCTGGCCACTCGTTTGTAGACTCCATAGGATGTTGACACGTGTTCACTTTGTCTTGGAACCCTAAAAGCTGCCGGGCTGGGCCGTCGCTTTGGGCCTCCTTCTACTTCTTGGGCTTGTTTGCTTGATCCGCCTCGACTGTCGCCTAGGTCCAAATCCATCAGCGTCGACTGCTACGTGTGGGCCGCCGCCTGGGCCCTCAAGATGCTGGCGGGTCGAGCCCATCAATTGCCCCCAAGCCCTTAGCCGAGCTTCGCTTGGGTGAGGACTTACTCATAGTTCGGATCGCTTGTCTTGTGATCGCCGCAGGAAGGTCCATCAGTTGCCCCCAAGTCTTTAACCAAGCTTTGCTTGGGTGAGGACTTCTGGCCGCCTGTGTCATGCCGCTTTGTCACCTCTGCTCTTCTTCATCGCCTCGGCATCTTAGTCCGTCTTCTGACCCTTTATGCTTTTTTCTATTTTAATCAAGTCGCCTTTGTTTTCGTGCTCTGCGTCACCTCGAGCCTTTATCGCCGCCGCTGCCCATGCTTACTTTTCATCGCTCGTGCGTCCCTCTATCTCCCGGGGTATCACGGTCTTTTACTCTCTAGCTTGCTGGAGAAGCTAGGGAAATCGGGGTATTTTGGTAATTGCCTAGGAGTCATCATTACCCTAGTCTTCCAAACGTCTCTTCAGCCGCGCGTGCCTCCAATCAGCTGCCGCGACGGTTCATTCCCCCATATCTGCCGATGCATCGTCTCAACCACGCGCTCCGCCAATCGCGACGGTTGTTGTTCCTCCCTTAAACCCCAACCTTTATAAACCCCCACTTCTCCACCTTCTTCCTGTTTCCGCGCCCCCTTTTGCTCTCTGCTTCCTCTGTTCAGCCAGCGCGCTCTACTCTCTGTTAATTGTTCCTTTGAACGGAGAACTGCCTCCATCGTCCACTTCCCATTCTCAGGATGTCCGGAGCTCCCCGTCGACCTCCCGGTACGTGACCTCCTTCCCCATTCTCTGCTTCTACAAACGCTTTTCCTTCTTGTCGTGAACTCTTCCTTTTCTTTCCTTCGTCAATATGAGTTCTTCAAACGATAGTCAGAATCAGAGTTACTCTTACCCTCTGGATTCCGATTCTTCCTCCCCTACCAGTAGTTCGTCTCCTTGGCCTGCTCATTTCAGCCCTCAATCTTCTACTGAGAACTCTTACTTTCCTTCCTTAGCTGACATGGAAGACTATACTGACGACTCTCCCGCTCTTCCTTTCTGGGGCACTCACCAAGTCAGCTTCCAAATGCTCCTCAACCACTTCGAGATCGACCCCGAGGAGACCGTTGATGAGGGTCCTTACATCATAGGTAACTGGCGATCCATGTGGCAAGGATCGCCCTGTGACGAGCGAAGGGTCATTGGTCCTGGGTACTTTCCCTCGGGCACCGCTCAGAGAATCGCCGGAGTTCTGCCTTTTTCTATGCTTCCTCCGTCTTGGAAATTCGCTGTGGCGTCTCGGCTCTCCACTATTGGCAACTGTCCTCCTGGATGGCATGGCATATGGACTGAGGCGTTCACCAACGGTCTTCGTCTTCCCCATCTCCGTTTGTAGTGTTGCTTCTCGAGTGTTTCGGCGCGTCCCTTGGAGCTTTCAATGTGGGATGTTGGGCGACCGCGTCGGCCTTTGAGTGTTCTTGTGCGGTGATGAGCTGCAGAACAGTGATCAAATACTACCAAGCTAGAAAGCTAGGGTAGATCGTATTCCACAGGGTTTCTTCTAATCGTTTACTCAAATATGCTGGCAATTTATTCAAGTTTGAACACGTTGTGCGTGGTGTGAGTTCCACGACTTCTAAACTAAGATGCAGGAAAATTAAAATGAAATTGAAAGACAGAATGATTTGCTGGTTTAGACAGACGACAGACAAGCTTAGATTTCGAATCTCCCTTAGATCACCAGGGCAACAGCAATCAACAGATCAGCGGATTTCAATTCTCGTTCAATCAATTTCTATACACCACCATAACTCCTGACCCTTAGGTTTAAGACTGGCGAATGTTCGCTCTATCCAATCTAACTACCAAGATTAATTAGTCGCCCGGGTACGGTCGCCTCTCGCAACGACTTAACTAACTGGTGCAATTACTAATGATTTATGAGTTACTCTTAAAGCGGATTAACCCTAATTGGTTCCTACGAAAGGCACACTCCAATGAATAGGTTAATTGGTTGAATTGATGTTTTAAAGAGAGGCGAGCGTTCGCTTCTATCCTCAGCTTAACAAGAATCTAGACTAGGTGATCAAGGAAGACAAGTTTATGCGCCAAAGTAGGGAAGATGTCTGGCGACTAACCCTAGCTTGCAAAAACCTAATCTAGGCGATCAACCAGAAAAGAAACATAAACAATCAAGAACAAAACAACCATGCAAAGAGAAACTGATTGAACTTCGAATCTAATTACCGCCGATCCGTGACCGCTTTACAGCCCTGGGTCACTTAGGGTTCATCTAGTCTAACCTCTACAAGTTTAGCTACTCATGTTCATAACAAAAGAATCAAAAGCAGAAACAGAGTTCATCATCAAAAGATAGAACAGATAGAAACTGTAAAACCTAATTAAGACGACTCTGGCAAAGCTTCGCTCTCCGGTAATCTTCAATCCTAGCTCCGAGTCTCCGAGGTGAAGAGATGGTGTCACGATCTCTTCCTGGCTCTTCGAACTCTAAAACTCTGCTCCAGAACTCGTGAGAATTCTGAGAATTATGAGGTATATCTTTATTTGGGCCGCCGGTTAAGTATAAATACTTAACCCTAATACCGTCGGTTTTTAACTGGAATTTTCGCCGAAAATGTGCTTGAGTTCCCCGAATTCTTTGTAAATTGACTGATCGCCGGCTGAATTCTCCTGTGATTTTCGGACGCCGGGGTTCTCGGCGAAAACTTGGAGTTTTCGCCAAAAACTTCTTCTTGTCAGCACTGCCGATTTGTGCTTGAGTTTTCGCCGAAAACTCCAAGGGATTTTCGGCGAAAACTTCAGTGTAAATGGAGCAGGAATTTGGTTCAACTTGATTGGCTCCTTGGATCGATTCCGGTGCGATTCCTCGAGGTTCCAACGCCTTAGACACGTCCTTGGCTACTTATTGGATGGCAAAAACCTGTGCTATCATAGAAACACTAGAAAACCATCAAATAGACCCGAAACGGGCCAAAGTAACACAAATGGCACGAGATAGAGCAATTGATTGAATATTCGCTATTCTACCCTAAAAACCATGTCTTAAACAAGGAAATGTCGCTTAAATGAGACTGATAATCACGTCAAATCGAGTGTATCACAAAATACCCCACACTTAAGCTTTTGCTTGTCCTCAAGCAAACTGAATAGAAACGCTCATGTTCACAAATGATAGGATCGATTAAATTGGAGTTCAATCAAACACAATGAATTATTAGACAGATAATTCCTAGAACAAGAAACCTAACATGCATACTGATCAACCAAACAACCTGGTCTCACTAATAAACTACACACGACAAGTGATCGCAACCAATTATGCACGAATTTGACATGTCCGACCAAACTCCTCACACAGGAAATATTTAGTAAATGGGGGACTCTCACTCTCTGTGTTTAAGGACGTGTTTATGCTCTCAATCATTTTCTATTACTGAATTCTGTCATAAGTTTGCAATTCGATCACATCTCCACCAATGTGACAACACGAGTAACTAGTCAATAAGGACTTCCCTGCTAGGACTGTAACGAATTCTACACTACAAGGGTTTATAATGAGATGGATGATGGGAATGTATGATGATGGCTTTGGTGCGGTGTAGCTTTCGACTAACTTCCCTCGAATCTAGCCTATGGCTTCCTACCGTCTAACCAGACACGGGTGGAATAGTGTACACTCGTCCTATGATACCCTCAAGCAACCTAGCACTTTATTTTCTTTACACATTTTTTTTCTTTGACTTTTCTTTTGACTTCGTTCTTCCATATGTAGGGAGGAGAACGTTTATTGCACTGACTATACACTTGAAGACTTTTCTGAACTCTTTTTCTAAACATTTTTTTCGAATTTCTCTTCTTTTCTTCTTTTTTCTATATTTTTTTCTTTTTGTGCCGATTCTTTCTTTTAGTTGCTAGAGGGGTTTACACGTTTGGACATAATAGCTAAGACCACCTGTTTAATGGCTATTGGCAGGTTACCACAAACCGACTTCTGGTAGGTCAATCTAGAACTACAACCACAGGGGATCAACGGGGAATGAAAGAATGGGAAATGGCTGTAATGTATATCGAACCGAAAGAACAGGCCAAGCTCAAGGGTTTAAACCTAATGGATTATCGTTTGGTAGGCTATATGGCTTAGTAGCTGAATCTAGGTGCCCCTATCATTCTAGAACTCGTGTCATCGTGTGGTCTCGAGTAGGTCTCATGCAAATTCTAACTCACTCAAGCAAACAGAAAACCACTCAAAAAGAATTGAAATTGCAAGTTACGTGCAATGGATCAAAAGCTCACATTTGGTTTGCTAGTCGGATTCGGTCATTTTCATGCAATCAAGGCTACAAATTACAAGTGTGATTTTCAAAATCTGTTCTGACCAGGCAATTTAGCATCTAAGTATACACGTTGGTTCTCAAGTTCTAGGTTAAGCAGTCTAAGCATCATTATGGCAGATTGAACAACAACTTAACATCAAAAATCAAGAACCGAGCAATTCTAATGCTAGAGAAACTGGAAAGGCACCGAGAAACACACAACACACAATTAAGGGAAATCAAGTTCATGCAAGGTTCTCTAGCATCCTACCTCACACTTAAATCGTTCCGTGTCCTCACAGGACTAAACTAGAGTAGAGATATACGAAGAACCTGGAATGAGATGGTGTAGGGGATGAGAACGGATAGCCCGGAGCGGAGCGAAATAGCTACTCAAGTTCCTACAAAAACCAAAACAACAAAAGATCAAAAGGATACCGAGACAAATGTCCCGGATCCACACAGAATAAAAGTCGAACAAAGAAGGTTTAGGGGAATTTTGAAAATATTTTGACTCTTTTTTTTTAACGGATTTTCTTGGATTTTTCAGCGAAAAGAAGTGCAAGTTTTCGCCGAAAATTTCAGTTCAAAACGTCTACCAGTTTTTAAACAAGTTTTCACCGAAAACTCAGAGAGTTTTCGCCGAAAAGTTGAGCTTAAAATCACCTGAAAAACACAGGGGGTTTTCAAAAGAAGTTTTCGCCGAAAATACAGAGGATTTTCGCCGAAAACTTTACCCTGCAGGATTGAAAATATTTTCGCAATTCCGGCAAATTTCAGAAAATCACAATTAAATCGACAAAAACCGGAACAACCTCAAACAACTTGTGATTGAAACGACGACACACAAACTACACACGAAAAATAAGAAATCAAGCAAACTAACACTTTTGGCTCCCCTGAACCGACTCTGAAATAACAAGTTCGACACAAATTGAAAACTGACTTCAGCCGTGGGTTGCCTCCCACGAAGCGCTCTTGCTTAACGTCCTTGAGCCGGACGATACCTGGTCGGCGATCAAGAGACATCCCAGTTAGGATTTCTCTTAGGCCTGAGTCGGAGTTCATGAAATATCCTCCGGCAAGTGTGAACTTCCTCCCGTTTGCGTGAATTAACTTGGTTCGTTCTTCGGGAAGATGACCAGAATTTTTACAAGGCCTGAACAGTTCTTTCGAAGAAGCGTCCTTCAGAGGATCATTCTTCCCTGGTGGCTCAGTAGACGGGGGCTGAGCAATCGGCTTCCAAACTGCCTTCGTCTTCTCTTTATCTCGCCAGGATCTTTAACTTTTAGCGATTCATGAGGGGATGTCGTCGGATCCTCCTTCTTTCTCGGCTTTTGTGCCGGCAGCTCATTCTTCAGGATAGCGACCTGTCCAACATCTGGCAAGCAAATTTCTGAAGAAACTCTAAATTTTTCATTAGTAACGGAGGTGACCGAAGCCAACTCCACAGCTTCAACAGATAAGCAATGCGCCTCTTCTTTGACAGGGATTTGCATACCGTCCTTGAGGCAGAATGTCATGGTATCCTTGCCGACCCTTAATGTCAACGAGCCAGTCGGGACATTAATGGTAATGCCGGCTGTCGCCATAAACGGTCGGCCAAGGAGAAGAGTGACATCTTACCCTTGGGTATCCATAACAACAAAATCAGCTAGAATAGTAAAAGGACCACAACTAACAACCACGTCTTCTATCAATCCCCTAGGTAATTTCACAGATCTGTCGGCAAACACTAAATGCATGCTAATCGGTTTCAATTCTCCTAGGTTCAATTTCTTATACAAGCAGGTAGGCATGACATTAATGGAAGAACCTAGATCAATTAAACTATGATCAATTTTCACATCATTAATAGTGCAAGGCAAAGTAAAAGCACCGGGATCGTGACACTTAGCTGGGGGAGGTATGGCGGTCGCCTGGCTCTGGATGGCGGAGCATTCTTCCTCGAGGGAGACGGAAGACAACTCTTTCTTCTTCTTGTTCTTCGCAAGATCCTTCGCGACTTTTCCGACCTCCGGTATCATCTGGATAGCATCAGTAACTGGCATCTTGATATCTGTGTTCTTCAAGTATCCATACCACTTTCTGTACCGGGTATCATGATCTTTCTCCTTTGATTGCGCAGCCTTAGGAAACAGAATATGAGGCTGATATGGAGGAAGAGGTGGCACAGGTGCTTGCTTTGTCAGGGGAGGCGGGGCAGTCACCTCCTCCTCGATCTCTGGCGTGTTAATGGCTATAACATCAGGAATTACGGCCAGATCAGGAGCTGCAGGACCAGCTGATTGCTTGTCGCTTCTTGTGGAGATGGCCTTGACGTGCTCCTTCCTAGTGGTAGAGTTGTCTTGAACTGATGATTGATTAAAGAAGGGGATACTAGCTAGCCATGTTATTCACGCGCTCTCCACTCATCGACCTCGATCTTCATGATCTCGATTTAACATGGCTTGAAGCTTGAATTTCTCTTCGTGGTCATCGAGTCTTGCCAAGATCAAGTTGAGCTTCCTGTCTATCTCGATTTCCCAAGTATTCTCAAATGTATAATTCTGAGGTTGCTGTCCTCCGGTGAATCCAGGGGATCTTGATCAATAAAATTCACTTCCCTATAGACCAGTTATTTGCTGTACCGAAGATCTTCTTTATTTCTTTCTGCACTTCGCTCTTGATCTGATCTTCACGACTTGGTTGGCTCTTAGCTGCTCCAAACTGTCTCTCCCAGCTTCTAGACTTAGATGCGCACTTTGCAAAGTAAAGAAGAGCAGCTTCTGGTGTGAGTGCGGTGTAGTCTCCATCAGCTAAGGAGTTAACCCATTCAGATGACTCTTCGTTCATACCCCAAGCAAAGATCTCGGCTAGTTGCCTCTGATTGAAGCCATGATGAGGGCAATCGTGGAGGAGTTCATGGAATTCGTTCCAAGCATCATGTAAACTTACTCCTTCTCTCTGTCTGAACCTTGAGATGTTTTTCCTATAAGCAGTTGTTCTGGAAGGAGGGAAGTATTCCTCTACGAATTCCTGAGCAAGAGTCTCCCAGTCAGTGTAGTAGCCAGGTGGTTTGCCAGTGAGCCACCTCTTAGCTGCACCTTTCAGAGAGAACGGGAAAGCTCTCAAGCAAAGAGTGTTCTTGTCGAGATTCCCATTCTTGAAAGTGCTGCAGAGATCAAGGAAATCCGCCAGATGCGTGCACGGATTGTCTAATGGCCTGCCTTCAAATTGTAAATCCCTAGAGATCATTTCCAGGAAGGGGATATTGATCTCATAGTCAGGACCGTCTTCATTGCGCGGCACAAAGATGGGAGAACGAACACTAGTAGCACTTGGCTTATTGTAATCCGCAAGACTCTTTTGAGCAGCCATTACGGTAGGGGAAGGTGGATCGGAAGTGATTTGCTTCTGAGTTTTCTTAACCTGCAAGAGACAAAAACAAACACAACCGGTGTAAAATCGAAGTGTGATGGAAAATGAAAGATGGAAAGTAGAAGAATAAAATGCCAACTCTTCTTTCAAACAATATAGAAGAGTCCCCAGCAACGGCGCCAATTTGATGAGCTGCAGAACAGTGATCAAATACTACCAAGCTAGAAAGCTAGGGTAGATCGTATTCCATAGGGTTTCTTTTAATCGTTTACTCAAATATGTTGGCAATTTATTCAAGTTTGAACACGTTGTGCGTGGAGTGAGTTCCACGACTTCTAAACTAAGATGCAGAAAAATTAAAATGAAATTGAAAGATAGAATGATTTGCTGGTTTAAAAAGACGACAGACAAGCTTAGATTTCGAATCCCCCTTAGATCACCAGGGCAACAACAATCAACAGATCATCGGATTTCAATTCTCGTTCAATCAATTTCTATACACCACCATAACTCCTGACCCTTAGGTTTAAGACTGGCGAACGTTCGCTCTATCCAATCTAACTACCAAGATTAATTAGTCGCCCGGGTACGGTCGCCTCTCGCAACGACTTAACTAACTAGTGCAATTACTAATGATTTATGGGTTACTCTTGAAGCGGATTAACCCTAACTGGTTCCTACGAAAGGCACACTCCAATGAATAGGTTAATTGGTTGAATTGATGTTTTAAAGAGAGGCGAGCATTCGCTTCTATCCTCAGCTTAACAAGAATCTAGACTAGGTGATCAAGGAAGACAAGTTTATGCGCTAAAGCAGGGAAGATGTCTGCGACTAACCCTAGCTTGCAAAAACCTAATCTAGGCGATCAACCAGAAAAGAAACATAAACAATCAAGAACAAAACAACCATGCAAAGAGAAACTGATTGAACTTCGAATCTAATTACCGCCGATCCGTGACCGCTTTACAGCCCTGGGTCACTTAGGGTTCATCTAGTCTAAGCTCTACAAGTTTAGCTACTCATGTTCATAACAAAAGAAACAAAGGCAGAAACAGAGTTCATCATCAAAAGATAGAACAGATAGAAACTGTAAAACCTAATTAAGACGACTCTGGCAAAGCTTCGCTCTCCGGTAATCTTCAATCCTAGCTCCGAGTCTCCGAGGTGAAGAGATGGCGTCACGATCTCTTCCTGGCTCTTCGAACTCTAAAACTCTGCTCCAGAACTCGTGAGAATTCTGAGAATTATGTGAATTATGAGGTATATCTTTATTTGGGCCGCCGGTTAAGTATTTATACTTAACCCTAATACCACCGGTTTTTAACTGGAATTTTCGCCGAAAATGTGCTTGAGTTTTCGCCGAAAATTCCTTTGTAAATTGACTGATCGTCGGCTGAATTCTCCTGTGATTTTTGGAACGCCGGGGTTCTCGGTGAAAACTTGGAGTTTTCGCCAAAAACTTCTTCTTGTCAGCACTGTCGATTTGTGCTTGAGTTTTCGCCGAAAACTCCAAGGGATTTTCGGCAAAAACTTCAGTGTAAATGGAGCAGGAATTTGGTTCGACTTGATTGGCTCCTTGGATCGATTCCGGTGCGATTCCTCAAGGTTCCAACGCCTTAGACACGTCCTTGGCTACTTATTTGACGGCAAAAACCTGTGCTATCATAGAAACACTAGAAAACCATCAAATAGACCCGAAACGGGCCAAAGTAACACAAATGGCACGAGATAGAGCAATTGATTGAATATTCGCTATTCTACCCTAAAAACCATGTCTTAAGCAAGGAAATGTCGCTTAAATGAGACTGATAATCACGTCAAATCGAGTGTCATCATGCGGCAAAAGCTATCGCCCCGACCCTTCGCCTCTTCCAGCTTATCCATTACGCCAAGATGACTATGAATGGTATAAGCTTTTGTCGCCGCCCTGAGTTCACTGAGAAAGGAACCTACTCTTCCCCTAAACCTCGCCCCACCTGGTACCACTCCTTCTTTTACTTCCAAACCAGCGACTTAGATCGCCCTTGGACCAACCTTCTTCCCCCCTCATGGTCCACTGGCGACATAAGTCGCTTCAATGACGATCTTGATCCTACTCCCGCCGAGGTCCTTGCTCGGAGTCAAGTTCTTCG
Organism: Linum lewisii; assembly: GCA_034768395.1. Taxonomy (NCBI): domain Eukaryota; kingdom Viridiplantae; phylum Streptophyta; class Magnoliopsida; order Malpighiales; family Linaceae; genus Linum; species Linum lewisii. The sequence continues at coordinate 72,279,836 of CM068297.1, read as the reverse complement.
TGACTGTCACCATCTGTCGACTCAAGCGGGGCTACAGGCTTCTCAGGGAGGAATTTGCGGAGGTATAACTATCATATGCTCGAGGATTGTTACTCTCCTACTCCAGGCTTTTAAGGAGAAACTATTTTCTGTTCTTCTTCTTCTCACTTTTTTTTTTGAAAATGAAAAATCGCCCCACTCTTAGGGTTTATTGTTGTCGTTGTTCAATGACTATCGGTGCCTCACTCCTTTCTTTTGCAGGCTTTACCAATCTTGTTGGGTGCCTCATTAGCACTACCGCTCGCGGCCCTGTTGGTGAGACTCGCCCGGAGGTTTCTCGCACCAACCCTCATGTCCCTCCTCCTCTTGCTGCCTCACATTCCGCGCCTTCTCGCTCAGCTGGAAAGGGCAAAGGGAAAAGGAAGGTGACTGAAGGCGACGAGGAGCCTGCCCCCGCCAAGAAAAAGAAGTTTGGGGCTTCTAAACCCAAGAAAAAGGTTGGAGAGTCGTCGGGCCATCAGCCCCAAGCCCAGCCAGCCTCGGTCGAGTTGTTAGGTCAACAACCCCTAGCCCGGCAATCCCCTATCAACTTAGACGAAGAGGAGGGTGAGCCTCTGATTCGCCGCTCCCGCCGTGCTTCCCTTCAGCACGAGAACCAGCCATTTCCCCAAGAGGCCATACAACAAGGGGCCGAGGGCGACTCGGTTCCTGCCGCTGTCGCCATCGATAGCCTCGGTGCTGTGCCAAACTCTTCTCCACACGCCTCTGACCTTGCTGCTAACGAGTCAGAGTCATCGCCCGACTATGACCCTCGTCCCAGGGAAGAGCCTCGGGATCAATCTTGGCCGCCCTCCATTGCTACTGATCGTCCCCGCCGTGTTTCGTGGTCTGAGCGGGTGAATACTATTTTTAACCAACCCACCCCCCAGGGCGACGGGAGGAGGAGGGACCCCTCCGCTTGCCTTACTTCGCCATCGTCCACCCCATGACTTCCCATATATCACCCAGGATGGCGAGTGATATTGCGGAGGAGTTTTCCCGCGGAGTCTATCAGGGTGTGACCGATCCTGGGGTGAGCTCGGAGATGACAGATCTCCACGGGGCGGCATCGATCCGAATGCTGCAGGTGAGAAAACCCATAACTACCCCTAATATATATTGAACATAACACCGCGGCGTTGTCTGACTGGGGAATGTGTAAATCTTGTAACCAAGCGTTTGCTGAGCTCGGCGATTTGTCATTCGCCTGCAAGAGTCTCCAAGAGGAGAACTCGAAGCTGAAGGAAGATGTTGAAAATCTTCGTTCGCTTCGTATGAGCCTTACTCAGCTTCATAATGAGGAGACGGTATGGGTCTCTGCCTTACTATTGTGCTTATCATAGCGGTATATCGCTGATTAACCGTTGTTGTGTGTTTGTTTTTTTTACATAGCGCCGTGCCAACGTGGCGAGTATCGCTCTCTGCAACCTGAAGGGGAGTCTAGATGACCGAACCGCCCAAGTTGCCCGTCTTGAAGCTCAGCAACAAACTCTGCAGGAGGAGTCTGATCGCCTGGAAGCCTCCCGCGAACAACTCTATCGTCTTGAAACTGAGCAAAAGGAGGCACAGGAGAAAGCCGCCAGCGTGGATGCGATTACCGAGGAGCGCGATAACGCGAAGGAGCTGTTACATGATTCCTTGGCGGCCCAGGCAGCGACTGATTCCGAGCTAGCTGCCCAGAAAGGCACAGTACACTGAATCCGTTGAGTACTTCACCCAAACTCTTGGTGAGAGTATTCGCGTGGTTATGCGTAGCTGCCGGAATGAATTTTTCAGAGTTTTTCCATCCAAGGGCTGGCCTGGCCGTAGGATGGTTCACGCCGTGTTGAAGAGTCTCAATCGCTACAACGCTGGAGTGCCTGATCCTGTCAATAATGACGAGGAGATCGCTTTTCGGGACGCCAGTCGCCTAGAGCAGGAGGTGTCTTCTGAGGATGCGGAGTATATAGCGACTGAACGCCGAAAGCGTGGCCTTCCTGCCTTGAACGCCGAAAGCGTGGCCTTCCTGCCTTGAACCCTGACGGTTCAGAAGTTCAGCCCAATCTTCTGAGGCGATGCCATCCTCCAGCGAACCAGGCTCTAGTTCTCAGCTCGCTAAACCTGCGGACAAGGGAAAAGGGGATGCCCCTTGAAAATGCTATTTTACTGTTGTTATCATCTGTCATTTTTTTTTGAACGTTATATCTTTACCGGTCCTTACGAATGACTGTTTCCTTCCCTACTTCTTGCTGTTTGTGGTGATTGTTTCCTTGCGCGCTACTCTTTTAATTTTCTTGGATAGTTTATTTCCTGCGGTTAATACTTCTTCCTTTGTTGATCATAACGCCCATGGGTCTGTCCTAGCGATTTCAATGCCCTTAGGTCTCATATGATGGCTTCGATGCCCGTAGGTCATACACGACGACTTTTAATGCCCGTAGGTCTTACATTGATGGCTTCGATGCCCGTAGGTCTTTACACGACGACTTTTAATGCCCGTAAGTCTTACATTGATGGCTTCGATGCTCGTAGGTCTTACACGATGACTTTTAATGCCCGTAGGTCTTACATTGATGGTTTCGATGCCCGTAGGTCTTACACGGCAACTTTTAATGCCCGTAGGTCTTACTTGATGACTTCGAATTATGCAACATAACCTCGAGATTTAAATATTTAGACACTTGGTCATTTCATTGAAGCTAGCATCGCTTACAGGGCCTTTTTAATCATAATACCGCCTAAGATGCATAGAGTTCCATGTTTTGGGGATCTTTGTACCGTCTAACTCTGCCAGTTTGAAGGTATTAGCCCCCACCACCCGCCGTACTCTGTATGGGCCTTCCCAACTGGGATTGAGCTTGGCTGCCTCGATCGCTGGCCTGAAGATTTTTCGCAACACTAAATCATTGAGCGTGATGTGATGCGACCGGAGCTTCAGATTGTACCGCCTAGCCAGCTGTTCTTTCTCCGCGATTAGTCGCATTTGCGCCTTTTCTCTTCTTTCCTCAATCATGTCCACATTGAGCAATAACTCTTGTTCATTTACTTCGTCCCTGTATTCCTGAATTCGTATAGATGGTATCGAAATCTCCATCGGGAGGACCGCCTCGGTCCCGTATGTCAATGTATAGGGAGTCTCGCCTGTCGCGGTTTTGTAAGCCGTTCGGTGAGCCCATAGCACGTGGTCAAGCTCTTCGACCCATACACCTTTACATCCATCCACTCTTCTCTTTAACCCTGTAAGATAAGTTTGTTGGCCGCTTCTGCCTGTCCATTAGCTTGTGGGTAAGCGGCGAGGCGAATCTTAAATTGATTTTTAGGTCGTCACATAATTCCTTAAAGGCCTGTGAGTCAAACTGAGTACCATGATCGCAGATGATACTTTCTGGTATTCCGAATTTGGTGACGATACTTTTGAACATGAACTTTTGTATTTGTTTAGCAGTGATACTCGCCACCGCCTCGGCCTCAACCCACTTGGTGAAGTAATCCACTGCCACGATGAGGAACTTCCTTTTCCCTGAGGCTTCTGGAAAAGGGCCTAGGATGTCCATTCCCCATCTCGCGAAAGGCCATGGGCTGACGTTCGCCTGGAACGCCGTTGCTGGCAACTTGTGGTAGCTTGCAAACTCCTGACACTTGTGGCACTTTTTCACCAAGTCGCCTGCCTCCTTTCTCATCGTTGGCCAATAGAAGCCTTGGTATATTAAGTTCCTTTTTAGGCTTCTCGCCCCAAGTGAGTGCCACACACCCCTGAATGTACTTCATCCAGAGCCCAAGCTGCATCATCTTCTCCCAAGCATCGTAGGTATGGGTCCATAGCTGATTTTCAGTACAGCTCGCCCCCTATTATGGTGCATCTTCCTGCTTTTCGGCGGAGTTTGGTCGCTTCTAACGGGTCGCTTGGTACCGTGTCATTATCCAAATACTGGATAATAGGTGTTCGCCAGTCACTTTTTCCCACTCCGTTGACCATATGGAAGCATTGCATCATCTTTGTTTCTTTCTCCACTGTGACCATTCGTCCTTCTTCAAAATCTGTCGTTGTTGCTAGCTTTGATAGCGCATCTGCATGGGAGTTCTCCTCTCTAGCGATTTGTGATATGGCCACCTTCCTAAACTCCGACATAAGAAGCTTCACCTCATCGAAATAAGGGAGGAGCGACTCTTCTTTTACCTCAAAACTTCCGTTAATTTGATTGACCACTATCGCCGAATCTGAGAAAACTTTGATGTTGGTAACTCCCATACTCTTAGCAATTCGTAAACCAACTTCCAATGCCCCATACTCTGCTGCGTTATTGGTCCGTTTAGTTGCAAATCGCAGTGCTACCTCATGGAGGACACCCCGAGCGACTTTAGAACTATTCCAGCGCCAGATCCTCCCTTACTCGAGGCGCCATCCGTAAATAATATACATTCATCGCCGTCCTCAACATCCTCTTGTACCGCAACTTCCACCACAAAATCTGCCAGGACTTGGGCTTTGATTGCTGTTCTTGGCTGGTATCGTATGTCGTATTCGCTTAACTCGATCACCCATTTAGCTAACCGCCCCGCTACGCTCATAGATCTCAATGCGTTTTTTATCAGAAGGTTGGTGAGCACATGTATTGTATGTGCCTGAAAGTATGGTCGCAACTTCCTGGCCGCGCAAACCACAACATACGCCATTTTTTCTATCGTCGGATACCTTGTTTCGGCATCAACCAAAGTCTTACTCGTGTAAAAAATAGGATGTTCGGTTTTGTCTTCTCTTCGAACCAAGACCGCGCTAACAGCTTTTGGAGAGATTGCGATATAGAGAAATAGAGCTTCATTTAACTTTGGAGATGCAAGTACAGGAGGAGTATTTAAAAATTGCTTCAGCTCTTCAAAAGCCTTGTTACATTTGTCGTTCCATGCAAACTTCGATGCATTCTTTAAAGTTGCAAAAAACGGGGCGCAACGATCGGCGATCCTGGGGATGAACCGGTTGATCGCCGTTAATCTTCCAGACAAAACTTGCACTTCTTTCACGGTCATTGGAGGTGCCATGGATGTAATTGCTGCGACCTGCGTGGGTTGGCCTCTATTCCTCACCTGGTTATAAGATACCCAAGAAACTTTCCTGATGTTGCTCCGAACACACACTTCAAAGGGTTTAACCTGAGCGAGTACTCCTGTAGTGTGTTGAAAGTTTCTCGTAAGTCGTCTAGATGATCGCCGGACTTCTTACTTTTGACCAAGAGGTCATCCACGTATGCTTCCAAGTTCCGGCCGATTTGCTTAGCGAAAACCATATCGATCATTCTTTGGTATGTCGCACCAGCGTTCTTGAGTCCGAACGGCATTACCTGGTAGCAGTAGTTCGCCGTTGGTGTCATAAAAGCTATCTTCTCTTGGTCCTGCTCATTCAAAGGTATCTGATGGTATCCTGAGAACATATCCAAAAAGGATAACATTTCATTGTTCGTCGTTGCATCCACCAGCTGCTCTATATTGGGTAAGGGGTACGGGTCCTTGGGGCAGGCATCATTCAGGTTAGTGAAGTCAATGCACATTCGCCATGCTCCTGACGATTCTTTACAAGAACAACATTAGCCAACCACTCAGGGTACTGTACCTCCCTGATAAATCATGCCTTCAAAAGTTTTTCTACTTCTATCGCCACAGCCTGCTACCTTTCCCTACAGATGTTCCGTCTTTTTTGTTGGACTGGACGACTTCCGGGCTCAATCGCTAGAGAGTGTTTGATGATGTCTGGAGCGATTCCCGACATGTCGCTTGGCGACCATGCGAATAGGTGTGAAAAATCTCGAAGCAACTTAACCAACTCTTGTTTCTCCTTGTCGCCTAGGTAGGACGATACTCGAACTGTTTTGCTTTCATCTTCTTTGAAAAGCGGTATTGGGATGTCTGACTCTGCTGGTACCATTCTTTCTCCACCATTTTCCGACTCCAAGCTTATGGTGAGGCAGGTGCTTTTAGTCGCCGCCCTGTAGCACCTTCTGGCAATGTCTGGGTGCCCCCAGGTGAACCCTATTCCTTCCTCAGTAGCAAACTTTAACACTTGGTGCACCGGAGATGAGATTGCTTGGAAAGCGGCAAGCGCCGGTCGCCCAAGGATCATGTTGTACGTAGACTGACAATCCATGACATGGAAGTCAATGGATCGGGTCACCTGCAAGTCTCCGTCCCCGATAGTTATCTTCATTGTGTCGATTCCCTTGATAGGGACAATGTGTCCCGAGAATCCCGAAATGGTCATCTTCGTCTGTCTGAGTAAGCTAGTCGGCAGGTCCATTTTTTTGTACAGCTCCCAGAAAATGATATCTGCCGAGCTTCCCTCGTCGACCATTACTCGCTCCACTCGGCTATTGTGCGTTATCACCTGAATTACCATCGCCTCCAGGTTCAGACCTCCTACACGAGCCATGTCCTCTTCTGAGAAACCCAACACAGGGCGACTGACTCAATCTATCATCATTACTTCTTGTGTTTCTTCCTTCTTGACTTTCTTTGTTGGGCAGCTCTCCCCTCCAAAGATGGTTTGATAGACATGATTCACCTCAGGACGGGGCTTCTTTTTGCTATCTTCACCGCTCTGTGTCTCCTTTAGTCGGGCGAAGACATCACCCTTCTTGTCTTGTGATTCTTCTTTCTCACGGTGATTCTCCTCTTGCGATTTTATTTTTTCGCTTGGTATTCATGATAAAATCCCTTAGTCGCCCTTCGCTTATCCACCTTTCAATTTCATTCTTCAGTTCCCTGCAATCTTTCGTGGTATGCCCATGGGAGTCGTGGAAGTCACAGAACTTCTGGCGACTTCGCTGATCTGCAGGGGTGTACATCGGTCCTGGCCAGTTTACGGTATGCCCTTTATGCTGCATATACAGCAGGACCTTCCTTCGCGACTCCGAGAGAGGCGTGTAATCCGTTCTTTCCTCTTGGTATCCCCTCTCTTGGTACCCCCTTTGTTCTTCAGGGCGACATCTCCTGTATGGCGGTTTCTCGGAGGGCTGCCATTTGGCCTGCTTGTTCCCTGCAACGGGCTTTTCTTCCCTCTTCGCCGCTCCTTGTAAAGGCTCTGCTAACTGCTCCTCAATTAAAATAATTTTGTGTACTCTGGTTTCCAAGTCAGACAGTGACTTTGGAGCCACCTGTAGCAGCGACTCTCGCAATCTGCCATTATGGGTCGACTGGAATAAACTTGTCACAGCGATCTCATGATCTACCCTTTTGATGGATTGGACGACCCCGGTCCATTCATCGAAGAACTCTTTCAGCGATTGGTTCGGCTTTTGCCTTAAGCTCACCAATGCCTGCAACGGGACCGTCCTCGTTTTCTTGCATTCATACTTTTGTGAGAAGATCCTAGTGAAACCTTCCACGAGGTTATGATGCCCTCTAGTAGATTCATGTACCACTCCCTGGCTTGTCCCCCAAGTGTCGCCGGGAAGGCTCTACAGTATGCAGCGTCACTTGCCTGCTGCATTTGCATGGCGATCTGGAAGGCCTGCAGGTGCTCATCCGGGTCGCTCATTCCTACGTACCTATCCAGGTTAGGCGGCACTAGACCCTTGGGCAGCGGCTCGGCCAGGATCGCCCTGGACAAAGGCTGACGAACTGCTAACTGTGCGGGTGAGATTTGAGTAGCCGGGAGGAATTGTTGTAATACCTCAAGATGGGAGTCCTGCTGCGACGGCCTGACCTGAGTGTTTTTCTGCATCCCCCTTGATTTTTGGCGCGGATGATTTTCAATGGCTGGGTGGTTTTCTGGTTTGCTGGCCCCTTGTCTCTGCGAGTCAGGGACCTCCAGCATTTGGGCCCCCTTGATTGGTTCTCTTGGCTTGACAATCATTTAGCCCCGTGAGGCTGAGCTTGCTGAGCGATCACTGTTTTCAGCATCTGGGTAAGCTCAGCGTTCTGTTGCTCGAGGGATCGGAATCGCTGCTCCAGTAGTTCATAGGCATCGCCGACAAGGATTGTACTTCGAGACTCGGAGTCGTCTTCGAATTCGCACTCCATATTTCTTGTGAGATCTGGATTCGCTCGGGAATTTGGGTTGATGTGCTTGACAGGTGTTATTCCATCGCCTCCTTCGCCACTCTCATTAGCCAGTGTGGGAACTGCTGTAGAAGCCATTCGTCTTAGGATTGTGTGAAACGTCGCCTGATCTCCCCTATCTGGCGCGCCAATTGTTCCAGCCTTGTCGCTTGGCCCAATAGTGGAAGCCCAAGCCTGTTGGTCTTCAGGGAAGTTGTACCTCGTAAGCGATCATGGGGGTAGTTAGTTCAAGGGGTAGTTAGTTTAAGGAATGGGAAGGGAGGCGAGTTACGTACCGCGGAGCGTTTGTCCGCTGGGTAAAAGTGTTGTCCTCTGGTTTATGGGGTGTACCAGGAGTATTTATAGTACCCCTGTCTTGGTCGCCAAGGTTGAATCCTGGCTACTCGTTTGTAGACTCCATAGGATGTTGACACGTGTTCACTTTGTCTTGGAACCCTAAAAGCCGCCGGGCTGGGCCGTCGCTTTGGGCCTCCTTCTACTTCTTGGGCTTGTTTGCTTGATCCGCCTGGACTGTCGCCTAGGTCCAAATCCATCAGCGTCGACTGCTGCGTGTGGGCTGCCGCCTGGGCCCTCAGGATGCTGGCGGGTCGGGCCCATCAAAATGACTTTCTTATTTTCGGTTAATTTGGACTCTTAAATTATTTGAAATTGAAAAACGTAGAATAGCGATGTCGCTAATTACTCAATCAAAGATTATTTCCTATTATCGGGGTTGAAAGAAAGTTGCACGGAGTGAGTCAAGAGGGTGTGTCAGCCTATTTCTAGCACGTAGGTTCAAATTTTCAGGGGCCTCAAAAATTTGGGAGAAAATTACCAGATAAATAATTATTAATAAGTACATCTAATAATGAAGTCTAATCACGGTTAAGTATGTAGTGTAGCAGTTGGAAGATGGGAAATAAGTTCTTTATGGTTGTTAGATCATAAGTCTCCACACTAATGTTTTTTTTTTTTGCATAGATAGCTCTTTGCGGAGAGATATAGACAACCATCACAAAAAGGAAGGAAGATCAAGTCCAAACACAGGATGTCATGTCTACCTCCATGACTTCTGAGAGGTTAGTCAGGGCCATGTGAGAATCGCGTAATGGGTTACCCTATTGCTTTTATTAGTTATTTTTCTATTTCGTCTTTTGGGTCTGGGTCTTTCTATCTATCAAATAATACATCCCCTCCCTTTACTGTAATTAAATGAATATAAACTCTTATTTTTTTATCATTTTTTATATCACTACTCCTATTTTTTTATAAAAAAATGTATTTTTAAGCATTTGTACAGTAATTTATAGTTGAAAAAAAAATGTTAAGATTAAATATAATAAATTTACAAAAATATAACTAATAGTAATTATAATTTTCCATGTCAATCAGATCAAATAAATTAAAGGAAAACTAATTGATTATTTATGTTGTTTAGAGTTATCTTTTGGATAATATAAAATTGAATCTTCACAAAAAATGACATTTTTATAAAATATAATATTAAATTTAGTAAAATGTAAAATGAGCATTATTATTTTAATATACTTAGAAAATAATTTATCATAATTTATAATAAATTAATAATTGGCTACACCTCGATTTTATCACAGTATCTCCGAAATCCACTGAAGTGACTATACTATACATGCATTTTGGACATGTTTATGTCGTGTCATGGCCCCTGTATTGTATTCTGTGGAAGAATAGTTGTTTGTTTCAGAATCGTTTGTTAGTGGCCAAAAACAAAAAGAGGTGAAATAAAAACAAATAGTTTCTTTTAAATTGAAAAAGGATAATATATAAAATAATAATAATGTTATTTAAAACAATGGGCGTTCCCTAGTGGATGGCTGGATGCGACGCAATCAGAGAACTTATAATAAGATCATAATGGCCTTTTCTTTTTTTCGGCCGGTCTACATACAGAATATATAAAAATAATTTAGATTGTATACAGTAATCAGAAAATACGAACCTAATTAATTACTATAACTAGTAGCTAGTCTAACAAAAATGGAAGTGATTCATAGCCACTTACAGTTGGCTAATGCTGTATGGATCAATTCAATGATCATATTTTGCATTATCTTATGTATATGTATGATATTTGACTAATACTCATAAAAGGTGGCCTCCAAATGGAAAATATGGTTTCCTTGCATATTTTGTAATGGAAGCAAAAAGTTATGAGCACTAGTAAATAGGAGTTTAGATTTAGCTATAATATGTGATTTTTTTATACGATCATAAAAGGTAATAATTTGTACAGAAAATCAAAATTATAAAGTTGCGTATTGGTGACGGTTGTTTTGGTCGCAGAAGACACCATAATTTGCGACGGAATAGAAAATCGCCGCAACCCCATTTGAGCAACCAAAAACAAACTATCTATGACGAATTTTCTCGTTGCCAAATGTATGTTTTTGTAGTGGCCTAGTAAATAAATATTTTTTTATAGAGAACGTAATTGATTTATCACAAAATATTTTGGCAGGTGAAATGAAATTGACCTTCATTCACAAACAAATCATTCTAAGAAATATCAAGTACATCATAGTGTGATCAATAAGCCAACAATGAATCATAAATAGGAAAATTACACACACTTATTGCCCTATAAGCATCTTGTGCCCAACACTAGCTAAGTGATCTTATGCGCGATTGCCCTCGCGATAAATATGGATAAACTCGATTTCTCACGCTCTCTACATCAACTCATGAATTTTTTTATATACAACAACAGAGTGTTGGTGGATCCCAACTTCCTCCTCACGACGTATCATACAACAAAAGTCGAACTGCACTTGTACTCTCGAATACCCTTTCTCCCAAGCTATTAGAAGACATATCACATCCGTTCTTAACTTTGGCCGAGTTATAGAACACACACCCAAACACTCGCTATATGCTCACGCCAAATAATAGTACTATCACGAATCAGCTCTCATCACAGCTGCTTGACCCGTCTCTAGATTAACCGAACCATATATATTTGAGTTAAGTTACACCCACTTTGGAGGTGTGGTCAAGAGGCCTCTCCATGCAAAAAAAAAAAAAAGTCATTATTAAATGTTTGTGAATCCATGGTTTAAATATGTGTTTGTTTAAAATGAAGATATGGTTCTTATTCTATAGTACTACTAATCAATTTTCTTGTTATTTTATATATATATGTACGTTAGGTTCTTCTGATTCTTAATTACTATATGTCTATACAGTAAACAAATGTGCGTTAGAATACATAATGCAGGCCTCGGGGTATTCCCCCTTTTTCTGCTATTTATTGGACGTTGAGACCCTCCAATATCTTCACTCCATCACCACACAAATTCGATTAATAATCCAGTTTGTTGGAGAGAGTAGACACGGCGTGATATTGGTTACGGCTCATCTATCCGACGTCTGATGATGCCGGAGCCCGACCGAGAGATGAGCCGAATCAATATCACTCTTGTATGCTTTCTTCCTTTCCCTTGGCCCTTGGACTCATGATCAGATATTCAAAATCAAAAGGCCGATCCAGGAGTTTACCAACCAACTCATAAATCCCCTCTTCTCTTGCTAGGTAGGTTTGGTTTCCTCTCTAGTATTGTTTCTTCTTCTTGTAGCCAAATTGTTATTTTTTGTATGGAGTTAGGACTCAAAACCAGTGTTGTTAATGTCGCATCCGGCTTGGCGGTCCGACCGTGAGCCAGCCACCTCTTCTTCGGTACAGACAAATTTTGGTTTGATCCTGATTCAATCCCGGTTCAATTCTATTAAATCCCGAACCCTTGATCTTGTCAGCTCGACCCCAGTCTGATTCTGAAAACCTTGCTCAAACCTAACGGATGCATGACAATCCTTATTTTTTCATCCGTGCTGGTAGTTTCTTGTACAAGCCTACCATAAGCATCTTACTAACAGCAAGGATATCGGCCATAATAGAATCAGGATAGTTGGAGACCTTACGAGATTTGAAATTTTGATTTCAGTTTTTCATATAGAATTTTGTTGCTACTGAACAAGGGTATACATGCCTGAACTGTGGTTCAAATGGGTCTACTCCTAGTTATGCCATTGTTAAAAACTCCGCTCCAAGTTCAAACGGTAAAGATCTCTCCATCAACTATGATAGCTACAGTGTGGTGGACATCTCTCTAACTCGCAGACGGTAAACTTCTCTATGTCAACTATTACAGTTACAACAGTAAATGGTCAAGAACTATTAAACTTCAATAACTTGAGTTACTGGGAGAAGATTTCGATTGATTTTTATAGTGTTCATTGACCTGAACTTTTGTATATCAAATAGTCGGTGGATAATTGTTCGAATTCAGAACTAGTTTATTAATCAGACACCAATGGAAGTATAACTACTGCATGCTAGCTCCCAATACAATGGCGGTTTGTTTTGTGGGACAAACAAGCTAAGACTGGTTTTTGTTGTTGTTGAGTACGTTAAGTGGCGGTGATAAATAATTGGTTATGGGTAAATAGCCGGAGATTCTCAGAATGTTGAGCTGTGGATAATAAGATTATGCTCATTTTGTTTTGTTTTCCAAACTACTACCTTAAATAACACACTGTACAAACGTGACCTCGTCAACCCTTTCTGTCATTTTCTTTGTTTTGTTTTTTTCCTCTTCTTTTTATTTCTTTCTTTTCCCTATCAACTAGTGCCAAGATTTTAAATATTAATCCCTGTAATTTATTTTTAAATACGTTGATTATACATGGTATGACTCAAAGTTCCTGTCCTTGTTAATTTTAACTATCATTTTCATCCTTTTTTTCTTACCATTTATCATTTGTTAGTTTTTTTTGCCTGAGATAGCCCCGCAGAAGATAATATAATTTTTTTTGTCAACAGTTTAAAAAAATTAGGTGTGGTATAATTATATTTCTCTATAATATAATTTGTCTTCATATTTTTTATTAGTGCAAATAAATAGTACAAAAAATTTAAGTAAACATTAATATGAGTGTTGGTTAAAATCAACTGATTGTTTTAAATGAAGAGTTTAGGCTAATAGAGTTCTGGCTTCGCTATAGTTTTCAACACTCTCGTTCATATTGTCTATATATACATTGTTTCAGTTTCTCCTCTTTCATGTAATGATCATATTTTTCTTATACACAAAATTTTGAAATGAGGTAACTGTGATACCAACCTATTGAGTTATCTTGGTTGTCACATAGTCCTAAGTTAGGTGTCCCAAGTTTTGAAATCACTACAAGAAAATACTAGATTAGTCACGGTTTTTTAGTCACGATTTTCGAAACCGTGACTGATTAGTCACGGTTTTCTAAAACCGTGACTAATTAGTCACGGTTTTCATAAACCGTGACTAATTTAGTCACGGTTTTTCAAAAACCGTGACTGATTAGTCACGGTTTTCATAAACCGTGACTAAATTAGTCACGGTTTCTATGAAACCGTGACTAATTTAGTCACGGTTTTTAAGAAACTGTGACTAATCAGTCACGGTTTCGAAAAACCGTGACTAAATTATAGTCACTTGGTCCACGCTGGCAATCCGGGACTAATCCCACGTTGGCAATCCCTCTTTCTTTTTCCCCCTATTCTCTTCTTGAAACCGTGACTAATTTAGTCACGGTTTTTAAGAAACTGTGACTAATCAGTCACGGTTTCGAAAAACCGTGACTAAATTATAGTCACTTGGTCCACGCTGGCAATCCGGGACTAATCCCACGTTGGCAATCCCTCTTTCTTTTTCCCCCTATTCTCTTCTTCTCTTTCTTCTCCCTGCCTTCTGCCTCCGACGCTACTTCTCTTCTTCAACCTTCGACTTCTTCTTCTTCTTGCTTTTCCCTCTTCCGTCACAGACCCTTCTCTTCATCTTCATTTCCTCATCCATTCTCTTCATCTTCGTTTCCTCATCCCTTCTCTTCGTCACCGCCGACAAATCCTCCGGCTGCCATGCCGATTGCGAAAGCTCAGACGATATCTGCAACGGCGGCGACCCGTATTGACCGTCAACGGGGCGGCGGCCCGTTTGACCGTCAACGACGACGGCGGCCCGTATTGATCGGCGATAATATCTGCAACGGCGGCGACCCAGCCCTCATCGTCTTTAGCAAATCTGAAACCAGATCTGAAATCAGAGGAGGCAAATTAGACCCAGCCCTCATCGTCTCCCTGTTGTTTCCATCTTACGTTACATCACCGGACCTGAAACCAGCGGAGGCAAATTAGCTCCGACGAGTGGGGAACCAGAGGAGGAGAGGAGATCGACGAGGAAGAGGGAGAAGAAGAAAGAAAAAGAGAAAAGGAAATCGACAAAGGAGGAGAAGAGGGAGAAGCTCAGAGCTCACCGGCGGCGGTCGAGACTCGCCGGCGACGACAAAGTCATCGGAGAAGACAAGACACTAAGAACGAAAGACTGTTTTGTTAATTGATGAAATGTTTGGACCAAGTTGCATAACTAGAACAATGTAGTGACTGATTTGTATAACGGAAAGAATATAATTGGGAACTTTTGTTAACTGGATTAAATTGCATAATGGAATGAGTTGGGGGTTTGATACAATAATTCACGAAAATTATAATTTCAGTCACTAGAAAGTTTGAGCTCGCAATTTGGTCACTAGGATTTTTGTCACGGTTTCGTAAAGAAATCGTGACTAATATTTGTCACGGTTTCCTAAGGAACCGTGACTAATCCTTAAGAAACCGTGACAAAATAATTTAGTCACGGTTCCTCTTGAAACCGTGACAAAAAATGATCGATTTAGTCACGGTTTTGAAAACCGTGACTAATTTTTTTTGTCACGGTAAAAACCGTGACTAATGGCAAAAAAAACGTGACTAATGTGCTATTTTGTTGTAGTGAATCATAATGAAAATTGATTAAATTTATCTTTACCGTTGTGATTAGGTCAAGGAAAATATTTGAACGAATGAAAATAGAGTATAAAAAAAATAGATGTAGTCTTTTACCATGTAAACATAAAGGGGTTATAACTTATAACCTGACTTGCTATCATGTATCACTCATTACTTTTTTTAAACACTTTGTCGTCCCTCAATAGTATGTTTGCCTCTCCTATGCATTGCTAAAATATACCAATTTATTTATTTATTGAAGAAGAATGATATTAATATTCAATTTGATCCAAAGTGATGGATTTTATATTAATTTATCAAGGATATGATCTATTGGTATCTAAAAGGGGACGTGATCCACGTCCAACCCATTTGGGGTTGGACCGGTTCCAACCAAATATTCGAAGGGCAAAATCGTCATTTCATAAATTATTAATTAAACCCTAATCCTCTTCCACTTTCGATCTTGCCGCCGCCGCCGTCCAGACGAATTTCCGATTCCAAATTTTTCGAAGACAACGACTTCCCAGACTAATCCCTGCTCCACTTCCAATCTTCCCAGACGTTCCGATTCCGACCCGGCTCAGCTCCTCCCCTGTCCTCTTCGAATCGGATGATTGAGAGTGAGAGAGAGAGATAGGATTACAGCTTATCGGCCTTGGCAACGAGCTTATCGGGATCGGAAGAAGACATTTGGGGTTCGTCGGAGCGGAGGTGGACTTCGTCGGTGGCTGTCATCGGTGATAATAAAACCCGCGTCGGCGGCATCGCCGATGAAACAGGTGTGTGGGAGCAGTGGTAGGGGTTGAAGAAGAATGACCGATTTGTCGTTTAGTTAAGTTAGATGACTGGTTTGTTACTTAGTTAAGTTAGGTGATTGATTTATTACTTAGATAATCTGGGTGACTGTTTTGGGATGTTTTAACAACTATTGAAAGTTACATTCTCAGTCACTAAAATTATATTGCTGACTATTTGAGAATTTTGGCCATTTTGTAAACATTTAAATTCAAACATTGTTAGATAAACTTTATAACTATATAATATGGTCGTTGATAACGTGTTAACTAGTTTTGCTAACTAGTTAATTAGTTTTGATAAATAGTTTTCAAAATTAATTAACTAGTTAACTCGATTAGATAACTAGTTAACAACTTGTTAACTAGTTAACTTAACTTGATAAGTTAACTAGTTAACAACTTGATAACTAGTTAACTCGATTAGATAACTAGTTAACAACTTGTTAACTAGTTAATAACTTGATAACTAGTTAACTTAACTCGATAAGTTAACTAGTTAACAAAAATAACTGTTATCGAGTAAAAAATCTGTTAACAAGTTATCAAACAAAAAACGTTGTTAACTAGTTATCAGATAAAAACCATGTTAACTAGTTATCAGTTAAAAAAACACTGTTAACTAGTTAACAGCAAAAAAATGTGTTAACTAGTTAACTAATTTTGATAACTAGTAATCAACTAAATTTTTTGTTAACTAGTTATATAAATCATGATGTTAACTAGTTATCAAACAAAAAATGATGTAACTAGTTATCAGGTAAAAACCATGTTAACTTGTTATCAGTTAAAAAATCACTGTTAACTAGTTAACAACACAAAAAAGTGTTAACTAGTTAACAGCAAAAAAAGTGTTAACTAGTTTTTTTAAAGAAAAAAAATTAAAATTTTTTTTTCAAAAAAAAAAAACATCTCGCCGGAGGCGACAGCGGCCGTCGCCGGCGACGGTGGCCGGCCGCCGGTGGTCCCTGTGAATTAAATTATTTATTTTAAATATAATAATTAAATATTATGTGTGTAAAGTCCTAAATACCCCTAATAATCTAAACCATTAGATTAGTCAAATGGTCAAAGGGTGATCTAATGGTTAAGATGAAGGTTGGAAGTTTTCAACCCTTGAAAATGGTTGGATGGGATCAGCAGCTAAACGAATTAAAATTAATCAATTATTTCGATATGTAAATAGCCAAATGAAAATCACTTTTGTTTGGGAGTTTTCACCATAATAAATAAAAAAAATGAAACTATATACCAAAATAAATACCTATTTAAACTATTTATAAATATGGGTATATTCACCTAGGGCCTGGGCGAAATCGCCCAGGCCATAAGCGTTATCGCCTATGACACAGGCGTTATCGCCTATGCTTCTAATATTTAACAATTGAAAACTTTCATTTAATGATTACTTTTTTAAATAGGATACTCAAGTTTTTATAATTACAAAATGATCACTTATTTAAATAATTTTATAAAATAAGCATAAGGTTTGAATTTCAATAATGAATTTAACCGTGCTACCATAATCGTAACTAAATTGAATTCAATTCTTACTCGCGAACTTGTCAATGATTAATTCTTTAACAAGGTAACGAGCCAAACTTAACGAGTTCACGAATCGAGCTCGCTCGAGCATCGAGCTGAATCGGGTAGGCTCGAACTTGCTCATTTATTGAAATTCAAAAAACTTGTTAACTTCTCAAGTCTATATCGTTCGAATCGAGCTCGCTCAAGCATCGAGCTGAATCGGGTAGGCTCGATTCGTCAACTTGTTGAGTTTGGTCGAGTTCGAGTATACCCGATTCAGCTCGATTCGTCAACTCGTAGAGTTTGGCTCGTTAACTTGTTAAAGAATTAATCATCGACAAGCTCGCGAGTTAAAGAATTAATCATCGACAAGTTCGCGAGTAAGAATTGAATTCAATTTAGTTACGATTATGGTAGCACGGTTAAATTCATTATTGAAATTCAAACTTTAATGCTTATTTTATAAAATTATATAAACAAGTGATCATTTTGTAATTATAAAAACTTGAGTATCCTATTTACAAAAAGTAACCATTAAATGAAAGTTTCAATTGTTAAATATTAGAAGCAGAGGCTATAACGCCTGTGTCATAGGCGATAACGCCTATGGCCTGGGCGATTTCGCCCAGGCCCTAGGCGAATATACTCATATTTGTAAATAGTTTAAATATGTATTTATTTTAATATATAGTTTCATTTTTTATTTATTATGGTGAAAACTTCCTTTTGTTTGTGTATGAGTAAAGCCTAAATAAAGAAATAAATGGATGGAAATCATCCTCCTTTTGAAGATCCTATCACCATTATCAGTTTTGGTTATTTATTGTAGAAGATATAGAATGGATCCGTCCGAATAGATAAGGATCCAAAATTTGGTGCGGCCGACTGAATTTATAAAAATGTAGCTATTTTTTAGCAATATTCTTTAAAAAAATTATCTGGTCGTTTGATTTCTGTGATTTAGATGAATATGTGCATTAAGATAAACCCTTATTTTTTGAATTTGTGATTTGAAAAAGATGTGATTTGAGTGAAAAATGATAGTGAAATGGTTGATTTCAAAACTCAGGTATGAGCTGAGTTTTGGGTGATCTGGTGATAGTGTATTTGGAGTCAATATACAATTATAATTATGTCCTCCTACTTTTTTTTTTACAATATTACAACAAATATCACTATTTAAATTCTCATACCTAACGTAAAATTGTAGAGGTCAGCTCATATTTTACATTTATCGAGTAAAATACACGAAATATCATCAAACTTTCATTTTCTTTCACATTCACCACTTAACTAATTTTCCTACACCTTATACCATTTAATTATACTTTTTTTCACTCATTACCACCCAAACCCTTTTTTAGACGAAATAATGATGTGTCTTGATGGAATGACAGTACAATTAATATACATTATTTGAGTGAGTCGCCAACGAGGTATTATGCAGCTAAAAATTTAAAACAATGTGTTTTAAAAACTTAACACGCCAAACCAATTAAAATACAATATTCCAATTTTTTGGCTGCATAATATCTCGTTGGCAGCTGATTGAACAATATATGTTGATCGTACCATCATACCGTCAAGACACGTTATTATTTCGTCCAAAAAAGAGATAAAGTGGTATTCGCTGAAAAGTATTGTTTGATGGTATGAGGTGTATGAAAATTAGTTGAGTGGTGAATGTGAAAGAAAATGAAAGTTTGATGATATTTCGTGTATTTTACTCGATAAATGTAGTATTTTTTTTTTTGTAAGAATATTTTTATAAATGTTAATAAATTTCAGAGGTAGGAGACGAAGAGTTGGTTAGTGAGGTAAATTGGGGAGGTATCACAAAGAGTATGACTCATCGTTTTCCGTACAATTAAAACTGGGTAGAATGTACCAAAGTTGGCGGATTCTGCCAAATCCATGTTTTCCTATTGTTAGAGCTGCACTTGATTTGGACAACTTTGAAATCCGGCCCACTTTCAAAGTTACCATAAGCCCTGTTTTCAAATCTAGGCCTAATACCCTCAGTTGTCACGAACTATTGCGATATTACTCGCGTATATACAACGTATAGGCTATCTGGAAGGCGTCACCAACTATTGGATTCCGAGTTCCGGATAACACGCCGTTAGTTTTTGATGATTTTCTTGAGAGGTGGCTAGACGGAGTTAGCTGACTGTATAAAATAGTCTAGTTGGCATCTTATGTGGTAATATTTTATATTTTATTAAAAAATATAAAACAGGAAAATAAAAATTATGAAAATATCTAATCTTATCCCCAACCCCCTCTCTCCCCTCGTCGGAACCACCACCCCCATCTCCAACCCTCTCTCCCCCATCATCGAAACCACCGCACCAACCCATCTCCAACTCTCTCTGCTCTCGTCGGAACCATCACACCCCGACAAACATCTCGGCTGCTGAAAAGAGTCCGATTCCGGCCGACGAGCTGATTCGACAGGTTTGGGAACCAATTTGGCTAACCTAGCTCTCAATCCGACGGCGGATTTTGAGATTTCACTGTGAGCAAACAGAAGGATTCAATCAATCGGTTGTACAAAGTTACTCACAATGTCGAGCAGATGAGCATAAGCGAATGCATTCAGTCGACCCTCAAGTGCATCTGCTTCTAATTTCTGATCCATTCCAGCCATGATCGCAGCAATTGCTATTGACGACGGCCTGTGGTTTGTCAAGTTTACATCTGCACAAATACGACCAAAGCATTTAGCATTCTTTACTCACATAAATCAATCAATTCACAATGTGATGAATCCATTTCATTTGCTCACCCTTGGTTAATGCGAATATCAATTTCACAATCCTCGATATCATTACCCTCGACGGACAAACCTCGATTGTCTTGACGATGAAACAGGGGATGTAGTCAAAAGGAGTAGGACTGTTCACTAGTTGTCTCAAGGTATTCATAACCCGAATCTCCATTCTCGTGATGTATTCGAAACTAAAATCCCTCACATTATTCAGAACCAAAGAAAGCTTCTTAGACTCTTCCATTTTTGCTGCCAATGATAAACACGAAATCTGCAGAAGCCTCACCACCCATAGCTCCCGCGGCTGAGAGAGTCAGACCATCAGAGTTAACAAACAAGAAATTCCCCAGGGCATAAGATTGAATCAGAAAAGAAGAAGAGAAAATGCGGTATTACCAGAATGGGAAGCTTCGATAAGTAGCGATCGAAGTAAGATACAGAAAGATGAGCCGTTTTCCAGCGGAGTCCAAGTGAAGTTCTTTTCTGCATTTCAATTTACAAGAAACCGTCTGATTAAGATCGAAAACAACAAGATGAAGAAAAAAAATGATAAGTGAGAATCTTTGATTGAATAATGGGGAAAAGGAAAGACACAGAAAGAAGGGGAAAAAAACCAAACACCCACATTGAGAATCCAATCTATGGCTTCGGTACGAACGCCTCTGACCCATTCATCAAAATCAACGCTTTGACCACCCACTTCTCTGTAACCATGTGGAGGCTCTCTTTCGATCAAGAATCTCACAAACTCCTCATCTTCTTCTTCTTCGTTACCACCAGTGTTGCTATACTTCAAACTCACTTCTGTAAACGGATCTTCATCACTGGGTAAAGGCTGTCTTGAAGCCAGAAGATCGGCTGGGGTGGAGGTGACTTCCGAGATGTCCTCGGCACAGAAAAGATCGTCGGCCATGGTGAGGAACGTGGCGGTTCCGGCTCGGAGAGGTGGTGTTGCGGGCGTCGAGTTTGAATCATTTTCCGATTGAGGAGGCGGCGACGGCAGAGTTGAGTCCTGTGAGGAAGGAAGGTTTGGCGGCGGCGGAGATTCAGGGTCGTCCATATCTACCTCCGGCGCAGACGATGAACGCGATTGAAGAGGTTTTCTGGTGTGAAATATCCTTTATTTTTATTTTTATTATTGGGTAATTAATATAATGACGTGGCGTGCCACATGTGCGAAAACTAAGCCACATTAGCATATTGGACAACTCAGATGGATGGATATGGACGGAAATCGTTCGAAAACTAACGGCGTGTTATCCGGAACTCGGAATCCAATAGTTGGTGACGCCCTCCAGATAGCCTATACGTTGTATATACGCGAGTAATATCGCAATAGTTCGTGACATCTGAGGGTATTAGGCCTCAAATCTATAATAATAGGTAAGGATTTGAGATTTTAAACCCAGCAATTAAACACCTACCAAATTGCCCTACACTGCTTCGAAGGGTTGGTTACCTAAATCATCACTGAACTTTAAGCAAATAACCCGCCAGTCACTGAACTCAGAAAATTTCCTAGCCATCACTAGACTTCAACCCATTACCTAGCAGTCACTACCGTCTACGGACATCCAAAATTCCGTTAGTCAGCTTATGTGGACATGCCAACTGGGATTCCATGTCACACAAGTCAACTTAGGTGGCAATTTTTTACCCAATCAACTAAACCCATGTAACCAAAACCCAAACCAAAAAACCCAACCCAATTACCAAAACCCAAACCAAAACCCAATCTCACTTCCTCTCTCCCATCCTTCCTAATCTCAGATCTCCCTTCTTAACAAAACCTTCTTTTCAGTTTCCGATACGTTTTTCGGCCGATCTGACCTCACCGTTTGGCGATTGATGTATGACGGGGACGTCTTGGATCTCAATACCCATATCTATGTTGTGAACGTCAACCCTAGGTGCGACGGGGATATAACGGAGGGCGGGTGCCAGAGATGGCCAGGACCCGATTGTAGGATGAGAGATGGTGGAGATATGTTCGTCCAGCGGTGGGGTGGGTTCATCGGCGGCGAGGTAACCACCGATGGCAATGCTACACTTGGAATCGGGGATTGCAAGAACTTGTGCTGGACGAATTGCCAATGTGCTGCACAAGATCCCTCTCTAATAACGGCACTGGATGTCTGTTTTGGTCTGAGAATTTCAACCCCCAACCTGATTCTGAAGTAGAAATACTTGAAATCATTGTTGGAGCAGCTTCAGATTCAAGTAAGCTTATCTACCGTTACTGATGATTCATTCTCATTTCCTTTCTCATGAATTCAGATTTATTCCCTTTTGGTTGCAGCAAGGGTAAAGAAATGGATATGGGCTTTGGTTGCTGTTGCAGTAGTGCAGCAATGTAGGATTTATAGGGGAGAGGAAGGAAGGGCAGAAGGCGATATTCAGCGTGAGGAGGTCGTCGATAATAGGAAGGTCATGGGTGAGCGTGGGGTTTGTTATCTGGAAGAGGACGGTTGGACAGCTATATGAGATTTGGTGGGGATGGCCGGCGGCGGCGGTTTTGTTAAGAATGGAGATCTGAAATTAGGAAGGAGGAGGGAGAGGAAGTGAGATTGGGTTTTGATTTGGGTTTTGGTAATTGGGTTAGGTGTTTGGGTTAATTTTGGGTAGATAGAATCTGAGGTGGCAACTTTAAATGACGTGGCAATTGACTTGTCATCGCCACGTAAGCAAACTAACGGACTTTTGGATGTCCGTAGACGATAGTGACTGGTAGGATAATGGACTGAAGTTCAGTGATGGCTAGGAAATTTTTCTGAGTTCAATGACTGACGGGTTATTTGCTCAAAGTTCAGTGATGATTTAGGTAACCAACCCCTGCTTCGAAACCCCACCCAAGATTCTGAAAATATTATTTGATTATTATCTGATTAACGGCCCACTAGTGTTTAACGGCCACGTGTGTATTATGAACTCTTCTACACTGCTCCTATTATCTGATTAACCTACTACTTCAAGAAAATAAAGGTAGTGCTTTCCTCAGTATACAATCAGATCGGATTAGGAGTGGTGACAAATTATGGATTATGTCTATAAGACATAATCCATAAGAGCCATTAGATCTCTATAGAATTGATCTAATGGTGGAGGGATAATATTAATAAAATAATGAGATTCCTCAATTTAATGTGGCATATTAAATATTTTAATTACCACAAATTTTCATTATATTATTTACCTTTTACATTTACCTTCCTCTTTTAACCGTGACCACACAAAAACCCGCTCCCCCCCATTCTCCGGCCGCCCATTCTCTCCCTCTTCTCTGCAGTCAAAAACCGTCGCCCTTAGTCGCCGAGTGCAACCGCCGTCGGTGGGAGAGCAGAGGCAGTCTTCTCGCTCAGGTAAGCACTACCGCGCGACATCCCTCTGCCGATTCATCCCATCTCATAATAGTATTTCTGATTTGGTCCAGTTATTTGGTGCAGCCGCTTTCGTTTCGTGGAACCATAAAGAGCCGACAAGACCCATAACCAGGTATTGATTTCTAACTCTGCATGTGCAATCAGACGTAGCTGTGGTTTCGATTGTGTTCGGAATTAGGTTTAGTGACAGCATTCATCGTGTTTTTCAGTTAGATTGTTGTGGTTTGTGTATGGTTTCGGTACTTTTATTTGGGTAATACTATTATCCCAAATGATTCGTGGTTGAAAGTACATCTGGATTGTGTAATACTATTACCATATAAAGTGATTTGTGTGTTTTTCTTCCAGAATGTGAAATTTATGATATGAATTGTATTGTCCATGGTTCCTGCATCACAGTCCATGGTTATTGCGTTTGTTTGAAAGATTATAACTGTTGCAGTTCACAGTCACTGGCCAATAATAGTATTGTAGGATTACTGCGTTGAATGAGGTAAACTATGGTGTTTGTTTGGGGTTGATTTGAGCTGATAATAGTATATTTGAAATACTATTATCAATGTAACTTGTAATGTAAATTGTTCCTGCAACTCTGTTTTGTGTGTGTGGATTGGCCTTTCTGATGCAATTATTGTATGAGTACTGTTTGTTCCACATATGTGCAGCCATTGCGTTAGATTCTAAGCATTTAGTTGTCGTTGTTCACAGCAAAATGACAAATAATAGTATTCAAGCATTACTATTATTGAATTAGGTGAGCTGTATTGTTTCTGTGGTGTCTGGATGAGAAGATAATAGTATTTCTGTAATACTATTATTAACATTTAAGAAGATAATAGTATTTCTGGATGAGAAGATAATAGTATTTCTGTAATACTATTATTAACAGTTATACTTGTGATGACATGTTGTACAAGTGTGTGGTTTGATTGGTTTTTGTTGGGCTCACGTTCTTGATTGTGGTGTTTGATGTTAATGAAGTTTCTTTGTCAAATTCAGAGAAAAAGATGACGAAAACTCATGTTCCTCAAAACGGGAAAAGAATTAAGTTGGCGGTATCCAAAAAGCCTAAGCCGAAAAAAAATGTTGCACCAAAACGACCTGAAGACAGGGCTGAACCAGTTAATAGGCCTGCTGAACCAGTTGGAGAATCTCAAATGAATACACAGCAAGCTCAAGTCAGGTAAACGTTGCAATTTCATTTATGTTGTTTATTTATATTCTGGATACTAGTATAGAGCCTGTAATGGTATGTAGTTTTTGAGCGGGAAGAATACATAGACTTGTGTTTCTAAACTGTTATTTTGGATAATTTGTTTGCAGATATGGATCAGCAGTGGTAAATGCAAGATGCAGTCCAAACAGAATTTTGGAACTGCACAAGAAGCTTGAAGAATTGGGATTGAGTGAAAGAGTGAATGTGTTGGATAGTATTGGATTCGGTGGTACGCTTAAGGTTAAGATGAATCAGTTGCCGTTCAAATTCAGGAGGTGGGTTGTAGATGTCTATGATGTAGAATCAAGGAGTTTCATAATTGGAGATGATATGAGGTTGAAAATTTCTGGAGAAGATGTGCACGAAGTTTACGGGCTGCCAAAGGGTAAACGTGAAGTCGACTTGTCTGAAACAACGGAGAAGGAGATGAATGATATGGTTGCAGAGCTTGGTCTAAAATTTGAAAAAGCAAACAACACAAATGTAGACCTGAAGCTCCTGAGAGACAGGCTGTATGAGATAGAGGTGGACAAACAGACATGGTGTCAGATGTATGTACTGTTTGTGATGGGATCGTTACTATGCCCCAAAACTCGGCCGGTTGCGTCTATGGATTATGCACGTTTGATACAGAAGAACCGGTTGAGAAAACTCCTCGAATACAACTGGTGCAGCTATGTGGCAGAGCAACTTCATGAGGGCATGGTAAAATCAAAGAAAGGAAAATACATTGAGGGTGATTTGCATCTGGTCATGGTAAGTAAGGGTAACAGTAATAGTATTAGTTAGATAATAGTATTGACTAAATACTGTGTGTTAAGCTAGTTGGATAATAGTATTGACTGAATACTGTGTGTTAGCTAGAAAGGAAACCAAACTAATCTGGTCGCAGCATGTTATTAAGACATTTATTTTCCTTTAGAAAGTTTGTTTTAAAGGTTTGTTGTATTGTATTTGTGACAGGTTTCGATTTGCCAGAAGTTTGGCAGCCGTCCATCTCGACCTACACCTACACTTCCATTCTGTGATTATTGGGATACACAGAAGGTGAAGACTGATTTGAAGGCAGTTCGGAGGAAATCTGGTTACCAAGCAAATGAAGGAAGTGAAACTGATGGGAAACCAGTTTTTGTGCCTACAACGAATTTGACATTTACTGGAATGTCAACAGCTAAGGTAAATATCAAGTCGATTCAAAAAAATTAATTTTCAGCTTACTATTATTCAGAGTCTGAAAAAATCTATTGAAACTAATTTCCACCATGTATTGTAGATGAGTGATATGAAACAATGATCACATCAATCTGTGATAACTGTAATGTGCATCTGACGAGACTAAGAGAAGCAAGGCGGCAGAACATCGCTGAAGGGAAAAGGCAGCAACAAAAAGACACACCTAGCGATGTAGATGATTCTAGTGAGAAAACTGAATCTATTGGTCTCAATGATGTACCAACAAATGCAGAGGAAGAGGTGATCTCTGTTTCTAAGGGAAAAGGAGCTGGGGGGATCGTCGAAATCGGAGGCAAAATCTGGAAAAAAGAATGCTGATAAGGGGCCATCAGTTAGTGAAATAGCTGCTGAAACTGTTCGGGTACGAAAATCTGTGCCCCGATAATAGTATTGCTAATATTGACAATTTGTTTAAGGCGGCTATGACGGTCTGTTAGAATACTATTATTGATGAAATAATATTTTTAGGGCTTGTACTATTTTCGGTACATACTAATGTTTGGCAATGGTTTTCATCTCTTGTGTCTTCTTAGGGTCTTGATGTAGATGATGATGATGACTTTGAAAACATTCCATTGCAAGACCTACTTAAAAGGAAGCGTGGTACTGAGAACATTGAAAAAGGAGGTGTAAGAGAACGTCCAAAGAGGAGTCGCAAACCTGCTCCATCGACTGTTAGTCCATACACAACCGAGGGCAAGATGAAGAATCGAGCAGAAATTGTTAAAAAAGCAGCAAAAACAGTCAGAGTAACCCAAGTGGACGAGAATGAAATGTTAGAGAACATTGATGTGGAGGTGGAGGCTTTGAAGGAGTATATTCTCCATGCAAAGGATGAATGGTTAGTTGCCTAATTTTGAGATATTTATTTAAACACAGATAATAGTATTTAAATATGTAAATGGTGTGGTATTGAATTTGCAGGAAGAATACTATAATTGATTTTGGTTCGGCTGAATTTTGTGTACAAGCGGCACAAATGGCAGAATTCCTTAGCATGGAACCGGTTTGCTCACACATTGTGGACAGTTACGGGTACGCTTTGAACTGGTTGGCGGCTGAACATGGGAATATTAAGAAGTGGATTTTCCCTTTGGCGGTGGCGGTAAGTAGTTTGATCAAGGCATGAATTATTAATCGACATCTTTTTTTTGTGTATTGAAACTAAAAATTTGAATTTTTCTCATACTTGACAGGGACAAGTTCACGCCAACATTAAAAATCCAATTATGAAAGATGGGGTATATGACTTGATTGCTGATAGGGCCATTCATGAGCACACCTGGATGAGCAAATACGAAGACCTAACAACTACTTGCGAAATTGTAAGTTTGTTGTAACTTAATAATATAATAATTCATGCCTTGGTTTGGGTTTGAGTATAATACTGTTATTCCTATGATACTATTATTAAGGGCTGACAGATGGTTTTTTTTTGCAACGTTCCTTTGCAGTGGTGCTTCCCGATTCTACACGCTGAGCATTATTCTATGTTCATTTTGAACACGAGAGATCAAAAGTTTCAATTCTTTGACAGCAGGAGCACAGACGGTTTTGATCATCAGTGGATGACGACGGGGTTCCGCGTGATGAAACATGTATCTGAGTATTTCTCTAACCGTAGTAAGTCCGTCAATTTCAGCAGTTTCAAATGGGAGATGATTAAGGGTATTAGGCAAAGGCATGGCAGCTCTTTTTGTGGAGACTACCTACTGAGGATGTTGGAAAAATGGGATGGGAAGGTTCTTCCGTGGATGGCTAAGGAGTGGAAGAATGAGCAAGAAATTCGAGATTACAGGGAAATCGTATTTCTCGAAATGTTTGCAAACCCAATGAACAAGAGAGCGAAGGCTGTGCTCGAGACAGGGATGGTGCACTACACAATCAGTCCATCGCAATTTCCAACTCCGCGGTGAAAATAGTTCTCTAGTAGGGAGTTTGTTTTTGGACTAAAGGTTGTTTGAAGGGGATTGTTTGTTGAATGGTCAACTTTTCTACTTAGCATTTGGAATTTGGTTGGATTCTGGAAGGTTGTTTTTAAGGGGATTGTTTCTTACTTTTGTACTGAGAAGATTATTCTTCTTGAATACTAGTATTTAGCTGGATAATGAGTGATATAGTTTTTCTTTTCTGATTATGGATGTCAGCTTTAGTAATGAGTTTTAGTATAATAGTATTTAGCTAGATTATGGATGTCTTCTTGAATACTAGTATTTAGCTGGATAATGAGTTTTAGTATATAATGTCAGCTTCAAACAAACATTCTGAACGAACAAATTAAGTTCTTGTATGAAAAATGATAAATTTTATCAACTTATGTAATAGAGCCATAAATAATAGAACCAATAAAAAACACAGCCCCTTACACTTACCAACAAATTCATTTATCGAAATAATAGTATTCAGAAAGTTTAATAAATATATTGAAAATGTTCCACGCGTAGAGTATTCATGCGTTCATATGTAATCAAAGTAGACATAAAAATTGTTTGAGAAAAGATAAATCTGACTGTCATATTAAGGTAAACAAACTAATCCACTGGTTGCGAGGAACTGGCGTTTTGACGTCGAACTTTAGCTTGCTGTCTATGCCTACGCCGGTCTCTCTCGGTTTTTTGTGTTGACTTCAGCCTCCTATTTGATCTGTTTACAACGGTCTTCTCCTTCAATCCAGTCGGTATTGGACGGCCGGCATATACTGGTGGCGGGGGTGGTAAATTCACTACAAAAAAAGGCCCTTTAGCGTCGCTTACCGGGGAAGGATTTAGCGTCGGTCGATTAAAAACCGACGCTAAACCCTTGACTCGCGTTTGACCAAGGGTTTAGCGTCGGTCGACAACCGACCGACGCTAAATCTGACCAATAACTGACGCTAAATGTGGTTTTCGGTTAGAAACGAAACCAACCAGCTTTGGCGTCGGTTGCCGACATGTTTTAGCGTCGGTCGGCGACCGACGCTAAAACACATATATAATTAAACTTCTCAGCCGCCACCCTAACCCTAATTGAATCTCTCTCCTCCATCTTTCTTCTTCTTCCTTTCTTCTTCCTCCTCCAACCTTCTTCTTCTTCCTCTTCTCTTTTTCTGAAATTCTTCTGCTTATGAAATTCTTCTTCTTCCTTTTTCAGATCTTCTCCATCTTTCTTCTTCCTCCTCCCCTTCTTCTTCCTTTTCCAGATCTCCTTCATCTTTCTTCTTCTTCCTTTCTTCTTTTTCCTTTCTTTCTTCCTTTTCCAGATCTCCTTCACCTTTCTTCTTCTTCCTTTCTTCTTCCTCCTCCACCTTCTTCGTCCTCTTCCTCTTCTTCCTTTTTCAGATCTCCAGATCCAACCTTCCTCTTCTTCCTCTTCCCTCTTCCTCTTTTTCTCCTCTTCCTCTTCTCATCCAGTCATCCGTCACCGTCAACGTCGTCGCCCCCGCCGTCATCGTCGTCGCCGCCGCCACCACCACCATCATCACGTTGATCGGTCAAGGATTGACTGATTGGACAAGTAGTGACCAAAAGGGTGACCTAATAAATTTAAGTGACCAAATTGTATAACTAGAAAATGGAGTGACTGATTGGACATTAATAGAAAATAGAGTGACAAAATAGAAAATGAAAATAAAAAATGAATAAAAAAACGAAAACAAAAAAAATTTGGGTTGGTCAGCGACCCAACCGGTCAAGGATTTAGCGTCGCTCGTTATACGGATTTAGCGTCGCTTGGTGTACGAGCGACGCTAAATTTTAGCGTCGGAGGAATTGGCGTCGCTTTGTCTGAGCGACGCCAAAACCTTTAGCGTCGGTCAGTGACCGACGCTATGCTGCGTCTCTGACCGACGCTAAATAGCTAATTTTTTGTAATGATTGATGATTCCTGGAAGAAAATAGTATCATTATTTATATAAGGCTATATATGGTTCAAATTATAAAATGGTAAATGAAGTAAATTGGAAAATACCTTGACCAGTGGTATTTGCAACATTGAATTGGAGATCGTGTTACTCAAGAATCATGGTGCGCACACGGTTTCTACCAGCAGTTATTATTTCCTTCGCAACCTTGTAGGTGGAAACTAGTGGAGAAGCTTCTAATGCAAAGGCTGCAATTAGTGAGCATAAACTTTGATACCTGCCCGCTTCGGAATCAGGTTCCGCTGCTGTACTATTATTCAGTATAATCGATGATAGACCCAACTTTGCTGTCTTGGACCAACGATCCTTGAAATATTTTGCCGGTATATTACGAGGTCCAAAATGATTCCATTGCATTTCAAAATCCATAGTCTTCAAGATGTGACGGCATAACCAACCACACGAATCAAATACACGACATGTGCATTTGTAGTCCGAAGAAGAGGAGTTCACAATGACGCGACGCTCGTCGATCACAGTTTTTTGGTCTTCATCGAGCTTAAACCAGTCATAAGCCTTAATGTTTTCTCCAATATTTATGGGGAAGCTTTTTGGAAAATAAGCAGACATGGCAGAGTATTCCAGTTCGAAGTGCATGAAGATTGTCTTGGTGTAAAACTGGAATGAAATGTAATAACAGTTACTAACGGAATAATAGTATTGGTAAAATAATAGTATGCACACATGTAGAAGTTCTTCAAAGGGACTGATGTGACTTTGATAAGTGCATTTTAAGCTTATGAATGACCTATGATATGCCCGTATTTATTCGCGAAATGACATGATTTATATGCGTTTATTGAATTTTTGTGCTAAGTGTCATTTTGTTGTCCGGTTGCCACTTTGGAGCCAAAATTCGTGGGCTATTGGAGCTGTTCTGTGCATTTTCAGGTTCTGGCTTCAAAGTACGGATAACAAGGAGCGCATAGGAGCAAACGGGAGGTCATTTGGAGGCCGGACGAGGGAGATGTGAGCCTTGCAAGATCGGGTCTTCTGCAGAGTGCAGGGGGTGCACGCCGTGCAGATGTGCACGCCGTGCAGGGGTGCACGCCGTGCACTATGCACGCCGTGCAGGGGTGCACGCCGTGCACTGTCCCCTGCACTATTTATACTCTTGATTTTGGCCATTTTAAGGGAGGATATGCAATCTCTTGAACCCCAAATACATTTCCACGAACCCTAAAACCCTAGAGCACGTTTTTGGAGCATTTTGAAGCAATTGGAGCTAGGATTGAAGCCAACCAACCTTGGGAGAAGTGCTACAAGTGAAGAAGTGAAGATCATCTCAAGGATTCATCCATGGTGTTCTTGGTGACCATTCTTCCTTCTTCTCTCTTTACTCCCTTGGCCATGTGTGGCTGATTTTCTAGGGTTCATCTTGGATGGGTAGAATAGTTGTGCTATGATAGAGAGATGATTGTATAGAACTTGCCATGATTGATCTTGGTTGTATGAGGATGATTCCTAGACTTGTTCTTAATGCCATATTTTGCCATGTTTGCTTAATTTGGTCCATTCATTGTAATTTGATGCATGAGAGTGCTTGGATTGCATAGATTGTAGGTCTAGGGATTGAAGTGAGTGTGTTCTAAGAGATTAGATCATCTTATTTCAACCATTTTCACTTGATTTCTCTCTTGGGCATTTTATCGAACACTTGGTGTGCATGTGGAATTTCATTCAATTGAGTTTGAAAAGGCTTTTTGGGTGAATCCCTTAGTGTTAGGGCATTGATATGAGAGTGTTGTGCCTAGCCTTGTGGTCATAGAGTCTTAAGAGAGGATCTTGTGTCTTGGCATTTCATCAAACACTTAGAATGCATCCTATTTTCACTTAGTTTGAGAGCGAGAGCCTAAATTGAGTGGTATTGGGATAGGGATTAGGTGCTACGAGAGTGCATCGAGTCTAAAAAAGTGAAATGCATGGTCATCCGAGTGCAAACTCGATCTTGATTAGCTTGTTTGTTCAATTATTCATCTTGAGCATGATGAAACTACCTACCAAGAGAACCCCTTTATCTTTGATTTGTTCCAACTTTCTTCTTGCTTAACCTTGTTAGTTTTTCATTGTTTATGCTTTTGATTTGTTCTCTTTCAAAACCAAAACTCAATTCCAAATGTTTAGACCGTTCATGAACTTTGTGAGTACGAGCTTATGAGAGGACCTCGAGGAATACGACCTTGGTAAACCAATACTTACCAAGTTTTTGGCGCCGTTGCCGGGGACTCTCTCATTCCTTTGAAAGCACTTAGTAGTGAACCGATCTATTCGCTCCCTTCCAATTTAGTTTTTGCTTCCTTTTACTTGTTGTTTGGTTTTGTTATTCCACATTGTCGTGTTACTCGGGTGTGTTTGTTGTGCTTATTTGTAGGAGATTTTGGGTTAGTGCATGAGGCGTTCAGCTCGTCTTCAAGCACGAATCCAAGGACTAGAACAAGTGCTCAAGTCACCTACCACTTCCTCACCTCCTATAGTTGAAGAAGAAGAAGTTGATCACATCTCACACCACACTATGTCTCAACACGGGGATGACGATGACCAATCGGTACATTCACACCACACTAATGATGATGATCACTCACAACGGGGTGCAAGACGTACCTTGGCGGATTATGCTCGTCCTACTCTTGAAGGGGCAGCCTCTAGCATTGTTCGAAGACCCGTCAATGCTAGGAACTTTGAGCTCAAGCCTAATATGATCCAAATGGTTCAAAATGGAGTGGTGTTCAATGGCATTGATGGTGAATGTCCATCTAGGCATCTCAAGGACTTCTTGGAGATATTGACACGGTTAAGAATGACCAAGTTCACCCGGATTGCATACGACTCCGACTCTTCCCCTTCTCACTCAAAGGTAGAGCCAAGTCTTGGTTGGAGAACCAACCAAGTAGAACATTCACTACATGGGAGGGCCTAGCCGAAGCTTTCCTTGAAGAATTCTTTCCTCCCTATATGACGGATGCAATCCGGGATCGCATTAACCACTTCATACAACACAAGGGAGAGCTCTTCCATGAGACTTGGAATAGGTTCCAAGCCATTCTTCGGTCTTGTCCTCATCACAACTTTGCCGAATGGAGCTTGGCGGACATCTTTGCTAGGTCCCTTGATTTTGAGAATACAAGGATGATCAACCAAGCCGCCGGAGGTGACTTAAGGATGCTCACATTCCCGAAGATGCTCTAGAACTCTTCGCGGAGATGGCCAACAAGACAAGGAGTTGGTCTCGACAACAACCTCCTAAGTCTAAGTATGGAAGTGACACGCACTATGACTCTCGGTCCGTAAGTGTTGATGCACCAAAGGATTCATCCACCTATGGGAAGAAGCCTAAGTTACCGGGGCACCGAGATGAAGATGATCCCATGATTGCTCTCCTTATGTCCAAGATTGATGCCATGGCTTCACAAGTAAGTAATCTTAGTATGCCTCCCTCTAAGCCATCTAAAGTGGGTAATCCACCGGTTGCTTCTATATATTGTTGTGAGGGTTGTGGGGGTCAAGATCACGATGTTAGTGCTTGTCCTTCCACCACTCCTGAACTTGGCCAAGGCGACCTTGAGGAGGTAAGCTTCGCACAAGGTCAAGGTTTCCATGGTAATTTCAGCCCCCAAGGTAACTATCAAGGTAACTATAACCGACCTTGGTACAACAAGTCTAACCAAGGTTACCAAGGCCAAGGAAATCAAGGTAGTGGTTATAGCAAGGGCTACAACCAAGGAAATCAAGGAGGTTATCAAGGTTATAGGGGTTATCAAGGCAACCAATGGTCTCAAGGAAGTAACCTAAACCAAGGGAGCCAAGGGACTCAAGGAGGACCCCAAGGTCAAGGGCACCAAGGGGAAATCAATGGAATCAAAGTGGACATCCAAGTCAAGGTTTCCAAGGTCCTTCCCCACCGGGAATGTACAACCATAGAGGTGAAGGACCACCCGGGTTCAACAAGCCTCCTCAAAATAAGGAGGGTGGTTCTTCGATCTCTCAAGAAGACACCAATGCGGCAATGATCCAACTCATTAAGAATCAACAAGCTTCAATTGCCAATTTGGAGAACCAATTAGGATATATTTCTAAGGCACTCTCGGAGAGACCAAAGGGTAACCTACCCTCCAATACCGAAGTCAACCCCAAGGCTCCCGAGGAGCTTATGATGGTAACTTTGAGGAGTGGTAAGCAAGTCCAAGACCCAACGCCTAAAGCGGTAAGTGCTCAAGATGATGATTTGGTTATAGTTGAAGACGTTGTTTCCGATAATGACACGGATAAGATTGAGGTTAAAGATAGAAGAGCCAAGGCTAAAGAAGCTTCTAAGATGACCAATACGGTTGGTTCTCAAGAGGCTACGACGAGTGCCACTCCGGTCTCTCCTCCCGCACCGGTTGTGCCTCCGTACAAGCCTAAACCACCTTATCCTTCTCGCTTGAAGCCGGATTCCATGGAAAAAGATTTCAAGAGGTTTGTTGAGATTCTCGACAAGGTGCAATTTACAATGCCTTTTGGGGAAGCAATCACCAAGATGCCTCAATATGCGAAGTTCATGAAAGAGATCTTCACCAACAAACGCAAGCTCACGGATGTGACTTCGGCAAAGCTCAACGAACAATGCTCCGCCATTCTCTCTAAGAGGCCACCGGAAAAGCTTAAGGATCCAGGTAGCTTTACTATTCCTTGCACGATTGGTGAACATGCAATAAGTAGAGGCTTAGCCGATTTGGGTGCTAGTATCAATGTTATGCCATATTGCATGTTTAAGAAGTTAGGCCTAGGGAAGCTAAAACCAACTCAAATGAATGTTCAATTAGCGGATAAATCTGTGACATCCCCTCGTGGTATTGTCGAAGATGTGTTGGTTAAGGTTGGTGCTTTTGAATTCCTTGTGGATTTTGTTATTCTAGATGCTATGGGTGGTACCGATGTGCCTTTGATTCTAGGACGACCTTTCTTAGCAACCTCTCGTGCTTTGATTGATGTCTACGGTGGTAAACTTACACTTAGGGTCGATAATGAATGCATGATCTTTGACCGTTCAAATGGCATGGAGTTTACTTTGTCTTATGCTAGTCACCATGATCCTAAGAATCCGCATGAGCTTACTTCGGCTACTAATAGCACTAACCTTGTCCGTCAAGTCTTGCGGAGTTGTTTGCTCTTAGTGATGTTCAGGAGAAAAAGGATGAAGTAAAGGAGGCTCCACCTTTTGTGCTTCAAAAGACTCCACCTAAGGCTAAGAAGAAAGGTGTGGAGAAGCCACCCGAGAAGGGCAAGGAAGCCGCACCAATGGGTGAGACTATCAAGACTAAGAAGCCACCCGATGAGAGAATTCACTCCAAGTGGTTTGGCCCCTTCTCCATTGCTCACACTTCATCATCCGGGAAATCCGAGCTCACACCTCCCGAAGTCGGTAAGGTTCAATTCAAGTTCCGTGTGCCATGCCAAGGTAATGACTTCGATCTCAATGAGGTAATGAGTTGGGATGGTTTTACTTAGCTGGTCCGTGTGCTTCGTCGAGCTTAAGACGTTAAACAAGCGCTTCTCGGGAGGCAACCCGAGTGTTTTTCATGTCGTTTCTTCTTGATTTGATTGCATGTTTGTGTGTTTTTGTGGTGTTCAAGGTCCTTGAGTTGTTGTGGTGTCCTTTGTGGTCTCGTAGGCGTTGAAATTCTGAAGTTCGGGGTCCGTTTTGGGTTGATTTGGCGGTGTTTTGGTCGTTTTTCGTCGAAGTGAAAATTTGATTTTGTGCTGAGGGGGTGCACGCCGTGCACCACTGCACGCCGTGCATGATGCACGCCGTGCACCGTGCACGGTTGGTGCACGGGCTGTCCAGGAGCATCACCAAAATTTTTCAGCTCCGGGTGCACGCGTGCACCATGCACGCCGTGCACCCTGCACGCCGTGCACCCCTGCACGCCGTGCAGCACTGATTTTTCCCTTATTTTTTTTCGGTTTGGTTAGTGGTTGGGTCGGTTGATTCTTGATTTTCCGATTTGAGTCATTGTTCGGTTTGGTTTTGGGCCACCCCTTATCCCCTTCCTTACTCACCCCCGACCCCCCACCTCTCACTCTCTCTTTCCCAATCCAGCCGCCGACCACCGCACCCGACCCAGCCGCCCGCCACCTCCAATCGACCGTCCGTACACCAGCCGATCAATCAACCCCGCCGCCGCCGCCAGCACTCACTCCTGCCAGCCGCCACTCCTACCCGAACCCCAGCTCCAGCCGCCAATCGACCGTCCGTACACCAGCCGCCAATCGCCCGACCACGCCCGCCGCCCGTACACACCGCCGACCACCAGCACCTCCAATCAGCCGACCCCGACCCCGACCAGCGCGCTCCAGCCCCGTCCCTCCTGCCCGTCGCCGAAACTTCCCACAGCCGCCGCCGCACCATCTGCTCTGCCCTGCCCTGCCCAGCCGACCTACCCTCCGACTCCTGCCAGCCACCCGACGCCGCCGCCACCCCGATCAGCCGCGCCAGTCAGCCCCAGCCGCCTAATCCCACCTGCCCAGCCCCACCAGACCCGCAACCCCGCCGCCGCCGACTTCCCCTGTTTCCAGCAGCCACCCCCACCGTTTCTTCTCAGCCAGCAGGTTTCAATTCCATTTTCTTTTCCTTTTGCTGAGTAAGCTGGTGTGGTGTTGTTTGTCGTTGTTCTTCAATTGCTTCCCGTGCGTCAATTGCCTTCGGTCAAGCTTATTGGCCTACCTCAATTGTGGGGTGTCGTTTTGCTTCAATGGCCTAGTTTAGGATGTGGGATTGGCTTGGTTTCCTTGCTCTTTGGCTTTGAGTTTGTGACTTTGTGCAGTGTGTGTGGGGTGTTGCTTTGCTTGCTGAGCTGATTTTTAGATGACATCAGTTGGGGTGTGTTTTTACTTCCTCATGTTGGGGTTGTTGGTTTTCCTTACTTGTTTGCCGTGATTGGCATGTGGTGGTGTGGTGTGGTGTGACTCATGCTCCCTAAGCCTTTGACTTGGTCTTCGTTTTGTGGTTAATCGCCTAATTATTTCATATGTGCTTTGGCGTTGGTGATTTGTTGGGGTGTTGAACTTAACTGTTGATGCTAGTGCTTTCCTGCTAATGGCTTGTGATTTTCCCTCCTACCATGTCATTGCCGTACGTCAATTGATTTTGAATTCGGGGACCGAATCCCATCCTTTGTGTGAGGAGGGGTGTGGTTATTCACCACTCATTTGTTTAAACTTTGTGCATCCCTCCTTACATTGTGTGGACTTAGGCTTATATGTCTTGATTCGTGATTTTGCTCCATGATGCATGCCTTTTGCTTAAGTTTGGATTTCAATGATTTGATTTTTGCTAGCATAGGTTATTGCACTTGAACTTGATGATCTCGATATTGTGCTCAAATGTTTTTATCATGTGTTATGATTCGGAGCCTCGGTAGGATTTGTGTTAGGAGTGTGCCCTTCTTGTTGAATCTTTGTTTGCACTTCTTTTGCAGGATGCCTCCTAAGGGTAAATCGGCTTCTTCATCCTCCGCCCCTAAGCGATCCAAGGCACCAGCTTCCAAAAAGCGGAAGGGACAGACTGGGGAGCCTTCTGCTCCTCCACCACGGTCACCTCCGCCGCCTCCAGCTCCTCGTGGCGTCGACCCTCCTGAATCAGTGGTTCAGAGGATCTTCGACTTCGACCCCAGAGATCGGGCTTACAGTCGTTATCAGGTTATGGCGAGATGGCCCGTGGCGAGGCAAGGAAGATTTGATTTTGAGGGGTTGCAGAGTCGTGAAGGTTGGTTGGATGCTTTGAGGACTTTTGCTGATGGAGCCGGTATTTGGCCGCTCTTGGAGGTTGACGAGAGGGCGTATGAGTGGCCTACGAAGGAGTTCTTGAGCACTCTCACAGTGGAATGTCACGAGACCACTAGTGAGGTTTGTGTGCGTTTCAGGCTCGGCGGGATGGCGCGTGTGTGCTCCATTGACGAGTTTGGATACCGTCTTGGGTTCTATGAATGGGCGGAGGTTCAAAGTGGCGAGCTCTCTGGGTTGGCTCTCATATCTTCCCTTACGGGGGACGCCAGGTGTGCATTCTTCAAGGAAATTGCACCGAGGGCTAGGGGTTATTCAGCTCGCTCATCCAAGGTCACAGAAGTGAATCGGCCTATGCTGAAGCTCCTTCATCACTTCTTCCGGCACTCCATCACCCACAGGAAGTCATCCTCCTCTCCAGGTGTAGTCTCAGTCAGAGATTTGTTTCTCTTTTATTGTTTGGAGAGGGGCATCAAGCTGCATTTAGGTGATTTAGTGCTAGGAGCCCTCCTTCAGATCCAAGCTAATGACACTGCTGGTGTTCTGCTGGGAGGAGGTTTTGTGACCAGGTTGGTGCGTGGGTATGAGTGCCTTGATGCTTTTGGTCCTGCTCCAGCATTTGTCGAGCCTCGACCAGTTCTCTTGCGGATTGTCCTTCCTACAGCTCAGATCACAGACCTTCTGGTTCCGACTTGTCGGATCTCAGATGATGACAGTGATGAGGAGGATGAAGAGATCGACCCTACTGCACTTCATGAGCTTATCTCGGGGATGGGTCGCCTCACTACCGTAGTGGAGGATATGCGTGAGGGACAGAGGAGAGACAGTGCGGCAATACAGGACCTTAGCAGGAGAGTTCAGGACCTCGAGGCGTACAACGCTAGGGACTTTGAGAGTCAGCAGTTCTATGGACAGCAGCTTGCTCAGGTGCATGAGGTTCAGCAGTATCAGGGTATCCAGCTTACTCAGATTCAGCATTCTCAGTACTGGCAGCAGCATCAGTCCTACTACTACCAGGAGAGCTTCCACTCTGACTCCGGCCCCTCCAGCACTTGGACAGTCTTCCCACCGCCTCCCCCGTTTGACGGCTACCATCCTTGGTCTCAGTGGCCTGGGCACCCACGACCACCACCTCACTGAGAGCTGCAGGATCACTCGCCACCTCTCAGGACTTTGGATTTTTCCTTTCTTTTATTTCTGTTTATGACTGCATGTTTTGTTGTGTTTTGACTTCTTATTTTCTCTTTTCATTTCTGGCATTGAACTGGTCGTGATGGATCACACATCTCATTCGTACTCTCATCTTGTCAACTATGGGTTGTGTTTGAGCGGTGTGCCCTCCCTTGTTTTATACAGGTACCCCTGATTCAGGTCCTCGTCCTGAGCAGGTTACTTGACCCGGGATCCCATCTCCGGCTTCCCTTCTTCACCGCGCGGTATATTCGTTCCACCTTATCCTCTCTCTCTTTTGATCATTGAGGACAATGCTCATGTTAGTCGTAGGGGAGTTTGAGTTTGGTGTGATTATTTGTCGGTAGAAGTCTAAAGCTTTGTTATAATGTGTTGCATGATCTTAATTGAATGTCGAATTCCTCTATTGTAGAATCGTTCGGTTCTTGACGTGTGATGTTTAATTGACTTCAAGTCTTCACAATGATGTTTAGATTGTTCCACTTAGAACCTATAACCGGCATGTTAGCACTAATATCAAATGAGTCTGGACCAGAACTGAGATTTTCTCACTCTTGTATGATAGTTGATTGGTTGATACGTGTTTTTATACCACTCGATAACACCGGTCTAGGATGATGAAGGCAATCAGAATTTCTTCTCCTCTTCCATGTTTTTCATTCTCCTTTTGATCTTTCGTGATTGTGGCTTGAGACTAGACGGAATCCAATTCGAAATCTCGTACGGAAGTTGTTTAGGGGCTAAGGATCAAGTGGCTAAATTGTGAAAAAAAAAAAAAAATAAATAAATAAATGCTCAAAAGAAAAGCTAGGCAAACTCGGCACCTAAGTGAAGTGTCGGGTTGAGCACTAAGCAAAAGGGCAAAGGCTGTGAGCTAGGCAGGTTCAACACCTAAGTGAAGTGTTGAATCGAGCACTAGTATGCAGTAAGAAAAAAAAAAAAAAAAAAAAGAAAGAAAAGAAAAGAAAGAAAAAAGAGTTCTCAAATGTAGCCCTTGATCTTAGCCAGAGTTGTAAAGTGCGGATCTAGAAGCGGATGAAGTCGAGTCGATAGCCACATTCACGACTCACGATCCATGTTCCGATTTCAAGTCCTTTTGATTAGAGTCGGTGTTGTCGTGGTCGGTTTTGCTGTGTCCCAATCAACCACTACTTGAAGTGTGCAGAAATTAGTAAGGTTTAGACTTGTTTGGTTGATGTTCTTGCATGTGTAGGTTTAGTTTGTTCGTGGAACAGTTTAAGCTAAATTGTGATTGCTTGAATCTCAATGGTCCGAACTTGTCATTTGTGAACTTGGATGTTTTCTAATTCTTTTGCTTGAGGACAAGCAAAGCTTAGTCGTAGGGGAATTTGATGTGACTTTGATAAGTGCATTTTAAGCTTATGAATGACCTATGATATGCCCGTATTTATTCGCGAAATGACATGATTTATATGCGTTTATTGAATTTTTGTGCTAAGTGTCATTTTGTTGTCCGGTTGCCACTTTGGAGCCAAAATTCGTGGGCTATTGGAGCTGTTCTGTGCATTTTCAGGTTCTGGCTTCAAAGTACGGATAACAAGGAGCGCATAGGAGCAAACGGGAGGTCATTTGGAGGCCGGACGAGGGAGATGTGAGCCTTGCAAGATCGGGTCTTCTGCAGAGTGCAGGGGGTGCACGCCGTGCAGATGTGCACGCCGTGCAGGGGTGCACGCCGTGCACTATGCACGCGTGCAGGGCGCCGTGCACTGTCCCCTGCACTATTTATACTCTTGATTTTGGCCATTTTAAGGGAGGATATGCAATCTCTTGAACCCCAAATACATTTCCACGAACCCTAAAACCCTAGAGCACGTTTTTGGAGCATTTTGAAGCAATTGGAGCTAGGATTGAAGCCAACCAACCTTGGGAGAAGTGCTACAAGTGAAGAAGTGAAGATCATCTCAAGGATTCATCCATGGTGTTCTTGGTGACCATTCTTCCTTCTTCTCTCTTTACTCCCTTGGCCATGTGTGGCTGATTTTCTAGGGTTCATCTTGGATGGGTAGAATAGTTGTGCTATGATAGAGAGATGATTGTATAGAACTTGCCATGATTGATCTTGGTTGTATGAGGATGATTCCTAGACTTGTTCTTAATGCCATATTTTGCCATGTTTGCTTAATTTGGTCCATTCATTGTAATTTGATGCATGAGAGTGCTTGGATTGCATAGATTGTAGGTCTAGGGATTGAAGTGAGTGTGTTCTAAGAGATTAGATCATCTTATTTCAACCATTTTCACTTGATTTCTCTCTTGGGCATTTTATCGAACACTTGGTGTGCATGTGGAATTTCATTCAATTGAGTTTGAAAAGGCTTTTTGGGTGAATCCCTTAGTGTTAGGGCATTGATATGAGAGTGTTGTGCCTAGCCTTGTGGTCATAGAGTCTTAAGAGAGGATCTTGTGTCTTGGCATTTCATCAAACACTTAGAATGCATCCTATTTTCACTTAGTTTGAGAGCGAGAGCCTAAATTGAGTGGTATTGGGATAGGGATTAGGTGCTACGAGAGTGCATCGAGTCTAAAAAAGTGAAATGCATGGTCATCCGAGTGCAAACTCGATCTTGATTAGCTTGTTTGTTCAATTATTCATCTTGAGCATGATGAAACTACCTACCAAGAGAACCCTTTATCTTTGATTTGTTCCAACTTTCTTCTTGCTTAACCTTGTTAGTTTTTCATTGTTTATGCTTTTGATTTGTTCTCTTTCAAAACCAAAACTCAATTCCAAATGTTTAGACCGTTCATGAACTTTGTGAGTACGAGCTTATGAGAGGACCTCGAGGAATACGACCTTGGTAAACCAATACTTACCAGGGACATACCTTGAATGCTTGATGAACATGTGGATGGACTGTGTATCTTGCAGGAGATACTGAGTTCAATGCATTAAAATCAAGTTGTAATTCGTCAGCCCTCTTGCTTTCCAACAAACGGTTGAATTGAGTGAAGAATTGATGTAAGTTGCACTTCGTGTTTAGGAAAATTCTGAGGTTGCTATTGAAATATTCACTCAACTGGGAACCTCGCATACCGCACGTGAAGTTGTTGTTAACCCATGCCGAAGACCACTGGTGACGAAACTTGTACATGAAAGCTAACCAAGGATGACCATATGGACCTTTCCTGGGAAATATTTATTGATTGTCGACTCCCAACATTTGTTGAAGCCCGCTTCATCGTCCACATCAAACATTAAGTTACAAAGGGATGACATCATACCCTCCTTCATGCCTTTCTTGATCTTGTCCTTTGCATTCTCTAAAATGTGAAAAGTGCAAAGTCCATGAAATGTGTGAGGGAAAACGGCTCGAATACCTGCCGCTATGGCCGGACACTGATCAGTGAAAATTGTAGTTGGATGTTTCTTCTTCATGCACTCTAGGAAATTTTCGAACAACCATTTGAACCCCTCAGTAGTCTCCTCGAAGATCAAGCAAGCTCCAAAAACAACCAACTTCCTGTGGTGGTTGAAACCAGTAAAAACGGCTGCAACAAATGTACGTGGGGTAAACTATTAATACTAGTATTGACTATATACTTGTTTCGTGAGTTAAAAAGAAATATTAAAAAGTTTGTGCCAAGAAGACATACCTAAAGGACGGAATGTATTGTTTGTCCTATATGTCGTGTCAAAGCTAATAGCATCACCAAAAGCTTCATAGTCACGTAGCATCCTAGCATCTGCCCAAAAAATACTCTCAATGTTCGCCTTCGCATCCAATTGAAATACATGGAAGAAGCCAGGATCCCGGGCAGCTTCTTTCCCGAACCAGTTGTGTAAGAACATGTGATCACCATCTTCAATATGGCTGGACCGAAAGGCTTTGATGAAAGTAGAAAGATCGCTACGGGTGAATCCAAGTGATTCAACACCACCGCTGCATTTGGCCATCAAATCGTACGAATCACGACCACGGATACCCACAGAATCATGCATTATTGCCATCTGTTTATGGGTTTCTGAAATTTGTCGGTTAGATCGAAAGAATTGCCTCAAATGAGGGGGCATAAGTACGTGATTGTGCTTCCAAACCCAATGGAATATCTGATACACATCTTTCTCACTATCCAGCTTCAGTGACATCAATGCTATGCACCCACACCTAACCTC
The DNA here is from genome assembly GCA_034768395.1 of Linum lewisii. Lineage (NCBI taxonomy): Eukaryota > Viridiplantae > Streptophyta > Magnoliopsida > Malpighiales > Linaceae > Linum > Linum lewisii. Next base: position 72,237,071 of record CM068297.1, on the reverse strand, counting down.
ACCTTTTTTATACACAGGTTCGGATTGGTCCGGGACCGGAGGGGAATCTTGGTTATTCGGATTCAAATCGCTGTTCTTTTTGAAGGATTCCTTGGTGCATGTAAGGTAAATATACTGAACCTTGTTTCTCTTCACTCCTTTACTGTCATTCTTGTTTGTGGCTCTTATTTTGATCTCAAATCCGAGACTATGAGCATAATCTCTGTAAAATGATTCGGCATCCTTGAAAGTTTTGAACTCCAACGCCTCCCAATCAAAATCCACCTCAGGCACATCTATTAAGTGAACAAAAATTAAAGTTAAGTAATATTATTATATTTAAAACACGCATAACACACACAATAAAAGAAGATACAAAAAACAGTAATGTACGAATAACAAAACATCAGAAATGATAAAATACTATTATTAGACATATAACATTATCGGTTATTTGAAACTAAAAAGGAACAATGAACGAAATATTCACTGAAAATGATTATGAAACACCAAACATAACAAATATATCACACCGTATCCTTGAAAAAGTTTATTATCGTATTGACAATCGAGTTCATACTGAGTAAAGTAAAAAATGATTGTTTACAAGTACTAGTATTTGTTGGATAATAGTATTAGTTACATACCGTGTCCTTGCAAAATTTCGAGATTTCCTGGCGATGGTACAGTATTCTCAGACGATTCTGCATGATTTTCGTCGATTGGATCATCAGGTATGAGATTAAGATCAAAACCTCTGCTCCTAGGCTGCTGGTTGGCTTCATCGATTACAACATTAGACTCCATGATACAAGCAAACAGCCGCAAGCTAAGGAAATGAGAATAAGTACTGAATAATGAAAAAATAACAGGTAATATATATGTTTAATCTCGGATTTTGAGCATGAATACTATTAGTAAATAATTTGGTAACAAAATAAACTATTGATTACAAAGAATAAGAATAATATCATTATATAAATGCCTTCCCAAAATGACTCAAACATAATCAATGCATTTAATTGCCTATTTCCCTAATATTAATAGCCCAATCCATCAGATCCTAATGCTGGTGAATCAAACGGCTGAGATTGGATTTTGTTAAGGTGACATAATTTAAATTATGTCACCATCCTTCAGCCGCAATCAGATAGATGTGTAATCATATGAAAAGACTGGTTCTTATTTTTAATCCATAAATATTAAAATCTCAAAACACATTTTCAATTAATATTTTTGTTTGTGAATCAATGAAGTTGTTCTTTCAATTTTTTAATCTGTTGCTTCTTTCTATTTTCAATTAATATGATAAAATTCAGGGACAGGGAAGTAATTTCTCGTAATTAAGGATTTCAATACCATTTCGTTAATTGTACGGAAAATAAGGAGTTCAATTTCGGGATAAGGATCAATCCCTCTTGAATTCAATTGCGGTGGAATTGTCCAATCCTGCCATAATTCAAATTTTACGCGGAGATACGAAGGATTTTAAAACCACACATTTTAATCGTCAATTTCATCCTATTTAATCTCATATATATATATATATATATATATGGCAAACACTCCGGTACCCGCTGGGTACCGTTACCCACTGCCACGTGTTAAGTGCTAATTGGTCCACCTAATTAATCCACAAAATATGTAGGTTTGGGCCTAAATTTAATATACATTACTGTTTGGTCATTATAACTATCTCAAAATTCATTTCAATTTACCATCCACTCTTTAACTTTACCATCCACATTATCTTATCTACTTTATCTTCCATACTTTTTTATTAAATCTGAATCTTATCCAAAAAGCTCAATCTCCGGTGAAGACACGATCCCACCGAGGAGCATCACTGATTCAATATTTCCGACTGTATGTTGTTCAATCTCCTAATCACGCTTTCATCGGAACCGCAATATCTTTCGGTTGGTTCTCAGCAGCCGCAGTGGTAGCCAGGTGTCAGGAGTATCTCTACCTAGCCGGCCTTCTCTTCTCCGGCGTGTCCATCCTCTTCTGGCTCCACTTCGCATCCTCCATCTTCGGCGGATCCCCAGCTCTCTTCAAATTCGAGGTACATATTACTCATATCCTGGGAATCACAAACCCTTCGTCGAAATTCTCTGCTAAGAGGCCATTTTTCATTCCCTATCCTGCAGCTGTACGTCGGACTTCAAGCCCCCTCTCTGCTTGGCTTTCCTTTCTGAAACCACACAGCACCATTGTTTCCTTAGTGTGCCACCACTGCAGAGGAGGGATGAGCCTCTCCTCTTCCTATTTTCGTGAGCTCACCGTCCCTAGTCCCCTAAGATATCCCATAAAACCATCCTTCCTCATGGACCTCCACCTTCCTTTCCCTGACAAACCCTGGATTCGTCTTAAGCACAACCACCAAGCCAAAAGCCACAATTGAAGTCTATAGATTATTTGTTCAAGCTCAGTTGCAGAGAATGAGCTTTCAAGAGATTTCATGGCGTTTTACATGAAGGAGAGATGGGCAAGAGGGTTCAGTATGAGTTGCAGATGAAAGCTCCAAGGAGGCATTAGAGGTAGAAGGTTCCAAGCTCATTCCTGCCATTATGAATGTCTCAATTGTATAGATATCGAGGCGGTACTTGAACGCAGGTCGCAACCTTCCCATGCCAGACGGCCTTCTCATCAATGGTTGTGGATGGAATGGAAACACTTTCAGAGTCGATCCAGGTCTGTACTAGTACTCCCTCCCCCACCAACTGTTTCTGTTACCTCATTAGGCTAATTTCAAGCAAGTAATGACCGTTACGTTGTTCAAATATTTTGCAGGGAGGACGTATAGATTCAGGATATCGAATGTAGGGCTAGCAACATCAATCAACTTCAGGATACAGGGCCACAGAATGAAGCTAGTAGAGGTTGAAGGATCTCATACCGTACAGAACATATACACCAGCCTTGATGTTCATCTTGGCCAATCTTACTCCGTGTTGGTCACTGCTGATCAGCCTGCTAAAGATTACTACATTGTCGTATCTACCCGGTTCACCACTCGGGTTCTCACCACGACATCAATCCTTCACTACAGCAACTCTTGTAGCGGAGTTTTAGGTCCCATCCCTGGTGCTCCAACCACTGAGATCAATTGGGCCCTCAACCTGGCCAGAACTATAAGGTAGCATCCTTCCTTCCTTCTTCACAACATGTCACTGTTACTAAACAATATAAGATTCATTCAAAACCCGAGTTATTGGGATCCAATAGTTTATGACGGTCACAACTTTAGTAGCTAACAACAATAATAATACTGCAGGAGGAATTTAACAGCAAGCGGTCCAAAGCCGAACCCACAAGGAGCATACCACTATGGAATGATAAAGCCAACAAGGACGATCACACTAGCCAATTCAGCACCTTACATAAACGGCAAACAGAGGTATGCAGTGAACAGCGTGTTGTTTGTACCGGCAACCACACCTCTGAAGCTAGCAGACTCTTCAACATACCTGGAGTGTTCAACGTGGGAAGCATCCCCATGAAACCAACATGGGGGAACGCCTATCTCCAAACCTCTGTCATGGGAGCCAACTTCCGTGAGTACGTGGAGATCATATTCCAGAAGTTGCATTCTAGATCTTGTGATGAAAACCTAGCTAATTATTTTCTTGGAATTCTGTCAGTTGCAGTATGTAGAATGCAAATGCAGAGATAGTTTAGCATCAATGGTGTGTTCACTTGGAAATGGGAGAATGGCGGTCATGTCCAGGATTCAAGCTGCTGGAAGTGTGTCAAATAACGTCCCAGGTAAAACGAGAGTCATATTTTTCCAACAAATAATTAAGAGCCACAAAACTTTAGACAGAAACAACAGGAATGTGATACGATGGCTGTTTAGGGTTGTTTCGATTGTGATACGATGGTTGTTTATCATCATTTTCTTTTCTCTCTACATTCAAATGATGAATGAGTGAGTGATTTTACGACATTTCATTGCAGAAAATGGAGAGGGAGAAGCTATGGAAGCAGAAGTTGAAAGCTGAGAAAGAAAAGGCAGAAAAGGAGAAACAGAATGCTGAAAAGGTGTGTTTTTTCCTATCGCTACTTTTATTTCTTGAAGGTTTCCAGTTTCTCTATCTTCCGTGAAATGATTTGAGGATTTGGCGTATAAACTCTATTCCTCAAAGACCAACGTAATTATATGATGCTAATTTGACCAAAATAGTGCTGTTATTGAAAATTGATTCTGCATTAGGGGATTCCTTCTGTTTCTATATTCTTGAAAATGAAAAACATTCTTGTGTATGCACCAAATTGCATTGATAACTTATAATATCGAATGTGTTTGATGACTCGATGCAAGATGGCAATATCAAACATGTTTCTTATTCATGACCAGATAATCCGTACCCTCAACTTCTTATGAAGTACTTGAAATTCCTGCAAAGTTCAGCTCCATTAATCTTGAAAAACTCTCGTGTTGCAGAAATGAAACACCAAAATCAGATTCAGAGTGCTAAAGCTAGAAACATGGGTTCATATCAGTGTACAATTCGACTTTTCTCAGCCACATTTTATCAACAATCAGGTACTTAAATGAGCCTTCAATCTAATAGCTAAAACTCTTAATGATCCAAGCATTTGGCTTGTTTTACAATGTGAGAAATATGCTGAATTTTCTTAGGAACATAAAAAATGTAGTTCATAGTGATCAATACTCGGAATAGTAAATTTAGTTCAATACTCAGAATACAAAATTTAGTTCAGTACTCGAAAAAAATAGCTACTAAATTACAAGTTTCATTTATCTAATCATGCAACCTAACTCCACCCGCCAATAGCTTGCAGCTTCGTATGCTCCATTGATCAACCTTAATCACCCTTCAATTCATAATAAACAACCATCAACAAAGAAGAATTAATATGAAATGAGGAACTAGTGATGATGCACATGTAGAATACCAAGATAAAATGTTACATTTTTTACCTGATTGTTTGAAGCTTTATTAACTTCACATTTTCCATGATTTGAATAGTGTCCAACCACACCACAGTTGCTACACTTTCTCGTTTTGATTGCTTTTTTCCCCTTCTTTCCTGCACATCCCTTAAACTTGACACTTTTGGGGTCTTTTATTCCTTGAAGTTCCTCTGGTACTTTCACTGTCAAAGCGGATGTAGGATTGTGTTGTATTGTCCGCAACTTGTCATTCACTTCGTCAATGCCGGTTTGCGCAACCTTGTATGCCTCTGCCGATGATGCCCCCAACTTCAAAAATTCTCTGGTGGAAGACAACAGATTTTCATGTCTTAGTCTAGTCTGATAGGCCTCGTCGGTATAGTTTGACTGAACCCTCGATCGTTTTTGATTTTTTGGCTTCTTTGTAAACCTCCGAATCACGAAGCTGTCCGGAATCTCAAATATTGCTTCTTCTTTCAAGATAGCTATCATATGTTGGCACGGTATTCCCAAACTATTGAAGGCTTTGCAAGTGCACTCGGCTGACTTCTTTTCAACATCATATATAATTTTCTCTCTTGTGCTGTTGTTAGGATCATACTTCTTCAGAATGTATATGTGATAATCGCCAATTGTCTCTTCGCTCTCCTTACTCCAAAGCGAAGATTTTTCTAGCTCGAGTTTGAATTTATCAAATGCTTTCAATGTGTAAACATCAGATGCACTTTTTTCCACTGACCTCATTGTCTTTGATGTGAGTTCTGGTGCCCGGTGAATAGACTCGTAGTCTAATCTTCGCTCCTCCTCCCTCATATCTTCCATCCAACGATCAAAGTTGACACAAAATTCAAGTAGACTGTAGTTATGTCCGACATATTTGCCCAGTTTTGAATTCAATCCCTCGCATCTCGATGTCGTTTTCATCCCAGCAAAAAAAAACACCACGAAAATAAGTCTGAGCCCATTCATGTCGTTTGTCGAATAAGTGCTTTACCCAATTGTTTGTTTGTAGGGAGCACTTCTCCACAAACTCGTTCCATTTGACACTAAACTCCTTATCTTCGTACTCTGCATCCACAAACTTCGACCACCCTGATTTAAACTGAGTATCCTTCACGTGTTGTGCCACGTTCTTGTCCAAATGCCACGAGCACAGACGATGAGTTGCTTTCGGGAATACCTTCGTAATGGCAATTGACATAGCATGGTCTCCATCGGTGATGACTGCAGTGGGCTTTTTCCCTCCCATGGCTTTTGTTAGGGTGTCCAATGCCCAAATATAGTTATCTTCCTTCTCGTGCTGCATAAATGCACATCCAAAAATACAAGTACTGTAGTGATGATTCACACCTGTGATATAACACAAGAATTATTTAGTGTTTTAGTAATTGGCCAAATATTAGTTGCAAACAAATGAAATATTATAACGAGGGAAAATAAGTTGAAGCACGTACCAGAAAAAATAACAAAAGGAAGGTTATATTTATTTTTCTTGTATGTAGTGTCAAACATCAAAACGTCGCCAAAAGCTTCGAAATCTGCAATGCTCGCGCTGTCAGCCCAAAACACCTTTTCTAGCATTCTGTCTTCGTCCACTGTGTACTCCATGAAAAAATCCATATCACCGTTGGTTTTAGACTTCAAGTAGGCAAGTGTTGTTGCAGCATCACCTTCAGAAAGTTTCTCAATGTCGTATCTGTGGCATTGGTTGAAAGCATCTCGTTTTGTGTAACCCACGTTGGCATGTCCTCCCGAGTGATGGACTTCGAGATCATATGCCTCACTGGGTCTTAAGCCGGTTTCTCTATAATGCCTCAGTGTGTCTTTGTCTGCCTCTCCAACATTTCGATTTGCTGGCATATGATGTGATAGATGTGCTTGGGTGTACTCATGGTTATGTGTGTTCATTAACTTTGTGATTTTATACCTCGAGGAGGATTTTTCGAGTTGAAACTTACAAGATGCTTTGCAACCAAATCTTGATAAACGTCTAGGGGTTTTTTGTCTCGGCTGAGATGATGGCCTTCTCTCTCCTTGCGCGTTGCACACCATATTCCGCTCTATAATTACATCATTTTTGTCCCTTTTCACGTCGTCTTTTCGAACAGAAAATCCCCAAGCTTTGCCATACTTGATGTACCATTCAACCCCTTCGTCATGACTTTCGAATCGAAGTTTTTCCACATCATCGTCGGTTAGGTCACGCAGACGTCCATACTCTCTTTGTAAGTCGTCGTTAACGTCAACACCTGATGGAATATCATTTGCAGCCATTACTTCAGAAAGATTATCCGCTCCTGTCAAATCTTTACTGAGTCAGCTTTTCCCGCCTCCCTTTGAACTTCCCGCAGCTCCCTGTTCTATTTACCCTAACTGCTCTATTTAAGATGCAGAATAAGCTTGTTCTCTGTACCCTAACTGCATTGTGCATTAATACGAAAGCCCATATGCAAAAGCCCAAATGAGTCTGTCCTTAGGCCTATTTAGTCTCAGTTTAGTTTCAACTATTTAATGATTTTGTCTATTGAAGGTAAACGAGCTGAAATCAAAATATGTTGCTTGAAACCATGAAAATTCACTTAATTTCTTCTTATTTGCTAAGCAGGCATTCTCCATTACCTTATTTGGTGAATGGGGTGACAAAAGTCAGGTACTATTGTTGTTGCATTCCTATAGGGACTGTGGTTGTCTATTGTGGAATTTTCACTCCAAAGCCCAAAATGAGTATGATCTTAGGCCTATCATGTCTGAGACGTGTTATTTGATCATTTCTATGTCTCTTGGCGTGTGGATGGATTATAGCTCATAGTCCTTTGGTGGGAGCTGCAGTTGGCATCGGAAATGGTAAGCTCTCTCTAACTGTTCGTTTCTTTTCCGACATTAATAAACAATGGGATCGAGTTGAATTGATCCACCTAGCATCCTTTACTTATATTGTTGTTGAAGGGTTGAATGATCCCCATGGAGTTCTGAAGAACTGAGATGAAGACTCTGTTTACCCTTGTAGTTGGGTTAAATGGTTGGCTAGGTTAAATGGTGATTGTGGCTTGTGGATTGTCAAGGGTAGCTGGGTGTTCTTTTCTTTTTGGTTCAGCTCCATTCTTCTCTGTAGATCTCCAGATGATTGAGATCTATGATGCTGTATCACTGATTTCATTGAAGCCGTTATTCTATACTCGGAAAATTTCCACGAGTGATATGAGTTTAGGGTAACTTTGGTAATTTTCTGAGTTGAGGGGGATCTTATTCATAGGATTAAAATTTAGCTCTTCTTATCATGGCTAACTTGAGCGTCTGAGTTTCAATCTTCGATCTTATCTTCTGTATTGTTATTGTTATTACTACTATAATTGTGCTTGATGAACTGGTGTTTCTTTTATGTCGTGTCTGCAGCGACTTTGTTGCAGATTTTCATATGGGTTTTCAATTACTATGTGATGGTGTTTTTGTTGCAGTTGAGGAATACGATAGGAGCTTCGAGCAGAACGAAGAGTTGGGACTGAACGTCCTGAAACACATCGTCGGCTGATGCTGCATACACAGACGTTAAAAATGAAGGGGGGGGGGGTATTTGACAATGGCTAAGCTTCCTTGTTGATCTTTCCGCAGCTTGTATCTGCTGCATATTGTTTAGAGCTCGCTGTCTTTTGATGTGCAGATCATTGTTTCATGGGCTGCTGCTGTTTTTTTTGCAGACTTTGTTGCTGCTGCTCTCCCTTGAGCGCTTGTTACTCTTTTCCCTGGGTTTCCATTTTGGACTTCCCTTTGCATATATAATACTCACACATTTTATAAAAATAAAAAAATGAAGGGGGGGGGGGGATGATGAATTAGAACTGATGTAAAAAGCAGACATCCCTTTTGTATTTGAGATGTGTTTTATTGAAATACGCAGCTAGATTAGTGTAAACTGGAATTTTGAACGGTTGTGTGGTTGAGCCTAGAACATAGATGGCTATCAATCAAACTTACATTAAACCAACTGTGCCACCAAAACCCAGTAATAATTATCAGTAAAAACAACAGCGAAAAATCCAAACGTCTGAACTTTAACCTTCAATCATCGTAAAGCTTCCAACCAAATAAACCCAACAACTCCATATCCAGCAATCCAAGACTACAGAAAACCCCAGAAAGAACACCCGATAGCAAGCTCCCAGCATAAAGAAAAACAATTCGCAGCTGAAATTAAAATAAAACACTAACAGTCGATACCTAAAAATATTACAGCAGCATATTTTCTAACAGTCGTAACTGATCCATGCATCCACGTCATTGTCGCTTCCCGATGCAAGCTTGTGCAAACGAGCCATTATGTCGATCTCGTTATCTTTCTGTAACTTTTCTTCAAGGTATTGTTCAACAATGGCATTAAATTTTGGTGTGTCATGAGATACTCGTTCTTGTATCATACTCCATGCATAATTACTAGGATCCATGATCAAATCTTTAGCCAGGCGCATGCGTTCATGTGGGCCACAGTACTACAAGCGACAACGAAAATAGTATGTGTTAAGTTCTTGTACTTCTGCTAAAACTCTTACAAAGTTTAATACATGTGTTCTTACCGCAGCATAATTTTTTGAAAAATGTGCAGACATCATCCATTGACAAACCCACATCCCACAATCGTACCTAGTTACATTAGTGTCATCGTTAAGTAACTACAGTAATTAAAAACGATTGAAAACATTGTCATGGATGTACTCACGAGTTTTCTTGGTTAGGAACTCCTTTAGGAATGACGATTTCCCAGTCCATAACTCTTGGAGCCCTAGTAGTATCCCCATATCAATTAATATTTGACTCATGACCATGTAGAGGAAACGCAGCTGAATAGATAGGTCGAAAAAAGGTTGTATTAGTATTACATATGCAAAAATTTGAAGCAGTGATCATGTGGCAACATACCATTTCTCGAATATCTTCTTCCCTTTTTGTAGTATGATTAATATCGGGCAATGAATCAACCATGTGTACAATCTGCTCATCAATCAGAACAACAGCCAGGTACCAGTGCTCATTGGCTTGATTTAGTGGAACGTAAATCTGCATGAGATTGTTAAAAAAAATAACATGATACTAAAATCGGAATATTAATAAATTTTTCAAACCGAAAAAAATGCCACACTACCTTCTTTGGTCTTGGAGAGACGGACAAAAAGTGTTTATGTAGTTGTCCACAGCTTGTCGATGCGTCATCTTATTGGTCCTGCTATAATACTGTTTGCGGAAATAGATTAGGTCAGTTCATGTTACGGACAAACATATTTTAATTGTTCTAATCGTAGTTCCCAGCATACTAACCTGAAATTCCACAGGAAGGAACCAAATAACTTCTTTTCTGTAGTTTTCTTGCATGCATGTTTGTTGGGCAGCTACAACATTAATGATCTGCGTATGAACCACATGAATAAATTAGTTGATGTACAAAAGCATATTGACACTTAAAATGCTAGGAGTTATGAGAGATACTAACATTGCCACAAATCCAAGTCTTTGGAAGTAGACTATGTAGATCGTTACGAGTACAAGTAATACCATAAACGAGAATTAATTTTTCTTCGGTAGGATACCCTTCAGAAAAAATATAACAGCAAACAGCAGCTTCTTCACGCGTAATTCTTAATTCTAGTGGAATTGGGAATGTCAATTTTTGAACCTGGTAGGGAAAAAAACATGAAGTAAATCACGCACATATAATTATACTTTTTTCCTTGAGTAGGTAAAAACTGTAGAAAACTATTCATGTCTTACCTCATTTGGATAACTAATTGCGGTACGCTTTACATTGCTTTGACAATTAGTTTCATCATCAGATTCAAGGTTAACGACAGGTGCACCAGTGAGATTTGGAGTTCGTGGTCTCTTAGTACCACGAACAGATGGAGGGGTGGTTTTCACATCTTGATCAATCTTATTCTGAAATGTTTGCTTCAGTGCCACTAGTGCATCCTTCATTTCAACAAACATATCACTTTGATTGGACATAAATAATTCGAATTTGCTGATGAACCTTCAATATCACGAAAATTATTAATGTTAATATGTATACATAAAATAGAAAAAAATCATGGACAAGCACGAAGATCAAACATAGGAATAAAGCACATGAATCATTAAAGAAAATTACAATAACGATTGGAAAAAACTAGAAATAAGTCTTACCCGTTCATGATAACAGAAACTAGAGTTATGGAGTGATGACAAAAACTGTGCTAGAATTTTATGAGAAAAGAACTGATGTAAGTCTTGGTAATACAGAAACACAAAAAAATATGCTGGGATTGTGAGAAACAGCAGTCACTTTTTCTGATCCGGCTGTGAATTTGTATTGTGAGAAACGGCTGTTAATGTAGATACATAAGTTGTGCAGGAATTTTACTATTATATAGTTAGGGTTTCACCATCAAAATAGGAAAAATAATGCTACGAAAATTTCAATATTAATTAAAAAATTATTCTCCCCAGAATTTAATCCTATTTAGGAATGGATTCTATAAAATTATAAATTACTTAAAAATCCTAATTGTAATTACAATCCTAGTACAAACTAATCTTTACAATATTAACATTAAAATAATAACATAAAAATATTAACTTAAAAATCCTAGTACGCTCCAAGCTCTAAAGTGGCCAGCTCTCTACCACATCTCCATGCTCCTGCGCCAATGAATACCTGACTAAACTTAGATATCAGTTCCATGTCCAATTATTTACAAAATAGACAGGAGATTGGAAGATGGAAGCAAGTAGACTTACATGATTGAAGAATCAGGCATTGAACAGGAACGTTTGAGACTACACTAGGCCTTTCAGACGTAGATCCAATAAAATTTGTGAATCAAAAAGAGTTGAAGCCACCATATAAAAATGACAGTAGCAATACCTTCTCTTCCCTTGTCACACAATGCCTGAACAAATGAAGATTAGACAATGGGTTCCGTGAGTAACATTGATAGATTATAAAACCTACACTAATAGATTCAATAAATGAAGAACTAAAACCAACTTATATGCTTCTATGGAACTTGCATTGAAAGTATAATATGCAGAAGCTAAATAACAAACATAAAAGGGCAGAATATGCGTGTTCATAGTTTCTAAAGGTGGCAACTGAAACCAAAATTTTACTAGATTAATCTATAGAGTGAATCATACTCCTATCAAGCACAGTAAAAGAACCAAGGAGTAATTAACTTACTGCCTTCTGTGATAGTAATTAAACAGTAGAAGGAAAATTTAGAATTATAAGAAAGCATAATCCACTAACCAAGGAGTTATCTTCATTAGCATTTTGTTCAATACAAAGAACATGGGACTTACTTTTACAGTTGTGTAAGCTTTACATGACTTGGCTAGCAATCATGATGCATTAGGGATATAAAGATAAAAGAATCCATAACATTATTGGGTCAATTCATTTGCTAAATAAGCTTCATGAGTTCACTAATGTTGACTTTTTCAGGGATATGCTTCAGATATTAAGTGCCACAGGAGAAGAAAAACGACAAAAACTGATCCTAGAAGATTCAAATCGACACCAGATTCATATCGTATATGTTTTTTTTTCTATTTATTTTGCAGATGAATCTAGAATTATGAATTCTGAAAGGAAATGGTTGATCTTGTTTATACCTGAAGGGTACCAAGGCAGAAGAGGGTGATGCCAATGTTTCTGTGCTTGTTGTCCTGAACACCAACGCTGTCACTGCCGAGTTTAAGACCAGTTCCCAGCCAGTAACACCAACTATGCAGACAATAGGCAAGCAACATGAACCCCTTAGAATGCTGACAAGCCTCAGGACCAATTCAATACCCACCTATTACACCAGAAAAACCATGATTTTTTAAATCTCATAAAGCAAACAAGCCTCAAATACTAATGATCCAGCATCATTACCTCCTTGGCAGCTTTGCCACTTCTCAGCTTCATAGTCAAGCCTCATCAGTAACCTCACCAATAATTCATCACGAGGAGATCAAGACCTGGCATAGCTGCTACAAAATCAGCAAAACAAGTCATTCAACACACTCAAAATCATATAAAATAAGAACATAACTGTTAACAAAACAAGTCATTCACATAAATCAGCAAAAGCAGTGGCATATCTGCTACAAAATCATCAACACATTTCCAGTAGGTGACCTAGTTTTTAAACCTAGATTGACTCAGAGCAAGTAGCTCTTTGACTAATGGAGCATACTCACGCGTTGCGGCAGGGAAGAACGCGTCGAGATCACCCGTCGCAATGATGTCGAGTAGCCAATCGGAGATCCGCGGAGGAGCGGCATCGTCGGTGGCTCTACGAAGAAGCGGCGTCGTCGGTGGTGGCTCTACGAAAAAATCATCGTTGGAGGTGGTGGCTCGACGAAGGAGCTGCGTTGGAGGTGGTGGCTCGACGAAGGAGCTGCGTCGGAGGAGCTATGAGAAGGAGCGTGCAAAGGAAGGAGATGGGAGAGAGATCGGAATTGAAAAGTGATGTGTTTCAGATCTGTGTTATGGTTAAGTGAAATGACACGGATGGCCATTGGCAGCCGTACGATTAAAATCAATCTAACGGCTGATAATGTCAATCCGTGTCATTTAAGATGACCCAATAAATGACTATGACTCATAAACATATTCTAAACAAGTCACCACATTTTTCATGTTCGCAACTTTATTTAAAAATTATATGAAATTACAAACAAGGACTAATGACGTTAACTAATCGAAAATTGGGCTAAATTCCGGGGCGTAGTTCTTGCTTTTAAATTTGAGTACGTTGTAGGTAGGAAATTTTATAAACCACTCTCAATTTCATGCATGAATTAGAGTTTTGATGGGAATTGAATGACAGTATAATCCTAAGTCAATATAAGGAAATCAGGTAGAACCTAAAAGGACTACAAGCTAATGTGTGTCTCATGTCGTGACTGTTTACGACAGTAGATTAATGATATACGGTTCGGTTAGGGTTCTAATTGTGGGATTTGGATTTAGGATATTGGTAAGATCTCATTAGAAGATGATACTTATACGACAACACTGATCACTCAACGAAAATGACATAATTTATGGTGTTAGTGTTTTAGGGGACTACGACATGTTCATCCATGTTATTATGCACATGTTTCATAGGAAGGGTAATGAATAGGTTTTGTGCCATGGGTTTTACTAGGTTCTACGATAGATATTGAGATTTTGGTTGATCGTTATATAGGATAAAACCACACACTGAAACTACTCACTTTGATCAGTAAATAACACTGCATGAATGCTTGTGATCATACTTATGTCGATGATACTAATATGACATCATTGATCACTGAACGAGAATGACATAATGTATGGTGTTAGTGTTGTCATATGGTTCAGTGTGTAGGTTAGCGTTTTAGGTTTACGGTAACGAGGAAGTGGTTATGTTTAACGAGTTGGTTGATCAGTAGGTACCAATGAAACCACACACTGCAGGGTAATGGATTAAGGTTGGCATGGGGAATAAGAATCCGTAATCATGATCAGATTAGGATTACATGGTAGGACCACTAATGTGTGACTCATGTCGTGGTTATGTCAAACGTTTATGTTAGTGGTATATGTAGGATTCTAGGTGTGAGAGTAAGGCTCCATGTTTATGAATGAGTTAATCTCACATCACCATGAACCGGGACGAGACCCCTCGACATCATATGCAATGTTGAATGTAAATGTTCTAAACATAAAATGCACACCTTTTATGATTGTGCCCACTATTAACAAATCAAATAATTACAACGACAAATCAACACCGTATTTTTTTGACAAATTTATTCCTATTATTTTGACAAATCTAGTCCATTTTTTGACAAATCTAGTCCATGTTTATTTGACAAGCTTAGCCCATGTTTTTTACAAATCTTGCTCATCTTTTTGTGACAAATTTAGCCTAGTTTATTTTTGGCAAACTTATTATGACAAATTTAGCCTAGTTTATTTTTGGCAAACTAAGTCCTATTCTTTTGACAAATCTAGCTCATCTTTTTGTGACAAATCTAGCCTATTTTTTTGTCAAATCTAACCTAATTTTCTGACAAAAAAATAGGCTAACTATGTAGCTGGTAACTTATTTTTACGAGAAAAGACAGGGGTCCAAGTACAGTCAGATTACAACAAGGACATGGGGACATTAAGGTACGAGATCCATGAATCTAGTAAGAATACATGAGATGCCTTTCTAGCGACCCAATCAGCCTCCCACAAGAGAAGGACAAACCGAACGGAAAGTTGTAAAACGTAGAATGGCCAACAAGGCCGCAATTCGAGCTGCACAATCCCAGGACCAAAGATCCGATTTGTTGTTGAGGATGTCGACCAAAGTCTTGTAGACACTAAAGAGTCACAAAGTACCAAAACTAAGAGCATTTAGTTATACAAAGGCCAAAATAGGGACACATCACACATCAATAGTCAAAGAAAGAACAAAGAAAGAACAAATATAACTCACATCCATAGGTGCATTCATATTCCCCACCTCAAAAACTCGAAAACCCTAATCCCTAAACCCTAAACTCGATACAAAAGTCACACCAATTACTCGAATTCTCCCTCTCCCTCTCCCACAAACACTCAAAATCAAACAAGGGGAACGATCTTGAACCGGTAAAGAAGCCTCTTCTTCTTCGCGGTTGGGTTATCGATCGTGAGCAGCATCTTCCCGAGCTCACTCACTTTAAACTTGCTTGACACAACAGCCTCGCTCATCGGTGTCATCTTCGTCGGTTTCTGGATCACGACCGTGTACGAACCCTTTGTGTCTGGGACGAACTCTGCACCGTAGCTCACTTCCCACCCCACTACTCGAATCTCCCATATGAACACACATTTCTGCAGAATAACCTTATAGTTAACTACACTTGAAGGACACTATTGAGAGAGACAAAGTTACAAGCTTTACCTCATAGATTATGATCTCCACGGTTTGCTTGGTGCCGGGCTTAACGATCATGTCTGTAACGGGATCGGAGAATGCGAATTCTGGGTTGCAATCGCAGTCGTCTACGCTCATTCCACCGTACTGGATTGGTACTTCTTCATGTGGTATGTACCTGTAGTTTTTGCAGCATTACATTGTGAGTTGAAAACCCTAAGTAGAAGTGGGAATGATTTGACTATAAGAACATAGAAAGAAGCTAACTTGAACAGAGTTTCTGGAGATCTGGCTGAGCTGGCGAATACAAATTTGCTCTTGGTTCTCTGGGTCATGAAGGGACTCATCATTGTGTAGAATGCTAGATACCACCATGGAACATTGATGAACACCTACAACAATGCAAACGAATTCGACGAAACAGATAAACATAAGAACTGATTCAATCCCGATAAAGAACTGCAGAAAACCATTAGTAGAGAGCAGATTTAGAAGCGTTCAACATGCTACATTCATCGTTGTTCATGCTCGAAAGCATATCGAAAATTCGCCAGAACAGACATAGGAATTGATTCATTCTCCTAGCTATGCACAATCTGGAAACCCAGATGCAATGCATGTTCTACTGTATACATTCATCGTTGTTCAGTTCAATCTTCATGAATCATACTCGAAAATTAGGGATTGATTGATTCAATCCCTACCAATGGAGCATTGATTGACAGTTTACAAGCATTCCACAGATAGAATCATCAATCATATAGTGTTCATACTCGAAAAGGGATCGAATTCGAAGAAACGATTTACCTGTTTGGCAACGACTTCAGGATAATTATCCTGCAGCAGCTGCAGAGCCTGTTTGGTAGCCAATCTAAGCTCCTTCTTCCCCGGTCCAGGCGAGTTCTTCAGATCATTCACCTGCAAGATAGTCGAAACACCTCCAGGCCTGAAATCGAGGCTCCTGATGCTCTTCTCCAAGAACTGAATCCTCCACCGTAAGAACTTGGTCCGCTTCTCATCGTCGGAGAAAGTCTTCTGATACAGTTCCTTGTTCTGGAACTCGCCAAACACGTTGTAACAGACCGGATGGCAGTCTCGATCGTGGCCGTGCATAAACACCACTTTCTCGAGATCGTCGCAACCTAGATCTTCTTCCACGAGCTCGTCGATTTTGAACTCTTTCCTCCACTGAATCGTGCTCTTCAGCATCGTGAGCGCTTCTTTGATTTTGAAATCTCTTGCTCTCAAGAACTTGAGCAGTACGACGTCGCTTCTGTCGTCCTTCAGCAACGGAATCCCCCAAATTGAAACCTGGCTAGCGCTCCGGTACCCTGCGGGTACCGGTACCCACTGCCACATGGCAAGCATTAATTGGTCCACCTAATTAACTAGAATAATCTGCAGATTTAAGCCTAAATTTAATGTACATAACTATTTGGTCATTGTAACTCTCACAAAATTCATTTCAGTTTACCATCCATACTTTATTTTTACCATCCACATTATCTTATCTACTTTATCTTCCATATTTACTTATTAAAATCTAAGCTTATCCAAAAACTCCCGGCGATGGCATTATCCGGTGAAGACACGCTGCCACTGAGGAGCATGCTGCCAATGTTTCCCCAGACGAAACTACAGCGCCGCCGCCGCCGAAGGTGAATGCTGGTAAGAACAAGTCGTTGTTGGCGATGATGGAGAAAGAAGAGGCGGATGTTCCGCCGACCAAATCTGTGGTTATCAGAGAGGAGCACGCCGGCGACGAATCCGAGGAGAAGCTTGTGAGGGATATTCCTCAGTCTCTGGTTTCGTTTAAGGAAGAGAGCAATCGAGTGAGTGATTTGTCTGATTTGGAGAGGAAGGCTCTCGATGAGTTCAGGAAGTTGGTCCAGGAAGCCCTAATTTCTCGCTCCTTCGCTTCTCCTCCTTCGCCGGCGGCGAAGGAGGAGATTCCGACCTCCGTCATCCCCGAAGGTAAAGAAACAGAAGATCAGAGCTCCGACGTTAGCACCGAGGTCAATATTCCACCAGTCGAGAAAGCAAACGAAGAAACAGCCACCGCTGCAGCGGCGGTGGAGGTTTCAATTTGGGGGATTCCGTTGCTGAAGGACGACAGAAGCGACGTCGTACTGCTCAAGTTCTTGAGAGCAAGAGATTTCAAAATCAAAGAAGCGCTCACAATGCTGAAGAGCACGATTCAGTGGAGGAAAGAGTTCAAAATCGACGAGCTCGTGGAAGAAGATCTAGGTTGCGACGATCTCGAGAAAGTGGTGTTTATGCACGGCCACGATCGAGACTGCCATCCGGTCTGTTACAACGTGTTTGGCGAGTTCCAGAACAAGGAACTGTATCAGAAGACTTTCTCCGACGATGAGAAGCGGACCAAGTTCTTACGGTGGAGGATTCAGTTCTTGGAGAAGAGCATCAGGAGCCTCGATTTCAGGCCTGGAGGTGTTTCGACTATCTTGCAGGTGAATGATCTGAAGAACTCGCCTGGACCGGGGAAGAAGGAGCTTAGATTGGCTACCAAACAGGCTCTGCAGCTGCTGCAGGATAATTATCCTGAAGTCGTTGCCAAACAGGTAAATCATTTCTTCGAATTCGATCCCTTTTCGAGTATGAACACTATATGATTGATGATTCTATCTGTGGAATGCTTGTAAACTGTCAATCAATGCTCCATTGGTAGGGATTGAATCAATCAATCCCTAATTTTCGAGTATGATTCATGAAGATTGAACTGAACAACGATGAATGTATACAGTAGAACATGCATTGCATCTGGGTTTCCAGATTGTGCATAGCTAGGAGAATGAATCAATTCCTATGTCTGTTCTGGCGAATTTTCGATATGCTTTCGAGCATGAACAACGATGAATGTAGCATGTTGAACGCTTCTAAATCTGCTCTCTACTAATGGTTTTCTGCAGTTCTTTATCGGGATTGAATCAGTTCTTATGTTTATCTGTTTCGTCGAATTCGTTTGCATTGTTGTAGGTGTTCATCAATGTTCCATGGTGGTATCTAGCATTCTACACAATGATGAGTCCCTTCATGACCCAGAGAACCAAGAGCAAATTCGTATTCGCCAGCTCAGCCAGATCTCCAGAAACTCTGTTCAAGTTAGCTTCTTTCTATGTTCTTATAGTCAAATCATTCCCCACTTCTACTTAGGGTTTTCAACTCACAATGTAATGCTGCAAAAACTACAGGTACATACCACATGAAGAAGTACCAATCCAGTACGGTGGAATGAGCGTAGACGACTGCGATTGCAACCCAGAATTCGCATTCTCCGATCCCGTTACAGACATGATCGTTAAGCTCGGCACCAAGCAAACCGTGGAGATCATAATCTATGAGGTAAAGCTTGTAACTTTGTCTCTCTCAATAGTGTCCTTCAAGTGTAGTTAACTATAAGGTTATTCTGCAGAAATGTGTGTTCATATGGGAGATTCGAGTAGTGGGGTGGGAAGTGAGCTACGGTGCAGAGTTCGTCCCAGACACAAAGGGTTCGTACACGGTCGTGATCCAGAAACCGACGAAGATGACACCGATGAGCGAGGCTGTTGTGTCAAGCAAGTTTAAAGTGAGTGAGCTCGGGAAGATGCTGCTCACGATCGATAACCCAACCGCGAAGAAGAAGAGGCTTCTTTACCGGTTCAAGATCGTTCCCCTTGTTTGATTTTGAGTGTTTGTGGGAGAGGGAGAGGGAGAATTCGAGTAATTGGTGTGACTTTTGTATCGAGTTTAGGGTTTAGGGATTAGGGTTTTCGAGTTTTTGAGGTGGGGAATATGAATGCACCTATGGATGTGAGTTATATTTGTTCTTTCTTTGTTCTTTCTTTGACTATTGATGTGTGATGTGTCCCTATTTTGGCCTTTGTATAACTAAATGCTCTTAGTTTTGGTACTTTGTGACTCTTTAGTGTCTACAAGACTTTGGTCGACATCCTCAACAACAAATCGGATCTTTGGTCCTGGGATTGTGCAGCTCGAATTGCGGCCTTGTTGGCCATTCTACGTTTTACAACTTTCCGTTCGGTTTGTCCTTCTCTTGTGGGAGGCTGATTGGGTCGCTAGAAAGGCATCTCATGTATTCTTACTAGATTCATGGATCTCGTACCTTAATGTCCCCATGTCCTTGTTGTAATCTGACTGTACTTGGACCCCTGTCTTTTCTCGTAAAAATAAGTTACCAGCTACATAGTTAGCCTATTTTTTTGTCAGAAAATTAGGTTAGATTTGACAAAAAATAGGCTAGATTTGTCACAAAAAGATGAGCTAGATTTGTCAAAAGAATAGGACTTAGTTTGCCAAAAATAAACTAGGCTAAATTTGTCATAATAAGTTTGCCAAAAATAAACTAGGCTAAATTTGTCACAAAAAGATGAGCAAGATTTGTAAAAAACATGGGCTAAGCTTGTCAAATAAACATGGACTAGATTTGTCAAAAAATGGACTAGATTTGTCAAAATAATAGGAATAAATTTGTCAAAAAAATACGGTGTTGATTTGTCGTTGTAATTATTTGATTTGTTAATAGTGGGCACAATCATAAAAGGTGTGCATTTTATGTTTAGAACATTTACATTCAACATTGCATATGATGTCGAGGGGTCTCGTCCCGGTTCATGGTGATGTGAGATTAACTCATTCATAAACATGGAGCCTTACTCTCACACCTAGAATCCTACATATACCACTAACATAAACGTTTGACATAACCACGACATGAGTCACACATTAGTGGTCCTACCATGTAATCCTAATCTGATCATGATTACGGATTCTTATTCCCCATGCCAACCTTAATCCATTACCCTGCAGTGTGTGGTTTCATTGGTACCTACTGATCAACCAACTCGTTAAACATAACCACTTCCTCGTTACCGTAAACCTAAAACGCTAACCTACACACTGAACCATATGACAACACTAACACCATACATTATGTCATTCTCGTTCAGTGATCAATGATGTCATATTAGTATCATCGACATAAGTATGATCACAAGCATTCATGCAGTGTTATTTACTGATCAAAGTGAGTAGTTTCAGTGTGTGGTTTTATCCTATATAACGATCAACCAAAATCTCAATATCTATCGTAGAACCTAGTAAAACCCATGGCACAAAACCTATTCATTACCCTTCCTATGAAACATGTGCATAATAACATGGATGAACATGTCGTAGTCCCCTAAAACACTAACACCATAAATTATGTCATTTTCGTTGAGTGATCAGTGTTGTCGTATAAGTATCATCTTCTAATGAGATCTTACCAATATCCTAAATCCAAATCCCACAATTAGAACCCTAACCGAACCGTATATCATTAATCTACTGTCGTAAACAGTCACGACATGAGACACACATTAGCTTGTAGTCCTTTTAGGTTCTACCTGATTTCCTTATATTGACTTAGGATTATACTGTCATTCAATTCCCATCAAAACTCTAATTCATGCATGAAATTGAGAGTGGTTTATAAAATTTCCTACCTACAACGTACTCAAATTTAAAAGCAAGAACTACGCCCCGGAATTTAGCCCAATTTTCGATTAGTTAACGTCATTAGTCCTTGTTTGTAATTTCATATAATTTTTAAATAAAGTTGCGAACATGAAAAATGTGGTGACTTGTTTAGAATATGTTTATGAGTCATAGTCATTTATTGGGTCATCTTAAATGACACGGATTGACATTATCAGCCGTTAGATTGATTTTAATCGTACGGCTGCCAATGGCCATCCGTGTCATTTCACTTAACCATAACACAGATCTGAAACACATCACTTTTCAATTCCGATCTCTCTCCCATCTCCTTCCTTTGCACGCTCCTTCTCATAGCTCCTCCGACGCAGCTCCTTCGTCGAGCCACCACCTCCAACGCAGCTCCTTCGTCGAGCCACCACCTCCAACGATGATTTTTTCGTAGAGCCACCACCGACGACGCCGCTTCTTCGTAGAGCCACCGACGATGCCGCTCCTCCGCGGATCTCCGATTGGCTACTCGACATCATTGCGACGGGTGATCTCGACGCGTTCTTCCCTGCCGCAACGCGTGAGTATGCTCCATTAGTCAAAGAGCTACTTGCTCTGAGTCAATCTAGGTTTAAAAACTAGGTCACCTACTGGAAATGTGTTGATGATTTTGTAGCAGATATGCCACTGCTTTTGCTGATTTATGTGAATGACTTGTTTTGTTAACAGTTATGTTCTTATTTTATATGATTTTGAGTGTGTTGAATGACTTGTTTTGCTGATTTTGTAGCAGCTATGCCAGGTCTTGATCTCCTCGTGATGAATTATTGGTGAGGTTACTGATGAGGCTTGACTATGAAGCTGAGAAGTGGCAAAGCTGCCAAGGAGGTAATGATGCTGGATCATTAGTATTTGAGGCTTGTTTGCTTTATGAGATTTAAAAAATCATGGTTTTTCTGGTGTAATAGGTGGGTATTGAATTGGTCCTGAGGCTTGTCAGCATTCTAAGGGGTTCATGTTGCTTGCCTATTGTCTGCATAGTTGGTGTTACTGGCTGGGGAACTGGTCTTAAACTCGGCAGTGACAGCGTTGGTGTTCAGGACAACAAGCACAGAAACATTGGCATCACCCTCTTCTGCCTTGGTACCCTTCAGGTATAAACAAGATCAACCATTTCCTTTCAGAATTCATAATTCTAGATTCATCTGCAAAATAAATAGAAAAAAAAACATATACGATATGAATCTGGTGTCGATTTGAATCTTCTAGGATCAGTTTTTGTCGTTTTTCTTCTCCTGTGGCACTTAATATCTGAAGCATATCCCTGAAAAAGTCAACATTAGTGAACTCATGAAGCTTATTTAGCAAATGAATTGACCCAATAATGTTATGGATTCTTTTATCTTTATATCCCTAATGCATCATGATTGCTAGCCAAGTCATGTAAAGCTTACACAACTGTAAAAGTAAGTCCCATGTTCTTTGTATTGAACAAAATGCTAATGAAGATAACTCCTTGGTTAGTGGATTATGCTTTCTTATAATTCTAAATTTTCCTTCTACTGTTTAATTACTATCACAGAAGGCAGTAAGTTAAGTACTCCTTGGTTCTTTTACTGTGCTTGATAGGAGTATGATTCACTCTATAGATTAATCTAGTAAAATTTTGGTTTCAGTTGCCACCTTTAGAAACTATGAACACGCATATTCTGCCCTTTTATGTTTGTTATTTAGCTTCTGCATATTATACTTTCAATGCAAGTTCCATAGAAGCATATAAGTTGGTTTTAGTTCTTCATTTATTGAATCTATTAGTGTAGGTTTTATAATCTATCAATGTTACTCACGGAACCCATTGTCTAATCTTCATTTGTTCAGGCATTGTGTGACAAGGGAAGAGAAGGTATTGCTACTGTCATTTTTATATGGTGGCTTCAACTCTTTTTGATTCACAAATTTTATTGGATCTACGTCTGAAAGGCCTAGTGTAGTCTCAAACGTTCCTGTTCAATGCCTGATTCTTCAATCATGTAAGTCTACTTGCTTCCATCTTCCAATCTCCTGTCTATTTTGTAAATAATTGGACATGGAACTGATATCTAAGTTTAGTCAGGTATTCATTGGCGCAGGAGCATGGAGATGTGGTAGAGAGCTGGCCACTTTAGAGC
Organism: Linum lewisii; assembly: GCA_034768395.1. Lineage (NCBI taxonomy): Eukaryota > Viridiplantae > Streptophyta > Magnoliopsida > Malpighiales > Linaceae > Linum > Linum lewisii. The sequence continues at coordinate 72,213,621 of CM068297.1, read as the reverse complement.
TTGGAGCGTACTAGGATTTTTAAGTTAATATTTTTATGTTATTATTTTAATGTTAATATTGTAAAGATTAGTTTGTACTAGGATTGTAATTACAATTAGGATTTTTAAGTAATTTATAATTTTATAGAATCCATTCCTAAATAGGATTAAATTCTGGGGAGAATAATTTTTTAATTAATATTGAAATTTTCGTAGCATTATTTTTCCTATTTTGATGGTGAAACCCTAACTATATAATAGTAAAATTCCTGCACAACTTATGTATCTACATTAACAGCCGTTTCTCACAATACAAATTCACAGCCGGATCAGAAAAAGTGACTGCTGTTTCTCACAATCCCAGCATATTTTTTTGTGTTTCTGTATTACCAAGACTTACATCAGTTCTTTTCTCATAAAATTCTAGCACAGTTTTTGTCATCACTCCATAACTCTAGTTTCTGTTATCATGAACGGGTAAGACTTATTTCTAGTTTTTTCCAATCGTTATTGTAATTTTCTTTAATGATTCATGTGCTTTATTCCTATGTTTGATCTTCGTGCTTGTCCATGATTTTTTTCTATTTTATGTATACATATTAACATTAATAATTTTCGTGATATTGAAGGTTCATCAGCAAATTCGAATTATTTATGTCCAATCAAAGTGATATGTTTGTTGAAATGAAGGATGCACTAGTGGCACTGAAGCAAACATTTCAGAATAAGATTGATCAAGATGTGAAAACCACCCCTCCATCTGTTCGTGGTACTAAGAGACCACGAACTCCAAATCTCACTGGTGCACCTGTCGTTAACCTTGAATCTGATGATGAAACTAATTGTCAAAGCAATGTAAAGCGTACCGCAATTAGTTATCCAAATGAGGTAAGACATGAATAGTTTTCTACAGTTTTTACCTACTCAAGGAAAAAAGTATAATTATATGTGCGTGATTTACTTCATGTTTTTTTCCCTACCAGGTTCAAAAATTGACATTCCCAATTCCACTAGAATTAAGAATTACGCGTGAAGAAGCTGCTGTTTGCTGTTATATTTTTTCTGAAGGGTATCCTACCGAAGAAAAATTAATTCTCGTTTATGGTATTACTTGTACTCGTAACGATCTACATAGTCTACTTCCAAAGACTTGGATTTGTGGCAATGTTAGTATCTCTCATAACTCCTAGCATTTTAAGTGTCAATATGCTTTTGTACATCAACTAATTTATTCATGTGGTTCATACGCAGATCATTAATGTTGTAGCTGCCCAACAAACATGCATGCAAGAAAACTACAGAAAAGAAGTTATTTGGTTCCTTCCTGTGGAATTTCAGGTTAGTATGCTGGGAACTACGATTAGAACAATTAAAATATGTTTGTCCGTAACATGAATGACCTAATCTATTTCCGCAAACAGTATTATAGCAGGACCAATAAGATGACGCATCGACAAGCTGTGGACAACTACATAAACACTTTTTTGTCCGTCTCTCCAAGACCAAAGAAGGTAGTGTGGCATTTTTTCGGTTTGAAAAATTTATTAATATTCCGATTTTAGTATCATGTTATTTTTTTTAACAATCTCATGCAGATTTACGTTCCACTAAATCAAGCCAATGAGCACTGGTACCTGGCTGTTGTTCTGATTGATGAGCAGATTGTACACATGGTTGATTCATTGCCCGATATTAATCATACTACAAAAAGGGAAGAAGATATTCGAGAAATGGTATGTTGCCACATGATCACTGCTTCAAATTTTTGCATATGTAATACTAATACAACCTTTTTTCGACCTATCTATTCAGCTGCGTTTCCTCTACATGGTCATGAGTCAAATATTAATTGATATGGGGGATACTACTAGGGCTCCAAGAGTTATGGACTGGGAAATCGTCATTCCTAAAGGAGTTCCTAACCAAGAAAACTCGTGAGTACATCCATGACAATGTTTTCAATCGTTTTTAATTACTGTAGTTACTTAACGATGACACTAATGTAACTAGGTACGATTGTGGGATGTGGGTTTGTCAATGGATGATGTCTGCACATTTTTCAAAAAATTATGCTGCGGTAAGAACACATGTATTAAACTTTGTAAGAGTTTTAGCAGAAGTACAAGAACTTAACACATACTATTTTCGTTGTCGCTTGTAGTACTGTGGCCCACATGAACGCATGCGCCTGGCTAAAGATTTGATCATGGATCCTAGTAATTATGCATGGAGTATGATACAAGAACGAGTATCTCATGACACACCAAAATTTAATGCCATTGTTGAACAATACCTTGAAGAAAAGTTACAGAAAGATAACGAGATCGACATAATGGCTCGTTTGCACAAGCTTGCATCGGGAAGCGACAATGACGTGGATGCATGGATCAGTTACGACTGTTAGAAAATATGCTGCTGTAATATTTTTAGGTATCGACTGTTAGTGTTTTATTTTAATTTCAGCTGCGAATTGTTTTTCTTTATGCTGGGAGCTTGCTATCGGGTGTTCTTTCTGGGGTTTTCTGTAGTCTTGGATTGCTGGATATGGAGTTGTTGGGTTTATTTGGTTGGAAGCTTTACGATGATTGAAGGTTAAAGTTCAGACGTTTGGATTTTTCGCTGTTGTTTTTACTGATAATTATTACTGGGTTTTGGTGGCACAGTTGGTTTAATGTAAGTTTGATTGATAGCCATCTATGTTCTAGGCTCAACCACACAACCGTTCAAAATTCCAGTTTACACTAATCTAGCTGCGTATTTCAATAAAACACATCTCAAATACAAAAGGGATGTCTGCTTTTTACATCAGTTCTAATTCATCATTCCCCCCCCCCCCCCCTTCATTTTTTTATTTTTATATAAAATGTGTGAGTATTATATATGCAAAGGGAAGTCCAAAATGGAAACCCAGGGAAAAGAGTAACAAGCGCTCAAGGGAGAGCAGCAGCAACAAAGTCTGCAAAAAAACAGCAGCAGCCCATGAAACAATGATCTGCACATCAAAAGACAGCGAGCTCTAAACAATATGCAGCAGATACAAGCTGCGGAAAGATCAACAAGGAAGCTTAGCCATTGTCAAATACCCCCCCCCCCCTTCATTTTTAACGTCTGTGTATGCAGCATCAGCCGACGATGTGTTTCAGGACGTTCAGTCCCAACTCTTCGTTCTGCTCGAAGCTCCTATCGTATTCCTCAACTGCAACAAAAACACCATCACATAGTAATTGAAAACCCATATGAAAATCTGCAACAAAGTCGCTGCAGACACGACATAAAAGAAACACCAGTTCATCAAGCACAATTATAGTAGTAATAACAATAACAATACAGAAGATAAGATCGAAGATTGAAACTCAGACGCTCAAGTTAGCCATGATAAGAAGAGCTAAATTTTAATCCTATGAATAAGATCCCCTCAACTCAGAAAATTACCAAAGTTACCCTAAACTCATATCACTCGTGGAAATTTTCCGAGTATAGAATAACGGCTTCAATGAAATCAGTGATACAGCATCATAGATCTCAATCATCTGGAGATCTACAGAGAAGAATGGAGCTGAACCAAAAAGAAAAGAACACCCAGCTACCCTTGACAATCCACAAGCCACAATCACCATTTAACCTAGCCAACCATTTAACCCAACTACAAGGGTAAACAGAGTCTTCATCTCAGTTCTTCAGAACTCCATGGGGATCATTCAACCTTCAACAGCAATATAAGTAAAGGATGCTAGGTGGATCAATTCAACTCGATCCCATTGTTTATTAATGTCGGAAAAGAAACGAACAGTTAGAGAGAGCTTACCATTTCCGATGCCAACTGCAGCTCCCACCAAAGGACTATGAGCTATAATCCATCCACACGCCAAGAGACATAGAAATGATCAAATAACACGTCTCAGACATGATAGGCCTAAGATCAGACTCATTTTGGGCTTTGGAGTGAAAATTCCACAATAGACAACCACAGTCCCTATAGGAATGCAACAACAATAGTACCTGACTTTTGTCACCCCATTCACCAAATAAGGTAATGGAGAATGCCTGCTTAGCAAATAAGAAGAAATTAAGTGAATTTTCATGGTTTCAAGCAACATATTTTGATTTCAGCTCGTTTACCTTCAATAGACAAAATCATTAAATAGTTGAAACTAAACTGAGACTAAATAGGCCTAAGGACAGACTCATTTGGGCTTTTGCATATGGGCTTTCGTATTAATGCACAATGCAGTTAGGGTACAGAGAACAAGCTTATTCTGCATCTTAAATAGAGCAGTTAGGGTAAATAGAACAGGGAGCTGCGGGAAGTTCAAAGGGAGGCGGGAAAAGCTGACTCAGTAAAGATTTGACAGGAGCGGATAATCTTTCTGAAGTAATGGCTGCAAATGATATTCCATCAGGTGTTGACGTTAACGACGACTTACAAAGAGAGTATGGACGTCTGCGTGACCTAACCGACGATGATGTGGAAAAACTTCGATTCGAAAGTCATGACGAAGGGGTTGAATGGTACATCAAGTATGGCAAAGCTTGGGGATTTTCTGTTCGAAAAGACGACGTGAAGAGGGACAAAAATGATGTAATTATAGAGCGGAATATGGTGTGCAACGCGCAAGGAGAGAGAAGGCCATCATCTCAGCCGAGACAAAAAACCCCTAGACGTTTATCAAGATTTGGTTGCAAAGCATCTTGTAAGTTTCAACTCGAAAAATCCTCCTCGAGGTATAAAATCACAAAGTTAATGAACACACATAACCATGAGTACACCCAAGCACATCTATCACATCATATGCCAGCAAATCGAAATGTTGGAGAGGCAGACAAAGACACACTGAGGCATTATAGAGAAACCGGCTTAAGACCCAGTGAGGCATATGATCTCGAAGTCCATCACTCGGGAGGACATGCCAACGTGGGTTACACAAAACGAGATGCTTTCAACCAATGCCACAGATACGACATTGAGAAACTTTCTGAAGGTGATGCTGCAACAACACTTGCCTACTTGAAGTCTAAAACCAACGGTGATATGGATTTTTTCATGGAGTACACAGTGGACGAAGACAGAATGCTAGAAAAGGTGTTTTGGGCTGACAGCGCGAGCATTGCAGATTTCGAAGCTTTTGGCGACGTTTTGATGTTTGACACTACATACAAGAAAAATAAATATAACCTTCCTTTTGTTATTTTTTCTGGTACGTGCTTCAACTTATTTTCCCTCGTTATAATATTTCATTTGTTTGCAACTAATATTTGGCCAATTACTAAAACACTAAATAATTCTTGTGTTATATCACAGGTGTGAATCATCACTACAGTACTTGTATTTTTGGATGTGCATTTATGCAGCACGAGAAGGAAGATAACTATATTTGGGCATTGGACACCCTAACAAAAGCCATGGGAGGGAAAAAGCCCACTGCAGTCATCACGATGGAGACCATGCTATGTCAATTGCCATTACGAAGGTATTCCCGAAAGCAACTCATCGTCTGTGCTCGTGGCATTTGGACAAGAACGTGGCACAACACGTGAAGGATACTCAGTTTAAATCAGGGTGGTCGAAGTTTGTGGATGCAGAGTACGAAGATAAGGAGTTTAGTGTCAAATGGAACGAGTTTGTGGAGAAGTGCTCCCTACAAACAAACAATTGGGTAAAGCACTTATTCGACAAACGACATGAATGGGCTCAGACTTATTTTCGTGGTGTTTTTTTTGTTGGGATGAAAACGACATCGAGATGCGAGGGATTGAATTCAAAACTGGGCAAATATGTCGGACATAACTACAGTCTACTTGAATTTTGTGTCAACTTTGATCGTTGGATGGAAGATATGAGGGAGGAGGAGCGAAGATTAGACTACGAGTCTATTCACCGGGCACCAGAACTCACATCAAAGACAATGAGGTCAGTGGAAAAAAGTGCATCTGATGTTTACACATTGAAAGCATTTGATAAATTCAAACTCGAGCTAGAAAAATCTTCGCTTTGGAGTAAGGAGAGCGAAGAGACAATTGGCGATTATCACATATACATTCTGAAGAAGTATGATCCTAACAACAGCACAAGAGAGAAAATTATATATGATGTTGAAAAGAAGTCAGCCGAGTGCACTTGCAAAGCCTTCAATAGTTTGGGAATACCGTGCCAACATATGATAGCTATCTTGAAAGAAGAAGCAATATTTGAGATTCCGGACAGCTTCGTGATTCGGAGGTTTACAAAGAAGCCAAAAAATCAAAAACGATCGAGGGTTCAGTCAAACTATACCGACGAGGCCTATCAGACTAGACTAAGACATGAAAATCTGTTGTCTTCCACCAGAGAATTTTTGAAGTTGGGGGCATCATCGGCAGAGGCATACAAGGTTGCGCAAACCGGCATTGACGAAGTGAATGACAAGTTGCGGACAATACAACACAATCCTACATCCGCTTCGACAGTGAAAGTACCAGAGGAACTTCAAGGAATAAAAGACCCCAAAAGTGTCAAGTTTAAGGGATGTGCAGGAAAGAAGGGGAAAAAAGCAATCAAAACGAGAAAGTGTAGCAACTGTGGTGTGGTTGGACACTATTCAAATCATGGAAAATGTGAAGTTAATAAAGCTTCAAACAATCAGGTAAAAAATGTAACATTTTATCTTGGTATTCTACATGTGCATCATCACTAGTTCCTCATTTCATATTAATTCTTCTTTGTTGATGGTTGTTTATTATGAATTGAAGGGTGATTAAGGTTGATCAATGGAGCATACGAAGCTGCAAGCTATTGGCGGGTGGAGTTAGGTTGCATGATTAGATAAATGAAACTTGTAATTTAGTAGCTATTTTTTCCGAGTACTGAACTAAATTTTGTATTCTGAGTATTGAACTAAATTTACTATTCCGAGTATTGATCACTATGAACTACATTTTTTATGTTCCTAAGAAAATTCAGCATATTTCTCACATTGTAAAACAAGCCAAATGCTTGGATCATTAAGAGTTTTAGCTATTAGATTGAAGGCTCATTTAAGTACCTGATTGTTGATAAATGTGGCTGAGAAAAGTCGAATTGTACACTGATATGAACCCATGTTTCTGGCTTTAGCACTCTGAATCTGATTTTGGTGTTTCATTTCTGCAACACGAGAGTTTTTCAAGATTAATGGAGCTGAACTTTGCAGGAATTTCAAGTACTTCATAAGAAGTTGAGGGTACGGATTATCTGGTCATGAATAAGAAACATGTTTGATATTGCCATCTTGCATCGAGTCATCAAACACATTCGATATTATAAGTTATCAATGCAATTTGGTGCATACACAAGAATGTTTTTCATTTTCAAGAATATAGAAACAGAAGGAATCCCCTAATGCAGAATCAATTTTCAATAACAGCACTATTTTGGTCAAATTAGCATCATATAATTACGTTGGTCTTTGAGGAATAGAGTTTATACGCCAAATCCTCAAATCATTTCACGGAAGATAGAGAAACTGGAAACCTTCAAGAAATAAAAGTAGCGATAGGAAAAAACACACCTTTTCAGCATTATGTTTCTCCTTTTCTGCCTTTTCTTTCTCAGCTTTCAACTTCTGCTTCCATAGCTTCTCCCTCTCCATTTTCTGCAATGAAATGTCATAAAATCACTCACTCATTCATCATTTGAATGTAGAGAGAAAAGAAAATGATGATAAACAACCATCGTATCACAATCGAAACAACCCTAAACAGCCATCGTATCACATTCCTGTTGTTTCTGTCTAAAGTTTTGTGGCTCTTAATTATTTGTTGGAAAAATATGACTCTCGTTTTACCTGGGACGTTATTTGACACACTTCCAGCAGCTTGAATCCTGGACATGACCGCCATTCTCCCATTTCCAAGTGAACACACCATTGATGCTAAACTATCTCTGCATTTGCATTCTACATACTGCAACTGACAGAATTCCAAGAAAATAATTAGCTAGGTTTTCATCACAAGATCTAGAATGCAACTTCTGGAATATGATCTCCACGTACTCACGGAAGTTGGCTCCCATGACAGAGGTTTGGAGATAGGCGTTCCCCATGTTGGTTTCATGGGGATGCTTCCCACGTTGAACACTCCAGGTATGTTGAAGAGTCTGCTAGCTTCAGAGGTGTGGTTGCCGGTACAAACAACACGCTGTTCACTGCATACCTCTGTTTGCCGTTTATGTAAGGTGCTGAATTGGCTAGTGTGATCGTCCTTGTTGGCTTTATCATTCCATAGTGGTATGCTCCTTGTGGGTTCGGCTTTGGACCGCTTGCTGTTAAATTCCTCCTGCAGTATTATTATTGTTGTTAGCTACTAAAGTTGTGACCGTCATAAACTATTGGATCCCAATAACTCGGGTTTTGAATGAATCTTATATTGTTTAGTAACAGTGACATGTTGTGAAGAAGGAAGGAAGGATGCTACCTTATAGTTCTGGCCAGGTTGAGGGCCCAATTGATCTCAGTGGTTGGAGCACCAGGGATGGGACCTAAAACTCCGCTACAAGAGTTGCTGTAGTGAAGGATTGATGTCGTGGTGAGAACCCGAGTGGTGAACCGGGTAGATACGACAATGTAGTAATCTTTAGCAGGCTGATCAGCAGTGACCAACACGGAGTAAGATTGGCCAAGATGAACATCAAGGCTGGTGTATATGTTCTGTACGGTATGAGATCCTTCAACCTCTACTAGCTTCATTCTGTGGCCCTGTATCCTGAAGTTGATTGATGTTGCTAGCCCTACATTCGATATCCTGAATCTATACGTCCTCCCTGCAAAATATTTGAACAACGTAACGGTCATTACTTGCTTGAAATTAGCCTAATGAGGTAACAGAAACAGTTGGTGGGGGAGGGAGTACTAGTACAGACCTGGATCGACTCTGAAAGTGTTTCCATTCCATCCACAACCATTGATGAGAAGGCCGTCTGGCATGGGAAGGTTGCGACCTGCGTTCAAGTACCGCCTCGATATCTATACAATTGAGACATTCATAATGGCAGGAATGAGCTTGGAACCTTCTACCTCTAATGCCTCCTTGGAGCTTTCATCTGCAACTCATACTGAACCCTCTTGCCCATCTCTCCTTCATGTAAAACGCCATGAAATCTCTTGAAAGCTCATTCTCTGCAACTGAGCTTGAACAAATAATCTATAGACTTCAATTGTGGCTTTTGGCTTGGTGGTTGTGCTTAAGACGAATCCAGGGTTTGTCAGGGAAAGGAAGGTGGAGGTCCATGAGGAAGGATGGTTTTATGGGATATCTTAGGGGACTAGGGACGGTGAGCTCACGAAAATAGGAAGAGGAGAGGCTCATCCCTCCTCTGCAGTGGTGGCACACTAAGGAAACAATGGTGCTGTGTGGTTTCAGAAAGGAAAGCCAAGCAGAGAGGGGGCTTGAAGTCCGACGTACAGCTGCAGGATAGGGAATGAAAAATGGCCTCTTAGCAGAGAATTTCGACGAAGGGTTTGTGATTCCCAGGATATGAGTAATATGTACCTCGAATTTGAAGAGAGCTGGGGATCCGCCGAAGATGGAGGATGCGAAGTGGAGCCAGAAGAGGATGGACACGCCGGAGAAGAGAAGGCTGGCTAGGTAGAGATACTCCTGACACCTGGCTACCACTGCGGCTGCTGAGAACCAACCGAAAGATATTGCGGTTCCGATGAAAGCGTGATTAGGAGATTGAACAACATACAGTCGGAAATATTGAATCAGTGATGCTCCTCGGTGGGATCGTGTCTTCACCGGAGATTGAGCTTTTTGGATAAGATTCAGATTTAATAAAAAAGTATGGAAGATAAAGTAGATAAGATAATGTGGATGGTAAAGTTAAAGAGTGGATGGTAAATTGAAATGAATTTTGAGATAGTTATAATGACCAAACAGTAATGTATATTAAATTTAGGCCCAAACCTACATATTTTGTGGATTAATTAGGTGGACCAATTAGCACTTAACACGTGGCAGTGGGTACCGGTACCCAGCGGGTACAGGAGTGTTTGCCATATATATATATATATTATATATCCCAATTAAAAAATGTTTAGTAAGCTAATATATACATGACTAATGGAGCTAACGTGGTGTACAAAATGAGCATCTATTAATGATACAAAGACGAAAGTTGGGACGGAAGGACCCAAACGACAAAATAATCGAAGTAGAAGAGGGTAAAAAGAACAATTTATAATGTAGGGAGCTATCTGTTAAGTTGACAAAATAGAGGAGGCCAAAGTGGTATTTTCACTTAATTAAAGAATGAAAATTATTATTCGTGGATTGGCCAGAACAAAATGACAATTCACCGCAAATTCTGCCCAGATACAGATAGTAACACTTTCACATAAACATTCCCATTACCATATGCTAATTTCATCTCCAGTTGATAAATCCATCAAAGTCTGTACATTATATGTTTCAAAGAAAACAAGTAACATAATACAAACCACAGAAACAAAATTAAAACCTATGAAGCAAGCAGATATGAATTGCAGTTTGCTAAATACAGCGTCTGATGTTCATCGATGAATCAGTCAGGTAACTGGACATCCATCAACAGCAACACCAGGAGCAGTAGGACAATGCGCCAATGGACACCCATCGAGCCTAGTCCCCCACCAATCAATCCCAACATTCCTATTCTGAAGGCAGAAAAATATCAAAATCGTCATGAAAGCCGTCCCAGCATCAAGCCCACCAGACATCACATAATTGTACCGATTCCACCACTGCGGCCTCCACCTAAACACCACAAACCCTGACAAAAACCCCACAGCTATCCAGCTCGTGAAGTTCACCGCTGAAGCAGGCGGCATCATGGAAGTCGCACCGAGCAGTACAGGCATGTTGATGTACTTGATCCAATTCCCCTGTTTAGGGAACGCCTTGTTAGCTAACCACACCAGAAATGGAGCCAATGCTCCTCCTAAGAAGAACCAGTTCACATTCCCGTATTCACCTTGGTCCCCGAAGATTCTGCGTGGTCCCACGAGCCCCCAAATCACAGATGCGTCGAAGAACACTGTGTCCATTGGACATGTCCAGGGGCTGTCTGATGGGAGCTTGTCTTGGTCGCATAGGTTTGGGATTGATCCCATCATCCACCATGCTGTTACTAGGTACACTATTACTGATAACAGTGTCCCTATCACTTGTACTGTGAACATTGATCTTGGTGGGATCTTCATGTAGTGACCAAGCTTGAAATCTCCAACAAAGGTTAGAGCTTGAGCCATGCTGATGTATCCATAGACTTTGAAGCAGATGTTTGCGACTGGACGTTCTGGGTATAGGTAACCGATAATGTACTCTGTGATGACGTTCAACCCAGGTTGCTGTTCACAAAAACAAAGAAGAAAAGCTTATAACTTTGAACCCTTGAAAAGGTTGAGGTTAGTGATTACTGATTCGTTACTTAACTTAGAGTAATTACCTGATTGGTGGTGGCATTGATGATTCCAATTGGGAGAGTGAAGAAAATGGCTAGAGCACAAGCTAGCAGAACACCCCACCATTTCAGCTGAAGAGTTTCATTGTAATACTCACAGGCAAACATTATAAGTACAATGTTAGCCACAAGAATCACAACAAACCACCATGATGGAACCTGCTTGTATCTCCTCATCAGCTTGGTGTGTATATCCATTCCCCTTTTGTCAGAAAATGCTCTCTTACTCTGCTTCCATAGGTCCCTACAACCCAAAAAGCGAAAAGCTGTGTTATCGTAACTCGAATCACATATTCAATGATTCGGGTCTGTGTAATGATTAATACCTTCCATTGAAGAGGAGGACATGAACGATGGTAGCAGCCAACGTAGCGAATCCAATACCATAGGTCATGGCAAAGAAAGTGCTGAGATTGACACGGCCAAACTGGGAGTAAACCTCCCTATCAAGGTGGAACTTGGAATCAACAATGCTGAGGATGTCGTAGCGCGATCCGTTTGAGATGAACAACTTGCTGGAGTACAAAGGAAATGTCTTGGCCTTGTAAGTGTTTGACCAGTAAGTGAGAGGCGTCATCACGTACATAACGAGGAAGAACCCAACAGCAATGTTTGCAGTTGCAAACCAAGGGCTAGCAAGTGGACTCCCTAGGTAAGATGCGATGGTAGACCAATCCAGACCGAACGATCCGATCCCAAGTCCGGTCAAACCTGAACCGAGTTGCTGGCCGAGGACTGAGTGAGGGAAGATCCAACATACCCATGAGATGGTGGTTAGCATGGTGAAGAGGTAGCCTGGCAAGATGTAGTAGCTGAAGCTGCAGACTAGGACTATTAGGAAGAACTGTGTTCTGCTTACTCCACCTTTAGGCCTCTTCACTTTCTCATGTAGTGCCCTGTGGGAAAATCAATGAAAGAAACAGATTTGGCATCTGATTACAATATGCAACTCGTACCAAATGTATCGGAAAATGTACTAGATCATTGAACTGATATGAGATTAAACTGGTAAATTTGAGAATTGCTTGTACCTGAACAGAGAGACCTGGACAAGAATACTAGGCCACCACATCTCCTCTGCCTCCACTAGGTACCTCCTGAAAAGTCCAGCCCATCCAAACCCTAAAACCTGTTGTGTATAACAATTAGGCAGACTAGATTAGCCTAGAAGTCAACTCTTACCAGATAATATGAAACGTTATCCTCAAAGTCAATGGATTAGCAGACCATAAGCTTTACTAGTAGAGTGTAGGAACTGAATCTAGGATAAGGAACAAGCTTTCATAAAACTTAACAGAAGGTTTAGGCCAATGAGGAGGTAAGCTATACATTTGGAGATTTCATGAAACCCAATTGAGGGGTTTTCTTTCACAAATTGAAACAGACAAACAAGTTAAGGACGCAAAACCAGTAGCTAACTAGCATCAAATGAATAATCTATAGATAAAGAAACCCATTTGGGTATTTCATGAAAAGACCCAATCTTTGGGGAGAAAACATTGGGTCCAGAGCATTGAATTCAAGTGTAAATTTGTGATTTTTTTTCGAATTCGACTTAGTGCATTGAATTCAAGGGTTTTTTCTCGCACAACAAACAAACAAACAAACAAACAAGTTAAGGAGGCACAACCAGTAGCTAGCATCAAATGAAAGAAACCCATTTGGGGATTTCATGAAAAAGACCAAATCTTTGGGGTTGGATCGTGTACCTGAGTGGTAATCATGACCAACAAGGAAGGAACGAAGGTCATCTGGCGCTTGTAATAGAGCTTAACAGCACTCAGAATATGAGTTGCATAAACAGTTCCAGCACCACAGTTAGCAAAAATGGTGATGAGAACATGTTCCTTGATGTTGAACGGACCAGGGTTGAGCGTGAACTCCCACTTGGTCCCAGCAAACAAGGCCCTGGTAGGTAGGACCTTCGCCATGAGATGGCCAATGGGGACGACAGCAATCTGGGCAGAGATAGCAGTGATTGACAAAGGCTGCGTCCTGTACCAGAAAAACTGGTTGGCAAACGACAGAAGAACACAAGACGCTACTCCCAAAACCCACATCCTGAATGTCATCACCGGTAGTGTCGGGTCGTCTGTCTTGGGGACTGTTACATCCACCTGCGGGATTACGCACTTGGGTTCCTTTGATTCGCTGCCTTCCTCCATCTCCATTGCTGCTTCACTCCGTACTCTCTCTGCCATTCAATTCCTCTGTTTTTGGGGTAAAGGGGGAAGCAGATGAGATTTGGAAAAGGTAATTAAAAAGTCTACTCAGGCGAGATTCAAGATTCCATTTGTTATAGAAGGGATCAGAAGTGATGAGTGATACTGAAGATTTTGATTTGGAAAAGAATTGAGATTTGACAAATGCAAGCTGGCAGTTGGACTCTAAGGAGGAAAATCCGCTAAAGAGAAATAATTGCGGCTTTGGAATCCGACTGTCCTTCTTCTTCTGTCAATTGTGGAAGAAACTATTAAACTATATACAGTACATTGTTTGAATTATACTCTGCATGCACGAGAGTTTGACGAAATGCATCATGATCATAATACTATTTTGGCTGCAACTTGTAAGATTTTGCTGAAAATTTTGACTTCCTTCCTTATTGTGTTTACCAAATTTAATAACACCCATATGAGCCTGAGGTTTGATTTCAATGAATATGATTTTTTATTTATTTGTAAGTAGGTAAGATGTGAACACGCCGGTAAGGTATGGAATTGGAAATAGGAATTTGCAGTTTGCAGCTGTCTAGCAGTCTAAGCTGACTTGAGTTTGTTTTCCACTGAACTTGTAGGAAAGTGGAAGCAAGCCTCTATCTCCTTGTCTTTTTCTTCTTGGGGTCGTTTGGTTGGAGGATATCTACATATCATGATATGTGGAATATATTGATATGTTAGTATATTGATATTAGTAAAAGTGATTGTTTGATATCATTGTTTGGGGCAGTGATATTCAAATCAGTGGTGAATTGTGAATGCATGGGTGAATGTGCCAAAATACCCTTATTTGCTTGAACAAAGTATAAAAGTAGTCATAAGTCATAACATTTAATAAAAAGCATGTGCGTTTAGAAATTAAAATTTATAATCTCTCTTTTTAATTCGTGAATGTATTTAAAAGTTAATTGCTCGGGTTAATTATACTCGTGGAATACTAAACGCCCATTCATTAAGAAAAATAATTAGTATTATATTTACCACTAACACATCTCTTTTTTCTAGTCAAAATATAATAAAAAATTGAAATAATTTCCATGGTGAATTCTAATTCTAACTAAAATAAATTCTAATTAAGTAATTAAAAACTAAGTATAATTATTTATCTTAATTAATATTAATATAAAAGTACATAAACTCGAGACAATAATAAAATGAGAAAAAATAAATTGGGGTAATGGGGTTGATGACATTATAATTGGGAAGGTTGGGTGAGGATAGAATTGTCCAGAAACTGTGATATCAATATCACTCTGAAGATATTCACCTCCCCACATGAATATCTGTTGAGTGATATTGATATCACTTTTGACCCCAGATATCAATATCAATATCACTGCAACCTTGTCTTTTTTCCAAGTTTTTTTAGATTAGTTTGCTTTTGTGGAAGTATACTACTAATAAGTGATGAATGCAAATTTATAGACGATTAGTTTGCTTTTGTGGAAGTATACTACTAATAAGTGATGAATGCAAATTTATAGACGATGCCGACATGCTGATCATCTAAAAGGATACAAACGTTGGTTCTTGATTTCAATGAATGTATCATGATATTATAGAACCATATCACTTACAACTTACAACAACAACATGGATATCCGCAGCTGTTAATATTTCCAGTTGCAACCTCATCCATGATTTAAAGAGTCGAGGAGCGAGTTAGGCAGTAGCGGAGCCATGACGCAAGTAGACACTGGGCCCGATATATAAAATATAACGAGACCAAAATATTTTTGTCTCGTATATTTAGTTATATTTTAGTTATTTTAGGCTCAGGCCTAGGTGGCCTCCCCTACCAAAGTTCAATTTCACTTT
Organism: Linum lewisii; assembly: GCA_034768395.1. NCBI lineage: Eukaryota > Viridiplantae > Streptophyta > Magnoliopsida > Malpighiales > Linaceae > Linum > Linum lewisii. The sequence continues at coordinate 72,198,153 of CM068297.1, read as the reverse complement.
GAAATTAGCTCCAATATTACAAACAAAAAGCACCTTAAAGTTGGGGTTGGGACCCAACAAGCTGGATTTCCTATAGTGGAAGATACGCGCAAGACACAGGGCGTGGAGCCCTTAAAGCAAAAACATGCCCTCCCCATGACCACCGCTACCTAATGTACAAAACTCTTTTACCCTACCAGTAGCCATTTCAGCATGTGATGTGATGGTGTGTTCCAAAGGTTCTACTAACCAAATCAAATTCTGAGGGATCAAAGGTTTGTTACGTAAGATTCCAAACTAGAGAGTACTTGATGATGCAACAAAATCATATAATAGTATTGGAGAAATCCCATTTCAAGGGAGGTGGACAAAGAATCATGCTTTCAATTCCAAAAAGAAGCATCAACAAATTGAATCAAGTATATAAATTTAGAGGTATTTTAGGTACTTGGTTTGATGCTCGAATTGGCCGATTTTCGATTATAATGTGGATTATGGAGTGTTCGGAATAAACCCGAATATGAAAGTTTTCCCACCTCAAAAGGATCAAATGGCCTAATAGAGGACTTGAAACGTGGAGTAGTGTACATTAATTTTTTTGCTTGGTCGAGACCGTCTTCGGGTCTATTTTGATGCATTCCAGGCAAGATGTTATGATAAAAGGTAAGGATATGAAATTGGAATATAAGGGTAGATATATTAGAAGGATAGTTGAAAATTAGAGAAGTATCGGTGTGTCTTTGTGCGTACTTGGATCTAAGGTGTAATGAGTTGGTGGCAGAGTACTCAATACTCGGTAACAATACTACTATTTTATTTTATAATACATCGTGATAGATTTTTGAAGTGGCATGATCTCCGATTGCTCACCCTTGTATGAACGAATCTCCACCAAGTGGACTAACAATGAAAATGCACCTCATAAACCATAAGTTTGTATGAACTTAGAATTTTTGGGCCCTATCTATTGGCCTTTTGTGCTTTGGGCTCATTAGACTAAGGCTCATTGATGGATTGGGCTAAGACTTTTCAATATGGACTCCGGGTTCAAGTCTCCTGGCTATGGCTTAGAAGTAGGGCGAAATCCCCTCCAAAGATCAAGTATGAAACATGAGATTACATGGGAGGGAAGAATCCTTAAACTTAAGATGATGCAGATACCATGTTGTAGTTCAGCAAACGTTGGTGCTTCATGTATCCATGGAGTGGGCAAAAGAAGAAGGACCAATGGCGGAACCAGGATTGGTACAAGGGGAAGCCAAATTATAAACTGAAAATGGGTGCCACCGGCAAAAAAATTTATTCGGATTTAATTAGTAGTAGAAAAATTTCATGAATCTAATACTACGTAAAATTACACAATAAATTGTTTGATTATAAGTTACTTAGTTAGTAAAAAAGAATTATATGTGTCACCGGCAATTTTTTCTTCAAATTTGAATAATTTATGATCACATAGTGTAATTATTACGTATTATAAGTTGATTCTGAGTAATTATTTTGTAAAATTTAAGACAACATTTCACCGAAACATCGTAGTGGGGGAGCCGAACTTCAAATACCCCAGCGCCAAACTCCGAAAACACCAAATATTACATATAATTTTACACTTGATACTAGGGAGGGGGGCGCCGTGGCTCCCCCTAGCTCCCCCCCTGTATCCGCCATTGAGAAGGACACAACCAGATTATATTTGAGGTGGCCTCTTAGCTACTCGTTAAGAATATTTACCAACAATAGATCGACGACACGAAATTTAGCAATGTAGTGAAAAAGTGTAGATCGTTGTTGGAAAATAACCCCTTGTGGGACGTGAGTTTTGTTAGGAGGGATAGGAATACAGTGGCCCACGAGTTAGCTCGTCACTCTCGTTTCTTAGATAGACCCACTTTAACTGTCAATCTCCCATCTTGATTAGTTGATTCTGTAAACGCAATTTGCGTGACGCTGAGAGATGAATAAATTTCCAACCCCCCATTATGGTAAGTTGATTTTCTAAACACAATTCGCGTGAACGTCTATGAATATATTTCCTACCGGTCGCAGTACTTTAAAATAAAATTATTTTATTATAGCGACCCACAAAAAAAATGTGATCATCATAGAAAAATTCATGTGACGCTTTTAGATCTCGACATTTACTTTCCTGCTACCAAGTGTATAGTCCAACGAAAATCTGAGATATGAAGCGAAATTGCGGTACACCACCATACAACTTACCAGTAAACTATCACGCATTTAAGTAATCCAACTGATTGAATGTTTGCTTTTTGTCACGGATTGGAGTGGACCAAGCAATAGCCAAATTAAATAGCATCAAACGATCTTATCCTCATCTTTCCCACAACTTTAATCTATTTTCAATTCCAATTTGGCCTTCCCAGCTTCTCTTTTCAATTATTTTCCTTTGATGTGATTGATTTTCCCTTTTATATATGAATTTTGATGGTTAAACACTAACAGTAGAAAGAATCAAAGATGTTTCTATTTGTATAGTAGTAATCTTCTTCCCTGTTCTTATTATTCACCAAAACCCCGTAATTGCAGTCTTTCAAATCTCCAGGAACGTAAACTCAACCTTGCACGCCAACCCTTCTCTTCCCCAGAAGGATCGAATTGGGTTTCTTTCGTAATCTCCCTTCGATTCTCTTGCCCTTTCCCGGCGATCGGCGGAGTAATTTGTTGATTGAAATGGAGGAATTTGTGGCGGGTCCTCGTCTGTACAGTTGCTGGAACTGTCGAAACCATGTCTCCCTTCACGATGATATAATCTCCAAGGCGTTTCAGGTCTGAAGAATTTATCCCAAATTTCCAACCTTTTTCATTTGCCCCACCTGATTCTTGCTATTGCCAACTGATTTTGTGTTTGTGGTGTTGTTTTCTTAGGGAAGAAACGGGCGAGCTTTCCTGTTCTCGCACGCGATGAACGTTTCAGTGGGGGCGAAAGAAGATCGGAATCTGATGACAGGGCTCCACACAGTTGCTGATGTCTACTGCGGAGATTGCGGCGACGTTCTGGGTTGGAAGTATGAGAGAGCTTACGAGGCTTCCCAGAAGTATAAAGAAGGCAAGTTCATTCTTGAGAAGTGCAAGATTGTGAAAGAGAATTGGTAGCCATCAATCATCTAATTAAAGGATTAAGCTTTGTATAGTAGTATGTGTGAGTTTCTGTTTGTTGATTCATCTCTTGCCCAGTTTATATTGTTGTTTGAATTGGGGTTCCTCAATTTGTAAATACAATCCCTTGAATTTCTGCAAAGAAGGATGAAATTGTGTCCATTGTCTGTATAAGTCATTGTTGATTAGGTGATGCAGAACAATATGAAATCAAGATCTTCATACTGTCTCCACTGGTTTATGCAAGTCTGGATACTGAGCTAATTTGATGCACTATATGTTCATTGAGCAGAGATCAAGAACTGGGCAGGAAACTGCTGAGCTGCAGTATGTTCCACCTTATCCAGCTCGAGCTAGCCATCGATCTACCGCAAGCTGGATCGTTATATATTCAAGGCTAAACTACTGTAACTCTGTACTCTTAACTCCTTTTAAATCTCTGAAAAACTAGACAATGACAAAAGATGCTGTTATTAGCAAACAAACGTAGAAAGATGAACATGAGAATGGGAGGTTGTGTGCCAATGTTTATTCTCCCTTCATAGTAGGTTGATTAACTTCATGAAACAATGAATAACACTGTCATTTTTCTTCAACTCCTAGTAGTCTAAACAGGTCCCAATGAAACCACCTCACAACTCTCCTATTGATCAGAGATGCAGAGGGATGCCTCTAACAATCACCCATGTCGAGTTTGACTCTTCCAGAACCTGCGAGGATGGTTTGATCTCCGAGAATGAAAGAATTCTCATAATGGAGATAAAGTGTAGGTTGGATTTGCTCTGGAAAATGGAGGAGATTTCCTAGTAACAGAAGGCTAAGGTGAATTGGCTCTGTCTCGGGGATAGGAACTAAGTTTTTTTCATCAAATTGCTAATTATAATTGCAGAAGGAACCATTTGAATGGGATCGTCGTGAAGGAGTTCATGTTTTTTTTTTTTTTTTTTGAAAAGGTGAGACGCTTCTTCATTAAATCTGGGATAAAATTACATTCCGGAAAGAAGGGCCGTTTTCCACCCAATCTGGTGGAAGGGTCCCCTGCCTAGCTTGTTTAGCTACCCAATCTGCATGAGCATTAAGATTCCTGCGAATGAACTTGAAAGACACATGAGGACTAGTATGAAGAACTTTGGTTAGAGATCCCAGGGTTCCATAGCATTCCCATGGCCAGCGATGATGAGGCCCTCGGATACAGTTGATGAGGGACAAGCAGTCGGAGAGAATCACGCAGTGAAAGGGAGATGAAGCAGCATACAAGGTGGCTTCCAGAAGGGCATGAGCCTCAGATGCAATGGGGGAAGCGCTCGGGAAGCGTCCAGATCGTCCGTCGCAAACGATTCCATCGGAGTTTGTAACAACAATACCGAAAGCCGCCATCTGGGATCTGCTCTGGAAAGAGCCATCACAGTAGACCATTAAATGGGTTCCTGGCGGTGGAGTGGTTTGAGGGCGGGGATGGGGGATCTGGGGCCGAGCAGAGATTGGAGCTGAGGTGGTCGCGGCTACGGTGGTCCGGGTGAGGTTGGCCCAGTCGGCAAAGTCAAGAGATGGCCTCAGAAGTGATAGAGTCGTTTGGATTCTGGTTCCTAAAGATGCGAGCGTTCCGCGCTTTCCAGATGTTCCAGCACGTCGCGGCTATTTTCCTCATTCCGTCGGGTCCCGGGTCGTCCTGCAATTTGAAAAACCAATCCGCAAAGGAGTTAGGGGGTCAGGGAGGGTAGTGGAAGGGCAGATATGGGACCAGATATTTCTGGCGTGATTACATAAAAAGATGCAGTGAAGGAGAGATTCTTCCTGTATGGTGCAGATTTGGCAGATCGGGTTGGGAGAGCAATTCCTTCTGTGCAGGTTGGCTTGAGTTGAGAGGATCTCCCGGACGCATCTCCAGAGGAAAAACCTGATTTTTGGAGGAAGGCATAGATTCCAGAGCCATTTCCATTGCTTTGTGTTGATAGTCCCAAGGTTCCCTTGGGAGGTTCTAGATCCGTTCTGGCTCTTCCTACCAGCGTGGTAAGCCGATTTGACCGTGAAAATCCCTTCAGTCGTAAATTTCCATTTCCATTCGTCTTCCATATCAGGCGGGCCAATCGGAATAGTATTAATAGAGTGCGTGAGCTCATCGTTGCAGGTGCGGCTTATCGTAGCTGTATCCCAGCGGCGAGGATGCTCAATGATCCAGTTGCTTACTGGGTCATTATCGATCTGGGTGCACCCTATTTTGTGTAGGGGATTACCTGGGATCCACGGGTCTCTGGAAATCGAGGTAGTTCTCTCGTTACCAATAGCTCTGATGGCGCCAAGGTCGATGATTTTCCTTGCCTCGCAGAGGCTCGCCCATATCCAGGAAGGGCGCGACCCTTTTTTCGCGTCCAGGAAAGACGTCTTGTGGAAATAGCGACTCTTTAAAAGACGAGCCCATGTGGCGTTAGGAGAGGTCAAGAGTCTCCAAGCAAGTTTGGCGGGCAGGGCATGGTTGAAAATAGTAAAATCTCGGAAGCCCAGTCTCCCTCTTGTTTGGGAGTACAGAGAACCTCGGCGTGACTCCAGTGAATGGACCGCTTTGTAGTAGAACCGGCCCAAAAGAAATTGCGGAGCATGGAGTTCATTTTGTTTGTGGTCGTCATCGGGAGTAAGAATAGACCCATGATATAGGATGGAATAGCTTGGGTTACTGCCTTCAGCATAATTTCCTTCCCTGCATGAGAGAGGAGGGAGCTTTTCCATGTTTGAGTGACTTTGTCCATTCTCTGGAGGAGGAAGTTGAAGGTCTCCTTTCTGGATCGTCCCCATTCGGTTGGCACTCCCAGGTATTTTGAATTACCTATTTGGCATCCAACTAACCTCAGAATGTCTGATTTAGTGCTTTCGTCGACATTTCAGCTGAAAAAAATTGACTACTTCTCCGGATTGATCTCTTGTCCAATGACCCTCCCGTAGCGATCGAAGATGGTTAGGATACGATTAACTTCGAGAGACGATGCCTTCCCGAACACAATCGTGTCATCAGCGAAGAGGCAGTGAGTAAGCAGGGGTCCTCGTCTGTTGAGCCGGATTCCATGCAGTTCCTTTCTGTCGACGCTTCTTTCGATGAGAAACGAAAGAGCGTTAGTCATTAGGATGAATAGGAAAGGCGAGAGCGGGTCCCCCTAACGGATACCTCTGGAGGGATGAAAGGGTTCGAGGGGTTTCCCATTAAGTAGCACTGAGAATTGAACTGTTCTGACACAATTTTGGATCCACCCACACCACGTGTCTGAGAAACCATATGCCTTCAGGAGGCTGTCCAGGGATTCCCAGTCCACTAGGTCATAAGCCTTTCGCATATCCAGCTTTAAGCAAAGATCTCTGCTGTTGCTGACTCTGGTTCTGAGCGAATGAAGAACTTCATGGACAATGACGACATTGTCTTGGATAGCTCTTCCGCTTGAGAAAGCCGTTTGGGTCTCTGGGACGAGGTTCGTGATTAGCCAGAATCTTGGAAATGATCTTGTAGATGAAATTGCAGCAGCTGATAGGTCTGAAATTCCCTATGGTGGTAGGGTTCGGGATCTTCGGGATGAGGACAATGTGAGTATCGTTCCATCCAGACGGCATAGAGTTGTTTTGGAAAAACTGTTTGACCTCCAGACAGATCTGTGGTCCAATCGTAGACCAGAAGTGGCGATAGAAATGACCGTTAAAACCATCGGGTCCCGGTGATTGGCTGGGCCCGAGGCTAAACACTGCTGACCGAATCTCATCGTCTGTAACAGTTCTGCACAGGTCTTCGTTTGTCTGGGTTGTGACGGTAGAGGGGATATTCCCCAACTCTTGGACGTCTTGTAGGTCCCTTCTCTTTGTGAACAAATCCATGAAGAATGAGTTGGTCATGTGTTTGATCTGTTCTTCGTTAGTTGTCCATTCCTCGTTCCCCTGCTGAAGACGCGCGATGTGATTCCTTTGCTTTCGATCAGCCGTAATTGCATGGAAATAGCTGGTGTTTCTATCTCTGTGGTTAAGCCATCTGATCATGGCCCTTTGGTTCCATCCCTCTTCTTCTTCTTTCCAGATGTCCTCCAATTCTATCTTGAGGGTTTTTTCTTCTTCGATGATCTCGGTAGAACGGAATAGAGTTTGGATGGTATTGATCCGATCTTTGATTTGGCCTTCCCTCCGATTTCTGTTTCTATTGAGATTCCGAGACCATCTTTGTAATTCGTCTCGACATGATCTTAATAGGTTTCCGCTGTTTTCGCCTGGTCTCCACAGTCTATTTATGATCTCTTCGCAATCTGACTTAGACCTCCATCTGGTGTCGAATCTGAATGGGGTTCCCCTATTGGGGAAAATTGCATAGAGGCTAAGCCGGATGGGGCAGTGGTCCGACCCAATCATGATCTCGTGATTGACGATCGCTTTGTCGAATAGAATGCGCCAAGAGGAATTCGCCAATCCTCTATCCAATCGTTCTCTAATCTGACAGTTTCCGAGTCTTTTGTTTGACCAGGTGAAAGGATCTCCTTGGAAGCCTAGGTCCATGAGGTTATTGTTGTTGATGAAGGTTCTGAAAGAGAAGACCGACGAAGTACAAAGACCATTGCCCCCTTCTTTCTCATAATCATACAGGATAGCGTTGAAGTCTCCTATCAAAAGCCACGGATCAGTACTTCCTATATTTAGGCCGCTGATCTCATTGAAGACTCTACTCCTATCAACTAGGTTACAAGGGGCATGGATAAACGTACAAAAGAAAATACAGTCAAGGGTAATCGCTGCATGGATATAGTACTTCGTGGAGCTAATGATCGTGATGGGGATACCCAGGACCCACCATAAAGCGAGGCCACCTGCTCTGTCGGTGGGGTTAACGTAAGCTCCATTGGCGAAGTTCAAAAGGGACCTCTTTCTTTCTAGATATTGTTCTCCTTGTTTCGTTTCCGTAAGAAAGATGATGGACGGGCGGAGGTTGTGGGCTAGGTTACAGAGATGTTTTCCTGTCAGGCGTTGCCTTGCGCCTCGACAGTTCCAACTAAGGATGCTCATGTTTGGCGTGGTGGCTCGCCCGCCACCGCTTCATTTGGGCTGTCCTTCGGTTCGGTCCCCGTTGGAGGTAAGATTGGGGTCCTCACTTGGCCGCTGCTACCTCCTAAATCCGCATCAATGTCGAAGGAGAGATTTCTATTCAACTTCTTTGCTCTCCCTTTAACCACTTTCTTGCTTTTTGGATTAGAGTGCTTCGAGGTAGATCCCATTCCTATTGGCGGGTAGCTCATGGCCAAGCCAGTATTGATTTTCCTTTTTTTGTGAGTTGGGGCCATCAGTTGTTGGTTGTCTAGCTGAATAGGGAAAATCAGGGCGGAACCAGGATTAGAAGATGCCCTGAGCCGAAATTGAACAATTTTTTCATAAATTTTAATAATATCATAAAAAATTACTACTAAAATATATTATTATTTACTAAAATAAAAATTACATAGATTATTTACTTTCAGTATGTAATGTTATTCATCATTGCATCTGATATACACTACAAAAAACGCTGCATTTAACAGCGGCAGAAACAACGTTTAACAGCGGTCGAGGCCGCTGTTAAAATAATTTAACAGCGGCCTCTGGCCGCTGTTAAAGTGACCAATGCGAAAATTATTTAACAGCGCGACTGCCACCGTTAAATAGGCCGCGGTTAAATTGATTAATTTAACAGCGGCTTATAGCCGCTGTTAAATTACTCCGCCGATTAAAGTAATAGCCGGAGCTCCGGCGATTGAGCCGGAACTCCGACGATAGTCCAGATCCATCTTCCTCGCCGATCATCCTCTTCCTCCTCTTCCTCCTCCTCCTCTTCCTCTTCCTCCTCCTCCTCCTCCTCTTCCTCTTCCTCTTCTTCTTTCTCCTCCTCCTCCTCCTCCCCTTCCTCTTCCTCTTCTTCCTCCTCCTCATCCTCCTCTTCCTCTTTCTCTTCTTCCTCCGCCTTCTCCTCCTCCTCCTCCTTTTCCTCTTCCTCTTCCTCGACGCGGCCGTCCGCAGGCGTATAGCTCGCCGGAGTTAGGTTTTGCGAAGAAGAAGAAGAAGAAGAAGAAGAAGAAGAAGAAGAGGAGGAGGAGGAGGCGGATCAGCCAAGAAGAAGAAGAAAAAGAGGAAAAGAAGAAGAAAAGGAGGAGGGGGATCAGCCAAGAAGAAGAAGAAGATGGAGGGGGATTTCCGTCCGGCTTCGAAATCGTAGAAGAAAAGGAGAAAGAGGTTTCCGGCGAAGGTTTCCGTCGGAGAAGAACAGGAGAACGAGGAGGAAGATGGACGGTTCAGATTTCTCAATTTGTGTTTCTTTAGTTAAATCCAACGGACGAGAATAGCGATCCACGTGAAATAATTTAACAGCGGCCACTAGCCGCTGTTAAATGTAATAATTTAACAGCGGCCACTTGGGCGCTGTTAAATATCCCGGTTTTTATAACTTAACAGCGGCCACTTGAGCGGGCGCTGTTAAACTGTCGCCGTTAAATTAACATTTTCTTGTAGTGATATTTGTTCTGAAGATTAGTAGTATTACTCTTGACCAAATGAAAATTGGAAAGTGCCACCGGCAATTTTTTTTTAATTTGTATTCTTACTCATTCATAAGTTTAGATAAAATAATATTGGGCTTACTCAACCCTCTACAATGTTGACGAAATATAAGTATTAAAGAAGGATAGGGTTAATATAATTTAGTATATTAGCAATATTAGCTTAAAAAGACAAATGTTTTAGAATATATTTAGTTTTTAAGTTTGAATAACAATAATCTGAGTCGAATGAATATAATACTGAGCCCGATTTAAAATTTGCACTGAGCCGAATTCGAAAAAATCACATAATTATACTCGGATTTAACACTCGGGGACCGAAAATGGGGTGAGCCGGGCTCGGCCCAGCTCCCCCTATCTCCGCCCCTGGGGAAAATGGCATTTGGTGGAGTCTTGAATATTGGACTAAGAGTCTTAGTTCATGTTAATGGCTGTTACATCCCGAATTTAGGGATCAAAATTTTTTTAAAATCCTTATTATACGTTGAGATTTAATCGTAAGTTACCGATTAAATTAATCAAGGCTAAATCGATTTGGTTGTTGGAAGAATCGATCTTGAGAAAGGAATCAAACCAAGCAGACCGAAATAAAGATAATGAATGAACCGTAGCCCAGCTGGTTTCGGAACCAAAAAAATAACCCGGAGGTCATGAGTTCGATCCCCGCCTCTGCAACCCATTTTTTGTTAAAACTTTTTAAACGCGCCTTGATCAAACGACATCGTTTTGATGTCACCCCCTCCGGCGATCCCCTGCACCCGCCGCCGCTTCTCTGTTTTGCTCCGGCAACCTTTCCTTTTGTCAAAAGCCGTAGTCGACCAGCAGCCAGACACCCCAACCCCACTGAATCACGGGTAAGGCCGTGAATCACGGCTTTGAGCGTGAATACACAACGAATCAACAAGAATCGATTGGAAATCGGCCCTACTACCGACGACTTTAGAACCACGGTGGAGGTCCCTTGTTTGACAAAATTGGCCTGTGTCGGCCACCAATTTTGGCTTCATTAGACTCGTATAGGCCTATAAAAGCCGTGCCAAGTTTCAGAACTGAACTTGCATCCCCCTAAACACGATTCTCGTTCATGTCCGACGAGTCTCCGACGAGACTTGTGTCGGAACGATTCAGGCTGAGTCGGACCGATTGGTTGGTACCAATCGATTCGTCTCAACCTCACGAATCTTTCCCCTCTTCTAATTTGATGATTGGATCCCTAGTTGAAGAGAATCGAAGGAAAAACCATCTGCAGTGAATTAGGGTTCATCCGATTGGAAAATATGCTAGATTGATCCCTAAATTGACAGTAAGTTTCATATCAGTCCCTCTTTTCTTTCCTTTGCTTATTTTGCCCCTGCATCTTTTCCCGTGTGGCAGATTAGTCACATAACTATCAGTTTGTGACAGATTTGGCCCAACTAACTTTTTCAGTTGGTATAGTTTGGCCCGGGAGTTACGAAAGTCTTATTTCCGTTCGATTCAAGTCCCGGAACCGTTTGTCAAGTCACCCGACTCGGTTTATAGGTGGGTTGGTTAAAGGGGTAATATCTTTGGGTTATTTAATCCCACTTATTTATATGATTGGTTTAATTGTGCTGTTTAACGAATGTTGTGATTATACGGATTAAATCGGGAACCGGCTCAACGCGTGAGTTGTTCGGTTCATAATTTGGTTTCGTACACGTACAAGGTATTCTGGTCTCGTAACCGTACGAGGTACTTTGGACACGTACACGTATAAGGTATTCATAAGGTATTTTGGACCCATGTACGGTATTTTGGTTCATATACGTATGAGGTATTTTGACATGAATATGCATGAGGTATTTAAGCCGTATTTGGACACGTATATGCTTAAATTATGGTTTTATCGTTAACGTGCTTCTTAATAAATGATTTATGTGATTTCATGTTACATGTTTACTTATTTGAAATACGTGCTATGATATCTATGATCAGTATATGTTCTTGTTGTGCTATGGTTGATGCTAAGTTAATTTCTATAAATCATTTATGCATGCTGTAATTAATAAAGTGTATGCATGTTTGAGTACCACACCTCACATAGACAAGTCATAGGTGGATTAATAAATGGTACTCACTAGCTAGACCTCCGCCCCACCTCAGTTTCAGTTACGGTCGCGAGCGACCCTTAGTATGATATTGGGCCAGAAACCCAATGGGCCAGATTTGCCCCTCAGTTCAGTGGACCAGAGAGTCCTTATCAGTTACCACTGCGGTCAGATGCGTGCTCTGGGCAGTGTGTCAGTTCAGGGGGCGGTAAGGCTAGTTAGTTGGGTTGGGGCCCCTAAGTAAAAATTGATCAGATATAAGTAAAGTCAAGTGATGTTATGAAGCATGATGTTATGTTTCACAGTTTCAGCTTATGATTTCCACGTTTATATTATAATGGATACTCATGAGATATGATATGATTGTTGGTTCTATGATTGCTTGATTGTTTGGGCATGATTACGATGATATGTACGACTAACGGTTGCTCATTGACTGTCCAGAATTATTAAGTGACACGGATATCCCTTTTTACACGGTTTATAAAGTTATGATACCTAAGGTTTGAGGGACTTAAGTAGTCCAAGTGGCTCCCCTACTTACCTGGAAATCAAGACGTAAAGTCTTGGTTTTGACAACAAGGTGTCGTCTCTACGGAAAGTTCCATCTTTCCGGAGCCGTCGTTTTAAGCTGATTTGGAATTATTGGTTCTGCATTTTTGGTTCCCTGAGGAGTGAATATCCACGTTTAACGGAATTTTCATGATAAAGGACTGACCCCGAGCCACCCATCAGTTTTGCAGGAATTTCTTGGACAAGTAACGGGCCACCGGAGTTTCTAAGGCGTGCCGGAGCAGTGGATCATGAGACGGTGAAGTGATGACTTGGAGGTCGCTCCCAAGTCATCGGGCCCTATTCCGATGTGTACAAGTTTAGCGGTTAATACCCCGGATTTTATGATTGGTTTGAAAGTGATTGGTCAAAATTGTATTTTCAATCTTTGAACCATCGTCTGTTCCGGAACAGTTGTCGTATTTATGTTTTTATAAAAAATCGGGGCGTTACACTTTGGTATCAGAGCCGGCTTTCTCCTGTTTCTCGGTTTACCCAGAAACACTGGAAGATCGGTCTGGTGGGAAAGTTGGTCGGGTAATTTCAAAACGAAAAGGGTATTACGTTTTGATAGGTTTTTAAATCAAGGTTTAAAGGTGAAAAGATTTTCACAGGCACCGGTTTCAGATCCCTGCATCATGGCACCGGCACAGAAACTTCCACGGTGAGACGTTCTTGAATTTTTACAACTGACGTTGTTGAAATAATTTTTTTTTTATAACAATGGTGGGTGTAGCTGATTTAGATGGGATCAGGATAAAGACAGATTTAATTGCTTATCACAAGGATTCGATAAGGATACAAGCAAAGGTAAGGACTGCTAAGAAGGTCCGGTAGGTAATTTCTATATTACAGAAATTATGATTTGTTGTGTTCCTAACGGAAGGTGTAGATGACGTAGCAGTATTGGGAACAATTTCCCCGGAAATTGCTTGTCTCTCGTTTCCAAAGGTACGTTCGTAAACGTTTAATTTACGTAAGAGCCCGTTAATTACGACCTTGGCTCTAGGTTGCATCGGGGGATCTGCCCATGCAAAGTAATTGCAATGGCCGTTCATCCTCTGCCATTAACAAAGAGGATAGGTGAAATTTTTCCCGGGTTAGTGGAAAAGATAGTCGGAAAACTCGAAAAGTATTATTGACTTACCGAGCGACATCTTTTGCAGCTAAGAAACCTTCGCCCTGGATTTTCTTCCGTCCAGGATGTGGTTATGATCGTAGATTCCCCACAATGGCAAACGGGAATCGTAGCCATTTCTTGTTTACAAGAGCGTTGAATGAGGTATTCTTTTCCGACCTCTGCTCGTTTATTCGAAGCATTTCGGTACCGTCTATTTAAAGAGACGAACCTTAGGTTCCTAGACCTTGACTTAGCTGGCCACCTCTCATGTCCTTGTGTGCCGACATGAGTGAGTGGGTGTCACAATTATTGTGACCACTTTCTTGGTGAGATTGGTGTCCATAAAAGATCAAGTTTGAAAAACTTGATCCACCATCACCATTTCTCTCTTTCATTCTTCCTCCATTCTTAGTAAAAACTCTCTCCATTTCGAGAATAAGCTTCCAAGAGGATGTCAATGAGGTTGGCATAGGGTTTATAATCCTTGCCTTACTCCTCATCTGTATGCAAATTTACGGCATCGTAAAGCTGACGTTAGAAGCAGCCGAGGAAGCTGAGGCACGACGTCATCTCGAGCTCATAAGCAAGAGCTTGCATGATGAGTAGACCACTTTAGCTTGGTAAAACTTTTGTGGTGATTCATGTTTTAAGTATGATCTTGTGTATTGAGTCCGGTTGGAATAAAGGTGAGTTGGGTTGAATGAATAAGAGCGGAAAAAGGGAAACTATTATTATTAATAATTAACCGGGTGCATGATTGGTGATACAAATCGGCTACTTAGGCCGTATTCTTAGGACTCTGTGAAGGATCCACTAACTTGATCGGACACTCTCGCTTCTTCCCCTTGTCAGCCTCCATGATCAGGTTGGCCACTTCTTGCAATCCCTCCTTAACCCGCTTCTTTCCGAAGCAGACCTTGACCGTCCCTGTTTGGTCTGGTTTTCCCCGGATGGCAACACCTGTCTGCGTGACATGAGCCATGTTAAGCGGAAAACATCTGCCTATTTTTGGTACTGAAAGAAAAGGATTTCCAAACTGGTCAAACACAGTACACCACCCTCCCTTCGGAGACATGTGGTTCGGGCAGCTACTATCTAGTTTCCATTCTTTCTTAACAGAATCGCAGAAAGGACAGAAATCGGTTAGAAAGGGATTACCAGGAGGGACAGATGGATTTTCGGGAGTAGGAAAAAGAGTGAGGAGTGGAGTCGCTCCGGTGTTTTTCTCTGCTCCCATTTCGAATTTCCGTGAGTTTTAGCAAGTATGATACGAGGGATACATGGAACCAAGTTTCACTCAAGTTAAATACTCGAGTAGAGAAACCGTAGATCTCCGACACGTGATCCGTGCTTTCGGCGGATGACACGTGAACGGTGAGTAATCGTCCACCGCATCGGGCGCTGCTTTTGAGGCACCGCTAATGCATAAATCGGTGGTGTCATTTTCACCCTATTTGCTTTTTGACTTTCAAGTCTGAACGACGGCGTTTTGTACAAGCTGACCGAAAAATTTTCACATATAAAATAGTATCCTTTCTCTCAGTCATTCTCCAAGCGAAAAATGACTGGTCCTGATGAAGTAGAAACCTTGTGCGGGATTAATTTTATCCTGCTGATAGCCATTTTTCTACTCGTGGCTATCACCTTCGTTCTGAAAATGTTCGAGCATATAGAGAGACGGAGGCGTCAAGAAAATCCGCCGGAAGGAACAGTTCGGAAGAGGCAAATAGAAATTCCACCTCGCATGCCTTAGAACTTTCTTGAATAATTGGTTGTACCCTTGTTTTCTTTTTCTTTGTTTTCTGTCTGAGCCATGAGTATGTATGGTCTCAGACGGTGCACAATTTCGTTGATAGAATTTTTGTTTCCTAGAGTCCCCGCGGGTGACAAGTAAATCAGGAAATACCAATAGATTGTAACGTTATGTGCTCAAGAGAATTGATGACAATGGAAAGAGAAGCTAGGGTTGCATTTATTAATAACCCCTCATTATTAAATTTCCAATTACTCGTGGATTACACAAGTGTGCTCTATGGGCTCCTATAACTAACACTGGGTGCTTAGCCCTGGTGAATGGAATTCTGTGCACCCGCCCTTTGTAGTACTGTAGGGTCACCCCTTCTGGTGTGTATCGGACATTCCAGATCTGTAGCAGGCGTTGTCTGAATCTCGATGTTTTCCTTAGCACGATGGAAATCGAGATTTGCAGATCTTGCAGTGGTTCCCGTATATCTCTGGGGAAATCTGGGTAGAAACCCCTGGATCGATTGGTACCAACCAATCGGTCCGACTCAGCCTGAATCGTCCCGACACTCCTCTCACCGGAGTTCCGACGGAACAAAGGGGCTTTTGTTTCTGGGAAGTGTTGCTTCGATTCAATGCATCGGGGAGGTTTATATAGCCTCCAGGAATCGAATGGATCCAAGGTTGATGGCCGACACAAGCCAATTTTTTCAAAATCGATCCCTACACCTTTTGAAAATCGTGGTCGGAGTTGGTGCGATTCCACATCAGTTTTTGACCGTTTCTTCGTGGATTTAAGTTCAAAGCCACGATTCACGGCTTTAGTCACGTTTCTGGTGAGGTTTCGATGTCCGGCTGCTAAGTTAAATGGCCTTTGGCCATTGGGAAGGGCTGCCGGCGAAAACAGAGCAGCGGCGGAGGCGTTCAAACTGAGGAAGATGATGATGACGTCACGCTGACGTCATCACTTTCCCAAAACGGAGCCGTTTAAACAATGGGCGGCCAAAAACTAAAATTAAATGGGTGTTGGGGCTAGGATTCGAACCAGTGACCTTCAGGTTGCTGGTTTGGTTCCATAACCAACTTGGCTACTGGTTTTACTCAGTGAGTAGTTCCACCCGGCTGCTAATTAACTCGGTTTGCTGGGCTTGATTCCTTTCTCAAAATCGAGTGTTCCAACGACCAAATCGATTTAACCTTTAAGCCTCGATTAATTTAATCGATAGTTTACGATTAAATTCCAACGTAACAAGGATCAACCTTATTATTAAAAAAAAAAATTTGATCCCTAAATTCGGGATGTAACATTTCTCCCCTCCTTAAAAAGATTTCGTCCCCGAAATCCAACCCTAAGTAAGTTCTGAAATAACTCCACTCTCTCTCTCTACATGGAGATTCTCTCTCGTCTCCCAGAAGATCTGCAGTCGAAGATCGCACGGATGCACAGACTGCAGTTCATAAAGACACATCTAGAGGCACTTGGCAAGCTCAGGGGTTTCTACTCAGATTCCCCCGGAGATATATGGGAACCACTGCAAGATCTGCAAATCTCGATTTCCATCGTGCTAAGGAAAACATCGAGATTCAGACACTACAACAGACGGACGATTTAGTGGCAGGCCGCGTCGTGCTTTGTGGCAGGCAGCCTGCCACTAAACACAGTGCTTACTCGCAGGCGGGGCCTGCCACTAAGCACGACGCGGCCTGCGAGTAAAGCAGCTGCGAGGAAGCCCAACACGTGGCAGGCCCCGCCTGCGAGTAAGCTACTCGCAGGCAGGTGGTTAGTGGCAGGCGCCTGCCACTAAGCTTAGTGGCAGGCAGGTGGTTAGTGGCAGGCCATTGGTTAGTGGCAGGCGCCTGCCACTAAGCTTAGTGGCAGGCGCGTGGTTAGTGGCAGGCCGCCTGCCACTAATATTAGTCACTTAAGTTTATGATTATTACTGTCTAGTCACTAAATTTCTGTTTTTTCATGTGTCATTCCGTTGTTTCTAGGCAGTCACTTAACTTTCTGATTATTGTTATCTGGTCACTAAATTTCTGATCTTTTCTGTTTCATCCCTTTTCGTTTATAGGTAGTCACTCAACTTTTTTATCATTGCTATATGGTCACTAAATTTCTAGTTATCCCAATCGTTTCATCCCCATCTTGAAACCCTATGTCAATGGTGGTTTCAGATACATGAACTAAGTCGCCTTCCTGAAAAAGCTCCTCACATGTCAATTTTTGGCCTTAACAATCCATCTTTATAGTCTATGAACTTCTTCACCAGTGCAGAGAGATTGTGTGTTGTGGGCTTAGATTTGGAAAAAATGGGTTTCAATTGGGAGAGATCAGATGGTTTATTGGATTTAACGAGGGCTCTCGAGAAGGAGGAGGAAGAAGAAGATGCGGAAGAGCGGGAAGAATGGTAGGAATTGTAGCGGGACGCCATTAATGATGTGAAGAAGAAAATAAAGATGAGAGTTTTGATTGAAGAGGATGGGAATCAAGGAAGTGAAGCGGAGGAATTTGAGGAAGAAGAAGAAAAATGGAAAGAAAGATATATGGAGGCGCGGAGGGAGGATTTGTTTCAGCGAAAGTGAATTTCATAGGAGCAGACAAGCTAGTGGCAGGCCGGGCTTACTCGCAGGCCGCCTGCCACAAGCTAGTGGCAGGCCGGGCTTACTCGCAGGCCGCCTGCCACAAGCTAGTGGCAGGCCGGGCTTACTCGCAGGCCGCCTGCCACTAGCTAGTGGCAGACCGCGCTTACTCGCAGGCCGCCTGCCACTAACAGCTGGCAGGCCTGCTGTTACTTGCAGCCCACAAGGCTGCCTGCCACTAAGCCCACCCCGCCTGCCACTAGCTTAGTGGCAGGCAGCCCGTTCGCCTGCGAGTAAATCATCTTTATGTTGTAGTGAGACAACGCCTGCTACGGATCTGGAATGTCCGATACACACCAGAAGGGGTGACCCTACAGTACTACAAAGGGCGGGTGCACAGAATTCCATTCACCAGGGCTAAGCACCCAGTGTTAGTTATAGGAGCCCATAGAGCACACTTGTGTAATCTACGAGTAATTGGAAATTTAATAATGAGGGGTTATTAATAAATGCAACCCTAGCTTCTCTTTCCATTGTCATCAATTCTCTTGAGCACATAACGTTACAATCTATTGGTATCTCCTGATTTACTTGTCACCCGCGGGGACTCTAGGAAACAAAAATTCTATCAACGAAATTGTGCACCGTCTGAGACCATACATACTCATGGCTCAGATAGAAAACAAAGTAAAAGAAAACAAGGGTACAACCAATTATTCAAGAAAGTTCTAAGCCATGCGAGGTGGAATTTCTATTTGCCTCTGCCGAACTGTTCCTTCCGGCGGATTTTCTTGACGCCTCCGTTGCTCTATATGCTCGAACATTTTCAGAACGAAGGTGATAGCCACGAGTAGAAAAATGGCTATCAGCATGATAAAATTAATCCCGCACAAGGTTTCTACTTCATCAGGACCAGTCATTTTTCGTTTGGAGAATGACTGAGAGAAAGGATACTATTTTATATGTGAAAATTTTTCGGTCAGCTTGTACAAAACGCCGCCGTTCAGACTTGAAAGTCAAAAAGCAAATAAGGTGAAAACGACACCACCGATTTATGCATTAGCGGTGCCTCAAAAGCAGCGCTCGATGCGGTGGACGATTACTCACCGTTCACGTGTCATCCGCCGAAAGCATGGATCACGTGTCGGAGATCTACGGTTTCTCTACTCGAGTATTTAACTTGAGTGAAACTTTGTTCCGTGTATCCCTCGTATCATACTTGCTAAAACTCACGAAAATTCGAAATGGGAGCAGAGAAAAATACCGGAGCGACTCCACTCCTCACTCTTTTTCCTACTCCCAAAAATCCATTCGTCCCTCCTGGTAATCCCTTTCTAACCGATTTATGTCCTTTCTGCGATTCTGTTAAGAACGAATGGAAACTAGATAGTAGCTGCCCGAACCACATGTCTCCGAATGAGAAATCTTTCGTTTCCCTTGACCGTAACTTTCACCAACTTGTTTCCTTTGGAAGAGGTTCCATGGTAAAGTCAAAGGGAAAGGGTTCCGTCAGGTTGGGTCCCTTGATTATTCCGGACGTACTACTGATGCCCGGTATCATCAGTAGTTTCATAAGCGTGAGCCAGCTTATGGAACAGAACTTTGCTTTTGTTTTTAAGGGAGGGTGGTGTACCGTGTTTGACCAGTTTGGAAATCCTTTTCTTTCGGTACCAAAAATAGGTAGATGTTTCCCGCTTAACATGGCTCATGTCACGCAGACAGGTGTTGCCATCCGGGGAAAACCAGACCAAACAGGGACGGTCAAGGTCTGCTGCGGAAAGAAGCGGGTTAAGGAGGGATTTTAAGAAGTGGCCAACCTGATCATGGAGGCTGACAAGGGGAAGAAGCGAGAGTGTCCGATCAAGTTAGTGGATCCTTCACAGAGTCCTAAGAATACGGCCTAAGTAGCCGATTTGTATCACCAATCATGCACCCGGTTAATTATTAATAATAGTTTTCCTTTTTCCGCTCTTATTCAATCAACCCAACTCACTTTTATTCCAACCGGACTCAATACCCAAGATCATACTTAAAACATGAATCACCACAAAAGTTTTCCAAGCTAAAGTGGCCTACTCATCATGCAAGCTCTTGCTTATGAGCTCGAGATGACGTCGTGCCACAGCTTCCTCGGCTGCTTCTAACGTCAGCTTTACGATGCCGTAAATTTGCATGCAGATGAGGAGTAAGGCAAGGATTATAAACCCTATGCCAACCTCATTGACATCCTCTTGGAAACTTATTCTTGAAATGGAGAGAGTTTTTACTAAGAAAGGAGGAAGAATGAAAGAGAGAAATGGTGATGGTGGATCAAGTTTTTCAAACTTGATATTTTATGGACGCCAATCTCACCAAGAAAGTGGTCACAATAATTGTGACACCCACTCACTCATGTCGGCTCACAAGGACAAGAGAGGTGGCCAAATAAGTCAAGGTCTAGGAACCTAAGGTTCGTCTCTTTAAATAGACGGTACCGAAATGCTTCGAATAAACGAGCAGAGGTCGGAAAAGAATACCTCATTCAACGCTCTTGTAAACAAGAAATGGCTACGATTCTCGTTTGCCATTGTGGGGAATCTACGATCATAACCACATCCTGGACGGAAGAAAATCAAGGGCGAAGGTTTCTTAGCTGCAAAAGATGTCGCTCGGTAAGTCAATAATACTTTTCGAGTTTTCCGACTATCTTTTCCACTAACCCGGGAAAAATTTCACCTATCCTCTTTGTTAATGGCAGAGGATGAACGGCCATTGCAATTACTTTGCATGGGCAGATCCCCCGATGCAACCTAGAGCCAAGGTCGTAATTAACTTGCTCTTACGTAAATTAAACGTTTACGAACGTACCTTTGGAAACGAGAGACAAGCAATTTCCGGGGAAACTGTTCCCAATACTGCTACGTCATCTACACCTTCCGTTAGGAACACAGCAAATCATAATTTCTGTAATATAAAAATTACCTACCGGGCCTTCTCAGCAGTCCTTACCTTTGCTTGTATCCTTATCGGAATCCTTGTGATAAGCAATTAAATCTGTCTTTATCCTGATCCCATCTAAATCAGCTACACCCACCATTGTTATAAAAAAAAAATTATTTCAACAACGTCAGTTGTAAAAATTCAAGAACGTCTCACCGTGGAAGTTTCTGTGCCGGTGCCATGATGCAGGGATCTGAGACCGGTGCCTGTGAAAATCTTTTCACCTTTAAACCTTGATTTAAAAACCCATCAAAACGTAATACCCTTTTCATTTTGAAATTACCCGAACAACTTTCCCACCAGACCGATCTTCCAGTGTTTCTGGTAAACCGAGAAACAGGAGAAAGCCGGCTCTGATACCAAAGTGTAACACCCCGATTTTTTATAAAAACATAAATACGACAACTGTTCTGGAACAGACGATGGTTCAAAGATTGAAAATACAATTTTGACCAATCACTTTCAAACCAATCATAAAATCCGGGGTATTAACCACTAAACTTGTACACAACGGAATAGGGTCCGATGACTTGGGAGCGACCTCCAAGTCATCACTTCACCGTCTCATGATCCACTGCTCCGGCACGCCTTAGAAACTCCGGTGGCCCGTTACTTGTCCAAACAATTCCTGCAAAACTGGTGGGTGGCTCGGGGTCAGTCCTTTATCATGAAAATTCCGTTAAACTTGGATATTCACTCCTCAGGGAACCAAAAATGCAGACCCAATAATTCCAAATCGGCTTAAAACGACGGCTCCGGAAAGATGGAACTTTCCGTAGAAACGACACCTTGTTGTCAAAACCAAGACTTTACGTCTTGATTTCCAGGTAAGTAGGGGAGTCACTTGGACTACTTAAGTCCCTCAAACCTTAGGTATCATAACTTTATAAACCGTGTAAAAAGGGATATCCATGTCACTTAATAATTCTGGACAGTCAATGAGCAACCGTTAGTCGTACATATCATTGTAATCATACCCAAACAATCAAGCAATCATAGAACCAACAATCATATCATATCTCATGAGTATCCATTATAATATAAACGTGGAAATCATAAGCTGAAACCGTGAAACATAACATCATGCTTCATAACATCACTTGACTTTACTTATATCTGATCAACTTTTACTTAGGGGCCCCAACCCAACTAACTAGCCTTACTGCCCCCTGAACTGACACACTGCCCAGAGCACGTATCTGACCGCAGTGGTAACTGATAAGGACTCTCTGGTCCACTGAACTGAGGGGCAAATCTGGCCCATTGGGTTTCTGGCCCAATATCATACTGAGGGTCGCTCGCGACCGTAACTGAAACTGAGGTGGGGCGGAGGTCTAGCTAGTGAGTACCATTTATTAATCCACCTATGACTTGTCTATGTGAGGTGTGGTACTCAAACATGCATACACTTTATTAATTACAGCATGCATAAATGATTTATAGAAATTAACTTAGCATCACCATAGCACAACAAGAACATATACTGATCATAGATATCATAACACGTATTTCAAATAAGTAAACATGTAACATGAAATCACATAAATCATTTATTAAGAAGCACGTTAACGATAAAACCATAATTTAAGCATATACGTGTCCAAATACGGCTTAAATACCTCATGCATATTCATGTCAAAATACCTCATATGTATATGAACCAAAATACCATACATGGGTCCAAAATACCTTATGAATACCTTATACGTGTACGTGTCCAAAGTACCTCGTACGGTTACGAGACCAGAATACCTTGTACGTGTACGAAACCAAATTATGAACCGAACAACTCACGCGTTGAGCCGGTTCCCGATTTAATCCGTATAATCACAACATTCGTTAAACAGCACAATTAAACCAATCATATAAATAAGTGGGATTAAATAACCCAAAGATATTACCCCCCTTTAACCAACCCACCTATAAACCGAGTTGGGTGACTTGACAAACGGTTCCGGGACTTGAATCGGATGGGAAAAAGGAACTAACGGTTCCCGATTCAAGTTACGGAACTGATTGTCAAGTCATCCGACTCGGTTTATAGGTGGGTTGGTTAAAGGGGGTAATATCTTTGGGTTATTTAATCCCACTTTTTTATATGATTGGTTTAATTGTGTTGTTTAACGAATGTTGTGATTATACGGATTAAATCGGGAACCGACTCAACGCGTGAGTTGTTCGGTTCATAATTTGGTTTCGTACACGTACAAGGTATTCTGGTCTCGTAACCGTACGAGGTACTTTGGACACGTACACGTATAAGGTATTCATAAGGTATTCATAAGGTATTTTGGACCCATGTATGTTCATATACGTATGAGGTATTTTGACATGAATATGCATGAGGTATTTAAGCCGTATTTGGACACGTATATGCTTAAATTATGGTTTTATCGTTAACGTGCTTCTTAATAAATGATTTATGTGATTTCATGTTACATGTTTACTTATTTGAAATACGTGTTATGATATCTATGATCAGTATATGTTCTTGTTGTGCTATGGTTGATGTTAAGTTAATTTCTATAAAGCATTTATGCATGCTGTAATTAATAAAGTGTATGCATGTTTAAGTACCACACCTCACATAGACAAGTCATAGGTGGATTAATAAATGGTACTCACTAGCTAGACCTCCGCCCCACCTCAGTTTCAGTTACGGTCGCGAGCGACCCTCAGTATGATATTGGGCCAGAAACCCAATGGGCCAGATTTGCCCCTCAGTTCAGTGGACCAGAGAGTCCTTATCAGTTACCACTGCGGTCAGATACGTGTTCTGGGCAGTGTGTCAGTTCAGGGGGCGGTAAGGCTAGTTAGTTGGGTTGGGGCCCCTAAGTAAAAGTTGATCAGATATAAGTAAAGTCAAGTGATGTTATGAAGCATGATGTTATGTTTCACAGTTTCAGCTTATGATTTCCACGTTTATATTATAATGGATACTCATGAGATATGATATGATTGTTGGTTCTATGATTGCTTGATTGTTTGGGTATGATTACGATGATATGTACGACTAACGGTTGCTCATTGACTGTCCAGAATTATTAAGTGACACGGATATCCCTTTTTACACGGTTTATAAAGTTATGATACCTAAGGTTTGAGGGACTTAAGTAGTCCAAGTGACTCCCCTACTTACCTGGAAATCAAGACGTAAAGTCTTGGTTTTGACAACAAGGTGTCGTCTCTACGGAAAGTTCCATCTTTCCGGAGCCGTCGTTTTAAGCCGATTTGGAATTATTGGGTCTGCATTTTTGGTTCCCTGAGGAGTGAATATCCAAGTTTAACGGAATTTTCATGATAAAGGACTGACCCCGAGCCACCCACCAGTTTTGCAGGAATTTCTTGGACAAGTAACGGGCCACCGGAGTTTCTAAGGCGTGCCGGAGCAGTGGATCATGAGACGGTGAAGTGATGACTTGGAGGTCGCTCCCAAGTCATCGGGCCCTATTCCGCTGTGTACAAGTTTAGCGGTTAATACCCCAGATTTTATGATTGGTTTGAAAGTGATTGGTCAAAATTGTATTTTCAATCTTTGAACCATCGTCTGTTCCGGAACAGTTGTCGTATTTATGTTTTTATAAAAATCGGGGTGTTACAATGGCCAGGTTAGGGTTGCTTTCGTTGCGGTGAATTTCTAAGAGGCTTTATATACAAAATCATGGATCTCTAGTCCTTTTGCTCTCGGTTATTGTCGAAAGTCTGTGTCCGGAAAGGATTAATTTTGCTCGGGTCCCTTGTGACGTTTCACAAGATCTGGAACACTATCAAAGGGTGCGCCGGGGATAAGGCCATGGGTCTCGATAGTTCTTCGATGTCATTTTTCTAGAAGAATTGGGATATTATTAAGGAGGATATCTCTGAGCCTTATTGATTTTTTGTTTTTTTTTTGAAGCTCTTGTTACCTCCTAGGGTGAATAGTACCTTTCTTGTCGTGATTCCCAAAGTTGAGGTGGTTTTCGGTTTCAAGGACTTGAGACTAATAAGTCTGGTTGGAGGGATTTACAAAATTATATCAAAGATCCTGATGGGAAGAATGAAGCCTCTTATAAACCATGTTATCTCTTATCAACAATGTGCCTTCGTTAGTGATCGTTAAATCTTAGACTCGGTTCTTGTTGCTAATGAAGCCATTGCTGCTAGGATCAGGAGTTGTAAGCTTGAGATTGTTCTTAAGCTCTACATTAAGAAAGCCTACGACCATATCAACTAGTCGGGTCTTTTTAAGGTTCTGGATTTGAAGGGTTTTGGAAAGAAGTGGATTAGTTAGGTTCGAGATTGTGTTACGACGACAACCACATTTTTTGTTCTTGTCCATGGGGAAACCTCAATTTTTTTTAGTAGCAGTAGATGGCTTCGTCAAGAAGACTCTCTCTTCTCTTGTCTGTTCATTGCGATGATGACAATGTTGTTCGACATCTTAAACCTTTTGCAGGATAAAGATAGAATTTTGGGTTTCTGCATGATTGAGAGTAGAGGTTTCAATACGGTTAGTCATATTATCTACGCCAACACCTTGGGGCTCCAAATCCATTTTTTATGGCTTCCTTAACCTGATTTGAACCCATCTCGGGCCTCAAAGTCAGCCTGCACAAATCTTCTTTGTTCCCTGTTGGTGAAGTGCCTGAAGCCTCTTTGTATGTTGGTGACGTGCCTGAAGCCTCTTTGCAAACAAAGCAGCTTCAGGAACAACACCAACTGGGAAAAGGGAGGACTTGTGCAGATTTACCTTTAAACCTGAGATCATCTCGAAGCACATCAAAGCCGCCAAGACATAACGAATTTGAGAGCTAGAAGCCTCGCAGAAAATCATGGCATCATCGGCGTAGAGAATATGACTAACCATGCCAGTACCTCGATTCTCGTTCATACAAAAACCGGTAATGCGCCCTTCCCCTTGCAGGAGGTTTAAGATCTCGGATAACACCTCCATGACCGCAATGAACAGGAAAGGACACAACGAATCACCTTGATGGAGGCCCCTACTACTTCTAAAATAACCTGACACTTCTCCATTAACAAGAACCGAGAAAGAGGCACTCATCACACAAGTCCGAATTTGATCAATCCATCTCGCTCTAAATCCCATTCCATCCAACACCTTAAATAAGCATGACCAATTAACATAGATGTATAAAACTTATCAAATACACGAATATTATAAAAACTGAATCAATAGTGCCCTAGAATTTAAGAAAGGGTGAGGAACCCCAAACGTGGCTTCACCATTGCCTCTCATACTCGTGTTTATAATATCAATAAATGTTCATTCAGAGCCAAGAGGCCATACCTATCACATCCATTTATTTATTTGAGACTTTTGGCTATAAAAATAGCCTATTGTTTTTACCAATTCTTCATCATCATTTCTTCTTCTTTTCTTCAGCAGAGTACAAGTCTTTGGCTTCCAAGCACCGGTGAGGTTAAACATGTAATTAATTGTAGTAATTGTTTTCTATTCAAATATTGTTTACTTGATCTAATGATTATTCCTTTCCACATTACTAACCAGTTGCTTAGCTTCTTCTGTTTAATTTATGATAAAGAGGGGAGAATGGTTTCTGCAATTTCGAAGGAAGCTACTTCAGTGGAACGTGTGTCAACTAGTTATCATACTACACTCTGGGGGAATCGTTTTATCACCAAAATTCTTACCGACGATGAGTCTCAGGTGAAGATCATTTCATCTCGTTCTAACTGTTGAATCTCGTGTTAGTAATCAAAAAGATGTCTAGTATTTGAGATTTGATTCAAAATTATATATTTTTTCTGTACATTTTGTAAGTAGAGAATCAAGAACTCTAGAGAATTCATGGATTTAAAATCTCAAAATATTGTCAAAGTATAGAATCTCAACTTTTAGTTGAGATTTCAATCAACACTACACGATCTCAGTTAATCTCAAATATCAAACATAACATTTATAATCACATGATAATCGAGAATCACAATATTCTAAATCCCAAATTCGAAAAAATCAAAATCTCAAGAATCCTAACTTTCAAATGACCCTATAAGATTAGGAAGAAACTTTATGAATGTTCTGATGTACATTGTTATTGTTGTTGTTGTTGTTAGTATTAATAATAACTAGGGTATACGTTGTTAATGTCAATAACATACATGTAATATCTTCGAGTAAAACACTTTTTGTTTTTTTTTTTTGATAAACTAGTAAAACACATTGGATACCCCTAAATTATAATTTTTCTACCTACTTCTCAACTAATTTCCTTACATTAAATACCACCCAACTAAAATTTTCTCAACATTTTCACTCCATCCTTTTTCTTATAAAAAATAATGAACAGGCTCAACAGAATTGGTCCACTCATTGAATGAGTTAGATACCAAGTTGGATGAAAAATAATTTGGGCTATGATTTTCAATTGGCTCAAAGTAGTTTGGGCTAGAATAGTGTATTAACTATTATCTTAATAGTATATTAACTATGTTTTTTTTCTGATCGGACCTTAAACCCTTAAACTTCTAGCTGGATCGGTTCAACGTTCGGTCAGATTTTGACCTATTAAGTCATATTATTTGACGTGTGATGTTTTTAATAAGGATATTGGAGAAGAAGCACTGAAACATGAATATGAAGTTCTAAAGGAAGAGGTGAGGAAGATGGTGATCACAACGTCCGAGTGTAGAGATGATGCCGACGCAACTGGTTGTAAGAGCAAGCTCTGTTTAATAGATGTCATTCAACGGTTGGGGATTGGATATCTGTTCGAGATGGAGATTGAACAACAACTTGAAAAATTGCATGGTCTTGGCTATGAGTTCGTGTTTGACAACTTAGATCTCTACCATTCAGCTCTTTGGTTTCGACTCCTTCGACAACAAGGATTGGTTGTTTCTTCATGTTATTTTATTTGGGAAAATACCATTTCCTCCCCTTAACTTAACAAATAGCCTCCTACAACACTATACATCGCTATTTTTACCCCATCCTACTTCGACCACCTTGCTGTTTGGGTCTTTCCGTTTCAACTTTCGTCTTCGTGACGTTAATTGATGTGCATTCAGTACACCACGTTAGCTAGCTCCAGTAGTCATGATTAGCTTTCTAAGTATTTTTTAGTTGATAATATAAGTATATATAATTAGATAGGATGAAATCGATGAATAAAATGTGTGGTTTTAAAACCGTTCATATTTCGCTATACTCTTCGTGATACCTCCCCAATTTACCTCCCTAACTAACTCTCCATCTCCTACCTCCAATATCTCTCTTTGTCGGTGTGTGGATGTGTCCAAATTTAATGTTAAGAAAACAATAGTTGAAATGGAAGGACCGTAACGCAAAGTAGTCAAAGTAGAAGGGGTAAAAAAACCAATTTATAGTATAAGGGTCTATTTGTTAAGTTGGCAAAGTAGAGGGGGGCAAAGTGTTATTTTTCTTTTTATTTATATATAGTTATTAGATAAAGGCTCAAGGCTGCAGATCCAGCTCCAACCCTTTCCAAGGGTTGGAAGCCTTCCAACCTTTTCTCAACCATTAGATCACACTTTGACTCTTTGACCAATCCAATGGTCTAGATTGTTAGGGGTATTTAGGACTTTACACACTATTTAATTTTTATATTTAGTTTAAATATAATAATATTTACCGTGACCAGCCGTAACTCTCCGGCGACCGGCCGCCGTCGCCGGAGACTTTTCCAGCGAATTTTTTTTTTGAAATTTTTTTTTCAATTATTATTTTTTACTTAAAAAAATACTAGTTAACTAGTTAACTTGTTTTTTTTAACTGATAACTAGTTAACATCATTTTTTGTTTGATAACTTGTTACCAGATTTTAATCTGATAACTAGTTAACAATGGTTTTTATTGATAACTAGTTAACATAGTTTTTATTGATAACTAGTTAACATGGTTTTTAAACTTATAACTAATTAACAATGTTTTTTATTGATAACTAGATAACACCTTTTTTTTTAATTAGTTAACTAGATAACACCTTTTTTAAAATTAGTTAACTAGTTAACACCTTTTTTTGTTGTTAACTAGTTAACAATGTTTTTTTAACTAATAACTAGTTAACATGGTTTTTAACTGATAACTAGTTAACAGTGTATTTTTAACTAATAACTAGTTAACATGATTTTTAAACTGATAACGAGTCAACAACATTTTTGTTGATAACTTGTTAACAGATTTTGACCTGATAACTAGTTAACGAATTATCATATAATCAAAATTTTAATGAGATATTTTGTTAACATGTTATCTGACTAGTTATGTTATTTTTACCTAGTTAACTAGTAAACAATTTTAGGTGATAACTTGTTATCAACATTAGTTAACTAGTTATCAAAATTAGTTAACAGGTTATTCTGATGCTAACTAGTTAACAAATTACCATAATTAACTAATTAACTAATCGAGTTAACTAGTTAACATCATGATTTAGATAACTAGTTAACAAATTTTTACTTGATAACTAGTTATTTTGTTAACATCGTGATTGAGTAACTAGTTAACGAGATTATTTGATAACTAGATAACATCATGATTTAAATAACTAGTTAACGAGTGTATTTAGCTGATAATTAGTTAACCATAATAATTTAGATAACAAGTTAACCTAATTTTTAAGTTAATAACTAGTTATCAAAATTAGTCAACTAATTAACTTATCGAGTTAACTAGTTAACTACTTATCTAATACAAACTAGTTAACATGTTATCCGATAACTCGTTTATATAATTCAAAGATTATTCCAACAATGTCAACAACATAAAAAATAGTGACTAAAATTGTAATTTTTAATATTAAATAATCAAACTGTCTATAATGTAAAAAAAAGTGACTAAAATGTAATTTTCCAATTATCCCTGTTCATCGTCTTCAACATTGAATCCCTGTTCGTCGTCTTCAAATTGAATCCCGTCGGCGGCGGCCGTTGCTAACCTCCAACGTTGATAACGGTGGGCCCATAGAGGAGGAGGAAGCAGTTAACGGATCCACTTAGCTTGAGGTCGATTCAACAAAATCGTTCGGAGAAATCACCGGCTCCGTAGCCGTTCGGATCGAGGAGAGTGCGGTGGGAGCAGACGAAGAAGACGCAGCCACCGGAGGAGTTTTGGGCGGCGGCGAGGGGTGGCCGAGGATGGTGACGTGGACGTCGAGTGCGGTGAAGGCGTAGTAGACTAAGGGCATGGGGAGGAAGGAGCCGGCGGCGATTCGGAGGCAGGCGAGGAGGAATCCGATGGGGATCCAGAAGATAGTGAGCAGAGCGATGAGTGGTGTGGGTTTCTGGATGAGGCGGCCGTCGTGGAAGACGATTGCTTTCGTGAGCTTGTCAGCGGCGGTGACAGGTCGGGTTTTCGGGTTCGGTGGGAACGGATGGCCGTTCAAAAGAGGTTGGCGGCTGTGTTTTGGGAAGGATAATTAGGGTTAATTTATTTTTTTTAAATGCCAATTTTGCCCCTCCGATTTTTGGTTGGAATCCGGTCCAACCTTTAAAGGTTGGGTCCGGATCCTGAGCCAAAGGCTCAAGATCCGGACCCACCCCTTTAAGGGTTGGACCGGTTCCAACCAAAAATCGGAGGAGTAATTTTGTCATTTTCAAAAGTTAAACATGTAACCCTAAAAAATTGCCACAACCGCCGCCTCTTCTCTCCTTCTTTCTTCTTCTCTCCTTCTTTCTATTCTTTCTCAGCAAAACTCCCATCTCCTCATAAATCTTCAATTGGAAGCCAGACTAACATTCTCTTATCGGAGTGATGCGAGCCGGAGCAGCAAGGATGACTGCGGAAGCAGAGGCGGTCGATGAGACGTGGTTGGCGGAGCAGCCCGCGAAGTCGGAGCGTCGTTGGAGCAGCGGCAAGGGCGTTTGCTCTGTTCCAGTGGCTGCTCGTCTCATCGGTCAAGCTCTCCCCAGCCGGTGATAGACGGCCGAGTATCGTCGGCAGAGCATCGTCGGCGACGGGAGCATCCAGGTTGAAGACGAAGACGAAGAGAAGGATTTAATAATTATTAAAAATTGCAATTTAGTCACTCTATTTTAAGTTATAGAAAGTTTGACTTTTTATTCATAATTATAATTTCAGTCACTATTTTTTTTGTTGTTGACATTGTTGGAATAAATATTTGAACTATATAAACCGGTGGTTGAATAACGTGTTAACTAGTTCGTATAATTAGTTAACAAGTTTTGATAACTAGTCATGAACTAAATACCCTCGTTAACTAATTATCAATCATAATGTTAACTAGATAATTCAATAAATTAACTAATTAAAAACAAAATTAACTCGGATGGTTAACTAGTTAACAATTTGATATGTTAACTAATTAACTCGGATGGTTAACTAGTTAACAACTTGATAACTAGTTAACAAAAATAATTGTTATCGAGTAAAAAATTTGTTAACAAGTTAACTAGTTACCTAGTTCGTATAACTAGTTAACTAATCATGATGTTATCTAGTTATCAAATAATCTCGTTAACTAGTTATCTAATAATCTTGTTAACTAGTTACCAAATCGTGATGTTAACTAGTTACCAAATCGTGATGTTAACTAGTCAACTAAATTTGATAACTAGTTATCATCTTAACAAAATGTTAACTAGTTATGTTAATCATGATGTTAACTAGTTAAAATAACCTGTTAACAAAAAATCTTGTTAACTAGTTATCAGGTTAAAATCTGTTAACAAGTTATCAAACAAAAAACGTTGTTAAATAGTTATCAGTTAAAAACCATGTTAACTAGTTATCAGTTAAAAATCATGTTAACTAGTTATCAGTTAAAAAAATACTATTAACAGCAAAATAATGTGTTAACTAGTTAACTAATTTTTTACAAAAGATGTTATCTAGTTATCAATAAAAAACATTGTTACCTAAGAAAAAAAATTTCGAAAAAAAAAATATTTCGCCAGAAAAATCGCCGGTCGCCGGAAAAGTCGCTGGCTGGTCACGGTAAATTTTAAAATATTTAAACTAAATATAAAAATTAAATAGTGTGTAAAGTCCTAAATACTCCTAACAATCTAGACCATTGGATTGATCAAAGAGTCAAAGTGTGATCTAATGGTTGAGAAAAAGTTGGAAAGCTTCCAACCCTTGGAAAGGATTGGAGCCGGATCTGCAGCCATTAGATAAAATATATATTAAAATAACTTATGGAAATATATATTGTTTTATAGTATTTGTATTATGCATGGGCACTAATCTTTGAACTGGTTGATGATGAACAGATGGATTTAAGAAGTTCATGGACCACAATGATAAGTTCAGTGAATCGATGGCGTCAGATGAGCAAGGGCTACTAAGTTTGTATGAGGCAGCACACATGGCTGTTCATGGAGAATCCAATTTGGACCAAGCATTGATCTTTACAACAGAAAAGCTCAAATCAATTCTCGCAAATGATAACAATAACAAGGGCTCGTCTTCATTCAAGAAGCAAGTGAAGTTCTCTCTTAGTATTCCCATCTGGAAATGCACTCCAAGAACACTTGCAAGGAATTACATCGACTTCTATTCCGAGTCCGAGGACAACACCATTGATAAAGAACTCCTCAGATTCGCAAAGTTGGACTTCAACAAGTTGCAGAAACTCCATCAGCAAGAGCTTCGTGAAATAACAGAGTGGTGGGAAAGTCTTCAAGTAACGACCAAGTTTGAATACGCAAGAGACAGAGTAGTCGAAAGTTACTATTGGATTTACGCCGTCTACTTTGAGCCCAAGTATCACTTGGCAAGAATGATACTCACCAAGATTTTATCCATGTTGTCCCTATTGGATGACACATACGACAACTTTGGTACATACGAAGAGGTCGAACTCCTTACAGAAGCCATCCAAAGGTTGGATATGAGCTCTCTTGAAGCACTACCAATGACAATGAAGAACATGTACAAGGTTATAATCGACTTGTACGACGAAATCGAGATGGAACTTGCGAGAACCGGTCCCTGTACTTTCGCCGTTGACTATGCTAAGGAAGAGTTGAAGAAACTATGTCAATCGTACTTGGATGAGATTCGATGGCGCGCCAATGGCCATGTTCCGACGTTTGATGAGTACAAGAAGAATGCATACATAACAAGTGCTTATTCGCTCCTATGCACATCTGCATTCATAGGGATGGGATCCGAGATAGCCACAAGGAAACTTTTGAATGGGTGACTAATGAGCCCAAGATGATCAGAGCCGCTTGTGTCATTTCTAGACTCCAAAACGACATCGTTTCTCACAAGGTAACATGGTGATTGTCTTAATTATGTGGTCATTGTCAGTAAACAATATAAGATATCCATTCAGAAGCCTCTCCCAACAACTCGAGTTATTGGGATGTAACGGTTCTTGACATGGTATTAGAGTCTTTGACCAACAAAAGGTCAAGGTTTTGAATCCCGATATCCACAAATTCGTGTATAAAGGCTTATTGAAGCCTTCGTGACCCCCATTCCGTTGCATAAGTCTTACCGGAGCTGTGCAAACCTCAGCTCTTCTGAGAGCTTCCATTTGAGGGAGCGTGTCAGTAAACAATATAAGATCCATTCAGAACCCTCTCCCAACAACTCGAATTATTGGGATGTAACGGTTCTTGACAGTCATGAAAGTTTGAGAATCTAATTTATCATTTTGTTTTCAGTTTGAGCAGAAGAGGAAGCACATTGCTTCAGCAGTAGAATGTTACATGAAAGAGCACAAGGCATCAGAAGAGGAGGCGTATAAGTTTTTATGGGATGAGATTTCTAATGGTTGGAAAGACATTATTGAATGTTGCCAAAAACCAACTCAAGTACCGGTGGCTCTCACAGATCGTGTTCTGAATTTTACACGTTTTATAAGTGTGGTTTATGAGAAGGGTGATGGATACACTAATCCTCAGCTTTTGAAGTCTCAGATAGCTTCATTGTTTGTTGATCCAGTTGCTCTCTTTTGAATATTATGATCAACAGTTACAGGCATTCCATCGAGAGGGAGGGGTTTGGCCTTGTGTTACTCCTATACAAGTTCATGATGGCTTTAGAGAATACATAGATTAAGAAGCTTATATATAGTTCAATCTCATGTACTTTTTTCTGTTTGCAGTCGTTCAAGTGTGTAGTGGAATTGGGATTGGTGCAGACAATAAAATGGTTGGCCTTTTTGAGGAGTGAATTTTACCCTTAATATCTATTTTGATCATTAACGTATAAGGTCTGTAACATCGTGGTAATTAAAGTTTTCATGTGGTTATTAATATATTGAATTTGTAACATATTGGTTATTCCGTTTTGGACTGCCTTTGGACTGGTGACCTCGGTTTTTTAGAGGGTATCTTTGGTTTGTGTACAGGTTTGGGGTTGATTTGTATAGCGGTTGACTTTTGGGATTTTGAGGGGTTTGTTTTCGGTTTGGTTGGCCAAAGGCAGCGAGAGGGTGTTTCTGGGGACGGTTTGTGTCCCTAGGATGTTCTTCTCCTTTGTTTTTTCATTTCGGTTTGTTGATATATAAAATTTCTCATTTATAAAAAAATATATATATATATTGGTTATTCCGTCAAGTCTCCTTTCATATTTTTCATTAAGTGCTGATATCATATATTATATATTATTTATGATAAATTTGTGAAGGAATCATAAAAAAATAACACCCAGATTCCCCCATGTCGACCTCTGCATTCACAATCTCCAAGTCCGAGAAAGAGAGGTTAGTAACAATTTCAGCTACATGATCTGGGGTCAACTTTTATTTCCACCAGGATAGAGAGGTGAACCTCAACACTATCCAAAATAGCAACATAATGAACGTGAATCACCAACAAAACACCCACTCCAAGAAAAAAAATTAATTAATTAATTAATAAAGAAACCAAACCTAACCATTGGTTCAACCATCATCTTCAACCCACAACGACCCATCTGAAGCTCGACACCAGTGCAAACCCCAATCGGCAGAAACTCGGTTCGATGATGGCATCAAAGGCAATCCAACGTCCAAGAAACCAAAACCTACAAAAAACTTGAAATAACAGAACCATAAAGGTGACCTCAGGACTCGAAAGAGCCGGTAAATCAGCCAACGAGAGACCCGTGATGTCATATGCAAAGACCGACCCTATAGACCACCGTACGGAAGGGAAAACAATAGGGGAGGAATCAGAATTGATTTTCAGAAAACCGAGAGAAGAAGACCAAGAGAAATTGAGATCAGCGCGGAGAAAACCCTCCTATGATGAAAGGAAACAGTGAAATAGGGATAACACTTCTGGTTCTTTTTAAGCTTTAGTTGCCGCTTACTTCCTTAATAATTGATTCTCCTTTTTTTCTTAACAGAGTTTCTTTTTTTTTTTCTCATGATTTTTTCGACCTTTGATTTGAAAGAATTGGTGTTCAACAAAGGTGGACATACAATACAACCCACCACCGTGAAACTGAAGGTTGAAGCCTGCTGTAGCAGAATACTTGTTGAGTATGCAAATAATCGAATTCGGTTATTTTGACTTGAATTCAGTCATTTTCTGTTTTTGGTGGTTGACCATGAACTATTTGAATTCGGGCACGGTTGACCGAATTGAAATCGGTCATGGTCACAGTTTTCATTATCAGCCCAACTCAAATTTGGTGGCCGCCCGAAATTGATTTGGTTTGAACTACACCAACTAATTTCAAGGCCTAACTTGCCCGACGTGGATGAATAAAATTATACACTTTTGTCAAAAAAAAAAAAAATGCAAACATAGAGAAAATTGGGGTGTTATTGTATTAATTCATAAAAAAATTGTTATTTTTATTAAGATAATATGCGAATAGTAAGCTAAAATTTGGTATCCACTTGAAGATGACTCGCCGGAGTTGCACCGTTACACTTCTTAATGCAATAGTTGAAACATGCTAAGCTGAAGTCGGGGCAAGTACTCATACAATCTTTGAAACACTTCTGGTATGGTGTATCGTCTGCTGCCATCCCGATTTGAAAGTCTCCGACCATCACCACCACCAACAAAACTAATGCTATCATTACTGTATTGGTTTGTGCACAACTCTTCTGGGTGAAACCTGCCATATTTTAAACAGACTTGGATTTATGTCTTGCTTAATTATTATTATGATTACCACTTCATATGAATCACTCTATTTAAAGTGAAAAGATTGGTATCAAAAAATTAATTGTTGTTGGATTTGGAAAATCTAGGATTTTTTTTTAACGTTTCAATCTAGGTAATTCATTTATTAATATGTCACAAAAGGCAGCATACTAAATACAAGATTTTCAATTAAAAAATCCCATAAATTACAAGTAATTTTATATTAATATTCTTTCCATAAATAGTTCTTTAATATTTCTTCTCTAAAATGATTTACATGGTCCATATTTTAATTATATTATAAAGGTGAAGGGTGAAATACTCAAAACGTCCTGAAGCTATAGGGTGGGTTACAAACTCGTCCTAAAACTTTAATTCGTTACAGAGTGATCCTATTATTATAAAATGTGTTACAGATTAGTCCTAATGACGTCATCAATGTACTTTTTCAGCCATTTCACCACATCACCGTTGACATGTCATCAAAAACATAATTTAAAATTCAACAATCTAATTCAAATCTAAATTTAAACTCATCTAACTTATAAAATCTGATTCAAAACTAAATCTAGTGAGTTAGATTGATTTAATTTTAAATTTTAATCAGTTTAAGATAATTTTTAAATTATAGTTTTGATGACGTGGCAAAATGGCTGGAAAAGTACACTGATGACGTCATTAGGACTATTTGTAACTCATTTCAAAGTAATAGGACCACTCCGTAACGGATTAAAGTTTTAGGACGATTTTGTAACCCACCCTATAGTTTCGGGACATTTTAAGTATTTGACCCTAAAGGTGAAGAATCGTTGCATCCCAAATATAATAAGGGTGTTAATATTAAAAATCGGTAGCCCCAAATATAATAAGGGTGTTGCTATATATAATTGGTATTTCGTGCCGTCCTTATTTTACTACGCAACCCATGTTTTACTTTGTGTAATATGTTTTTACTTCGCACAGTCCAGATTTTACTTCATGTAGTCCATTTTTACTTTTTACTTCGTGTAGTCTAGATTTTATTAACGCAATTTGTTTTTATTTCGCGTAGTCCGCTTTTACTAGCGTAGTCCATATTTTAATAAATAAATTATTTTATTATTTTAAAATAAAGATAAAATACATATTAAAAACTACAACACATTTCATATCTGAAAATAATATTCTAAAATAAAAGTAAATAAAATAACTATAAACTATTACATATCTTCGAATATATCCAAAAAACATAAACGAATTGAATACATCTAGTCTTATATCACAACGAACTTCTCCATAAAAGAAGTTTTTCTATATAAATCAATTCGAATATTAAATAAATTAATATTGTATAAAATATTTTATGGCGTCCCCATAGGGATGAAGTAGTGGCTCAATTCGAATTTGGACTAGGCGAAGTAAAACGTGTTGAGTTAGTAAAATCAGGGCTGTGCAAAGTAAAAAAGGATCGTGCGAAGTAAAATCTCGACTGAACGAAGTAAAAATGGACAGCGTGAAGTAAGATTTGGACTGCGCGAATTAAAAACGGACTGTTCGAAGTAAGATCTGGACCGCGCGAAGTAAAACCTGGACTGCGTTAGCAAAAACGAACCGCATTAATAAAATACGGACTACACAAATTAATATAAGGATATAATGATCAGTTTATGAAAAAATATGGACTCAATGAATTAAAACATGGACTGTATTTAGCAATTAGCTATACCAATTTATCTTGCATAAGACTGGGTGGACCTTTGCAAACGGCAATCCCATTTCACGGGCTTTCGTTTAAGGGGGCATATTAGTAGACAATATAAGATCCATTCAGAACTCTCTCCCAATAACTCAACCTATTGGGATGCAATGGTTCATGACATGGTATCAGAGTCTTTGATGACCGAAGGGTCTTCGTATTGAATCTCATTAGCCCCCAGTATAACAATTTACGTTGCATAAGTCTTGGTGGACCTATGCAAACTTCAATCCCCTTTCATGGGTTTCTCTTTCACGGGCTTTCGTTTGAGGGGCATATTAGTAAACAATATAAGATTCATTCAGGACCCTTGGGATGCAACGGTTCATTCATGATACTAAATTTGTTACCTAACCAATATTTGTCTTACTAGTTAAATTGGAAATTTTAAAAACTCGATATGTCTATCATTAGGGATATATATGAGTGAGCTGAGCTTTAACCAAGATCATATTGGGCTCGCTTAATTATGTCCTGGCTCGGGCTCAAGCTCATTATGAGTTCTAATAGACCAGTTCGGGATCAGTTAGTTTGTAGGTTTCATGGGCTCGAGATTGGCTTGTTTATGATGATAAACGAGCCTGACTCAGATTTGGCTAATTTATAATGCCAAATCCGAGCAAGGCTCGTTTAACATATTATGACTCGTGCTCATACTATCAAATGGATCAATTAAACTCACCAGTTACGAGTGCAAGTTGCACATCCCAAGGAACATTAGAAAATTATGGGTACTTAGCATAAAAAAAATCATGTTTCATATGATGTAGTCATACACTATGATGGGTCATTTGGAAATCACTCACAAAATATAGTTTTTGATGTTATGATCATCTATAACACTAACAGTTAAGTCACAAATGGGAAGGCCGAGACTTTCTTATGCTATTCTCTTATTGTGTTTGAAGCTCGTG
Organism: Linum lewisii; assembly: GCA_034768395.1. NCBI lineage: Eukaryota > Viridiplantae > Streptophyta > Magnoliopsida > Malpighiales > Linaceae > Linum > Linum lewisii. The sequence goes on along the minus strand of CM068297.1, from coordinate 72,159,781 downwards.
CGCTCTTCGAAGCCCTAAAATATGTTGTTGATTCTCCCCCCTAGTGTCCACTATCAAGATTATCCATGAACACATAGATATCAAGCTTTTCTCTACTCCAAGAACCCACAATTCCGTTGCGAATTAGGTCACCCGTTCGGCCGTCAAGATATATAACCTCTAGTGTGATGAGTCTTTTCTATGTAATCTATCCTTTTATGTACTGATTAGCGAAATGAGATTTGCAGTTTATTGGTAAAATAAATCATGTAACGCTTTTAAAAATTGTATAATTTTACAATAAAGATTAATTAGTTTCTTTGTATCTAATGTAATAGGCTACAAATATATTAAAGAGTAAAAAATTGTTGCACGAAATTTGGTCCTCAATCAAACGCAAATCTTCGTGGTCAGAGGCTTGAAACTAAAACTTAAAACCGGTAAGAAATTGCAGAGATTGACAAAATGAAGCGTAATGGGGTTAGTAGTAGTGGTGGTGGAAACAAAAGAATCATAGACACCAAAGTGGTACCTGATTAGACCCGACAGCAAATCTGACTTCCACTTCCCTCACAAATCAACTAGAAATAAAAAGACTTATTTCTGTTTTGCTGTACCCACCCATCTGTCAAAATAAAAATAATGACCTACAGCCAAGCCAATATATATTCTTGAACAGATCAACAAGATTCACCACTTCCCCCTTGCATGCTTCATTCTTCCCCTCTCTCATTAAATTATTAAACATTGAAACCCAGCAAACTCATCAGTTCAGTTGTGTTCTGTTTCTATCAGTTTGCATCACAAACTCATCAGATGATGATCGAGTCAAAAGCCATGAACAAACATAATCCTTCTTTTTCGATGACAAAAGCTTTCCCTTTTTTGTCCACTCAATATTTTATTAATTAATTGGAAAATGTAATCCTTTTGTTTCTTCATTCTCGAAAGGTGTGTCCCCCCATGACATGCTGCTGCAGGGTTTAGGCTGTTACCTAGTAGCTCTACTAATTGCTACAGCTACTCATATTCCTCCTGGAACTGCTGACCACTGTCACAAGACCACTAAGGTTAACTAAACTAAATTAATTAAAAATTGAACATAATAGATAAGCAAGGGTGAATTAAACTGACAAACAAATGTTTAATTACATATTTAATTAGCCTTCTTGGGATGATGAGGAAGACTTTAATTTTAGGTAATTAGTTGACTTGCACCGGAGTCAAAACTTCTTTATGGTTTACTAGTGCATGTCATCCAGACAAACAAATTGAAATAACCAAATCTGGGGATCTAGTAAGTCGCCGGAAGTTAGTAAGAGCTTTGGTTTGGTAAGTGCTGTGATTCATGTCGTGTGTGGACAGACAGTTTGACTAATTCAAACCAAACCACTGCATGCTGTTTAAGAGTGGTCACTAACCTATAGGATTTATAACATAATGGTCAATAACGTTTCCATGTGATTATTAACTTGTTGAATTTGTAACATAGTGGTCATTCCATCAAGTCTACATCCAAATCCGTCGAGAAAATCTAGCTTAATGATCACATGAAAAACATTATTGACCACTATGTTACAAACCCTATACGACCAACATGGATATTAAGCCGAAAGCATTACAAAATGTAGTTGCATAAGAAATGTGCGTGTTAGTAAATAGTATAACATTCATTCAGAATCCTCTCCCAACAACTCGGGATGCAATGGTTCTTGACAAGGTATCAGAGTCTTTGATGACCGAGAGGTCAAGGTATCGAATCTTAACAAAGGAAATGAAGGATGGTGCAGAAACTGAAGAACAAACAGAAGCTGGAGCTGGGATTCGAAGACGTGAAGCAGCACAGGTCAACAAGGGACAACAACTTTAGTTGAGCGACGTCGTTTTTCATTAGCCAATTAATTAGCTTGTTAGTTGTCGTATCATGTTGTGCCGCGTGTCACGTTTCTTTTAAATATCCGTTAGTCGTTAATTGCTATAGACTAACGGAACCCTACTGTTCCTTTGCTTTCCTATTTAAGCTGAATGAAAACTGACAGAAGGCTAACTTTTGCCTCTGCTCATTCTGAATTCCCCTTCAAGAAATCTTTTATGGTATCAGAGCGGTGACGACGATCGTCGTCAACGTTCCTCCCTCCGCCGATCATGACGAACACTCCTCCGCCAACTGGTTCCAGCAACAGCTCCGGTAACAACTCTGGTTTGCACTTTGGAAACTTTGATCGAAACACTGAAAGTTCAAATACTGATTACTCTTTTGGAAGTCCTTACTATCTTAATCCAAATGAAAATTTGACTCAATCTATAGTCAATATGGTCCTTGATGGCACAAATTATCAGCTGTGGAGTAGATCTGTTCGATTTGCTCTTAAAACCAAGCACAAATTAGGATTTGTTGATGGTTCTATTTCACCTCCTGCTGCTACTGATGATCGCTTTACTGTATGGGATGCTTGTAATACTATGGTGCTATGTTGGATTATGAATTCTCTGCATCCTGAAATCCGTCGAAGTGTGTTAAGCCATGAAAATGCACAAACTTTGTGGAAGGAATTGAAGAGACGTTTTGGTCAGGCAAATGCTGTGAGAATTGCTAACTTGCAGGATGAAATTAATGCTTGTAAGCAGGGTTCACTGTCTGTCACTCAATATTACACTGTGATTAAGGGATTATGGGGAGAATACAGTCAATATTCTCCCATCGTTCCTTGCCCTTGTCTTCCAGGCAGTACAAATGTGTGCCCAACTGTGGTTGCCTTCCAAGAAAAACAGGACACAGACTATTTGATTCGATTTTTGAAAGGTCTAAATTCAGAATATGATGTTGTTAAAACTCAGTTACTTATGATGAAGCCCCTTCCATCTGTTGCTGCTGCTTGTGATGATGTGTTACAGCATGAAGAGAAGCTTAAGGGTGGAGTAACTATTGGAAGAGGAGATACATCAGAGCCTGCAGCCTTCGCAGTATCAACTAATCGAGAATCAACAGTTCAAGCAGTGAACCGTACCAATTTTCAAGCTGGAAAGGTTTGCAGGTACTGCAAGAAAGATGGCCATGTGATTGAAGATTGTATGAAACTGAAATGGAAAAGGAAGCAGGAAAGTCAAGGAGGTAACAATACTGGACCAAATAGGTTTGCTGGTGCTGTTGCTCAAGGAGGGAATGAATATGTTAATCAAAATGAGTTTATTGCACCAACATCAGCTCAACCTTTCACACCCTTCTCAGCTGAGGAGATGAACAAACTGAAAGCAATGCTTCAGTCAGCACCAACTCCAGACTCCTCTCAACAACACAGGGCATTCTCTGTTAGCCAAGGTCTTCCAAATCCTCCAAATTACTCAGGTAAATATGTTCTGTCAACTGCTTCGTGTTTAAATCATGATAATGTTTGGATTTTGGATACTGGAGCATCTGATCACATTACCTGTTCCATTCACAACTTTATTCAATATAAACCTGTTCATGCTGTCCATGTTTATTTGCCAAATTCTGCTAAAGTCATTGTTAGTCATATAGGTTCTGTGAAACTTCCCATTGGACCAATTCTGCACAATGTGCTTCTAATTCCTGATTTTCATTTCAACCTAATCTCCATCAGTAAACTCACGCATGATCTGCCTGTTTCCCTCACCTTTTCTTCCAATCAATGTGAACTCCAGGACCTTATCACCAACAAGACGATTGGTTTAGCCAGTGAGCTTAAAGGCCTTTATCACCTGCACAATTTACACAAGCCAAATACCAAGCCAATTTCTACACCAAGACACCAAGTTGCTGCTTCCATCAATCTGCAGCATCATGATATCAACCTATGGCATTGGAGATTAGGCCATCCTAGTAATGATAGATTGAAACTTTTAGAGCTTTGTAGTAGTGACATTGTCAATGAGAAAGTCCTGCATTGTGAGGTCTGCCATTTGGCTAAACAGAAGAGATTACCCTTTTCAGCCAGTTCTTATATTGCCAGTGATGTCTTTGACTTAATTCATGTTGACATTTGGGGACCATTGGCTGTTCAATCCTATGATGGTTTTTCTTATTTCTTAACCATTGTTGATGATTATTCTAGAGGTGTTTGGATTTATCTTATGAAAAACAAAGGAGAGACAAGAACTTATTTACAAAATTTCTGTCAAATGATACAAAATCAGTTTGAAAAGAAAGTCAAAATCATAAGAAGTGATCAAGGAAAGGAACTCCATATGACAGATTTTTTCAATGAACATGGCATCATTCATCAGATGTCATGAGTCCAAACACCTGAGCAAAATGCTCGAGTTGAGAGAAAACACCAGCACATCCTAAATGTTGCCAGGTCTCTAAAATTCCAGTCAGGCATTAGCTTAGAGCATTGGAGCGACTGTGTTCTCCATGCTGTCTACCTGATCAACAGAATTCCTACTCCTGTCCTACATAACCAATCTCCATATGAAAGATTATTCAAATCCCCACCTAGTTTCAAGGACCTGAAAGTCTTTGGATGCTTATGTTATGCTTCTACTCTTTCTCATAATCGAACCAAGTTTTAGCCAAGAGCCACACAAAGTGTTTTTCTTGGCATTCCAATTGGAATCAAGGGGTTTAAAGTCATGGACATTGATTCTCAAAAAGTTTTCATTTCACGAGATGTTGTATTTCATGAAAATATCATCCCCTAGAAAATCAGTTCTGCCACATATGATTTTCCATCCAGTCCTATCCCTCATTCTTCTTGTCCTGATTCTGTCTTATCCTCACCTCCTCTTCATTCTGCTCCAATCATTCCTTCACCAGCCATTCCAGATCAGATTCCACCCAACCAACCTCAAACAGATGCTCCTAATTCATTTTCAGACTTGTCTGGTTCTTCATGTCATTTGCAGGATGTATTGACTGATAATGAGGAGGAAATGGTGATTGAGGCAGCCGAGGATGACCAGGTCCTTGACTCATTTGATCCTAGTATGGACGAAACCCTGGTTCCAGCTCCAGCACTTCGCAGATCTACAAGGGAAAGGAGGGCACCAATACACTTGCTGGACTACCACTTAAGTAATACTGTGTCCGGGCATTCCCTTGCAGCATCTGTCTCTTATACAAATTTATCAGATGAATATAGGCGTTTTTCTCTTAGCATTATAACTCAGCAAGAGCCAAACAGTTATGGGGAAGCCAAGAACGAGTTATGTTGGATAAATGCTATGAAGGATGAGCTGGCAGCCATGGAAGAAAATCATACATGAGACTTAGTTCCCTTGCCAGCAGGAAAACGAGCCGTGGGTTGCAGATGGGTCTATAGGATCAAATACAGGTCTGATGGAACTGTTGAAAGACACAAAGCTAGACTGGTTGCCAAGGGTTTTACTCAGATATATGGTATAGACTTCCTTGATACTTTCTCACCTGTAGCTAAAATCAATTCTGTTAAAACCCTTCTAGCTGTGGCTTCTATCAAAGGATGGCATTTGCAGCAAATGAATGTATCAAATGCATTCTTCATGGTGATTTGGATGAAGAAGTTTATATGCAGGTACCAGATGGTTTGGATTGTGAATCTGGCATGTGCTGCAAGCTTAGAAAGTCATTGTATGGTCTTAAACAAGCCAGTAGACAGTGGTTTGCTAAGCTTGCTAATTCCTTGACAACAACATCGGATTACTCCTTGTTTGTTAAAGGAAATGGAGAACACACTGTTGTGTTGCTGGTTTATGTTGATGACATCATTTTAGCTGGTAATAATGTTGAAGAGATTGAAGAAGTGAAGTCCTATTTGAAATCTGTTTTCAAGATAAAGGACCTAGGGTCCTTGAAATACTTTTTGGGATTGGAAGTATCAAGGTCAAGTAAAGGAATTGTGGTGAACCAAAGGAAGTATTGCATTGAGTTATTGAATGATGCAGGTTTTCTGGAAGCCAAAGATTGCAAAACACCTATGGACATTAACACCAAATTCAGAGCAAAGGAAGGAGAGCCATTGCAAAACCCTGCAGATTATAGGACATTCATAGGGAAGTTGCACTACTTGACCATCACTAGACCTGATATATCCTTTGTGGTTCAACAACTCAGCAAATTTCAGTCTGATCCATATACAGGGCACATGAGTGCAGCTCATCGAGTTTTAAGATATCTCAAAATGGCACCTGGTCAGGGCTTGTTCTACAGAGCTGATAGCAAACTTGAACTTAAGGGTTTCTGTGATTCAGACTGGGCTACTTGTCCTGACACAAGGAGATCTGTAACAGGTTACTGTACCTATTTGGGAGATAACCTTCTCACCTGGAAATCAAAAAAGCAAACCACAGTGTCCAGATCTTCCTCAGAAGCTGAATATAGGGCATTAGCACATTTGGTCTGTGAAGTGCAGTGGTTGAATGTTCTGCTCAAGGAAATTGGTGTTCATGTTCCCACACCAATTGAAATTCAGTGTGATAACAGGTCAGCAATTCATATAGCAGAGAATCCTGTTTTTCATGAGAGAACTAAACACATTGAGATTGACTGCCATGTTACAAGGGAAAGGATTAAGTCTGGATTGATTAAGCTATGCCATGTTTCAACTGAGAGGCAGCTTGCAGACATTTTTACTAAGGGTTTACATCGAAGAAGACTTCATTTTCTTCTTTCCAAGTTGGGAGTATTGGATGTGTACTCGCCAACTTGTGGGAGGGTAGAAAAGGAAATGAAGGATGGTGCAGAAACTGAAGAACAAACAGAAGCTGGAGCTGGGATTCGAAGACGTGAAGCAGCACAGGTCAACAAGGGACAACAGCTTTAGTTGAGCGACGTCGTTTTTCATTAGCCAATTAATTAGCTTGTTAGTTGTCGTATCATGTTGTGCCGCGTGTCACGTTTCTTTTAAATATCCGTTATTCGTTAATTGCTGTAGACTAACGGAACCCTACTGTTCCTTTGCTTTCCTATTTAAGCTGAATGAAAACTGACAGAAGGCTAACTTTTGCCTCTGCTCATTCTGAATTCCCCTTCAAGAAATCTTTTAAATCTCGATAGCCCTCAATATTACAATTTATGTTGCATAAGGCTTGGTGGACCATTGCAAACTTCAATCCCCTTTCATGGACTTTCATTTGAGGGGGGGCAACGGTTCAAAGACAATCAACGGCAAAACAAACACATCAAATGAACAATTATAACAAAAGTTGATTACTACTTGGCCTAACGAACTACTGTGGTCACGACCCATTTAGTAACATTAGATCATAACATCATAACACAAAATAGAAATCAAGTAGCTAGCTCGTAAACCATGTTCCAAACACAAAAGCTATCCGTAGTCCACATGGACAGCACCAAAATCAAAACCCACTTCCAGTTCCTAGCTAAGCTAAAACTGTTCATCATATGTGCATGGATATAGTAAAGCACTAAAACGACGACGTTCTAGCTAATTCACCACGACCCTCCTCCGCCGAACATACCATTCCAAAACTCCGCAGCCGTACTAGTACTAGTACCAGTAGTTGTAGTACTAGTACTAGTACCAACTTCTCCAGTTGTTTCTTCCTCACCATTAATGCTTGCCTTCTCATCTTCTACAGGGAACAACACCCTCTCCTCGTGATCACGATTCTCAAACCCACCATTGAAATGATATGAAAACGGCGGCGGCGGCGGCTTCATCATTTCCAACATGTTAGGATTGTGATGGGGAAGGAGGAGTGGTGGGACCATGGAAGAGTAGTAGCTATTGTTCATCATCATTACTCCCGGGTTCAGGAACTGATGTACCACATCATTATACTTGTACGACTGCGCCGCCGTCGCCGCTGGCGGCGGCGGCGGAGGGTTGTAAGCCAAATTCAAATCATGTCCCCTCGCCGCCACGTCAGCAGTACTGCTACTGTTCCCGGGTGTGACGAGCTGCTTCTTTGAAGAGGATGAATCCACTACAGCAACAGAAGAAGAAGAGCGTTTTCCTGCGGCGGGGCCCTTGCGGGAGCCGCCGCCGACGGGGACGTTGCGGAGGGAGCCGCCTTCAGTCCAGTAACGGCGGCAGGCCTTGCAGAAGTATCTGGGTTGGTTCAAGCTGTAGTTGTTGTAGTAGCAGAACTTGGTGTTGCCTGATTCGCACCTCGGACACTTCACCGCGGCTGTCGGCGGCGCCGCTATAGCTGCGGACGCCGCCTTCCTGCTCGACGGCGGAGGCGGAGGCGGAGCTGCTATTCCTGCAGCTTCTTGAGCTGTAATCCCCTGGAGAAATCGAGTAGTGGAATGAATGAATTTAAGGAGAAACTGAGAAAAGGGAAAGTGAAAGCAAGCAAGAAAGAATGAATATTTTGATTTATTGAAGATGATATTAATAATTTGATCGTCGACCAAAGCAAAAGTTGAAAAGCAACCCACCTAGGTTATAGTGGAAAAGAAGATGATCATGAGTGAATTGAAAAGGATAAAGTAGTTTTGAAACAGAACAGAACAGAACACAACCCAACAAACACAGACAGACAAACCAGAAGAAATTTAACTAAACCCTTTTTCACAAGCTAGGTCTAATAGCCAATTTCAAAGAGAAAGAAACGACAACCTAACATAATTTCAACAACAAAAGCTAATAATGAATGATGATGATGATGATGATGAAGAAAGAGACCTAAACTGAAAAAGGGGTTTTGAAATTTCTAACTTTCTTTGTAATGTTGTTAGGTTTTACCTGTTGCCAGTGAGGAGAAGGATGATGAGGAAGAGCAGTATCCATGGATGGATTAGTCTTTTTCTGCTCTCTTTTCACGCAAAGCAAAGTGATAAAGTTTCCAGCTTTTTTTCTCTTCTTCGTCTTCTGTCTTTGAGAAAAGCAGAAACTCCACTAGCTACTTGAGATGCAATTCCCTTTGCTTTATCATGTCACTGCCTGCCGCTAGCTCTCTCTTGGTAGTGGAATGGTGGTGAAGGGTGTTTTTGTCTTTGTGTATATCTAAAGACTAAAGTCAAGGTTCTCCTCTTCAAAAAGTTTTCCTTTTTATAATCTCATTTCACAAAGTTGTTGTATCTCAGTAATGTGATTTACTGTTCATGTAAAATAACTACTAATCGTGGAAAAAAAACAAAGTGAAGACTTTCAAAAACATTCTTCCCCCCCCCCAACTTCACATTGGATGCTTTAGGTGGAAATTCCATTTAATCGAAATTGGTTAATTAGTGCTTATCTGATTGTTTGGTTGGTCAATGGATGGTTAATCATTTTTTAGCAAGTCGGTCAACGGTTAAAATATGATACTCGACTGATGCACAATTAATGCACACTTCGTTTTACTCAATGGATTTCTTCAAAGAGATCGTATTTTCCTTGGGTCTTTATGTTCTATTACTCAATGATGTGAATTAAGCTATTCGGGTTTCAAGGGTTTGGTTTTGGAGTTGGATTGTGATCTAATTAATTAAGAATGCAAATTAAAGGAAACAAGTAACAAGTTGTGGTTTCGAAGATAGATTAAAACGGTTGTCCATACTCGAATCCACCATAGTTTGGTTAAGATGGATAGGTGTAATGCAATCTCGGTTCAACAAACTTGATGGCTCGACACTTTCTTGGTTAATTTCTACTCATGTGTCGGGCAGTAGAGATACTATTCTTTCAAACCTACAAGTTCATATGGTCAAGCTAACTTGCAAAAAATTGTCAAGAATGCGTTAAAGGTGTTCGGTAAAATGTCAAGAAGATAATGCAAAGAGATTAGGTCTATTGATCCTATGGTCAAACTACCGGAAGAACCTAACGACTTCCTAAACTCTAGAATGACTCACGTTGTTGGTCAGACCCGCGAAATCAAAGATGAGCAAAGAAACTGACAATAGGTCAATCAATCAGATTCAAACAGTTTCAAATTAGGGTTTAGGAGAATCGCATCAAAATACTGAATAAACCTTAATTAACATCAAAGGGTTAAAAACTCAATATCATTCATACAAAATCTCCCTAGGATTTCATCTAATCTGAACAAATCTAGAAGTTTAGCTACTCATGGTTTTGAAGGAATTCACAGATACAAAAGAGAAGAACCCCGAAGAGAAGGTCATCTTGCTCTGGAATAAACTAATCTCGACTATCAGATCTAACCTCTAGTCAATCTTCGCTTTCCTCTCGCTCAATCGTGTTTCAAAACTCCCAAAATCGTCTATCTCTGCTGTCTAGTTCGTCAAAAGTCGAATGGAGAATGAATGGTGATCTCTCTCCTGTCCCAAAAGTCTAATTTTTTCTCCAAATTCGTCCCCCCAAAAGAAAGTAATTTCCCCTAATTAGAACTCTTTTCTTACTTGGAAAACGCCTAATTTTCGGCAGAGGGTGTGTCCAGAAGACACCACCAACATGATTTTTCACTCAGTTCAGCTCCCATTTGTCCCACTTGGTTCCTCCAAAGATTAAATATTGCGGTTGTCTTTCTTGCAATATCGTCTACAAAACTTTGTCTCGATAGAGTTCTTTGGAGCTTGAGAAGGAATGAGTTTGTTCTAAGTGAATGCTTGAACACTCTTGGTGGAAATCTAGAAACGGAAATCTGCCGACAATGTTAACTCCATTAGTGGAACTCTTCCGGTATAATTTCGGCGGGGAACTCCACCAGTAAAATTATGGCGATGATTTTTTTATTGAAACTCTACCAGAAAAAATTCGTCTGGCAAACTCTGACGGAAAAAATACGTAGGTAAATTTTTACCTCTGAATATCCTATTCGACAAATAAAGGAGTTGCATATATTTGTATTTTATTACCATTGTAATATGAGCCATTAATTGATTGTGTTTGATGTGAATTTCAAATTACTAGATTTTTAAAAGGGTTAACATCCATTTTTACCCTCCTACTTTTTTTTAATAGAATGAAACCCTCTACTTTTACACTTCTAACAAATGTGTCATTCTGTTAAATTTTCCATCCATTCCCCGTTAAATTTGTTGATTGGACATATCCAGTAAGCTATTTTGTACACATGGATGCTGAGAAAATAAGAAATTGCAGAGGTGGTGTGTTCCCAAAGAAAAAGAAGGGAAATGAGGGCAAAATGTGTATTAAATCATTATTTTTTAAGTCTTAGATTTTAGATTTTTTAGTTTAAAGTTTACTTTATAGGCCACGTGAATAAATAGTTTGATATGGCATGTACAACCTGAATAATAGATGGGGAATAGATGAAAAAGTTAACGGAATGACACATTTGTTAAAATACATGGATTTAATTTGATTGAAAATCATTACAGGATTATGTTTGTTAACTTTGCATAATATAAAGGCAAAAAAGTGTATTTCTATTCTTACCGACATTATTATTATTATTATTATTATTTTTTGCCGAAGACAACTCCCGCAGGAGAAAAGGAGTCAATCAAACAAAAGGAGATATTAAGTACCCACCCAAGCCGAAAGGTTAACCACTCCTTGGCTTGGGAGGTAATTAAGCGCTTGGTGAACCACATAGTGGTCTGCCATAATAGATTGACGAGGCACAGGCCGCAATCTCAGCTGGGAAAGACCGACCACAAAATGTAGGATGACCGCAACAATGTCACCACCGTCTCGTGCAAAAACTTGACGTTGAACAATAGCAAGCTTGACTTGAGTAGCGTCCCCCTCAAAATCCACCTCGCTCCACCCCATAGAATGACACAGAGCACAAGAATCCCTAACTGCCAATAATTCAAGGACAAAAGGAGTAGAAATACCTAGATAGGAGATACCTGTTACGAAGAGCTGGCCACCTGACGAGTCACGGACCACCAAATCAATCGCCCCTCTTGAACCGGCTGCAACTGCTCCATCCACAATTTTTTTCCCTGTGAAGCGGGGCGCTTGCCAGGGAAAATTTCGAGAAATCAGTGCAGCTGGCGGAGACGACTTGGAAAGGAAACGGAGCTTGTCTTGGTCGAAGGAGAAGTGTCGCTAAAGCGCCGACATCGAGTATTGCACGTTTTCAAAGACCACCCAATTTCGAGAATTCCAAAGTCGCCACCAAGCTAACACCCACAATTCTGCCTCCAGGGGACGAGATTGAGTGATGAATCTCCAAACTAGCGCGAGATGAGTATGGGGGATAGCCGGTCTTGAACTCCCGACTGCTTAAACCCTTAAGTCCAAACTAGAGGAGGTAAAAAACCGTTTAGCAGCCATGCAGGAGAAAAGAATTGCTGTCCTTTTATCCCCTTCTTGTGAATATCGCCAAGATTAAAATTTAAACATATGTACGACAATCACTTGCAGATGCGATGCTAGAGAAAAATCACTGGCAGTTAACTGCCTTAGAGGGAGAACCCCCAAAATCCTCACAGGAGCCAATAACAGTTACGAGGAGGGAACCACTATCAACCCAATCCGAAGAGAGAGGACAGTAATACAGGAACCAACTCTTGAATAGATCCAAAGAAAGGGCAACGAGAAGAAAGAGCCAACTGTCGGAGAAAGAAAAATCCGCTCCGAACAGCCGAAGGGAAAAAGAAACTGCCGTTGGGGAAAACCCAAATTATGAAATTATTATTTACATCATAATCTCGTATTGACGCCGACATGATCATACGAAACCAAAATTAGCGCAACGAATTGAAACTTGTTGCGTTTGGGGGTTTCTGAAAGGACGTCATGGTGGCTGCTCTGCAAACCTCGAACGCTGATGGACGCCGATACTTCCACGACAAGGCCTCGTGGGAATTTCCGAATCGATCGTATCACACACTTTTCAACACTACTAGCCACTGCCAAATCAATTTACGGATGCAGACAACCCCAAAGGATACAGAAAGATTTCCCTCATCGGCGAAATTGAATTCCGTACCCAAAACTCGCCGGACTCTCATTCCGACGATCTTTCTCTTACTTATGTATATTATTGAATCTGTCTAATGCTCCTACCACAACCGCTAGGCGGTTGAGAGGGGAAGAACCCGTACAAGGACGAAATACCCAGATGGGAACGAAGGCAAAATAACCAATCAGAAAGCCCAAGTTGAGAGAAGAACGGCAACCGCCGGCCGAAGTAACCGCTGTCCTTAACATTCTGGGAAGTGAAGAAGAATGAAGAGATAAGACATTATTTTTCCATCTATATTTTTAACGGAAATGGCGTACTTTGAATATAAATAGTAATTCAGTGATATTCGATGAACAAAAAAGCTTAATGATCAATGTGAACAATTTTTGAAAGTTCAGTGACTATTTTTATACAGCCCAGGGGGATTCTCTCCTCAATCTCAATTAGTGTTGAACTAGATTTGATTTTCAGATTCACTAAAAAGTGTTTCCTAAGATTTAAATGAGGAACATGGGATTCATGGGACAAGCAGACAAAATCTGTAACAAAAATTCCACATTCGAACACCCAAAAATTGGAACAAAAGCTCCTCTGTCGTTACAGCAGAAATGCAGTTGACCAACTAATCTGGTTTGTCTTCTTTTCAACTGTGTAAGTTTAAGGTATCGTATTGGGATTAATCTTCCAAAGGCCAGTTTATTGGGATTAATCAATCAACAAACTGAAGTCAATTTATTTTTATTTCTATCCCGCAATAGTTCATTCTCCCCAATTCAACTCATAATACCACAGCAATTGGGTACTGATCACCTCCTACAGCCAAGAAATGTGTCCCTTCTTCAATAACCATCGCACCATCTTCGTTAGCTCTGCTGAGATGCTCACAAGGGCTGACTTCGAATTCGACCTCCCCGATTTCTCCAGCACTTAGTACAACACTCTTGAATCCCACAAGCTGTATCCTTGGCCTCCCATTTCCATGCTTTTCCTGCCTTGCAAACAGCAACACAGGATGTTTCCCAGCCATCTCTCCGTGGTTCTCCACCCCAACTCTCACCGGGAACTTGCTTCGCTCGCAGAAGTCCGCTCCTAAGTTAGATACGAGCTTGGAGCGAATTGAGTCTGATTTGTCAACTGCGCTCGCTGATATGGACTGGTTGAAGTAAAGCTTGTCTCTTGAAACGTACTTGAGCTCGTACGAGTATTTGGAGTAGCTGAGGCCATGGCCAAACTCGAACACGCTCTTGCCTTTGTAGAATCTGTACGTCCGGCCAGGATAGCTTGAAGTTGATTCGGGGCGCATCCTCATATCAGTCATCGGTACCTTGACGAATTCCTGAGGATACCAAGTAACTGGTAGTCTTCCACCTGTACAATGTTAGAATTTGAGTTCGTTAGTTAAGTAAGCCTTCATTTCTTTAGCATGGTAAAGAAAATACTGATGTTCACCTGGATTGTGATCACCAAAGATAATTTCTGCCAATGCAATCCCACCAGCCTGGCCAGGGTAACCAGCCCACAAAATGCTTCCTATTTTCTTATTGTACTTGGCAAAAGATACATCAATTGGACCACCAGAAAGGAGCACGAGAACAACAGGATTCTTCGCAGCTCTGGCGACCTTGGTAATGAGTTCTTGTTGCTTCCCGGGAAGCAACAAGTCCACACGATCGAGCTCTTCTCTCTCTAGTGTTTGATCCAATCCCATTACAAGTACCACATGATCTGCACCTTGTGCCGTGCTCACTGCCTTTTCAATATCAGCTGATGAGCATCGAACATTCTCGCAGCCCTGGATATAAGTGGTATCCTTGACATAAGCCCGCAGTCCCTGCAATGGTGTGATCAACGTGCATGGAGGACCTGCATAGTTTCCAAGAAGAGTTTGACCAGAATCGGCATTTGGCCCGATCACTGCAAGAGACCCGGATTTTGACTTGGGGAGAGGGAGATGTCTTGCCGAGTTCTTCAAGAGAACAATTCCATTACGTGCAACTTCAAGTGCTAACATCTGATGCTCTTGAGAACAAACTTGGTCCGGACCAATGTTGCCGAAAACTTGTTCCTTTGGGTCCCCGTTGAATAGGCCTAACCTCATTCTCAACGAGAAGAGGTTGTGAAGGGCTCTATCTATCTGTGATACTGGAAGTTTTCCCTGCTCAACTGCTGTTTTGCTATGCTGCTGCAGATATGCTCCACAGTCTAAATCCATTCCTGCAGGTGAAGCGGTCACAAGTTGAGTTTATCGAGTTATAAGTTTATTGGGTCACGACTCACAAGTAAATTAGATCATAAATCACTCAAGGTTGCGGGTTCATTAGTTTTAGATTTGACAAATTACAAGTTGTTGACTTTTGATCAATTTAGATCACGAGTCAAGCCTGGAAAAGGCTAAGTCGTATCGGCTTTTGACAGCTCAACAAATAGAGTTCAAGATGGTTTAATAGAACAGGATTCATGACAGAAACTGAAAGATACTGAAATTTTCTCAATTTGATCATACAAATCCGTGGTTCAACCTTTGATTTTCACTGCCAAAAACCTCATTAACAAACAAACCCACATGAATCCAGGTACAGACAAGTCCTAAAAGGAACACAAGCCATTCAGGATCCAATTTGGGAAAACGCAACAAGAAAAGAAAGTTGAATGCTAAAGCTATAATGGAGCGATCACCGACGTCCTAGTTAGGTATGATCATCAATTGAGATAGGGTCAAAACCTCATGAATGGTGGACCCAAAAGAGTCCAAATTCAGTTGATGCTAAGGCTGAAGAAAAAAGGACAAATGCACATGCTTCATATATGCCATGTCGAGTGAAGAATGGGTCATTTTCAAATTACCTGCTTTAAGAACGTCGGCAACTGCATCCTCTGGCTGTTTAGCGTATGCTTGAGCATCATGGATGAGAGAAACAGCATCACAGTCCGATGTTATGTACCTGAAATTCAGCATTTTGGATACGTTACGAAACAGTGGACAGAAAAAGAAGGTCACTCTCAGTGTTCATAACAAAGAAGCACATCTGAGTCTGAGTAACTTAGTCTAGTATACCCATGAAAACCCCATTCGGATCTGGCAGTTTTGGAGAGAAGATTGTAATCAGCACAGCTTGGAACACCATTAACTCTGTTGTATGCACACATTATCCCACTTGCTCTTCCTTCTTTAACGCAGCTCTGGAATGGTGGCTGATAAGTGTCTGCTAAGTCTTGTTGAGTCACCTTCATACCCCCCAAAAACATACCAAGTCAGTATCATCTCAACATTGTAGCAGCAAGAAGGAAGTGAGGCAGAAACCAGCAACAAGCACTACTTACTCGAGCATCAAAGAGGAAGCGATTGACGCCCTTCCAGTTATCCAAATCATAAGCAGTGAAATGCTTGCAGCAAGCAGAAGCCTGAAGATGACCTTTAAGCTTACCACCATGGAAACTATCACCTTGAACCCCTCTCACATAAGAAACAGCATATTTCCCAGTGACCATAGGATCTTCCCCAGGGGTTTCTTGTCCTCTTCCCCATCTTGGATCCCTAAATATGTTAATGTTCGGTGCCCAGAACGTCAGCCCTGAAGCCTGCCCTCCATTGTACAGTGCCCTAGCCTCTTTCCCAATCACCTAATTAATTTTGACCAAGAACAAACACCAATTAGGTAAAGATTAAAAGGGGTTTTAATTAACATATCTACTGCTACATTGAACCAGTAGTTGTGACTTGTGAGACTAATTAACCTGGCCAATTCGGTACCACTGATAAGCATCGAAGGAAGCAGCAGTGAGGATGACTTGAGGGAAGCTTGTGGCCTTGGAAATGGAGCCGTTGAAGTGAATGCCAAGACCCACCCAGCCGACTCCGTGGAGAGCCTCCGACCACCATTCGTAAGCTGGGATTCCGAGCCTGGGAATGGCGGATGCTGTGTTGACGAGTTGGGAGATCTTCTCGTCTAGAGTGAGCCTGGAAACGAGGTCTCTGGCTCTTTCCTTTATGGGTAGCTTCTGGTTGCAGAATGGTAAGGCGGAGGAGGAAGCTGATGGTCCGCAGGAGAATGGAGGTTGCTGTTGGGAAGGTGAAGGTAGCAGCAGGAGGAGGAAAATGAGGAAGGTGGACACAGAATCCATGGCTGGTTAGTAGTAAGGTTGAACTTGAGTGAGCAGAGTGACTGACTGTTATGTTATCTTTGAACGAGCAGAGCTGAAACTGAAAAAAGGGAAATCCGAAACAGAGACTGCTTGGGAAAACCGCCTTTTCACACGAATAAGTATCGTAAAAAGGTTTAAATAGCAATTGTATAATTCGTAAATGGGCCCCCATGGATAATTAAAATTGGGCCCATCACGTAGCTGCTGGTTCTACGTCCTAATCACCGGCTAAGCATCTACTTAGTCGGCTTCTCCAATGTGACTAACTCTCACAAGTTATTTTACCTTTTTTTAGTTATGATAGTACATGATCTATGGTCCTTCTTAATGGGGGCTTCCACGATAAAATTAATAGAAAATTATAATAAAGGAAGACAAAAGATAAAAAAAGGTTAAATTATGAGAAAGAAACAGAGGAAAGATTTGAAGTGGAAATGCAGAGTCTCAAAGAAAACAATCCAGCTTTACACGGGTGGGGATGTATGGCCTGCAAAACGTAAATGTTGCATGTGTGGTTGGAATGTTGGATTGATTGAGTTATTATGGGTTAGTTGTAATGATTCAAACTCAACAAAGTAATGGTAGAAATTCTCACTATAACGTAATTCGGTTACGGAGGCACACTGTATTTGCCTCTAAAAGACATTTTATTTTTATTTTTATAGAGTTATAGAGGTAGATAGGTTAAGTGTCACTAATGTTGATGTGACTAAAGGTCTCACTTTTTTTTTTTTGAAAAAGTTGATCTGAAACACCCCTAGGGGAGAAAGCAAATACAAGGATTAATCAGGATTGGTTGGGAAAACTGGGAGGTTGCATAACCAGTTGGGAGGAAGAGTGGAATCCCTCGCCGATCTCGCCGTCCAGTCGGCTAAGCGATTGAAGATCCGTCGGGTGAAGAGGACGGAGATGAGAGGGTAATTATTGAGGATCTTCGTAATGCAATCCAAAAGGCCGTAACACTCCCAATGCCACCGACTAATCGGGTTCTTGAGGCAAGTGACCAGGTTTAGGCAATCCGAGAAAACCATGCAAGGTTCTTGGTAGTTGCTTGCTAATGCAACAGCTTCCAAGAGGGCCCATGCTTCCGCAACAATAGGGGAGGAACAGATAAGACGTCCGGCTCGGCCGTCACAAACATGTCCCGCGGTGTTCATCATGACGACACCGTAAGCCGCCTTCTGGGGATCTTCCAAGAAGGATCCATCGCAGTATACCTTGAGGGATGAGGTATTTGGCGGGGGGGGGGGGGGAGTTCGAGACGGGGTGGTTCGAGGGGACTAGAAGTTGTGTCCGACCTTTGAAAGGGAATTGAGGGCCTGGGAGATGGGGTTATCCAGAGGGAGATGTCCATGTTAGCAAGGTCCAAAGAGCGGGGTGGGAAGGGGTCGTTCTGCCGAAAGACGGCTTCGTTACGGGTTTTCCAGATATTCCAGCACATGGCCGCGCTCTCCTTTCTGCAGTGAACGCTCCTGGGTGTCACTGTAAATCAAAAAACCAGACATCAAAGCAGTCATTAGGGTGGGGCAGGGGCACTGTAAAAGCTGCCCCCTCCCACGTATCCTTAGCATGTTGGCAGAAGAAAAGGCAATGTAGAATGGATTCTTCCTGAGGTTGCAAACTGGGCATGCTACAGTGTGGGCGCTGTCGCGGAGGTTTCCGTCCGGGAACGCACTCCTTCCTCGCACCCTTGGGGTATTGCACGTGACAGTCGCTTAGCAACGCCATCGTGAGTTGGGTCGGCTCGCGCGGAAGGCGCAAAAGAGAGGTATGAATTTTAAAAAAATGATTCTTTGGAGTCGCCATCGATCTACTTCGGGTGGATCGAACACCCAGAGGATCTTGTTCAAACCGCCGTGGTTCGATCCGGATATCAAAAAGGTCTGCGAAACTGAAATTCTAGGATCGGGGGTCGGTTACGTGCGGGGAAGGGTTAGCACCCCCGTTCCGCCCGGCTCGAAGTCGGTACTGCTAGACTACAATAAGTTTTTTTATTATGGGTGCGTGTTAAACGATATAATGATCATTTTAGGATGGGGAAATGTTAGAGGAAGGTTGGACTCGAGTCAAAATTTTGACTGCCTATGTACCCAAAATTTCGGGATCAAAGTCCACGTAGTTCGATTTAAAAGGGTTTATTTCGACTTGCGTTCTATTTATACCATAATGATCGGGTTTCGAGAGTTATAATTTGTTTTGCTTTTATGTGCGTCGCTACTATTGTCAACGATTAGCACGATGGGTTCATTAAAGAAATGTGGTTTAATATATTATTTTAATTAGGGAATAAATATAAGAGAAATATTGGCGCGTTCATGCAATCACATAAGAACTAACGCCTTATATTCGGAGATTTCGAAGCTTCCTAGCTACTACGGATGTATTAGCGTCTACTATTTTTAAGTTTAAATGAGGTTATATTATATTAGAGAAATGTTAAACGCGTCGCCGCAATTGCTAACGTACTAACGTTTATTAATTTTAAATATTAAGTCAGAACACGTACTTGACGTATCGCTTCAATTGTTAACCAACATCTATTATTATTCATTATAAAAGAAACGTATATTTTATTAGGGAATATCGAACGCGTCGCCGCAACTGCTAGCGTACTAACGCCTATTAATTCTAAATATCATATCCGAACATACCTTCAACGCGCCGCTACAATCGTTAGCGTACTAACATATATCATGATGAGTCCTAAAAAAAGTACATATTATGTAAACAAAATATTATACGTGTTACCTTAACTATTGGCATACTAACGTTTATTATATCCTAAAACTCTATATCGGAATGGTGAAGCTCAGTGAAATTTTAATTAAATATAGAATTCGTTAAGCGGGTTAGAATTGTCCTTCTTTGGGAGGCGATAAATAAAAAAATGTGGTGAGTTTCGAACCTACGACCCCTAATTATTAAGTCAAGGCCTTAACCATTAGATTAACTTACTTCTTGATTTAATTGCATGTGAATTTATTGGTCATATTGTTTTAAACGCGGCCAGCTTTAATCCGTCCCTACCCGGAGGCCCAACGAAGAGTTAAATTCGGCCCAACGAAAAATTAAACTCGGCACGATCGTTTTAAACGAAATCACAAACGAAATACAAACGATCACCTAAACCTGTTGTTTCTAACCAATGTTGTTAAGACTGGACTGGTCATTGAACCAGTAAAATGAGAGGTTCAAGGGTTGAAGGTTCGACCGGGATCAAATCGTAAAAACCGGTACATCAAACCGGTTGTACTACTTTTAAATAATTATATTTTATCTCTTATTTCTCTATAGTTTAAGCACCGAAAGTTGAATTGTCAAGAAAGTACCAAAAAGTTAATAATCATTTTAACCTAACCCAATTCTAAAATCTGATCCACCTCTTCCTTCTTTCCTTCATTCACTTTCTTCTTTCTTCATTATTTTCTTCTTTGTTCACCAGATGACATAGCTTTCAGTTCATTCGTTCATTGCAAAATCCAAACAAGTTTCCTCTTATTTCTTACGTCTTACTCGATTCTATTTCCGGATCTAGTTTCGTCCGACAAGAACAATACTTTTTCGACTCTTATTCTACTATTTTCCACAAACCAATTTTGTTCACTTTCTCGCTCACTCACGAACAGGGAGGAGGGTTGGTAGCGATCGGGGACTTTAAAGAGGTGCGACCATGTCTGAGGGCTTTGTCGAAACGGTTCGAGAAACGTGGAGATGGATCGGACAGAACGAGCATCCTTGGGAAGAACTTCGTAACTCAGGTATTTTAATTTTTAGTATACTGTACTAAAGTGTTTTGTCCTAAACTAATATTTATGGGGTCTAGTATCGGTAATGGTTTGGTTTTGATGATTAAGAATGGCCATTTGAGTAGTGTGCTTGACTTGGTGGGTTTATTCAATAATTCGTTTAATAATCTGTGTGTGGGTTTGAAGAGTCGCTTCAATGGTTTGAGCAGTTGTGTTGATATGTATGTGTTGGCTACTTGTAGAACTTGTTTGAGAATTTATTTTACGATTCGTGTGGATGGCTTGCAAAATCGGTTTGGTGGGTTTAGTGTCACTACATACACGGTTTGTTCAGTGAGTTCCTTCGGGTTACATATGAGGTTTGATTGGGGGTGAATAATGAGGCTGCTTATTGGGTTATTTTTTTTGGGTCATTTTGATAGCTAGTAAGCTGATTCCTTGGCTTGTTTAGGGGTGGCTGAGTTTCTAGGTTTAAAAGGTTGTTTGGGGTTGTTTAAAAGAGCTGTTTTGGGTGCTTAAAACATGGTTGAGTTTGAGTTTGTTTGAGTGTTTGAAGTGCTGAGTTTCTAGGTTGTTCAGGGATGATCTTGTGACGGAATTTCTGGGTTGTTTTGATGATTAATAGGGTCGTTTTGGGTGGTTTAAAGGGCTGTTTTGGGTGGTTAAAAGTGCTGTTTTTGGGTGGTTTAAAGGGCTATTTTTGAGTGGTTTAAAGGGCTGAGTTTGGGTGTTTAAAGGGCTGTTTTTGGGTGGTTTAAAGGGCTGAGTTTGGGTGTTAAAAAGGCTGTTTTTTTTGTGTTTGAAGTGCTGTATTTGGATGGTTAAGAGGGTTGTATCCACTCATTCAGTCGTTGTTACCCTTTTGTCAATCATTAATTAGCTTTACCAACACAACTCAATTTAAGTGAAACAAGTATTTGCACGTGTGAAATGTTTCGGTCTATTGTTTGTTTTTAAGCGTTGCACATATTTAGTGGTAAGCAAGAGTGGACACCAATCTTTTTACTCATATCTACTTGGTCATCATACTTGCTTTGAGTGAGGGCTTATATGTTTCGTCCAAAAGGTTTAAACATGTTTATTTCTTGAAATGTGATTGAGACTAATAAGCACTTTTAGTCAAGGGAACCAACATAAAATAGAGTATGATGCATGAATGATGAGATTATGAAGTTGACGTAGTTGAGAGTGCTCACCTTGAGTGTAATTTTCGGACTGTCTTGTACCACCTCTTTAACCTTTGATCTTTCGTCCCTTTTGCTCTGATCTTGGTCTTTAGATGGTTTCTTTATCCATTTCGAGTTTAGTCTTTGGTTTTTTCACTTGGATCTTGAACCTAAACTTAGTTTTTGGATGGTGTTTTCTTGTAGGTGTGGAACACTTTGGGTGAAAATGGAGCTAAACGTGGAGTGCTATGGGTAGGGTGATGAAGGGGAGGTGGATTAGTGATGTAAAGTGAAGAAGGGGTGAGGCTGTGATAGTATAAAAATGAAGGTTGTGGTAAGATGGAGTGTAATGAGTTAGGGAGATGGAATGTAAAATAATGTAAGATAAGAACTCTTTCTTCTTCTTTCTTTCTTTCCCTTTTTTTTTGTTTTTTTTCTTCTCTGCTCTCTTTTTTCTTCCTCTCTGCTCTCTTTTTCTCTTCTATGCTCTCTTTTCTCTTCTTTTCTCTCCCTTTTTCCCTCCTCTCCTTTTTTTTTCTCTTTTTCTTCCTCTCTGCCCTCCTCCTTCTTCTTTTGTGGCTCTCAAGGGCTCCTTTTATAGAATTCAGAACCACTCCTCCCCACTTGGCTATAACCAAAAAAATTCAAACAAACTGTGAATGAAAGAAGACTTTCAGATTTGCCCAAATGGGTTCTAATTCTTGGGTTTGAATGGGCTTTGTTAACCTAACAGATTGCTGAAATGGGACAAATCTGGGCCTAGGTGGCTGCTTGACACAAATTGAATTGGGCCGAGTTGATCAGGCATACGCAGTCGGGCTGAGTCCAAAATGTCGGCTAGATTGCAGAGTTGGGCCGAGCCCATCATATTTTTGTTATTGAGTTCAGCCCACTCTTCTAGAACATCGTAATGGGCCTTAAACCCAAAGTTCAATCCTATTTTCCTCTTAGAGCCTACAAGCCTTAATTTCTACATACCCATACGCGCTTAGAGATAGGAATCGTAGTTCTTCGGATACCAATTCATCAAAGATGGTTTTTTTTTGTCTTCAAACATCCATTTTAAAAAAAACGAATTTTAAGATGGCGTGCCCGGCTATCGGAGTTTCAGAATAACTTTAAATTTACTAAAAAGAACGAGGACCCGGACAAAATACGGTTACCACAACTGCCCCAATTTGTATTGCTTT
This sequence comes from Linum lewisii, assembly GCA_034768395.1. Classification (NCBI taxonomy): domain Eukaryota; kingdom Viridiplantae; phylum Streptophyta; class Magnoliopsida; order Malpighiales; family Linaceae; genus Linum; species Linum lewisii. The sequence goes on along the minus strand of CM068297.1, from coordinate 72,136,819 downwards.
TACCAAAAGTGATACAAATATAAACTTCGAGTAACCCGATTTTGGAAGGGTCCTTAATAGACTTGAAAGTGCCGAATATACGGAAGCAAGGCCCCCTATTGTGCAATCCATTTACAGCCCGGACGCAAGGCTTCATATTGTGCAATCCATTTACAGCCCGGACGCAAGGCCCCAAATTGTGCAATCCATTTACAGCCCGGACGCAAGGCCCCAAATTGTGCAATCCATTTACAGCCCGAACGCAAGGCCCCAAATTGTGCAATCCATTTACAGCCCGAACGCAAGACCCCATATTATGCAATCCATTTACAGCCCGAACGCAAGACCCCATATTATGCAATCCATTTACAGCCCGAACGCAAGGCCCCAAGTTATGCAATCCATTTACAGCCCGAACGCAAGGCCCCAAGTTGTGCAATCCATTTACAGCCCGAACGCAAGGCCCCATATTATGCAATCCATTTACAGCCCGAACGCAATGCCCCATATTATACAATCCATTTACAGCCCGAACGCAAGGCCCCAAATTGTGCAATCCATTTACAGCCCGGACGCAAGGCCCCATATTGTTAAAACTTTCACTGCTAAACCTTTTTGTTTTTTAGTAATAATTCAGTTTTAATTATTTGATGAGGACATGAGTTTTGTCTCCCTCCCTTTCCACGTGAATTTTTTCTCAATTTCCACCGACTCTCCCTCCACTGTTCACTGGTGCCGAATTTAGACTTTAATATTTTTGGTACGGTCGTGACGGGATGTTGCAATTCCTCCCCTCTTATAAGATTTCGCCCTCAAAATCTATCCCGAAGTAAGTTCTGAAATATCTCCAACTCTCTCTCTACATGGAGATTCTCTCTCGTCTCCCAGAAGATCTGCAGTCGAAGATCGCACGGATGCACAAACTGCAGTTCATAAAGACACATCTAGAGGCACTGGGCAAACTCAGGGATTTCTACCCAGATTTCCCCAGAGATATACGGGAACCACTGCAAGATCTGAAAATCCCGATTTCCATCGTGCTAAGGAGAACATCGAGATTCAGACAGCGCCTGCTACGGATCTGGAATGTCCGATACACACCAGAAGGGGTGACCCTACAGTACTACAAAGGGCGGGTGCACAGAATTCCGTTCACCAGAGCTAAGCACCCAGTGTTAGTTATAGGAGCCCATAGAGCACACTTGTGCAATCCACGTGTAATTGGAAATTTAATAATGAGGGGTTACTAATAATGCAAATCCTAGTTTCGCTTTCCATCAACGACAATTCTCTTGATCACAAATCGATACAATCTTATTGGTGTCTCCTGATTTACTTGCCACCCTTAGGGATTCTAAAAACAAAATTCTATCAACGAAAATGCGCACCATCTGAGACCATACATACTCATGGCTCAGACAGAAATCACAAAAAAGAAAACCAGGGTACAATCAATAATTCAAGAAAGTTCTAAGGCATGCGAGGTGGAATTTCTATTTGCCTCCGCCGAACTGTCACTACAAAAATCCGCTTGTTTAGCGTCGGTCAGAAACGCTGGATAGCGTCGCTTGCTGACCGACGCCAAGGGATTTAGCGTCGGTTAAAAAAGCGACGCCAAAACTACCGACGCTAAATTTTAGCGTCGGCCGAAACACGACCGACGCTAAATCCATATAACGAGCGACGCTAAATCCTTGACCGGTTGGGTCACTGATCAACCCAATTTTTTTTGTTTTCGTTTTTTTATTCGTTGTTTATTTTCATTTTCTATTTTGTCACTCTATTTTCTATTGATGTCCAATCAGTCACTCCATTTTCCAGTTATACACTTTGGTCACTTAAATTTATTAGGTCACCCTTTTGGTCACTACTTGTCCAATCAGTCAATCCTTGACCGATCAACGTGATGATGGTGGTGGCGGCGTCGGCGACGATGACGGCGGGGGCGACGACGATGACGGTGACGGATGACTGGATGAGAAGAGGAAGGGAAGAGGAAGAAGAGGAAGGTTGGATCTGGAGATCTGAAAAAGGAAGAAGAGGAAGAGGAAGAAGAAGGTGGAGGAGGAAGAAGAAGAAAGGTGAAGGAGATCTGGAAAAGGAAGAAAGAAAGGAAGAAGAAGAAAGGAAGAAGAAGAAAGATGAAGGAGATCTGGAAAGAAGAAGAGAGGAAGAAGAAGGTGGAGGAGGAAGAAGAAAGGAAGAAGAAAGATGGAGAAGATCTAGAAAAAGAAGAAGAAGAATTTCAGAAAAAGAGAAGAGGAAGAAGAAGAAGGTTGGAGGAGGAAGAAGAAAGGAAGAAGAAGAAAGATGGAGGAGAGAGATTCGATTAGGGTTAGGGTGGCGGCTGAGAAGTTTAAATATATATGTGTTTTAGCGTCGGTCGGCGACCGACGCTAAAACATGTCGGCAACCGACGCCAAAGATGGTTGGTTTCGTTTCTAACCGAAAACCGCATTTAGCGTCGGTTATTGGTCAAATTTAGCGTCGGTCGCTTGTCGACCGACGCTAAACCCTTGGTCAAACGCGAGTCAAGGGTTTAGCGTCGGTTTTTAATCGACCGACGCTAAACTCTTCCCCGGTGACCGACGCTAAATAGCAGATTTTTTGTAGTGTGTTCCTTCCGGAGGATTTTCTTGACGCCTCCGTCGCTCTATATGTTCGAACATTTTCAGAACGAAGGTGACAGCCACGAGTAGAAAAATGGCTATCAGCAGGATTAAGTTAATCCCGCACAGGGTTTCCACTTCATCAGGGCCAGTCATTTTTCGTTGGAGAATGACCGAGAGAAAGGGTACTATTTTATATGCGAAAATTTTCGGTCAGCTTGTACAAGAAGCCGCCGCTCGGACCCGAAAGTCAAAAAGCAAATAGGGTGAAAATGACACCACCGATTCACGCGTTAGAGGTCCCTCAAAAGCAGCGCCTGTTTGGTGGAAAATTTCCAACCATTCACGTGTCATCCGCCGAAAGAGTGACACGACAACACCGACTCAGGCTTTAGCGGTGCCTCAAAAGTCGCATCCATGCGGATGTCTAGGTTTTACTAAACATAAAGACTCCAATAGTTAAGACCGATAAAACATGAAGTTTTTTTATCTTTCCCTTTTAGCCGGAAACAAAGCTATCAAATTTTGAAAATAACAGCGTTTGTGACAGGTTGATTTGGAATTATGAAAATTGTTTCAAAACCAGTGGACAAATCTTTGAAAAATATTTGAGAAATCCTTTCCAATCATTCTTTAGAAGTGATTTGTGTTTTGAGAAAATAAAATTGATTTTGAAGTAAATCTATTAGTGATAGGGTGAGACAAAGCCTCATTAGAGCTTTGAAAACTCCCTTCAAAATCTTTGTGTGAGAAATTTGCAAGCCTCTTTTTCAAGCACTTTTGTCAGATTTTAAATCTTAAGAAAACCAAATCAATTTTTAAAGTCTCCCCAGATGAGCAAAGGATAAGTTTGACTTAAAATTTTAGTGAGAATTTGGTTTGAAGAAAACTCCCCTCAGAAGCATCCCCAACAGAAACTCATTTTGAAAAATGTGCATAAAATAGACCATGGCATATCTTCTATGATGCGATTTTTTTGCAGATTTTGTTACCGTTGAAACTTCCATATATTTCTTGTGAAGGAAGATAGAAACTTCCCTGGGAAGTTGTCTGAGTGTCTGAGCTGTCAATGAGTGTGGCGTGTTCGGGCCACAGTTCTCATAGGCAAAGTCTCTTTGACTACAGGATTCAGTGAGCAATCGTATCATCCCGTGATACACGTGTCAGAGCGACAGTGCTACATATGATGGTTGTGAGATGACCCTTGCTGGTTTAAATAGGGATCGTGGATGGTCTCGAAACTGACCCACTTGAAGATAGATTTGGAAGCCTTTTCTCAAGACTTATCGATATTCTTCCTAAACTCTCCCATCATTTAGTGAGCTGTGAACCACTTTTCTAGAAAATTTTCCCACGGGGCTTATTATTGTCAGGGCATGACGAGCCAGAATGCTGATAAGGAATGGAAGATGCGTAGGTGTGATTGTGAGGTCCCTGTCCGTCAACGTGTGGTGCACCTGGGCTCCAGAGTCATGAGGATCTTTTTGGAGTGCCCAGAGTGGGAGGTAATTTCTTTATTTCGCTGTACATTTGATTTTTCTTGGTATGACATCATTCTGACCGACATTGGCCTGTTTTGTGTAATATCTTAGTACGGAATGGGCTGCCATTACTGCGAGTGGGTCAAACTTGTTGACCGTAAGAAGATGAATGGTGGTCTTCTCAAGTCCAAATCCTCCTATGAGAGGCAGATGATGGATGCGTTGGCCCAAAATGAAAGGCTCCAAGCCGCCGTTGTTGATCTCAACAAAAGGCTCGAGGAGATCTACCTTACTTCGCAAACAACCTCCAATCGTATGGTAGCTACCCAGGAAAGCCAAGCATCTGCTCACTCAGGCAATACCTCTAGGCCGCCGAGGTCTGATGCCATGAAGTGATAGATGAGTGTCCCTTTCGAAATGCAACGTGATCTTTTGGTTTGTCGTACGCTGAAGTCCCTTCCCGTTCGTGATATCTTCCGTTGTTCCGCTTGTAATATCTATTTTTCTTGCACCACTTAATTTCCTCGTACCTTTGTAAGAGGGAGGCGATCGGATAACGACGTTCTCCCATGGTGGCGCAGCACTTTTGTGGTTAGCCCGGAGGGTATCGTAATAAATTCGTCTTCGTCGTTACATCCTTTACGGACCCAAAGGATTGGCTGAAATTTTTGTTCCTTTTTATCAATCTCATTGTACTCGGAAAGTGGTAATGGCGCAACTTTGAACCAACTAGTTTGAAGCTGAAGCCCCTTTATTTTACGTATTTACTACAGTTATTTCATGTCCTACGTTCTGTCGGCAGGCAATGCATGGACGGGAGGCGACCACGCCATCCGGTTACACAAAGGGCGGATGCCACCCTTTTTTTACCACAACTTTTCCCCTCCTAAACCCTATATTTTCGAAAAGTTGTTTTCCCCTCCTATCTTTGTAGGTAGTTTTCGGCTATATAAGAAGCACTCCTTATCACTTTCTCTTCCACCTTTACCTACTACTTGCTTCCCTCTCTTTGGCAGCCGCGATCTTGCACTTCGTGAAGAGGCCCGATGGATTTTAGTTTATATTCCGACTGTTTGTCCCTCGAAATGCTTTGTGTTTGGTTTTTCACGTTGGTACTCTTGTCCGTCGCTGCGATCTATTGCGGCCACCTTGACACTCGGAGGATCGAGCGTCGTCATGAAGAGATGCAAAGACAGCATGGTTTATGAGTTTTGCTTTAGATATTCGCTCCTTCTTTCAGTTTTAGGCACGTGCCCCTTTTCTCCTTTCATGTTTTCTCCTTATGACTCTTGTATCCCCATGTTTCCTTTCATGTACGTTGTTGTGGCTATTTCGTCATCGAATAATAAGAGAACTTAATGTTTCCTTTCTACCCGCATGTTGACGGGTGGTAGACTCGTTTTATTGGATCGTGGCCTTGAATAATGTGTCAGTTGTGACATCTTGCTTTCTTTGATTAGTGGCCAGGGTTTATTCACGTCGATGTGTCCGAAAAGTCAAATGACCATTCACTCTATCCTTGCATGCCCCAACTTTCCCCTATAAAAGGCTTATCACCCTTAATCATTCATCTCATTCCGCTCTTCGAAGTTTTCTCTAAGAAATCCTCACAATCCTCCTCTTCTTCTCTCTCGACCGATATAGCTCGAGTGTAACCTCCCCCTTTTGAGCCTTCTCGATCTTTTTCAAGGTTCACTCATCTCTCAGGACATGGCCATAAGCAAGGAGTTATCCCCGTGGGAGTTCGTGCTATTGCTTATTGTAATCATGCTCCTCTTCGCTTTCGCGTTTTGTTTACTTCTTGCTTGCGGGGTTGGCTTATAACTTCCAGGAATAGTTGAAACATCACCGAAGATGAACTCTTCCCCGATGTTATCCAGAGTTTGAGTGTGATAGGCCGTCCTCGTCGGTGTCTGTCTTCAAGTTCTCTTTTTTTATGTTTTTTTTAGTCCGTGTTGTATTCTCCTGTACGATCATCATTGCGTTATGATTTAATGAAGTGTCATTGTGCTTTTGTTTGGCCATGTCTAAAACACGACTTGAACCGAACATTCCAACAAGAACCTTGAATCATTCGATCATGGACTAATGGTGACGAACCATACGAAATGGGTGGGTTATTTCAATAATTGTGCCACTAATGCACTTCTCTTGAGAGGGCATGATTGGGATAAACAATGGAGGCTAAATGCTACACCCCCATTGTCGGCCACTTGACAAAAGACGAATGGTCTCGGAACCCCATTCTGCTTCATAGTTGATGGTCACGGTTAAATCATACAATGTGTCGCATTTGATGGGGTATTCTTTACTCGTGCCACTGATTTTAATCGTACGATGCTTTGGGTCGTAAAAACTGTTCAAATAGGCTAGGACACGAGGACAACTGACCAAATCAATCCCCAATCAATCAAGGTCTCCCTTCAATGAGTAGTCACATCATCTTTTTATCCTTTTTACTTTCATCATGCGTTGACACGTGTCGAACGGTGGTTCTCCGGAGAGTGACCCCTAGCCTTTTCGGTGTCCACCATCATTCTTTCTTCGTACGCTTCATTTTATTTGACCCGGGAAACAATCTCGATGCAAACTACCACATAGTAAAACTGACTGATGATCATGGCATGTCAAGTTTGGTCAATGCATCATGAAGAATGTTATGCGTAAAACATGCATTATATATTTTTTCTTTAAATAACGATGTGATAGCGGGTCGTGCTCTACCTTTTATGAAAAATGATTGATCATAAAAGGTGATATTATGCATGAGGTGCCGTATGAATATGTTATTTTCTTTCCCCTCATAGGTTGGGTGGCCCTTTTTGAACTTTTTTGGGTATACGTGGTTAGTAATATTTTTTTTTTAAAAAAGGTCATTATATCATTTACGGGATCCTCCACAATTGCTCTCATTCGGATGAGTGGGTCGCTTGACCCGCCCTGTTAGTCTTAGCCATGGC